>CM050326.1:72456912-73073741 GCA_027475135.1 Bactrocera correcta
TCAAAGCCGAGCAACCAGGTGCACAACCATTCTTTAGCCTCTTGTTTTGATTCAGGATCATGGTGATAGATCTAAGTCTCATCCATAATGATGAATTTAAGCACAAAATTTACTTTATCATTTTTAAAACGCTTCAAATGTTACTGAGAAAGTCGCATTCGAATGTGTTTTTGTTTGATTGTTTGCGAATGCGACACCCATTGTGCACACGGCTTTCTAAAACCCAAAATTTCACGTAAAATATGGCTCACACTGCCTAATAAGATGTGTAGAGCCTCTACTAAAGCTCTCTCAGTCAATCGCCGATCTTTAAAAACCATATCCTGTATTTTGGCTATGATATATGGTGTTGATGCGCTTTTAGGACGTCCTTTACTTAGATCGCCTTCAAGGCTTATACGACCACGTTTAAATTCAGCAACCCATCTTTCTACTACTCCAATTGTAGGTGAATAATCATTATACACTTTTAACATTCGTTCGTGTATTTATTTTAGTACTACATCTAACAAAAAATAGGAATTTTACCACTACACGATATTCAATTTTTTTCATTGTAAAAAAATACTGTGACACAGCGACACTAAATGGGTTGCAAACAAAGAATGAATTGACAGATTTAAATGAAACTTCACATCCGTTCATACAAAGAGTGTACCGACAAAACAAACAAAATTTAGGGCTAGTAGCAACACCCTCTCTTATCGAACGACAAAACTTATAGAACAACCTGGTATAAAACCCTTCACAGCTGCATTTTCTGTAGCCTAAAAAAGTACAAAATGAATTGTATCTTGATTTTAATCGATCAACTTCTAAGGCAGCTATATGCTGTGGAAGATCGATCTAGTCAATTTGTGTACAGTTTTAGCATTGCCTTCGGCAGTGATTCATACCAAATTTCGTAAATATATTTATTCAAATAAAAAATTTTTTTCACATAGGCACTTAATTTTGTTCATTCAGTTTGTGTGGCAATTGTATGATATAGTGATACGATATCGGCGGTTCCGACAAATGATCAGCTTCTTAATGATCAAAGGATGTATACAAAACATTGCTTCAGCTTCATGTAATGACTCAATGAACGAAATTATTTTGATGAACGAACACAAAAGTGAGGTTAGGCAAAGTATATATGAATCTAAAATAGTTATTCCACCATAATTATTTGAGATATTCGAAAGGCCTCGAAAACATGTAAATTATACGAGGGCGGTCCCATAAGCCCATAGCCAATAGAAAACAAGAAAAAACGTTAACTGCACCGAAGCTAATATACCCTTCACAGGTGCATTTCTTTTAGTAACTATGTGTTCGACATATCACAAACTGAGGGACTAGTACTAGGACAGGGCTAAATCAACTTAGCACATCACACTGAACATTTATATATTGCTTCATGGGCTCTCTAACGTTTTTTTTGTTTCGGGTAATACAAACATCGCGGTCAACATATATACACTGATTAAGAGATAATCTTTTTGAGAGTATTTATTTAAAAGAATGTTGATAAAATGAGGAATTTTGATTTTTTGCAAAAAAATTAGCTCCACACAGTATAAACATACAACTTAAAAAAAAAAAAAATACGAGGTGCTAATACAAAATTTTCCCTATACAGAAACGATTTGCAAGCACATTCCTGTAAAAGTTATAAACAGTTAAATTTATATATCAAATCTAGCGAGCATTCACACAGTACACCATGCCGTATGAGCAACCCATTTGTTCTATATTTAATGCATTTGATAATTTGGTGTATAACTTTAACTGCTTATGGTGTTTAATTCCGCAAAAACTTAAAATAATGTGGAAAAAAGCATCCTAACACCAGCATTTTCCACTCCAACCTCCACACTAGCCGCAATCAATGCTAATTCGCTTTGCATACTCAATGCCAAAGTCACAATTAGGTTTGCGGATCAATCAAAGTCAGTCGCACAATCGCTTCTACGGCATTCACTCTTTTACTCTTCGATGCCCATTGCAATCAATTGCGAGCGAAAAAACGGATATTCGAAAAACTAAATTATGGTTTAAATACAATCGAGTGAATGTGATTTCCGTAGCGCCTGCGCCCGTTTCCCGTCACATTTTCACACCCCACAGCCACAACCACTTCCTTTGGCTTTGGCCAAGCATGCACACACATACATACCCACACTGATATCTGCTTATTGATAGCGAATTGGTGGCATGTGACCGCAGCATGTTGCATGCCTCGTTTTATGACGCCAACGCCGTGCAGCGCGCCGACTGCAGCTTTGTTAGGCAGCTAAGCGGAAGGTGTAATATAATTTGACCGTCACGCAAAGCCAATTTGTAATAAATTTGAGCCGCCACTACTGTTTGCGCCTCTAATGCACCACGCTTTCGAAGTGTACGCTCATCCTGCGGCCTCTCTCTTCCGACTTCGCTTTGGATTCCAGCACAGACAACATTGTGGCGTATTAGCTTACAAAGACTGGGTGTGAAAATCAGATTTCCTATGGCGCAGCGTTAATTCCGTCGCCACACACACTCCGCAACAGGGCGTGCAGGCGTCACAGCTGCAGCTGCCACAGCAACGCCCATACAATCAAAGATAAACACTTTCTAATTAACTAAGCGCCGCATCCGGCTAACAAAAGACCGCGCGAGCAGCCGAAAAAAGAAACCAGAGGAAAGCAAAAACTAAAGAAAGCGTCGTCAAAAGCACAGCGGACTGCAGAAAAAGAAAACGAAAAAGCAAATGAAATGAAATGAGGACAGTAAAAAATTAGCATCAGTGGCATGCATGTGACAAGGAGAATATGCTGTACATGGTACGTGCCTGTGTATGAGTGTAAGTGTGTGTGTGAGTGATAAAATTCATTACACATTTGCGCATTTCAGCGTTTTATTTACCTCGGCTGTACATGGTCGAGCCGGATACGGTGGTGTCCGCTGGCCTGCTCTCGCGCTGGCTGCTGCTGCTGCCGGGCATGGCCAGCCCCATTGCACCCGAGCCGCCGCCACCAGCGCCACCGGCTGTCGTGCCGGCCGTCGTGGTCGCCGTGTTGCTGTGCCTGCGCCCATATGCGGCGTGTGTGTGTGCGTTCGCCTGTTGGTGTTGATAGGCGACATGGTGTTGTTGGTGGTGCATGTGCGCCGATTTTTGGTTGTGCTGTTGCTGGTGGTGCTGGTGGTGGCCGACGGGAGCGGGAGCCATGCTCGTCGTTGTCGTCTGCCACAGACTATCCGTGTGGTCCGAAATGTTGGGGCCGTTTGTGCAATGCGCAATCAAATAGACTTACTCGCGCGCTCGCACACACACACACGTGCGCTGTTAAACACTGGTTATTCGCTTTTGGCTTTTTATTTGTCTTTTATGTATTTTGCGGCACGTGCTGCAGCACCAATTGCCGCTTTTTATTTGACTTTTAAAACTTCAATGCTGCCAAGTGATGGCCAAACAGTTATGTAGACACTGTTTTTGTTTTTGTTCTTCGAGTATCACATACATATATTATATAGTAATTCGTGCGTGCTGGATAATTGTGTTTATTTGCTTTCAATTGCTGTGGTTTTTGTTGTGATTTTTGTAATGATCTTTGTGCATTTGTGCGACCAAATTTAATGAGAAATCATTTGATTTTGATTGGTGAATTCTTTGGAAGCTTAATGAGATATTATATATGTGGCTATTCATTTGATAATAAAGGAATATGTCTCATTCAAAATTGCTTTCTTGTTTTCTTGTATTTAAAGTTAACCAATTTTTATAAATTGTAATTGAATTTTGAATTTCGCATACGTATATGTGACTACTTCCCGTCCTCTTAGGTCTATTAACTAGGAGATTCCATTTAAATCGATTTTATGGCAATAAATTGAGAATATTGCTAACCTTGAAGAATTTACTGTGAAACGATCACAAAAGGCTACTGAAGAAGTCACTTCACCGAAACCAAAAAAATATAAAACACCAGATGCAGAATTGCCGGAAATAGGTCACATATTTTGTCAAATAAGTTGCTCTTTCACCTACCGAACTTACCGTCTCACACTCCTGCCGTTACCACACCATGTTCCCTAAATTTTTACAATTTTTATACCCTGAACAGGGTGTATTAAGTTTGTCACGATGTTTGTAACACACAGAAGGAAGCGTCGGAGACCCTATAAAGTATATATATAAATGATCAGTATGTTGAGCTGAGTCGATTTAGCCATGTCCGTCTGTCTGTCCGTCTGTCTGTATATATACGAACTAGTCCCTCAGTTTTTAAGATATCCTTTTCAAATTTTGCAAACGTCATTTTCTCTTTAAGAAGCTGCTCATTTGTCGGAACGGCCGATATCGGACCACTATAACATATAGCTGCCATATAAACTGAGCGATCGGAATCAAGTTCTTGTATGGAAAACTTTCACATTTGACAATGTATCTTCACCAAATTTGGTATAGATTATTTTCTAGAGCAAAAATGTAATATCCGAGAAAATGATTCAGAACCGGTTACTATAGCATATAGCTTCCATACAAACTGGACACATAGTTACTAACAGAAATGCACCTGTGAAGGGTATTTAGCTTCGGTGCAACCGAAGTTGACGATTTTTCTTGTTTTCTATTGGTGGTGGACTTATCGGACCGCCCTCGTATAATTTATATATTTCCAAGCCTTTCGAACAGCTCAAATAATTATGGTGGAACATTTTAAATTCGAAAACTAAATCCGAAAATAATATAATGAATCTATTATACTTTGTCTAACCTCACTTTTGTGCTTTTTTATCAAAATAATTTCTCTCATTGAGACATCATATGAAGCAGTGTTGCAATCAAAAATAATTTTTGTTTTATGATAAGCATAATTTTTGGACGTACATTGTGACAAAAAAGCATTTTATTTACAGTTTCTGCGTACTTTTTAGCAAATGCTTGTTTAACCAATGGAATCCAGTTCAGAAAAACTAAAACAACGAGAATATAATTGTTCGGAAATAATCAACTTTCATTTTAAAATTGTATCCTTCGTAAAGAACCAAAACAACAAGCAGAGTTCTAAGAGCAGTAACAGTGTCTCCCGAGATAAAAAAAGAAATCTTCAATTTTGCCGCACATAGCATTTGAAAATCCACTACTCAGCATGTGACACGCAGAAAAGGCTTAACAAGAAAACAGTATAAAATATAAAGAATAATGATAATAAAAACAATAAAAACAAATCTGAAATGCAATCTGGCTTTTCTGCAAGAGAGGCGAAATCCACACGGTAGCTAATTTTTGTTGAACTTACAAGTGTAAATATATATATGTACAAGTATATAGCAGACTGCACAGCAATCAAGAGAGTATCAAACATACACGAGAATAAGACTTTTGTAAATTTCGCTCGTAAGTACTAACGGTGTACACTAGGCATCAAATGAAAGTATAAATGTAATATATACTGGCAACCTTAGATCATTCATTTACTTCCCACATTTTTGCTTAAGAATAAATTCATAAAGCATTTTATGTAGATGCACCGTTATGTAAATAAACAGTCGGAGTAATATTTGCACTTATTATTTAGACGCAAAAAAATATTTACTCCATCCAGAGTGATTAGTCTTCGCTGGTGAGCCTATGAATGCGCATCAAATGAAAGTATAATTTTAGTTTTGATTCATTTTTTTCAAGTTAAAACTGAATTTTACTACAGATTTAATACATTTGTATTCATTAAGGTAATTTCTGTTATGGTGAAATTTTTTTTTGTTCAGTACTTAGTAAAAAATAAAAAAAAAATTGAAGAGAATCGGATCTTAATTGTAGAAGATGGGAAGAGGGGTGAAACGTATCAAAAAATTTATGAAAAATATTCCATTGCGATCAGAGAAGAAGAATAACGATTTTTGAATACTCCAAGTGAAGTAAGACATGCAAGACTCAATACGGTGAAAGTACAAAGTCTAAAATTTCTATCTACGCTGAGCGACTTGTATGAGAAAAGCTCCTGAAAACCCTGAAATGTTACCGCGGTAGTTAATTAAAAATTTTGTTTTGGATGTTTCCAATAGTACAATGAAAAGAAAACTACAAACATCTGGTTTTAAAAACTATATCGCAAAAAAATGACCTATGTTTTCCATTTCGAAGAGGAAAAAAGAACTAGAGTTTGCGAAACAATATCCAAATGTGCCAACCACATTTTGATATAAACTAATTTGGCCCATTAATTCAAATTCGAGCTAAGGAGTTAAAAAACACGTAAGGGAGTGTGGATGTTCTCTCATGGTTTAGGGCTGTTTCTTAAAATTTGGTGTAAGTAGTGTATTTAAAATCGATGGACCAATGACGTTTGCTTCATATGTTGACATTCTTAGCGAAAATTTGAAAACACATGCGGAAAAAGTAAACTTGAGGTCGTTAATCTTCCAATAAGATAAACCCCCAAAGCACATCTCGCCCGACTACTCGCTTTTTTGAAGAAGGCTTAAAGAAAAGTGGCCTGGCCAGCTCATCACCGAACTTAAATCCAATTAGGGATTGGTGGTTAATTTTTGATTCAAAAATACCAAAAAGCAGTCGTACAAACTTGGAATAATTTTCTTAGAGACGAAACGTCAACTTGACATTATTCCAATGAAAACATTACAAAATTTGGTTCGAGGTATGCCAGAACGTCTTCCTGCTGTAATTCAGAATAAGAAGGTCAAAATTAATTATTAAATTTACTTTTAAACCAAACGTTTTATATTTTTCCGAATTTATACTTTCATTTGATCGCATTTATTTAAGAGTCTTTTTTTTTTAAATGGAACAAGGTTTTTTTCTTTCTATTTCGGAAAAAATTTATAATTTGTTACTTAAATACCTATGTAAATGTAATATTAGAGTATGAATTATTAGTTGTTTATTTTAATAAAACTGCATTGAAATAACGTCTGTGAAATGTATACTTTCATTTGATGCCTAGTGTATATACGAGTATAAGCAGTTTAAGAAATTTATATACCAATTTATTATATTACATTAGGGGTGTCCTATCGGCTTTAATGTGGTATATTATAAGAAAAAAACTAATAGCTTAAAATATCATTACTGTAGACTTAAAAAATTTGAATAAATTCGAAATTGGACGTTTTCGCAATGGCGATTTTTTATCGCTGCTTCAATGCATTTTTTTCGATTAAATTTTTATTTCATTTTTTAATAGTTGACACTGTTTTCAATTTCATTCAGAATGGAAAATATTTACAAAAAACAGTAATTTAGACAAAAAAGTGTAGCATATATTAAAATTTATTTTAAAATGTATTTGCTTTTATATCTCAGACTAAAAAGGAGTTACAGCTCAAATAATTGCGAATGTTCCGGAGGAGTAAACATCATTTTCTATTAAAAATATGACAATTCTACAGTCAAATCATAGTCCAAAATGTAAAGTATCTCTTTCTACGAGCCTCCTACACATACATATATGATTGATTTTATAATTTAACAGAGAATTGAGTGCGCAAGATTATTACGCAAAACTCTTGTTCTCTCAAAAAGTCACTAATCCATTTCACAAAACAATATCCTCTCAGATGAGAGCCACTTCTGACTTAATGACTTTGTCAACAAACACAATTGTCACTAATGCGGTGATACAGACCTTCGTGGGGTTCAGGAAATGCAATTGTATGCCTAACGCTTGGTGAGGAATGTGGTATGGCAGTATCATAAGACTCATAGAAATGTGAAAGGAAAGGCCGCAGTCACCAAAACGAAGCGGATATATTACACTTATTTTTATATTATTTGGCGTATATATTGTTTAGCATTTCATCACGGAACGACTTACGTTTCAACCACGTACACATTACGAAAATTCAGATTCTGCAAAGAGAGTATTTCGTGCGCTTCGGTCAACTTATTATCAACATAATCGGCCTACTGAGCGTAATACTCGCTAAACCATCACACATTTTAAGAACCAGCATGATAATATTCGACCAAATAAACCCCGTTCAGCCCTCAATGAAGAAAATATAGCACCCGTAGCTGAGAGTGTACATGGAGACCGTGGAGAGTCGATTTGGTGCCGTTCGCAGGAACACGCAATGACGTATGGAACGGCTTGACGCATTTTACATCGCACACAAAATACAGTTTCTGCAAGAGCTTAAGCCGCTCGACCTTCCCAAGCAACATCGCTTCGCTTTATGGGCTCTTGAAAATTTCCAAGGAAATGCGACGTTTTCAAGCAAACTTTTGCTCAGCGATAAGTCTTTTTTTTGGCTCAATGGGTGTGTGAACAAGTAAACTTGCCGCATTCGAGACGAAGAGCAACCAAAAGATATTCAAGAGCTGGCATTTCCTCCAAAAAAAAACAACGGTTTGGTGTGGTTTGTTGGCTGGCGAAATCATGGGTTCATATTTCTTCAAAAATGATGTCGGTAAGAACACTACCGTCAATGGGGACCATTATCTCGCCATATCGACTATTCGATACCAGAAATTGAAGCTCGTGATTTCGGCGACATTTAATTTCAACAAATTGGCACCACTTCCCACGCATCACATCAATCAATGTGTTTATTGGAGGACACTTCGGTGAGCAGATAAATTTACGTTTTCGGCTGATCGATTGACCACCAAGATCACGTGATATCACACCGTTAGACTTTTGGCTCTGGGGATATGTAAAGCCTAAAGTATATGCGGACAATCCCGCTTCGTTTCTGGCCTTGGCGTAAACATCTTGCTTGTCATTCGCCAGTTTCCAGTCGAAATGCTCGAATAAGTCATCGAAAATTGGACAAAACGGAAGAACCATCTCAGACGTAGCCGCAGCCAACATTTGAAGGAGATAATCATCCAAAAATAAATGATATTAGTGATTATTCACTAAATTTGAAGTTTTTGTGTTTTTTCTTTAAAAAGGTGTTAAATTTCGAAATGTATCACCCTTTATAAAGAAAACAAAGAATAATCGTATTTTTAAACTTTAAATAGAGTCAATGGATATTTTAAGTGTAGTTTTTTTTTTTGTTTTTGTTGTGCTCTTTGAAGTGATATTTCTGGTAATCAATTTTGTGCTCATATCAGCGAAAATCGACTAAAGCAATAATTCTAGAATATTTGTTGAATTTTTCAAAAATAATTGACCAATATTTTTTACACATATTTTAGATTATTTTAAGTCCATATTACTATTTTTAATAATCAACACGTCAACTGTTGTACAATACAGTAGTCTACAAAATTTTAATAAAAATTGTTCAAGAATACACCAAAGAATTTGTCATTCCATTTCAAATAAATGTCAACTATTATAGTGATATATGGTGTATAACAGTCAGAGAAGTCCCTATTGCCTATTACACTAAAGGACAAAATTTTGATTTAAGAAAAAAATAAATATTCTCAAGTATTCCAGCAAAAATCATTTCGTCTCACTAAAGTCTCTGAAAAATAAAATTTCGCCTGCTAAAAAATATTTTAATCCAATAAGAACAACCCTGATGTACGGCTGACCCAACGGAGGCACATGAAAATATATTTATGTGAGATAAATCGAAACACTCCACTAGAAGATGCTTGAGGACATGGATAAGCATTATCTCAAACACCCGTATTTGTGCAACTGTAAACTTGTATGTATGTGCCCGAGTAGGTTTATCAAAACACAACTTTAGCCTTTTGCAGCGTTCGCTTAATCAGCAAAATGCTCAACTTCGGCACAGTCGATAACAAAACGTTGAGGACGTGGCTATAAGTTTGCGCAATGTTTACATTGTTTGGCTGGAAACAATTAAATTCATATGAAACGGAAGCAGAGA
Organism: Bactrocera correcta; assembly: GCA_027475135.1. NCBI lineage: Eukaryota > Metazoa > Arthropoda > Insecta > Diptera > Tephritidae > Bactrocera > Bactrocera correcta. Next base: position 72,466,696 of record CM050326.1, read on the forward strand.
AAACTTTACAAAAATAACAAAACAACGCAAATAAAAGCAAAAGCAACAACATGAATGGAAATGAAAATGAAAATGAAAAATACCACTTGGAATGACCAACGAAATATAAACACTTATCCAGTTAACGTGAGTTCGTACAGAGAAAACTTTTGGTGCTCATTGCAGCGGCAAAATCTCGCAAATTCGTAAGCACAGAAGGGACGGCCACACAAAGCGTTGCTGCTGCACGAAAGAGTTTTTTTTCACTTTTTACTTTGTTTGCGCCCTTTTGCTGTTTCGAGTAGGAAAGTAACGGAATTGTTAGAGTTTTACAGTTATTTCTTTAATTTGATTTTTCCACGTGAAGTTTGGCGATGCAGAAACCGCACAAATACACATGCACACACACACAATAACGCTGGTATGGACAATGGATCCAGTTATTGCGCCGAAAAAATGTTGCACTTGCAACAGCAGAACGGCACCCAAGGCGGTTGCACTGTCGAACTGTCCGGTCGCCAAAAACTACTGAGTCGCCACAGAAGTGGTGACCACATTTAAAGCTTACCAAACGCAAGCTGACTAACGGTAAATAAGTAAGCAAGTACGAAAGTGTGTCTGAAAGTGTGTGTGTGCGAATGTCGAATGTCAGTGGGCAAAAGACAAAATGGCCACTCATTCGGCGTAATGGCATAATGACAATGGTAATGCAACTGAGTGTTTATTTCTCTCTATTACCGTTATAACAAATAAAAAATTAAAAATAAATGAAAACAATAGAAAACCAAAACAAAAACAAAGATAATGCCAGCGAGTGCAACTAGCGTGACAACCGTTGCCTTTGTTATTGCCAGCGCAAGCATACAAAAATGCATGCATGTAGTTGTGCGTCGCAGCACACACACTTACACACACATACACACAAATAACTGACTCGGCATGCACAGAAGAATATTTGAATATTTGATTGTCTGCCAGTGGGTGCCAAATGGTCCAAGCCACAAGTATGCATTGGGGTTAGGGGTTTTTATCGTTGTTGTTGTTTTAGCGGTTGTGGTCACACACAAGAATTTGCGCTGCAAAACAGAGCTGCGCAGTTTACTCTATTTTTTTCACTGCACTGGAATTCACATGCCATAAATAACAATTGACCAGTTGCACCGCAAACCAAAGGCGCAGCTGGTGGGGCTGGTGGCAGAGCTGGCGAGAGTGTGATAGCAATTTCACAGTTTATGCAATGGGCGCGCAGTTTAGAGTGGTTGTGTGGGCGGGTGAGAGTGGTTGATGCCTCTTGCGATGAGGGGCCGCCATTAAGCCAAGGCCATTCGCGTGTGGATATGACGCAGCAGTGACTGGCATTGTCATAAACTTTTCATGGAACCAAATCTCCAATTGAAATTGCTGGCAGGAATTGCAAAATGCTAGTGCATTCTTTTTGGATTGCTGTCAACACAGTGTCCAGTACTGGAGAATTCTCTAAATTTTACTATATATTTTTTTAGTATATACTTTTGGCTAATCGATAAATTGCGGTTTTGGGAACAGTAATAACTTTTATGAATACCAAAGTCTGTATATCAGCTGTATGCTATATTAATGCCATCTGACAAATCCACGTCGAATTTCGTAAAAATATTTCTATCTGAAAAAATTTTCCATCCAAGCACTTGACTGACACTTGGAGAGAAAAGAATGTATGCAAAATGTCAGTCCGATATCTCAAACACTGAGGGACTTACAGACAGACGGACATGGTTATATCGACTCAGCTCGTCACGCTGATAATTTTTATATATTTATTGGGTCTCCGATGTTTCCTTCTGGGTATTATAAACTTCGTCGCAAACTTGATAAACTCTGTTCAGGATATAATGATCCGCAAGAAATGAGGGCTCATTAGAATATTTTGGCTTAAAGGCTTGCGAATCTCTGCGGATGGTTCCAATAATATCAAATTTTAAATTTTTCGAATTTCGAAATCGAATAAGTTCATGAAAAATTAAGGCTTAGCCACCTAACCACGTTCCATTTCCATTGGACTATACCATCAATCAAATCATTTGAATTATGTATGGTGGGATACGCAGCAATTTTTTGACATCAAATGGTTTAAGTTATCTTTCGCAATGATAAAGTGAGCAGCCGGCCGAATTTCCTCTTGCAGAAGAATAACCGCAAAAAATATTAAATGAGATAAAAGCGAGTACTCGAATGATTATAAATAGAAACGGAAGCTTTTTACTATCATATCAGCATTGTTTCTAATTTTCGAAGGTTATGTGCGTAGAACCGGAAAACAAAGTAAACTAAAAATACTATTTTTAGTGGGTTGAATTAAGTTAAGTCCAAAAGTAGACGCAGAGCGCACGTTTTAGCAAAGTCACGCACCGAACTTTAGTAATATTTTAAAATATTTCAAATTTATAAAAAAAAATGAATTTGTTATTTTACTGGAACTAGCAAATTATGCATTGGTTTAGAGAAAAACTTCCATAAAATTTGACTGCAAGTCCTATACTTTGAGTACATTTGCATTGCCGATTTTGAAGACGGCAGTGAAAGCCAAAGTCAACAAAAAATATATAAAAATCATAAATATATAAATCGTCACCTAAAAAGCAAACGAAAATTCATGATTATTTACCATATTGTCTACCTTCCAGAGCAGAGGAGAAGAAGGAGATGAACAGGGTGCAGAGATAAGCTTTTATGCCGAAGGATACAAACAGATAATCGAGTGGGAGGTACGTCAAATACGTACGTAAACACCAAAATCGTCTTCCATCTTCCGGACCACCGCAGTGTCTTCAAAGCGGAGATCAAGATTATTATTATTAAGACAAGATCTTAATAAGAAGTTTGCTCACAACATGAAATCTACATATATACATATATATACAGATAGCAAGCGGACTTAAAATCACTAAAGTCTTTTAGGGTTTTGTCAAAGAGGGTGAAGGAATGCCTTGATCTCATAGAGGATCTAACATCCTCTTTCACAATAACCCTGCAATGGGTTCCAGGACATAGTTATATTCGTAGTATCTGTGTAGCAGATAAACTAGGCAAACCGTAGTGCCTACAATCAGACCCCATAAAACATTAATTCTCTACGCCTCTGACTACTTCTAGTAAAGTTTCATTGAGGTCAATCTCTAAACGAGAAGCATGACAGCAGACTGGGAACACTATATAATGACTATTATAGGAGTTATCAGAAGCTAGAAGAGGAGGAGACTATTAAACATCTTCTAGGTAAATGTAAAGCTCTGTATTGGAAAAGAAAAAAAGGAAAGGAAAAAAAAAAAAAGAAAAGGAAAGGAGATGAAAGCAATAGAAAGGAAAGAAAAGCAAAAAAAAAAGATAAGAAACGAAAAGAAAAGAAAAGAATTAAATTAAATTAAATTAAATTAAATTAAATTAAATTAAATTAAATTAAATTAAATTAAATTAAATTAAATTAAATTAAATTAAATTAAATTAAATTAAATTAAATTAAATTAAATTAAATTAAATTAAATTAAATTAAATTAAATTAAATTAAATTAAATTAAATTAAATTAAATTAAATTAAATTAAATTAAATTAAATTAAATTAAATTAAATTAAATTAAATTAAATTAAATTAAATTAAATTAAATTAAATTAAATTAAATTAAATTAAATTAAATTAAATTAAATTAAATTAAATTAAATTAAATTAAATTAAATTAAATTAAATTAAATTAAATTAAATTAAATTAAACTAAATTAAATTAAATTAAATTAAATAAAATAAAATAAAATAAAATAAAATAAAATAAAATAAAATAAAATAAAATAAAATAAAATAAAATAAATTAAAATAAAATAAAATAAAATAAAATAAAATAAAATAAAATAAAATAAAATAAAATAAAATAAAAGAAAATAAAATTAAATAAAAGAAAATAAAATAAAATAAAATAAAAAAAAATAAAATAAAATAAAAAAAATAAAAAAAATAAAATAAAATAAAAAAAAATAAAATAAAATAAAATAAATTAAAATAAAATAAAATAAAATAAAATAAAATAAAATAAAATAAAATAAAAGAAAATAAAAAAAGCAAAGAAAAGAAAAGGAAAGGTGAAGAAAAGAAAGGACAAAAAGGAAAAGGAAAGGAAAAAAGGAAAGCAATGGAAACGAAAGAGAACGACCGTATATAGGAGGTTTCACAGATGAAATTTTTTTACTGATAAACAATAAGTGATCAGAGTGCCGGTGGTTTTACAATAGTCCTAGTCCTCCGAAAGGCCTAGTTGCGTCGTCAGACAGTCTCTCTACCTACATCTACAAATTAATATATAAATTCTATATTAATAAATAAGTTTAAATTTCTTCTGAAACATTCTGGTGGTAATTTTATATTGAACTTTTTACTTAATTTTGGTATTCTCAATACCCTTGAATTCTTTTCAATTAATATAATTGGCGGAATATAAGCACTGATTTGGGCATACTCCGGTAAGAAGATTGTATTTCTCTGTGATATTTAAATAGCTTACTTAAAGCAGAGAAAAAATTTAATACAACGTACTATAAAACATACCATAGTCATACCTTTCGGACAAAAATAGCACACAATGGTAGAAATCGCAGCGCTGACAATTCAGAAGTGAGCAATAGGAGGAAACGGAAACACTAAACTAAAATTTCTCAAGGACATAGATTTTACTATTTTATCTACTTACAACGCTAAGTAGATGGAAGCCGTTTAGCCCACATTTGCATTCTGCCGGCTCTCTCTTTTCTCTTGCATCTTCGACATTCGAATATTCTTGCAGCGGAATTTTGAATGCCAGGATATTCAGTGGCTTCAATGCCGGAATAAAACGCACAATTCGAATGCAATTTGTGAGATAGCAAAGTTTTTTTCCAGAAAAGAAAGGAAAAATAGAACGAATGAAAGTAACTGGACCGAGATGGAAAACAATAATACATACATTCGTATATAATACCGTGGCTGCAGCCAATAAGTAGCTTCTATTTTACCAACGTTTTTCCTTCAGCATGGCAATAAGCCCTCAGCAATCTAAGCCATAAGTATATATGGAAGTATGTGCTTATTTCACAAACCTCCACACACTTATGCTCCATTATTGCCAAACTCATAATACGCTCTAGATGGACCAGCATAGAGCTCGTCTCGCCTTTTGTGGCTTCACAATTAACACTAAATTTGGACGGTGCACGCCTGCGCTGCTCGCAATCAAGCTGATGTGTGTGGTTATTGTCTACTGCAGACACTGCCACAAGCCATCCATCCCTAAATGCCGCCCATAACTATTTGCATCACTGAAAGTCCTGCTGGCGGCAGCAATAAGCAGCAGCAACAACATTCTTTCACCACTCCGGCTCGCAAGCGGCGGCACTTTGTTCACTCGCACTCACTACACACTTTACTACATACATATGTACACGCATATAAATTTAAAATATATGCATTTGCCAGCCTCCACACCTTCATCCGGCCGTGTATTCGCACCACGCACGCCTAGTTTTAGCTCCTGAAGCACTATATCGCCGCGAAGTGGGTCATGAGCTGCCAGGGCTTCGCTTAGCGTCGGCGTCTACATACGAGTATGACTAGCTGACTGCCTTGCGGCCTGCAAAATGAAGTGTCTAACAGGCTTTCCTAGGCAAATCCATTTTGTACACAGCTGCTCTCGACCACTTTTAATTTTGCATCTACATCCAAGCATTTCCCACGAGAGTCGAACAAATGGAGCATACAACCGGATAAATGCATATTCAGCCAAATGGACTTCCATGTACACGCACATAGACGCAGGTACATAGACTTTTGTGTACAATAAGTGGAAGTAGACACAAACAAACAAGGTTTATAAGCAACGCTACACAAATAATGACTGTGTTTTGTCGATGTGTGCTCAGAACATGGCGACTTCTGGAAAAACCGAAATTAGTTAGGTGGATATGTAAATATGTAGCGCATAAATATGCTAGCTTATGGCAGTTTGTTGCTCTTAAATTTTCAAATTTTATTTACTCGCGTATTTATTAATACTGTACAAAAAAGAATTTAGTTTACTTCTTTACTAAATGTCTCCTTCACCTTCTCCTGCAACTTTTGTTTTTTGGCAGTTCTATAAGTTCAAGAACGGCTCCGAACGGCTGAAATTTTTTATAGCCATAGTATGTTTGGAGTTTGGAAACCCAGTACACATCTCTTACCACAGCAACAATTTTTGAAAATTGTGTTTTAAAGAATCCATTGATATGAGTAGCTTAAAAGCCTGTTTGAAAAGGGAATACAGGTAAGAACATAGATGGCAAAAGCCCTTCGCAAAGGCTCCAGAATGAAAGCTCTTTTTTACTTGGGCTCGATCAAAGAAAGCGAATCGAATGTGCTTTCGAAGTGCTTTCTGACTTTGGTTCAGTAATTCATTGTTATAGCTGATTGAATTTTTGGTAACCGAACCTACAATACGTTCAAATCATCTTTGATTTGTGGTCATTTTATTTGTGTGTGTTTTTGAGGTTACTCCTTCCCAAACATAAGGCATATTATATGTAGTTCTATTGTAGAAGTTCATAGCTCTATAGCCGAAAGAAGTTAAAAAGCTTAGGAACAGATCTAATCATTAAAGCCCAAAACCACTTGAAGAAAGCTGATATATCGAAGTCGGTGAAAAATATAGTATAGTGAAATCATATTTCTCACAAAATTACCTAAAGCCAAAAGCGAGCACATACAGAATATTTAAATCTGCAATTTAACGTTTCTTCTTTAAAATTGCAAGAAACAAAATATGAGCTTTTATGCCGACAACAACAAACTAATAACTCTGAGCACAGTAAAATGAAAATTCCTGACCTTTATAAGTTTATATATTCACACATAAATGTGTTTATGGGTTTGTTTACATTGTGACAACAAAAAACCCAGAAATTGTTTGATGCTCAGTTAAATGATGTTTCAAGAAAAAGTATTTTGCTATGTTAGTAGTCAGTAATGCGTTGCTATTTTCTCAGTGGATAAAAATATCGAACAAAGAATTTGCCTAAAATTTTATATTTCTAACCAAATTTCGTGTGCGGATTCGTTACGAATGTTGGAAAAGGTTTACGGACGATCAAATACGATCGAGAAATCGTTAAAGACATGACTCATTCTGGACGACCTTGAACCCCTTCAACCTATAAAAATATTTAAAAAAAATGGGTGGATAAAAAAGGAGGATGGAGTCATGTGTAGAAGTTCACGCAAGTGAGGATCGCCATTCACTTGGGAGTGGCCAGAAACTATTCTTTTACATATGGCTCAAGCAGCTCACGACTTCCGGTCTTTTACCAAGTATCCTCTGGTTAGTCTAAGAACATCCGTTTGAAAGCGAGCTAAAGTGAGAAGGCGAAACATCCCCAGCATAGGGTTGTGCGCTGTGTTTGGGGCCCGCCACGTAAAAAACACCTCCAATGAAAGATCCACAACAGCCTCGGATGAGAGACCCGAGAGCAAGACGAAATATCTCCTGTCATCACACAAACAGTCGTCGCACTCACGTCACTGTTGACAGTCATAACTTTGAAGTTGTAGATAATTTCACTATCTTGGAACTAGCGTAAACACTACCAAAAATGTCAGCCTAGGAATCCAACGCATGATAACTCTTGTCAACAGGTGCTACTTCGGACTGAGTAGGCAATTGAGAAGTAAAGTCCTCTTTCGATGAACAAAAATCAAACTCTATAAGTCGCTCATAATTCGCGTCCTGCTGTATGGTGCAGAGGCTTGGTTGATGTCAACAATGGATGAGTCCACGTTCCGAGTTTTCGAGAGAAAAGTTCTGCGAAAGAACTTTTCGCGTTGGCAACGGGGAATTCGCATTCGATGGAACGATGAGCTGTACGAGATATACGACGACATTGACATAGTTCAGCGAATTAAAAGACAGCGGCTACGCAGCTCTGAAAGTATTCGACGCAGTACCCGCCAGGGGAAGCAGAGGAAGAGGAAGACCTCCAATCCGTTGGAAGGACCAAGTGGAGAAGGACCTGGCTTCGCTTGGAATATCCAATTGGTGCCACGTAGCGAAAAGAAGAAACGATTGCCAATTAAGAAGAAGAAGAAGTTTTAAAAACGAGTACCATAAACAGGTCCCTTGATCATGCGAATTCCGATCCCACATTCATGGGGAACATTATTACCGCCGACGAGATATGGGTTTAATAGTTTGACATGCAAACAAGCATACTATCGTGGGAATGGAGCAAAAAAACGAGCCGAAACCAAACAAAAACCGTGCCAATGTCGACCTAAGATCAAAGTGATGCTTATTGTTTTTTTCGATGTTCGTGGTTCGATGCATCACGAATTTGTTCTGGAAGGACAAATAATTTACGAGTATAAGTAGCTCTATTTGGTCGTTTTTAGGCGTTTGCGTGAGAATCTTCGTCTAAAACGGCCAGGATTGTGGAAGAACAATTCATGGATTTTACACGATGATAATGCACCATCGCATCTAGCCACGATTGTAACCGAATTTAAAGCTAAAACCGCCTTGAATACCACCGATTAACCCCGTATTCCCCATATTTGGCTCCGTGTGCTTTTTCCTTGCTACACAAACTGAAATTGCCGCTCCGTGGAACTCGTTTTAAATCGATCGAAGGGGTACAACCAAATTCGTGAAAGGAGCTGGAGGCCATCCCAAAATATGCTTATGCAAAGTGTTTTGAGAACTGGAAAAATTGCTGTAAGTTGTAAGTGTATTACAACTGGTGTAGATTACTTTGAAGGCAACAAAATAAATATTGATCAAATTTTTTACAATTTTCGGTTACTTTTTTGTCACAATGTATGGGGCATATATATGTATTTTCCTTTTCCACTAAACGCCGAGGTTTATTCAACTTTTTTGCATTTTCCTTTGCTCCTCTGCTGTTTTTGTTTCGCCGCCTGTGCAAAATGGACAAAACAGCCAAACTTAATTCATTATGTTGCTCATTTCCACCATTTTGCATTATTAAATGCAATTTCTCCAAATCGCCAGCTGTTCCGCCGTGGCTAAGCAGCCACCCCACCGATACGAGACACGCTGTGTGGCCCCGCTGACGACGCTCATTTACTGCACAGCAGAGTGGGCGGCGGAGGGGTGGACAGCTACTTGTTTATTTGCTGGCACTTCGAGCGTAGGAATGTGCCATTAGTACTCGGCTGTCATTTAAAAGTAAACAATAAACAATAATTTAGTTAATGCGAATGTTGATATAAAATTGCAAATTAACTTCTCAGGCAATAAAAATTGCGAACTCTAATCGCGAATATAGCGCAGCGCAAATAATACATACGTATCCCAGTCGACAATGGGTAAGTCCACGCGGCCTCTGCGTTGCCATTGAAAGTGTCCTTCGAGGCATGGGCACTTGTGAATGTGCGAGTATTGCCATTTAATGATCCCATTCCGTGCATTGCCTGTCAATACGCGTCATCTGAGTAATGAGCACTTCAGATTTCCCCCCTTCCAACACACTCAAGCAAAGAATCGGCTCTGCTGTAAGTGGGTTGGGATGTAGTGTTTTGCCTGCGCATACATTGATATTAATATTGTATAAATTTGAAATCAATTCATGTTTATGAGTATGCAAATGCAGCCGCCTCTTTGCCGCATGAGTTATTGATTTTCTCGTGCAATTAAAATTTCAAATGCACGAGCCACTCTAATTGACGAGAGTTGAGCTGCTATGAGCGGCGAGTGACCCAGTTTGTAGAGTGCGTGTTCAGGATAATTAAAAATATTGCTTTTGTATGAAATGTTCATATTTATTTTTTACAGTTTGTAGCTTTTACATTGGTTCACTGTGGACTGACAGCAAACTGATGTTATTGCAAACAAATCATTCCTGTCCGATGTAGTCATAAAGGAGCTTTTATACATGTACAGTCGGCTCAGAACTTGTATCTGGAGCAATTACACGCACACACCTCAGGAAATAGTGTCATAGCCATTCTTATAAAATAGTTCTGTCAAAAAATGCTAACCTCTTGTCATATTTCAGAGTTATACTCGTAGACATTCTGCTGACTATGCGAGGAATCGGAAGGCGGATGGCTATTTGGTGTGTCCAATATATATAATTTTTTTTTTTTTTTTTTTGAGGTTGTCCGTATGAGAAAGCATACGATATTCGGTATGCCTTGAGTTTGTCAACAAATGTTACGTATACGCCCTGTATGTTCCTCATACACGTTTCTTACAGTACACGCGAGAAATGAAAGGTTAAACGCCACTTTTTTAGGCATGTATTTTAGATTTTTATATTTCTGTGTATATGTAAATATATTGGAGAGTCGAAAAAGTCTTTTCGTATTTCTAATCAAACTTCAACTCATTTTTTTATATTTATAATAAACTTCAATAAACGACTTCAGAACGAGTTGCTTCTTTCACATCGAAGTTTGCAGAACGCAAGCGAGCGAACCATTGTTGTGCTACACGAACTGATACAGCATCGTCTTCGTAAACTTCACAAATTTCATTGGTGGCGTGAAATTCTTCGCTTTTTCATACAAAAATTTCAATATAGCGAATTTCTTCATTATTTTCACTCATTTTTGAAGAGCTGTAACTTTTTCTCAACTTCCTCGAATTTAATTTTTCTTTAGTTAAATGAAATCTCACCTTTCTAACACTTTAGTATGGTGTGATACACTTTGATTGGTAGCATTGGAGATATACGACTGTAACGACATCTATTGGCAAAATACGAAAAGACCTTTTCGACTACTCAATACTTTCTTGTGTATGAGCCAAAGAAGGCTTCTGAGTTCATATGATGAAGTTTCGACGCATGAAAAAAATCAGTATAATTACTCAGTTAGTGGTGCAGCAAAGATAAAAGCTTAATTGGAAAAAATCGCTCAGGCAATGATTACAATCAACTTAAATTTAACACGAAGCTCAAAGTAAAAAAAAAATTATATAAAAAAATTTAATTTTTGTGAATATACATTATATGACTACGTGTAGTTTGTGATATAGTATAGTAGACAAATAAATGTGATTAAATTTGTCCAATTTTATCTTTCAGCAAACTGATTTCTCTGAAAAATGACATATTTATTATACATGAGACTACACAAGCCTTTAAACCGAATGTGATATGTTCGTATGATGAAATTTGTGTTTACACACACACACACATACAGGGTAGGCCATTTAAAGTTGACCCATCTGGCAACGCTGTAACTTTTAACAGCGCTGACAAATCGGCTAATGTCATACCGCGTTAGAAGCGTCATTCGAAGACAATTTATACTATGGAACAGTACACTCCAAAAGAACGCGCTGAAATTGTTCAGCTTTATATTCAAAATAACTTTTCAATTGTGTTAACTCAACGTGCGTTTCGCAAAAAAAATAAAGTGAAAAGTGCTCCAGTTAAGAACACAATTAAGTCTTTATACGCAAAATTTGTGAACACCAGTAATTTCAGTAATGCCAGTCATGCATCCAGACAACGCACAAGACGTTCTGATGAAAATATCGAAGCTGTACGAGCCAGTATTGAGGAGACTCCATCGACATCGAGTTATCGCCGCTCTCAGGAATTAGACATCTCTCGCACCACTCTCCGACGCATAATTCATAAAGATTTGAAGATGTTTCCATATAAAATTCAAATGGCACAAAAACTAAACCCAGCTGATTATCCGCGACGCCTTAATTTTGGCAAATGGGCAAATGGGCAAATGGGTCAACTTTAAATGGCCTACCCTGTATATGTCATCATTTTCAATTTTTTATCTAAATTTAATTTAAATCGCAGCATATTGACAATTTTAATCCATATGAAACTCTAATCTAAAAATATAAGGCAATCATGTAGTCAAATAATATTTGCAACACACTTTATGGGCGCCCATAACTCAACTGGAAATTCGTCAATGGTATTACATGCGGCAACCAAAATTTGGCGCAGCATTAATGAGAATTTCCGCTTCAGCAACTTCAGCTTCAACGCAATGCGCGCTTAGCCATTCACAAAAACATTGCCACGAGCACATTACATTTAAGTACTGGTATGCGCACACTTAATCAAAAGGCCAACAAAGCATCAATTAAATCCAAATAAATAACACCAGCAGCCAGTGACGGTAGCAGAAGCCCCGCGCTTCCGACAAAATTAAATATGAATGGGAGAATCGCAATGGCGTACTCGTATGCAGAAGAGGTCACGCAGAGCCACGCACAAACAGAGAAAACCAATGCACAAACACACTCAAAAGCGTCTTTGAGTGTATGCGAGCTCATGAAAATGTGATGCTGGCACATAATTTAGTTTATTGATCGCCGGTCGGAATTCAAGCCATTCGTACATACCTACATATGTATGGACTAACTACTTGGTACGTGCGAAAATTCGGCAAAAGCAAAAAGCAGGAGTCACGAACTTCTTGAGTAATAAATATTTTAACACCCTGTAGCACCGTTATTTATACCGATGTGCATTTTTGTACTCTTGTATTCAGTTACTACAGAGTATAATAGTTTTGCCCACCTAACTTTATTGTATGTACCACCTAAGACTAAGCGAGATATATACATATATATATATATATCTGATCAGGATGACGAAACAAGTTGTAGTCCGGGTGACTGTCCGTCCATCTGTCCGTGCTAACTATAAAAAATTGAGATAACTTGATGAAACTTGGTATTTGGGTTCCTTGGCAAAGAAGTAAAGCGGAGCCATTAATCGAAAACGTATAAATTAAGATGTAAAATTGCAATTTGGCGCTGGGGATCGCCATAGCAAGGCATACCAGTGGGCTAATAATTTTGAAAAAGTGTGCGTGGTCTTCCTCTCTTTAACTTCGTATCCATATATTCTAAACGACTAAGACTACAATAACAAAATTCGCTCACAAGAAATCGTTTTAGCAACCGCCTCTACTCTGTAAAAGTGGATAAAGTCGGAAGATATCCCGGTCCACTCAACAAATAATCAATAACTAAATGCATCAGAAACCCAAGATGGTACGAAAGGGCTTTATGGGATCCGGGGTAAAAATTGGACGGGGGTGGCATTACCCATTTTTAAGTTAAATTCCACAACCCAAGCTTTTCGACTAAATTTAGTAACTGGCATTCTTCATACATTTCTATGTAGCAGTGCTGAATTCGGCAAAATCGGACTACAATCACGCCAATTTTAAATTCCATTTGAAACTTTCACTTTCCAGTATACAAATGAAGAATCAATTAATGTATTAGAATTAAAATCTAAACAAATAGTGCCTACGAGGTGCACCAACTTATGACTAAAAATGCGAAAATCTAACCAGAAACTGTTCAAACCTTTTGGTACTCGATATATGGACTCAGTTTTTATAGTGACATTTTACCGAGAATATCGGTAAATGTGTGAGATATATAATTGAAATTCAGAGAGAATCCTTTCGTGATAGTATTAAGTCTGTGTGCTTCAAATGGGTTGAATCAGGTTAATCCTTCCCAGAGCCCCCATAAACCTTGTACAAACATATTGACCAATATGTGAATTATCTCGACGAAAATGAGAAAGAGAGTGTTTTACTGATAAATGTGAATCTTTGTGCCTAAAACAGATCAGCTTTAGCGAAAACTTGACTTGATCCCTATATAACTAATATCAGGATTTTCGAATATCCGGCTCAGTTTACTCCACGTGATTGGTGATTATATGCGAGATACCTTGATGAAATACTGGGGGCATTTTTTAGTATGTATCATGAAAATATTTACTATGTGATGTAGGCAAAACTAGATAAAATCTGGTCGATATTCGGTTGCACCCGAATTTAGTCCTACTTTACTTGTTATAACTAGGTATGAGTTGCATGTAACGTATTTAGTGCTTACGGTTGATAGCCTGAGGATGAAACATCTTGGCCCGCTAACATTGCTACTAATGGACCTAAAGCACCGAAGCTATAATTCTCTTCGCAAATAAAAAATATTTCTTACAAGAACTTGATTCTTATCATGCAGTTGATATGGCTGATCATTATATGTATGTATACATTTGATAAAGTCTCTGACGTTTCCTTCTGGGTGTTACACACTTCATTAATTTACGCTGTTTAGAATATAAAGAGTATTATTGCATTAACTAAGATAGAAAAGCCCTAATTTTCATGGACTTGACGGTGACTTTAAGTTAGAGTTGGTGCTTTAATTCGATAGTTATTAAAATTTTTTGAATTGGCGCGAAATTAAATATATTTAAAGTGGACAAGGCCTTGAAAGAGATGAAGATCATCTAAAAAGGACATTTCTCGAGATTCGAACCATTGCTATTTTAAGCTACGGGAACACCAGACTTCCCAAATATCCCACTGAAATTAATGAATGCTTAATATATGTCCAAAATTGCCAGTGTTTATCTGCGTACATCGCACAAATCCATTCAAGAAACCCCACGAAAAACGCGCGGCTTGAAAAACCGAATCGACCACAGTGGCCCACCGCGCCACGTCATGAATCAAATAGTCACACAGCAAGTGCCATCAGTCCAAACAAATGCCTTGAGCACACACAAATATTATGAAAAGCGCCAAAATTCAGCAGCGTCTAATAAATGCATAAGAATCTTTACTTTCTCGACTTTTGCTGGCGAAGAAGCACGCAGAAGAAGTCAGCGAAGAAAAATTGCATTCAACGTGGTTGAGAATGGCTGCCATTTATTTGCGAAATTCATAAAGAAAACTGTGTTCATTTATGTGAGTGCCTGCGCCTGCCACTTCGACAATGCTTCGGAGTGCGCGCATCTTCAATGCCACTATCGCCGGCATCGACGGCTCGAGCCGTAAAGACTGAGAAATGACAGCGCGTTTATACAACGGCCTTAACTATTCACCAACTTTCTTGAGTTGGCAGCGGAAATGCACGCCACACCAACCCCTGCCCCTGGGACGCAAGCGACTGTTGGCGCATATCACACATTCATAAGTCGCCAGCCTCGAGAATTTTTTCAATCAACACACTCGACGACTGACAGCCAACAATCCATTGCCAATAACATCGAGTTGGCCCAGGAGGCTGAGCAATGGAGCATATGGAGCTGTCGAGCTGCAGCGGCTGGCGGAAGTTGGCGAGGCAGTGCATTGAACTGACAAATATGCGGGCTCACGCACACAAACATGCATATATATGTAGTATATATGTATATATATGTACATATGTAATGTGTATGATGAGCTTGCGGCTGCCGAGCGCTCGGAAGATGCACGCAAAGCATCTATATGTACTTGTATATACAGAAAACCTCAGCGAATTTCTTATAAGCATAAAATGCTGCGCTTTCCTGCCTCCTTCTTGCAGCGTACGGCCGAGGAGCTACACATAATGCAACTGCCAGCATCATAAATGCCTAACGGTTTTTACTTCAGCGAATTTTCCACTTTTAATCCATAAGCTGGGCTTTCGAACACAACCAATCTTTACAACAGCAACAAAACAACAAACACCAAACGGCACTACAGAAAACTATCCACCATGTTGACAGCAGCAGCAAGAACAACAACAACAACAAAACCAACTTAAAGCTACTAACAAAAGTCTGAAAGTGACAAATACCGTCGGGTGGGGTGTGAAGCGTGCCGTATTTGTGCTTCGCCCCACCTTCCCACCGAAATTGTGTGTTTAGTTTGTATTTATTAACCATCTAGAAATTGCTAGCAGCCACAATCTGGTGGCAACGCTTGCTATTCGCCACAGAGCGGAACGTGAAACATGAAATGGCAGCGATGGCAGTGCGCCAAGAGGCCACAAAGCAACGCTAAGAAAACGCCAGCTTGCTAAGATAACCTCTTGACGGCATTCAAACAAATATGTGCACACATACATTTGCATTTGTTATTACACATCTACACACACACACAAACGAAAACACACACATAAACGTTTGAATAGAAAATTTTCGAGCAAAGCAGCGACGTGCTGCTCCCGTTCATTACACTGCCTCGCGCTCTCTCTTCTTCTCTTTTCCACAGTCGCTTTGTGTCCTGCTGTCATTGTCGCTGGCATCTGAGTTTGTCTTTTAAATTAACATTGTGTAATTTAGTTGAAAATGTAAGTGTTTTATGCTAATAAGGCGAGATTCCCACAATCACAGCTAAGAAATGTGTGCCTGACGGGGAATTCGGTTCAGCAAGTCAAGGCGATGATGCCTGCTTGTGCACGCCGTTATGAGCTTGTTTTCGCATGTCATTTACTTTCATTTCATTGCTTTGACAAATTGCAATGACAAGTGTAAATATTTCCCATTCTCCTTTCATCCTCTTTTCTATACAATTTGCATGTGGAAGATTTGCCACAATGAGCTGATTTATTATTATTACTATTATGCTTTCACTAAGTAAGTGTGGTTGTAAGTAGTGATTTGCCTGTGGCAAATTGTGTGCTCTTGAAGTGGTCGGCCAAGTTTTTTAGCAGTGGAGAGGAGAAAGTAGTTGATCAATTTACAAATATAAATTTTTTTGTATGCACACAAAATTCGAAAATAGTTAATTCAATCTCTAGGCAGTAAAACTCCTTGCGGGCATTGCTGACCCTGTAAAAATTTAGAAGTCATACGTCAAAGTCTTTGTTCGTTTCAGTGTTTTTGGAAATTCGCTGGGATTGACAAAAATACAAGCTAGAATGTAAAATCGAAATCAGCACTGCTTCTAAACTAACTGAACTTTTCGAAGAATTTAGCATTTGATATAATTGTAACTGCAAGTATTCATATTTCCCCCAAACAGGATTGTGGGATGGGTTTGGGACCCGCCACGTAAAAAGCGCCCCCAGTGAACATTAAAAAACTTCCTCGGATGAGAGACTCCCCTTTTGATGACGACCATGGCAAACACATTAAGGATGATGATTTTAGGGCTGCCATCTGGAATGTCCGATCGCTTAATTGGGAAGGTGCCGGTGCCCAGCTTGTTGATGTTCTTGTTGGAGTGAAGCCTGACAACACCGACGTGCAAGAAATGCGATGGACCGGACAAGGACTGAGGCGAGTAGGTCCTTGTGGCATTTACTACTGTGGCCATATTACTATCGCCTATTACTATCTTTCACCCCGGTGGATGAACGTCTAGTCACAATCCGCATCAAAGCGAAGTTCTTCATCATATCGCTGATTTGCGCCCACGCCCCGACGGAACAGAAAGATGATATGACCAAAGATGCCTTCTATGAGCGCTTGGAGCTGCCCTCAACACGATATCAAATTCGTGCTAGGCGACTTTAATACCAGAGTGGGCAAAGAAGGTATCTTTGGCACAACAATCGGTAAATTCAGCCTCCACGAGGAAACATTTCCAAATGGGTTGAGGGTCTGTGGTACTAGATTCCACCATAGAGAAATTCACTAGGCTACTTGGCTCTCTCCGAATCGAAAAACCACCAACCAGATCGATCATGTGATGGATGGAAGACACGAGTTTTTCTGCGTTGGATTTCGAGGCTGACGTTGTTGTTGAAGGTAATGCTGTTTCAAGGATAGACGAAATTATCGACGACTGTCAACAGTGACATGGAGGCCAAGTCGTGAGTGTGAGGACTTTTTGTTTGATGACAGGAGATATATGCTCGTTCACTACCAGACCAATTTGCTTCGCTTCTTTTCCAACCTGGAGAAAACCGAGCTAACGGCGGGTTTGTTATGGCAAATGGTATCGGACAGAGCTGTTCAATGAAATTTCTTAATAGAGTCATAAAGACACACAAACCGAATCGACAAATATTTTTCCGTCAACTTTTTCATGTTCGTGGTCAGTTTGATATCTATATGTCAATTGTTGTGTGTTTTGGTAACTGTTTGCTTACAACACTAAAACTTTATTTGATGAAGCGGATCTTTCGGTTTCGAAGCCGAATACGGTAGCTGAGCGATGACTCTCGTCTTATGACAACAGATTCAAGTATTTAGGTAAAGGTCTAGCAATGGCTCATTTCATACCAAAACATTAACCAAATTGATTCAGGGAATCTATAAGAGTTGGTGAAATCTCTCTGATGACAACACACACTATTTCAAGACACTGTTTCCATAACATGCTCGTTGTTAAGATCATTAACAGAGTTGTTTGAATGACTTTCAAGAGGTACGTTTTCGATGACTTTACGACCTTCTCTGAATGCTTTGTGCCACTCCTATACGTGTGTACATAGAAAAGGTTGCAAAAATATAGAAAATTATATCGACTTGGTTTTCGCGTGCAGTTTATATGGACCAGCTCGAATCAAATTTGAACTCGGGCATATAATTGCTCATCCCTGAAATATTTTACTTCTAAAGTTTATCAAAAATCAAGTTCATGCTGCGTGACTCCCAAGGAGTGGGAAAATTTCAATAATTTTTCTTTGTAAAAAAATTCATTATAAATGCGCTAAATAAACAAGTTCAAGATTACTATTGGTGGCCGCTAGCTTTTTCAAACCCTACATGTCACCTTTAAAAATTTGACTTTAATCTACAGAATTAATTTCTAAATCAAAACATCAGAAATCTTTGGTTTTTCATACAAATTATTTTTAAATTTTTTTGTTAATATTTTTGTTGTTAATATTTAAATATTTTTACGAGTTTTTCAGAACTAAGATATCGAAAATCAAAAAATAATACAAAAAAATAGTGGGAATCAATTTAACTTCCGCCTTGACCCCACTCAATATTCCGGCATATCGTTTATCTTATTATAGCCAGCCTTTCTCCCGCAGCCCTTTAAACAAACCTCCTCCCTTGCATTTTTATTAGGCAGCTCATAAAATTAACTGCTGACCGTTATGAAATGTTCACCCGCTCATAACTAACTTTTTGTGTACTTTAAAATTTATGTGAGAAAAATGGCAAATATACAAGCAATTAACCCATTGCCTACGGCCAAAGCATGCTTTATGCCAAAATTACAAGCACACTCTCACTAATCAAACCCATTTGCAAGTCACAAGCATTTCAGCGTCCTGCCTCAATGTGGGTGTGCACGTGTGTGTGGCGCATGCTTTGTGTTTTTCGGTTTATGTGCTGGAAATGCTTTGCATACGTGAAGCATCTGCCGACAAGTACGAGTACAAGCTCCCTGAGATACTTTTGCTTGAATGCAAATACTTCGCCACGAGCTTCTAGATACATATGTGCGAGTGTTTATGTATTTGTGTTTGCTCTTCAGCGAACGTTACCATGCAGAGAGCATAGCGGTTACTGGCATATGCTTATGGTGTGAAGATCCTCTTATTTGTTATACAAAGTAGTCCTCTAAAACTGCTTCAAACAACAGTAGCCAGAAGTAGTTTAAATAAATAAGCAATTATAGTTTTATAAAAAAACATTTAGTTTTGCGAGTATTTGTGATTATCGTTGAGTAGAAACGTGAAACTCAAATTCGTTACTGGTATCAAACCAGTTTTAAGCAACAAAATTTCTCTGCTGGGTCCATTGCGCAGCTTGGAATTTCTGAGGGCCGTCTCCTCATTGTTGATTCCGTTGCAAACACAAGCACCTGGCTAAATGAGATAAGCCGCCCCCTCCTAATGCCACTACACGAATACACCACCACCATCAATACACCACACACACAGACCTACATTCCACAGGACCCACACATCAACACTACCCACACGCGAGAGGACATCCACACACGCAAACACATACCACACTGGTGAAAAGGGGGTCAACAAAAAAGTTCAAGATCAGTCTCGTTTTGACTAAAACACGGAGCTTACGCATCGCCGCTTGACCTCGCGCCTTTTTCGCTCATCCGCACATTTCAATAATTAACATTAACGTTTGCTTGTTAATTGCACCTTATTCCGGCAATCTTGTACAAAGAGCCTCGATTTACCGTGTAAATACATTAAAATATCATTAAAACTGATTGATTACTTTTATCCCTTAACCGAGTGGTTTTATTTGAAAGTAAAAGTGAAAGTGGTAAGTGTGCTAAAAGATAAAAGGTGTTTTGGACACTGCTGCTTCAAACATTGGTCCTTCGAGCCGCTAAGAAAGGCACTATTTGGAAAAAATAGAAATAAAAGAAGCGGCAAAATAATTAAAGTGACATATACAAAAAATTAAAGGTGCGGTGACAGACATACATATTAATTTACATATACAAAATTGTTTTCTATTAAAAAGAAAAAAAAAATATATAAAAGAAGGTGCGGTGACAGATACATATATGTAGATACATATAACAAAAAAAAATTTAAGGAAAAAATACATTATAAAAGGAAAAGTGGTGCATGCACATATACATACACATACATATATATAAACCAAAAATTTCAAAAAAAAAAATATATATATATAATAAAATAATTGCGGTATATATATACAATAAATAAAAAACAGTTTGAAAAACGGACACGAAGCGGTCCCGTGTTGTGGTAACAAAATCGAAAAAAATACAATAATAACAAAAAACGTAACTCCGTGTGTGCAGTTATATAAAAAACAAAAAAAAAGCAACATATAAATAAATGTACATACAATACAGTGCTTAAACCCAAAAACCCCCCCCCCCCAAAAAAAAAAAAAAAAGGAAAAAAAAAAAAAACGGAAAATCGGGCGCGAAATATTATTTCTCAAAACAAAACATCCACACGGGCGCGAAGCTCAATATATGAATATAAGAAAATCTTTGTGAAAATTAAACATTAATAAACTTAAAACAAAAAATTAAAAAAAAAAAAAAAAAAAAAGGGGAATTTAATTCAACATAAAAACAACCGGAGGAAAGCCAAGCAACGAGAGGAAAATCCACAACCACGAAGCAATCCACAACCAAAAAGGAAGGAAACGGACAGGAAGCAGATTGAACGCTGTGGCATATACTAGCCCCCCCGCCCTCTTTTTAACCGCATATAAAGCCCTCAAACTCCCTTGAAGCGGCACAAAGTGAGTGTATCAACTCCATTTATTATTTTAAATTATATGAACTTATTTGCATATATGTATGTTGAAAGTTACAGTTGATCTTCAACTGTATACGATCCTGTAACTTTTAATAGAACGGTTGCTACCAAACTGTCCGAACTTACGGTTTATTTCCGGGAAACCGAAAACAGTTTGGTACATTACATATGTACATCCAAATATATGTATGAACAGTATATGGTATAATATATACATATGTATATATATATATATATATGTGTGTGATTGTATATATACTGGCACATACATATCTGATAAAAGGCCTACTTATGCTTAAATTTGTGTATCTAAACACACAACATTAAAAATCAAAAAAAAAAAAAAATTTTTCAAGTATTCACTTGACAACATTTTCCGGCAATACCCCTTATACTCAACAGTATAAGCAGGATTGCGCAAAAAGTAAGCTAAGGCAATTGCGAAATTCAAAAAGAGAAAAGAAAAATAACAAAACCAAACATACATATATGCCAATAGTCACCACTTTTATATGTACATACCTTACATACCGAAACAAAGTGAAAGACAAAATTAATGCGACATACCCCCACATGTATGTATAAACAGCATAACAAAAATTAAATTTGACGTATTAACCAAAAGTGCATACCTGCACTTCACCGATTTTCCATTCCCGCGTTATCCGCACGGCAAATAATATACGCACATACATACGGCATACAATTTGCCTATGCCGGTATATACAACGTACATAGGGTACCAAATTAAATTAAAATTTCACAAATTTTACAAAATTTGGAAAAAATAAAACGCTAAATGCGAAATTTTAATTTATTAAAAATTTTTTAAAATTTACTATTTAAAAAAAAAAAAAAATTTTACGGTCAAAATAACACAAAAACTTTAAGCGTTGGTAGAAAGAAAAAGCAAATACATAAGTATTGCCATTTTCAAGTATTCACACACACATACTTATATTCAAAGACCAAATCGGCACCTGTCCAGCAATACCCCTTGTTCTTGTTAAAGCGCAAGCAAGCAGGATTGCAAACAAAACAAAACAAAAAAATAAATTTTTTGCATCTTACGTATGCACATAAACACGCACATATTGTGCAAACTTATATACAAAGGTCATCAACCTTTTTCTCCTTTTTACATTGTCGCTCGTATACTCAAGTATTTTCTAACGAGTACGAAACATTAAATAAAATAAAAGACAAAAACAATAACAAACTAGTAGCTTAATACATAAGCACCGGGAATAAGTAAAACGAAATACGCGTTCGTTATTTGATACATTGCGTATACAACAAAAAAAAAAAAAAAACTTTTTATCTTAAAGATTTCACGCGTACTTATTATTATCATAAGTACACTGAGAGAATTTTTCTTTTCTCATATACATATATATTTCAATTTTTCATATTATCTAAATGGACGGAGATTCTAAGGAATCTAAGTCAACACAGTATTTAAAAGTACAAAAAATGACTTCAGAAGAAAAGAGCCCATGTACACCTGCTGATGCTACACGCTCGAAGCAAGGTGCTACAAAGCAAAAAAAGATGAAAGATATTTCCTATACTAAGTTTATTGCTGAGAGTGACAGTCTAATCCGATACTGCACTCGATTTTCATCTTCACCGATTCAAGATAACTCTGAATCGGTATTAGAAATCAAAAAAGAAAATCTAAGCAATTTCTGGACACGTCTCCAAGCTGCGTATGACGCAATTGTAGAATCTGACGAATCAGATCTACCTGAAAATTTCAAATCTTCAGCATACTCCAAATATGAACACTGCTTAGACCAGTACGAGGAAACGAGAGCTATGATCTCCGATCAATTGAGATTAATTAAAGCAATTGCACCTACTCCACAACCGAGAGTAGAGCTGCCACAAGTGCAAAGCCAAGAGGCGAGTTCAGGCATCCACCTCAAGGTGCCCGCCTGTGACACTGAAATTTTTCATGGTGGTTATGAACAATGGCCGTCCTTCCGGGACATGTTCACAGCCGTTTACATAAACCACCCAAAATTATCTAATGCTCAAAAATTGTATCACCTCCGATACAAAACAAAAGGTCAAGCAGGGGTATTAGTCAAACAGTTCGCTCTTAATGACGAAAATTTCAATTATGCTTGGGAAGCCCTAAAAGCTCGTTACGAGAACGAAAGGATATTAGTAGACAAACAAGTCACAATATTGATGAATTTACCAAAAATTCAAAAAGAAACAAGTGAGGAATTTATAAAACTTCAATCCACTGTTTCTAATTGCTTGTCGGTTCTAGCGACACAGAATATTCCCACAGACAATTGGGACCCCATTCTGGTAAATATATGCACAGCCGCATTACCAGAAAAATCGTTACTTTTGTGGGAGCAATCGCTCTCATCACGGAAAAAGTGCCCAACGTGGCAACAAATGAAGGATTTCTTAACTACCCAATACGAAATTGCAGAAAGGGTAGATAAAAAAATGGTCAGAACTAAAAATGTTCAACATGACCTGAATCGAAGCTTCAATAGGCCCCAAGCGAGTAACAACAATAACTTAAATCGTAGTTTTTTCAAAACACAAGCGTTCACCTCCGAACAAAATAAACATACGTCATGCGAACTGTGTAAAGGAGGGCACAGGCTGAAATCTTGCGAGAAATTTAAAAAACTAAACGTTAACGAAAGAAACAATTTCGTAAGAACAAAAAAACTTTGTACCAATTGTTTGTCTCATGCGCATGCGCTCAAAGATTGCGAAAGCAAATTTAATTGCGTTTATTGCCATAAACGACATAACTCAATGCTTCACATTACAAATTTTTCCAGCTTAGCTCAAAACAACGCTAATGTTAAAAGAGCTGCGGGATTAGTTGCAACAGCAACTCCCGACTTACAAAATTCAGAAAATTGCCAAGAAGCACCATGCTGCTCAAAGGCTTTAAAAACTCAGACGCTACACAGCGAAAACCAAAGCAGTGTATTATTACCCACAGCAGTGGTCTCCATCGAGCACCGAGGAGAACTGTTTAAACTTAGGGCCTTAATAGACCAAGGATCTCAACGATCTTTTATAGCGTCAAGGGCACAAAGTAGGCTACGACTGCCAACGAAACTAGCTAATTTTGAAATTACGGGAATGGGCGGAAGAGTAGTACAAAACTCAAACAAAATCTGCCCCATTACCCTTATTTCCCCCCAAGCGGATAAGCGCATTCAAGCAGAAGCTATTGTCTTACCGCAACTAACAAACATGCTTCCAAGCTATCATATAAATAGCAAGCATTGGCAAAAGGTTTCACACCTTAAGTTAGCAGACCCCAACTGCAACACTCCCGCTCAAATAGACATTCTATTAGGTAGCGATCTCATACCTCAAATTATTCTCGAAGGTGTTGAGAAAATTACAGAAACACTTCTGGCGCAAAATACCATTTTCGGATGGGTCCTAAGCGGACTAGTTGCGGAACCAGTCGCAACAATGACAACTCAAGTTGAGGAAATCTCAAACGAATACCTCAATACACAACTCAGGAAGTTTTGGGAGTTAGAAGAACTCCCCCCCATATCAATCACAACCCCAGAAGATCGATATTGTGAGGATTTTTACAAATCCACAACTACTCGATTAGATAATGGCCGGTACGTCGTACGACTACCACTAAAGCCAGAATTTCCCCACACACTCGCCTTAGGTCATTCTCGTACCTCTGCTATCCAACAGTTTTTAAGTATGGAAAAAAACCTACTTAAAAAAGGCGAGCTAAAACCAGAATACGATAGGGTTTTAGAAGAATACCTCCATTTAAGCCACATGGAGGAAGTCAGCCCTGGCGAAAAAATTATAAAAGGTAAATACAATTCTTTTTACCTGCCACATCATGCGGTAATAAAGCCAGACAAAAAAACCACAAAGGTAAGAGTTGTCTTTAATGCATCAAAATCATCAAGTTCGGGGAATTCCCTAAATGACATTTTATTTACGGGACCCACGCTTCAGCCAGATTTAATGCTCCTCATACTAAATTGGCGTATATACAAATACGTTTTCAATGGGGATGTTGAGAAAATGTATCGACAAATAGTCGTACATGATGATGATCAAGATTTTCAACGAATTATTTTCCGAAAATCTCCCAATAGTCCACTACGCGACTTTAAATTAAAAACAGTTACCTTTGGCGTAAACTGTGCCCCATACCTCGCCATTCGTACACTCCACGAGCTGGCAGAAGACACAAAGTCAGAATTTCCTCTGGCAACACAAGTGTTGAAAACACAAACGTATGTAGACGACATTCTGTCCGGAAGCCACAATCTTCCACAGGCATACGAGTCACTAGCACAAGTGACACAAGCGCTCAATACTGCAGGGTTTCCGTTGAAAAAGATAACGGCGAACCACCCTAATATTTTAAAAGACATACCCAAAGAAAATCTTTTAGACACTAATTTCCTTAAATTCGAAAAGGAAAGCACAACAAAAACTTTGGGGATACAATGGAATGCGATATCTGACCAGTTTTCATACACTAATGAGTCAATATCCGCACTATCAGCTATAACAAAAAGGCAAATTTTATCCTCGGTGGCAAAACTTTTCGACCCCGCAGGATGGCTTTCGCCAATTATGATACAAGCAAAAATTCTAATACAAGAATTGTGGCTAGACGGAACTGACTGGGATGAACAAGTGAAACCACTTCGTTTAGAAAAGTGGTCCCAGTTCGCGTGTAATCTGAAAGATATCTCACAGATACAAATCCCACGATGGATAAATTATGCCCCAGAGCACAAAGTCGAACTACATGGCTTCTGTGATGCCTCTGAAAAGGCATATTGTGCAACCATCTATGTGCGCACACAATCTGACACAACGACCACCAGTCACCTACTGGTAGCCAAAGCAAAGGTGGCTCCGCTAAAAACAATAAGTCTGCCACGACTGGAACTATGTGGTGCGCTACTACTAGCCAAACTAGTATCCATGGTGCAAACGCATCTAAATATGACCAAATATAAATTGTATCTCTGGTCTGATTCCGAAATTGTATTAGCCTGGTTAGAAAAACCTCCACATGCATGGAAGACGTATATTTCTAACCGAACGTCTCAAATTCTTGACCTAGTGGGATCAGCCACTTGGCGTCACGTAGCCAGTGCTGATAATCCTGCCGATCTAGGAACGAGAGGGTGCAAGCCACTGCACCTTGCCACTACCACCCTCTGGTGGAATGGCCCCCGATGGTTGATAGAATCTCCTGATTCTTGGCCACGATCGCCTATACGCAATATAATTGCCCCCGAAAGTCGGAAAATCGACTCCTTTCACACGGCATTGGATGATACTGACATCCTTGAGCGATTTTCATCATACCCTCGAGCCCTCAGGGTAATCGCTTATATGCTCAACTTCATAGAGCGACTCAAACTTAGAATTAAGGGAATACGCACAGTATATCCCCAAGGCGATACATTGACGCACCTAGACCTAGACAAGGCAAAGGTCGCTCTTATCACGTATACTCAGTCGCGCCACTTCAGCTGCGAGATGTCACTACTAAGAGAATCGAAGCCGATTGACAAAAAGAGCTCACTCTTAGTACTAAATCCATTTCTGGACACGAAAGGTCTGCTTCGTGCTAATGGTCGGCTTGCTAACTCAAGCCTGACATATAACGAACGCCATCCTCTAATAATACCAGAGAAGTCTCGACTTGCAACATTGTTACTCAAGTATATACATATACTAATGTTGCACGCGGAACATCGCCTAATGCAATATATAATCCGCCAAGAGTTTTATATTCCCCGACTTAAGCCTCAAATAAAAAAGTGCATTTTCATGTGCAAGATCTGCACTATGCATAAACAGAAGATGAGGACGCAGATTATGGCAGCACTTCCACCGGAACGCTGCAACTTCGCTCTGCCTTTCACTATCACAGGTGTTGATTTTGCTGGGCCTTTTCAGATAAAGGCGTCCATGCTAAGGTCTCCTACCCTAATGAAAGGCTACGTGGCTGTCTTTGTCTGTTTCACGACAAAAGCAGTGCACCTCGAGCTATGTACTAATCTGACAAAAGAGGCTTTTCTCGCGGCATTTGCTCGCTTCGTCGGACGACGCGGTTTTCCGTCCAAACTTATGAGCGACAATGGAAAAACCTTTATCGGAGCTCAAAGAGCCACAGAAAAACAGTTTGTGGACTTTATTAAACAAGTCTCCCCTGAGATTGTACAAAAGTACGCCCCCCAAGGCATTAATTGGCAATTCATCCCCCCAAGAGCTCCTCATATGGGTGGTTTATGGGAATCAGCTGTAAAAAGCTTCAAATCCCACTTAAAAAAAGTAGCTGGAAACTACAAATTTAATTACGAAGAATTTACAACTCTATTAATTCGCATTGAAGCCGTTCTCAATTCACGGCCACTAACAACACTCTCGCAAGATCCCTCAGATCTCACAGCCCTAACACCAGGGCACTTTCTCAAAGGAGCACCCATTCTGGCCACACCTGAGCCAGGCGTGGAGTCGCTATCCTTATTAAATCGATGGGAAAGAATTAAAATTCTCCATCATAATTTCAGTCGCAGATGGAAAGAAGACTATTTAAAGGACCTCCACAAGAGGTATCGATGGAAAACATCAGAAAATGCCCCAAAGCTTGGAGATTGTGTACTTATTAACGACGATTGTCTCCCACCTACCGAGTGGCGACTTGGCCGTATAGAAAAGCTCCATTATGGCTCAGACGGTCACATCCGCGTCGTTGATCTCCGTACTCAAAGCGGAATACTCACCAGACCGCTGGTTAAATTATGCTTTCTACCAACCGCGGATAATAACGAAAATCCGATACTAACCAAACAATCCGAACATAATGCCGTAACGCAAACGACAATAAATCAATAAAATCGCAACCCGCAACCAACCGTTAACAATAACAATAAAAATTACAAAAAAAAATGGTCGGTCGACACGACGACCCAGTCATGCCACCTAACGTGGCACAAGCATATATACTATTTATATACTACCATGTATATTCAAATACAATTTCTTACAGAGTTCAAGATGGACGTGGACATGCCTACAGCACCAACTGTTCGGTCAGCCACCAACGGACCACGTATTGGGCCTACTCCTCCGCCCCGCTCAACCAATGCGACAGTATCGACTGCTGCTTCTGGTAGTGGTTCACGAGCAGCCCCATCAGCGCCATCCGCTCAAGTCGAGCCGCGTCGCATTCGATGCCCGCTTTGTCGCCGGAAACATCGACTCCAACACTGTGGGCTCTTTAAGGAGCTAACACCAACCCAACGACAGCGTGTGGCCCAGGCACATGAGCACTGCCTCAACTGCCTGTCGCACACGCATGGGACGCAGGAGTGTGTGTCAGCCGATTTATGCCACACGTGTGGCAGACCACATCATACGCTGCTGCACAGGACCCCACGACGCGATGTAGGTCGGCCAGCTGCCCCAAGCACGGGTAGATCAACGCAAGGAAACCGGACGGTGCGACGCCGAACTACTGCAGCCCGGCCTGCGCCCCATCAATGGCGTTCGCACCGCGTGGCATCAACCAGGCGTCGTCTAAAAGCGCCGCAGCATCGCCCAGCTTCTGGACTCAGCAACGTAGTGGCCACACTCCAACAACTCCAAAGATTGCTAGGCTGAATATTCGCCTAGGGGGGCCGGGATGGCTAAATGAGATAAGCCGCCCCCTCCTAATGCCACTACACGAATACACCACCACCATCAATACACCACACACACAGACCTACATTCCACAGGACCCACACATCAACACTACCCACACGCGAGAGGACATCCACACACGCAAACACATACCACACTGGTGAAAAGGGGGTCAACAAAAAAGTTCAAGATCAGTCTCGTTTTGACTAAAACACGGAGCTTACGCATCGCCGCTTGACCTCGCGCCTTTTTCGCTCATCCGCACATTTCAATAATTAACATTAACGTTTGCTTGTTAATTGCACCTTATTCCGGCAATCTTGTTCAAAGAGCCTCGATTTACCGTGTAAATACATTAAAATATCATTAAAACTGATTGATTACTTTTATCCCTTAACCGAGTGGTTTTATTTGAAAGTAAAAGTGAAAGTGGTAAGTGTGCTAAAAGATAAAAGGTGTTTTGGACACTGCTGCTTCAAACAGCACCAAAAACACTTGTTGTGTGCATACATTAGCACACATACACTTGCATGCTCGTACACATGTACTACATGGTTCTATGTACTCCAATAAGTGGTGCTTGCAAGTTTTTGCAAATTTGGTAATATGAACTTCGCAACGGTTTATTAATACGAAAGCAATTTCTATTTAAGCCATGCAAGGTGTTGAATTTTTAATACTTTTTAGTCAAAATCAGGAAAGTTTTTTTTAAGTTATAGTTCTAACTTCAGGAACACAATTGTATTATTAAAAGGCGGATAGGCTGAGACAAGTTTGCGATTTTCATGGCACACATATCCTTTAGTGAGCATCACATTAGATTATGTGTATAGTAAGTAGGCGAGTTTAAGCGTTTTAAGGTAATCATGAAAATATTTTTCTTTTTCAGTTACAACAGTACGGCTATCCTAGGGTACAAACTTAAAAAAAAAATGCTTAACATTTTTATTTTTATTAGTTAAATTACTCCAACTTGTGAAAAAATATTAACATTTAAAATGAGACCTTATCACTTTTCTGATGAGCGAACATAAGTTTTTAAGTTAGATATAGGCAATTCTCAGCTGTCCGAAGTTCACAAACTAATAACTTCTGCATATATAGTCACCTTTTTCTACAGCTTTTGGCCATCGTTCATAACCTTAAATTTATAAAAATTTATTTGTATTATCCATATTGTGCATTGGCTTTTGTAAATTGTCACCCAACACAAGAATATTCATTCACCGAAACACCAATGCGTATGAGTGATATTTACTACTGTCATAAAATTGAAAGATGAATTTTTATACCCTGAACAGAGTATATTAAGTTTGTCACGATGTTTGTAACACCCAGAAGGAAGCGTCGGAGACCCTATAAAGTATATATATATAAATAATCAGTAGGTTGAGCTGAGTCGATTTAGCCATGTCCGTCTGTCTGTCCGTCCGTCTGTCTGTATATATACGAACTAGTCCCTCAGTTTTTAAGATATCCTTTTGAAATTTTGCAAACGTCATTTTCTCTTCAAGAAGCTGCTCATTTGTCGGAACGGCCGATATCGGACCACTATAACATATAGCTGCCATATAAACTGAACGATCGGAATCAAGTTCTCATATGGAAAACTTTAACATTTGACAATGTATCTTCCCCAAATTTGGTACAGATTATTTTCTGGGGCAAAAATGTAATCTCCGAGAAAATTGTTCAGATCGGTTAACTATAGCATATAGCTGCCATACAAACTGAGCGATCGGAATCTAGTTCTTGTATGGACAACTTTCACATTTGACAAGATATATACACCAAATTTGGTATATATTATTTTCTAAGGCAACAATGTAATCTCCGAAGAAATTGTTCAGATCGGTTAACTATAACATATAGCTGCAATACAAACTGAACGATCGGAATCAAGTTCTTGTATGGACAACTTTCACATTTGACAAGATATAGTCACGAAATTTGGTATATATTATTTTCTGGGGCAAAAATGTAATCTCCAAGAAAATCGTTAAGATCGGTTGACTATAGCATATAGCTGCCATACAAACTGAACGATCGGAATCAAGTTCTTGTATGGACAACTTTCACATTTGACAAGATATAGTCACGAAATTTGGTATATATTATTTTCTAAGGCAAAAATGTAATCTCCAAGAAAATTGTTCAGATCGGTTAACTATAGCATATAGCTACCATACAAACTGGACACATAGTTACTAACAGAAATGCACCTGTGAAGGGTATTTAGCTTCGGTGCAACCGAAGTTAACGTTTTTTTCTTGTTAATTTATACTTCGCGTATTTTTTGAATCGGTAAATTTTATTTCTGTAAGTTGATAGCACTGTTAGTGACATCTATGCTAAATTTCACATCAAAATATTTTTTAATATTTGAGATACGCGCCGTTTTGTGAGGCTCTAAAAGTGAATTCTTCGATTTTTACTATGTCTGAATTTATTGAACAAAGAAATGCAATATTGCGATAATACACCATCTCATACTGCATTGGTTATTCGTGATCATTTTGCCACATTTTCAACAAATATCTCGCCGCAACCACCGCATTCGCCTGATTTACCTTCGTGTAACTACTGGCTATTCAACAAATTCACAAGGCCACTCCAAGGACATCGTTTTGACTCAATTGAGGATATAAAAGCTGAATCGAAGAAGGCTCAGATGGCCATCACGACGGAGGAACTGCAACTGCTATGATGACTGGAATATTCGTTGGCAAAAGTGTATTGCAGCGGGAGGGCATTACTTTGAAGGAAATGAAGTGGGCAAAGCTCTCCTTTCAATTTGATCACAGTAGTACCAACTCACAATGTAGTAACCTTTAATAAGTTGTATGTAAATATCTCCCAAACCACTAAATCTACAACAACCAAATTCGTCCAGTGCAAATGCTTATAATTGGTTTTTACCGAAATTATCGGTCTATGACGGAGGTATACATTGGGACTAAACAGCACCCGGGAATTGTTATTAAATTCCCTGCATAGATGATGGAAAATTTTAAATGTTACGTTAGTAGAACTTTCCTTAATTACTCTGCCAGATATGTGCGCGATCTATCAACCAGTTTTTTTACGACATCCGCTTACGTCAGTACACCTCAGAGCGTTGCGATTTTTACAAAGCATATAAAAATCTAACAAAGAATTTATCACAAATTTTGGATTTCTAATATAACTTGGTGTGCGGAATCAATACGTTGGAAAAGCAACTTGGCTTACTGTGACTAAAAACCGCGAGTTTTACAAAGTCTCCAAAAACCGTCGAGAGGTCGTTGAAGACATGCCACTTTGGATATCTTTAACTGATGAAAATATTAAAAAAAGTGAAAGATATGGTTATTGAAAATCGTCAAACATTACTCGCGAGTCCGTTTGAATGATTTTGGTGAATATTTTGGGTATGAAACTCGATCGACTCGTCTTTATAAAGCTGAATTTTTTTCAAAAAGAGAACGATTGTGACCGAATTTAAAGCCAAAAACGCAACCAGATTTGTCTTTGAGTGAAATTTTCTTGAACCCCAAACTGTATACCAAATATGAAGATTTCGAACCTTCTCGTGACTTTATACCGCATACATCAGTCAATATAATATGTGAGATATCTTAATAAAATTGGGTATGGCCGTGGAAATTTACACTTAAAATAAAAAATCGATATTATTATCATAACTGCTATTTCTTCGATCATTAGCTGACAAATATAACTAAAAAGGTCGTGTTAGTTGATTGGTCCAGCCGTTTCGATAACTTTGCTTCAACGACTCTCAACACAACTTTTTGCCACAAACGAGTTTAATATTTTGGGAGTCGAAACTATTAAACGAATCGGCGTCCAATTTTCAGAGACGATTTGCAAAAATATATGTCGATACATATATACATAGAAAAATTTTATTTGTGTGAAATACATAACTGGATTTTACATATACATATACTTATGACCTTTAGAGTTCATAGCTTCAAACCTTTATAGACTTAAAGCTTGCTTTATTTCCACAAAGCACACGAACTCATTCAGTTTAGTCTCTTAGAATTTCAACTCTTTCAATTTCAATTATCAATTCAAATGACAAATAAACACGAATAAATATACTACATTCCCGATAAATCATGATATTTCTTATTATCTAAGGGACTAATTAATATTCGCACTAATGACAAACATAAGAATTTAATTCTATTGTCCAATTACAGTATATATGTACGTATATACACAAAATATATAGCTAAAATTTCACTTGTTTTCCTGCTAAAAACGATGGGATACAAAACAAAAACGGGGTTACCACTTTACGAAAAAGTGGGTACTTACAAGGAGATTTATTCAGTACTGCAATAAAGAAAAAAATTAAGCTGAAGCAATCATTGCACTCCATAAAGCTAAATTCAACTCATACAAATCAGTTAAATAGATAACACTAGATAGATACATATGGACACCTAAAATGCAAAATAACATATCATGAAAAAGAAGCAAAAATCGCTGTCAGTTAAAATAAACATTATATAACCTATTTATAATCAAAACTCAAATTCTGTTTCAATATGAGTATCTGATAACCAATATATAACCGTTTTATAACCTAAACTCAAAACCAATATATCCATTTTATAACCAAAACTCAATTATAACCAATATATAACCTATTTATAATCAAAACTTAAAATCAATATATCCATTTTATAACCAAAACTGAAATTTTTTTTTCAATCTGAGTGAATGATAACCAATATATAACCGTTTTATAACCAAAACTCAATTTTATTTCAATATGAGTGTATGATAACCAATACATAACCTATTTATAACCAAAACTCAAAACCAATATATCCATTTTATAACCAAAACTCAAATTTTGTTTCAATATGAGTGTATGATAACCAATATATAACCGTTTTATAACCTAAACTCAAAACCAATATATCCATTTTATAACCAAAACTCAAATTTTGTTTCAATATGAGTGTACGATAACCAATATATAACCGTTTTATAACCAAAACTGAAATTTTGTTTCAATTTGAGTTATGATAACCAATATATAACCTATTCATAACTTATTTATAACCATTTAATAACCAAAACTCAATTTTGTTTCAATATGAGTGGCTTCTATTTATTGGTTTACCTTCGCCTGTAAACTTATAAAAAGTGTTGTTACATTATTTTGCATTTTAGATGACGATATACTACATACCATACATATAGGCTAAAGACAGTCAGGGGATTTACAAGGCAATGGTAAGGAACAACAATACATTAATTAAAAGCGCATTTGGTCATGAATTTTAACACTGATGGTTGAGGAGTATTTAAATTTTTTAAAATGTTTATTAGACAGTAAAATATTGAGAATTTAAGGTTTTGAAAATATGTATGTATATAAATATATGTATATGTAAATATATTCACGAAAAATAATTAGTATATAATAAAGCATATTTTGATATATTATATTACAGCAGGCTTTTCTAAATAAATAAATAATTTAACAAATAATAGCAACAGGGTGCTTCATTTATAGTTTTTCGTTTACGCTCGTGCAAATTCATTAATCCAATTGAAGCACTCACCCACACGCCGTACTAAAATGGATAATTCCAACGCATGCACAACAACATTAACGCATCATTCATCAATCGTCGCATAATTTGTGTCATCATTGATTTCGTTGATGTTTAGAGCAATGATGAATGTTTGAAAATCGCACATAAATATGCACGATTTTTCAATGTAGGCATTTTTTGCGGTGCGAATATTTGTCATAATTATTCCAATTTGCGGTTTTTGAGCATTCGCCAACGCCATTCGCACGCGTCGTCACGCCATCAAAGGAAAAGTGGTGTAAAAATAAAAAAATGGAAAATACAAAAGGAGCATTTCAATTAATTTCGCACAGCCTCATGCACCAGATGTGCAGCACAAAAGGCAGCGACAACAACAACAACTATACATACAAAAAAAAACGAGATTCACATGCTCAATGGGCATACAACTACACTTGTGAATACGTGCTGTGCATATAGTCACTTGCTAACACACAGCCACACATGCAAATAGAGGAGGGGGCACAAGCAAACAAACCAACAACAAATAACAAACAGCATTATGGCGTTACAAATCGACAAAAGTGAAATAAATGGGAATAAAAAGACAAAACCACACTATCAGCTAAAGAAATGCGCACACGCACACACTCATATATGTAGGTGCATGTATGTAAGTGTGTATAGAAGTAGACTCATGTGTGCCTGCGCGCGTCAATGCACACACTATTTCACTATTTCCAGCAGCAGCAGCGCCGTTATATGCATGAGCACGCAAAGCGCCAACAATACAGCCGCCTCCGCTGCCACCTTCGGCGCCGCCATCGTCAACGCCAACATCACTTTTACCGTTATCTACGTTTTACTCTCCGCTTAGCCACCTTGGCGGATGCCGCCTTCAAGTCATGTGCGTATGCTCGGTTGCTGTACGCAAATAAGCACTTTAGGGTGATCCAGACAGCGCGGGAAAGTAGAATTGTTCTATTCTTCGTCTATGATTTATCACAAATCGGATAATAGGCTCGGAAGTAGACAAGGTTGTGTAAAAGGTTGTGTTGAAGTCTCTGTCTTTAAGAATTCGATTCGATAGATATATACAGAGTTTGTCCGGGAAGTAATAGGACTGAGTCGATTTAAAAAAATTTATTGAACCAATCGTTAAAACTCGTTAAAAACTTTCAAAATACGCTCCTTCTGCGTCGAAGCAGCGATTCCCAAACATTGAAGGCGTCACGGAAGGCATTCTCTGGAATAGCCTTGAGAGCCAAGTTACGTGCTGCTTATATCCCCTCTCTCATCTCAAAATGGTTGCCTTTAATCGACCTTTTCAGGCAAGGAAACAAAAAAAAGTCCGGGGGACCACATCTGGTCTGTAGGGCTGCGGTAGCGTTCGAATGCCGACCTTGGTTAGGTAGCTGTTCACAAGAAGGGGGTGTGATCTGGGGCGTTGTCGTGTTGCAACTTCTAATCGGCTACGATGTCTTCTTGGACAAAATTTAACTTTAATTTGAGTCTCTTGGGGACTACCACGTAAAACTTTGCGTTGACGGTTTGTCCAGTAGGAAGAAATTCATGGGGACGATGCCTTTGATGTCAAAAAAGACAATGAGCTTCACTTTGGATTTGCTCTTTCATCAGCGACTACTTCCCAGCTCTCCAAAAAGACATGGCGTTTACCGAATCCATTCGGTGCGCACGCTCCGAAGTACAGTCGCGGCGGAAGAAATCAGTCGTTTTACTTTCCGGACAAACCCTGTAATTGCAGTCTAAACTTATAGGATGTACTTTTCCATTTTTATTAATTTTTGCATAATTTCCTATGTGAGCACACCCTAATGCACGTACCTACAATTGATATTTTTTCTGTATTTACAAACAGTTAGTGGCTATAAACCGCGAAGAAGCATGCCGCGCATTTCAAGGATGTGCTAACGAAGAGCATAAAAAACTCGTACAAACAATCGAGTGGAATACAACCGCAGCCACAGGCTTAGCCACAGAAACAAGACCATGGAGAAATATTTCAATTAACTTTTTGCGAATGTACAGCCATAGGTTCGCATATTATGGAGAGCCTTGAAAGTGCACACACTCATATATACATATATGTGTATCGTGTAAGGAAAGGTGACCAGTATGTACTTAGCTAAAACGGCAGAATGAAACTCAGGTTCTTAAGTATATGCCTTTTGCTCTCGAGCCTGTGCCTTAACATGATTGGCTCGGCTCCGACTTTTTGACATCCATGAGTCTTGTAAAAATTAGCTTTCCGCGAGACGCGACCTTCAACTCATCTTAACCCTTAGATCACCGGTATAGAGGGCTTTGTGGCAAATAAGAACTGGTAAGATTTTGCAAGCGGCCTAGCCTGGAGCTTCGGGCCTAAATATGTAAACTTTGTTATCCGTTTCCACAACAGTCGGGCCTCCGTAACCGAAACGGACCAGGATGTTTATCCGCCCAAGGACTGTCAACTCAGATTTCTGCTGCTGCAACAACAACAACATAACTTTGTTATATCAACTAAGTGAGCTCTGGCCTCATAAATTTGTATTTTGAGACTGGGACTCTCTCTATAATAACTTAAATCACCTCAAACCTTTTGAGGTTATGCCGGAACTCCACTTACTTTTTAGGCTGCCTTCTAACTCCGACTGCCTCAGTCAAGTAGAGTACAAATTTGTTGTCGAATATGTCGTGGCGGTATAAGGAAACTTCATTCAGTCTTCGGTAAGCGAGAATCGAACTTTTCGCAATTTTTCGACTTGTCGCTATCTTTTCGACAGTCAACTGTAGTTGCAAGTAATAGACACTAATTACATACAAACAGTAGATACAAACATCTGATTGTGAGACTCAAGTGTCAACGCTGAAACAGTAACCAAAAACATGTCGGCGGATATGAAACTGTGTCAACTTTTCAGCGCTGCCATGTTTTGGCGGATGTAGAAAGGATGGGCTGGGACAATACCACACACAACAAGCAGGTGGCAGGTGGCAGGTGGCAGGTGGCAAGCGACGTGTATGACGGCAAACGAGCCGATCGGCTAAGCTAACTCGATAGAAAGCGACAGAAGGTGTAAGGCGTGCTAGACGGTAATGCGAGCTCCGATGAAATGTGTGGCGCTGTAGAGCTCGGTGGATGGACGCACCAACAAGGCGCATGAAGAGCTTTCAATGTGATAAAGTGATGTCGACGCTGGTGACGATGATGACGAGACAAGATGCCAGTGAAAATTGTACAAAGCAGATGGAAGCGCGCGTGTAAATGAATAGTTAGTTGGGAGCTCAACAGTCGCCACAGCTGATGGATGACGCTTGGCGCTGGGTCGGGCGCTGTACGTTGTGCACTGAGCAGCTGCGCTGACAGATGGACTACTGTAATAAACAAACACACATGGATGGAACAACGGTAGGAGGGAACGGAAGACGGGTTGGTACAAAGCTTATTTACTACACTTGCAACATGCTTTCTACATGCCTACAAACATACATATCTGCTTAGAGTGATGAGTAGCGGGTGATAGGTGAGGGTGAGGCTGTGACAGCATGCTCGACTTGAATGACACACTTACTTTTCATTATACGATTCCGGTATTCGTCGTCGCGTTGCATGGTTACACTGCCGCCACCGTTTGAAACCATAGAGCTAACTTGTTCCATAGGTACTATATCCTGTGGAAGAGACAAGAGCAAACAACAACAAAATCAATTAAAGCCATGGCAGCACATTAATCAACAGAATTTTCGTTAACAAGTCAAGTATCATGGTGTTTTAATTGATTGGAAATCAATTTGACTTCAACGACTTGGGTTCTCAAGTACATATACATACATATTTAAACCGTTTTAGGTGATTTTTTACAACCATTATGTAGTAGTTTTGTGTCGCAAGTTAAGGATTTTTAATTAAATGCAATTTGTTGGACTTTTTGCCACCGCAAACTTTTCGGTGAGCTGAAGGTGACTGACCTCGGCGTGCTCTTTCTTTGAACTACTTTAGACTATGTAGGTATAGATTGGAGAGTACTCAGTAGATAATTTCACGATCAGCCAAAAGCTAAACATTTTATCATAAAGGGTTTGTCCGGAGAGTAATAGTACTGATTTACTTCCGCCGCGACTGTACTTCGGAGCGTGCGCGCGCCGACTGGATTCGGTAGAGGGCGTTCCTAGCTAACGAACGAGCGGCTGGTCAGTTGTCTCCGACCACCTGGAGAGTCAGAAAAAGCATTTTCCGCGACTTGTTTCTGTGAGTGATGCAAGCCGAAAATGCATGGTTCGTTAGAGTGTGGGAACTCAGCAAATCTGCTACAAAGACGTTCGATATGATCGAGGAGGCTTACCCAAATCTTGCTTTAACAAGAAGTGGTGTATTTCAATGGCACCTGGCCTTTTTGGAGTGCCGGAAAGAGGTGGCGACCAGAATAATGAGCAAATCCAAAGTGAAAACAATTTTTTGACATCATAGGCATCGTTCACCATAAATTTGTTCCTCCTGGGCAAATCTTCAAAGCCAAGATATACGTGGAAGTCCTCAAGAGACTCAAACGAGGGGTCAATCGTTTCCGACAAGACATCGTAGCGGCTTGAAAGTTGCACCACGCTCACGCTCGGCTCACACCGCCTTTCTTGTGAATAACCAAGGTCGACATTCCAACATTTCCAAAGCCGCCTTACAGCCCAGAGATGGCCTCCAGACTTTTTTTGTTTCCTTACTAGAAAAAGCCGATGAAAGGCTAGCATTTTAAGACAACAGTTGGATCCAAGCAGCATGCAGCTATTCTAAAGAGTTCCTTCCGTGACGCTTTCAATGCCTGGAAATCGCGCTGGAAGCGCTGCATCGACGTAGAATTTATCGACTAGTTCAAAAAATTTTTTTAATCGACTCAGTCCTATTACTTTCCGGACAAACCCTGTATTATACTTAGTTGTTTGGATGAGAAACTGATCTTACTTATTGGCACGGAAAGTCCGGTACCCTATTGCTGGTTGAAAAATTGGATATTAAAACTATCAACTTACAAGTTTAGCAATGCCCACCAAAACACATATTCTAAGTCTAATGTCTACTTTCCTTATAATTTCATTTTGAGCACAGGCCGAAATTCGAGTTCCGAGTCCTAACTCAGATCAAAGCTTTTCTAAAGAACAGTTCTTCAACTTATCATAGAAAAAAAAGATTAGTTTTGTAGGAGAAGTGCAAGAAGCTTCCTTCAAATAAAACTCTTTCTAGGCAAACTTATGTTGACAAACAAGCCTCCAATAAATTTTTTTCTCTTATTAAAAACTTGTTCCAAGACGTTATTCCGTACGTACTTATAAAAAAATGTCATGCACGTTTTCATTGAAAAACAATATAATTTCCAGCCAACCAGTGGCCTCATGCTGCCTTTCGATATAGAAATGTTAACCGAAACGTAACTTCTCCCCGGAGACTTACAGCTTCATTAATCATCGCACAAACGCAGCATGCTATCAGCCGCAGAAGAGCTTAAGCCTCGAAATGGAAAATGTGTCATGGCTTCAAGCAAAACGTGGATGTGATAAGCTCAGCTGGTTGCCTAAAAAAGCTCCCAAGCGGCATCAGTTTCAAAAAACACTTTTTGTCAGTTTTTTCGTTTGCGCACTCAGCTGGTCAATATTTTCTGCTTTTTGTGTGTTTAGGTGAGCCTGCGGTCTCTTGCTTCCCACAAGCTCAAGGTCACAATTAAAAGTTATATAAAGAGAATTAATAAAAAGCAATTATAATGTGGTCACCACACTCTCCACCGCATTTTCTAAGTAAGTTTTTTATAAGTATGCAAAATTACACAAGTTTTGTTTACACACAAACACCACAAAAGCGAACCGCCAGCAAATGTCCTTGAAAACCTTTATCGCGCCGACCAACAAAGTGCTTTAATTATTTAATATGCCTAACTCACTTTCTTATAAACACTCATCGTTGACATTTCCTCAAGTTCGAGCACATAGACATTGCGTCTCTTCGGCATTTTCCACTATGCCGTCGTGTAAACGGCAGGCGACTGCTCTCCCGTACCGACTGGAGCTTTCCACGCGCACAAAATCTTGCAAATTGATAATAATCAAACGTGTCAATTAATTAACTGTACATTCATGCGAGCACACATTTTCTATGGAATTCGTTCGGCATTAAGACGCCAACGGCGCAAATTTACTAAACCGAGTGATTATTATTAGCTTGTGAGTGTCAAAGGGCTGGTGTGCGAGTGCAAATATGAAGTGGTTGTTGTTGTTTCCTATTTCCGTCACTCACTGCGCAGACAATGATTATATTAGTGGCTTGTGTCCTTCTGCGACTCAAGTTGACAAGTCTGTAAACCCAGCCATGAATTTATTTGTCACTATTTGAGGGAGATAATTACTCTTTGGTGAGACTAGTGCACATATTCTATCCCATGAAAATACGGTTGAAAAAACTATTAAGATTTGCAGAGGTCAAAATGTGCTTGCTGCAGTTAATAAAAAGACTTCTTCTTTAATGGCGTAGAGACCACTTACACAGCGCGCCAGGCATTTCCTCCTTTCCGCAGTTTCGCGCCAATTGGATATTAAATGTGTAGCCAGGTTCTTTTCCACCTGTTCATACTGCGTCGAATACTTTCAGCGCTTAAGTGTTTTCGTCCATTTGGACAACATGACCTAGCCAGCGAAGTCGCTGTCTCCTAATTCGCTGATCTATGTCAATGTCCTCGTATATCTCGTACAGCTCATCGTTCCATCGAATGCGATATTCGCCGTGGCCAATGCGCAAAGGACCATAAATCTTCCGCAGAACCTTTCTCTCGAAAACTCGTAACTCCGACTGATCAGATGTTGTCATCACCCATGTCTCTGCACCATTTAGAAGGATGGAGATTTTGAGTGACTTGTAGAATTTGGGTTTTGTTCGTCGAGAGAGAACTTTATTTCTCAGTTGTCTACTTAGCTCGAAGGAGGAACCTTTAACAAGAGTTGTTCTGTGTTGGATTTCAAAACTGACATTGTTGTTGGTGTTAATGCTGGTTCCAAGAATGATCAACGACTTCGAAGTTATGACTGTCAACAGTGACGTGGGGGCCTAGCCGCGTGTGCGATGACTGTTTGTTTGATAACAGGAGATATTTCTCTTTGCCCTCGTTTACTGCCAGACCCATTTGTTTTGCTTCCTTGTCCAGTCTGGAGAAAGAGGAACTAACATCTTACTTAGCTGTATTAGTTTTGCGAGAATCCCAAATACAGACATAATGGAATAGAAACAGCTCCTTTTCGTGCTGTTAAAAGCAGCTTTGTAATCGAAGAAGAGGTGGCTTGTGTCGATCCTCTTTTCACCGGTCTCTTCCAAGACTTCGCGCATGGTAAATTTCTGATCCGTTGTTGATTTTCCAGGCCTAAACCCAAACTGATAAACTCCAATAAGATTTTCGTGACGTGGAGCACAGTGTGTGTGTTGTACGGCAGAATTTGCTTGCACCTCGTTCCGCAGACGCACACTTAATTTCCCATCGTCGGGCATGCTTTCTTCTGACTATACCTACATTCTACAAAAAAGCGGAGTTTTGCTCCTTATCAGTCCTTTACCGTCGTATATGAATAGCTCGGCCGGCAATCCATCCTTTGTTGTTCTTCAGACGGGTTATTGCTATTCGAACTTCTTCTTGGTTTGACACTAGAACCTCTGCTCCATCGTTATCGATTAGGGAATCGGGTACACCATGTTCAGATATTGCACTTTCACTGCCGTTCAGCAGGCTGGAGAAGTTTTTCCTAACATCACTATGCTCTGAACCACTAAATCAACCACT
The DNA here is from genome assembly GCA_027475135.1 of Bactrocera correcta. Taxonomy (NCBI): domain Eukaryota; kingdom Metazoa; phylum Arthropoda; class Insecta; order Diptera; family Tephritidae; genus Bactrocera; species Bactrocera correcta. The sequence goes on from CM050326.1 coordinate 72,508,663, forward strand.
AAATCACCACTGTGGGACCTACAAGTGTATGCTCCGGTTTTGAACCTTCTGTAAGGCGCCACATCTTGCTATACAGAAGTGAAAATGTACTTGGAGTTAATAAAAAGACAAACATGGGTTAAGTTGGAAAAGGACTTTTTCGACATTCAGTTGTAAACTTCCGCCATCATTATGTAGCTTGTGCTCAGCGCGTGCCTGAGGAGATATTATCCCGCAATCTGCACGTCAGAGACTTAAGACAGTATTTCTGCTAAAAAAAAAGTTACTGTAAATTAAATTTTCCTTACCAAACGTGCTTGGAGTTCAAAGTTCTATAAATCATAAAATCATTGGAACACTCCTTTGCATTTCGTTCGTAACAAAAATAATAATATTTTCAGCAATGATCTCCAGCTCTACTTCACGTAACATCTTATAATGTTCCATAACAAAAGCGGTCCCATGACACACCAATTTTGAACCAGTTTGAAACCAGTCTTGAACAAGCCAAAAATCACTTTTACCATATTTTTCAAGTGCAGACAATTGTCATGCAATTTTGTGGTCGATTGTCTTTGGCGTTTAACCGGTTTGGCATAAGTGCTCAAACATACACAACCATACATAAAGACATATATGTCCGTCACTGTGACATTTGCCATTTCATTGTTTAATATTTACTAAACACACACTCACACACAAGTACAAATATTAGTATTTTAGCTCCGACTGTGACATATTACTCACTCAACGGGACTCTGTGTGTACATGTGTGCGCCAGAGTTTTGCTAAGCCTCAAGGTCTCCATGGGCCGGGTGCCCAGCATGTCGTATATGTAATTATTGTGATTATGCATTGTAATTTTGATGCCCCCCAAAGATATGTCAAATGGGTAAACAAACCGTTATTTCGATATAAACGCTGAAACACACACATACATATATGTGACTGTGTCTGTAACTGTAACTAATTGTTGTAGAATGCCGATCTAATGAGATTTACTAAATATGAGCTAAATATAGACTTTTAAGCGCTTATATATGAATTCGGTTTTCAGGAAGATGTACGGGAAATGAATGAGAAAATGAGTTTGCTTAATTATTTGCAGGAATCAACAAGAATTGCAGCAGGCGGGAGTATCAAAAGCTATATAAATAGTCTCCGACCTTACCAAATAATTACTGTTAATTATTGTTTTGTTTAGTTTGGGAATTGAAGTGCTTCAAGGTTTTCAATAATGTGCTCACGTGTCTGTAATGGCCTAAACTACAAACTTATGTATATTCTAATTTGAATAATGTGAGTCATTCTAAAAGCGGGTTTGGTACGAAATTTCTATATTATTTCCTTTCTCAACATGTTGTTACATTGTATTATTTGTTCACCTTACTGTTATTTGTGAAACTAACTGATATAGATATAGAACTACATACGTATATATACTGACCTGAGTGATGAGGCGCATTAAATTACGGATTACGGCCTGCCCGTTCGTCTATCTGTGAAGCACCAACCATAGTATTATCCGCTGCAAATGACAGGTAGCTTATCATGGCACTCAGAAGAAGGCTAGCAATGCAGCTATTGCAGTTGTCGCAAATCCCGCGACATCAACGGCACTCAAGAAGTTCGAAATCAGGGGTGAGCGTAGAAGGAAGAGGAAGTGGGAGAAATTGTCCTCCACAACAGCAGCAACACTAACAGTAGGCAGCAGGAATGTGCCATGTCAAGCTTCTACTGGGCGGGTAATACCTTGCAAAGGTTTGAAAATAAGATCAACCTTCACCGAGACAAATTCCGCATCCATGCTACGCTCTACACATGGCATTGCAGGCTAAGGAAACACTTCTTCAACATGTTCATAATCCAGGAAACTTCAGAACAACTGATTCTAGATTGCACAGCAATTTGTAGAAGCAGGCTCTGAATTCCATCTACGTAGACAGGGATTACATCACAATAGTCGCGCCCAGTGTTGTTCAGAACGCTGGATTTTTGTGACCATGCATGATATATGTATTAGAGGTCCCAATGGGCATAAGGTATCTTGTCATACTATATTACATTGTGAAAATGTCGAATCGTCTACAACTCACCTACTCTCCATATGTACATATATCACACATTTTCGATATGATTCTTTCACTTTAGAGTATATAAATAAAGTACCAATGAACAAAAACAACGGACAAACACTTCAACAGACCACAGATATCGAATATGTGGACCCCGGTGCCTATCGCTGATTTTAAGATTTGTAAATACAGTTCCGAGAAAATCTTTTTATGATAACGATGTGCGCTTTTATAATTCAGAGAAGTGTCGATCTAGTCTCCACATAATAAATTTACTTATTGTTACAATTTTCGAGGGGTATTTTATGTATAATCATGCTTCTGCGTAAGTAGTTACCTAATATAATACCTAATATTTACTCTTGTGTCCTCGCCGCGCACCATAGAAACGAGAGCAATCCTTGTTTAAGATGCGGTAGCCAATCTACGTGGAGGCTGGGGCCACGGCTAAAAGAAAGGGGGGAGCTTCAGTTGAACGCAAATTTGTTGTGGCCTTTGTGGTGCGAGAAAGACTCAGTCGTCGAGTTCTGGCATTCACTCATCATCTCATCAGAAAAACATTGTTCATTTGTTGAGACTGGTCGACTTCGCAGGGGCACGAAATATTGTTGAAATTCTATAGTACTAAATTCCAGTGCAAGAAAATTCATCAAGCTACTTGGCTGTCTCCGGATCGAAAAATTCAAAACCAGATCGATCATGTTGTGCTAGATGGTCGACGCGTATCTGGTGTCCTTAACGTGCGTACACTCAGAGGGCCCATCAACAAACAAAGGGAGGTACGACGCCTAGAAGATACATTCATCACCGACAGCGAAAGGGTTTTTAGATCAACTTGCACTCCTGCTCTCTGAGAGCACTCATCGATATAAGGAAACTATGGGACGTTATTTCAAACTGCTTATGAACGGCTGCAAGTGTAACTATTGGTTTTCGTAAAGGTTAAGGGAACAGCTAATACGATGAGGACTGTTGTGCTACAGTGGAGAGAACAGCATACCTCGAAGTGGGTGGGATAGTACCGTAAAGTTGAAGAGAGAAGCGAGACACATATGCAGACAAAAGAGAAAGAGGCACGTCACTGTTGACAGTCATAACTTTGAAGTCGAAAATAATTTCGTCTTGGAACCAGCATTAACACAAAGTCCAAACTCAATGACATCAACCGATCAGTCGGCCTTAGGAGTGTTCGAGAGAAAGCTTTTGTGAAAGATTTAAGGTCCTCTGTGCATTGGCAACGGCGACTGCGGTAGTCGATATAACGATGAGCTTTACGAGGTACACGGCGACATTGACATAGTTCAGTTCTAAAAGTACTCGACGCAATGCCTCCCGGGGAAAGCAAAGGAAGAGGAAGGCCTCCACTCCGTTGGAAAGATCAACTGGAGAAGGATTTGGCTACACTAAATACCTTGAATTGGAGCCAAATAGCGCGTAAGCGTTTATTACGTCAGTAAAGTAGAAGAACGATTTTCGAAATTCGGGTTGCTTTTATATCATAAAGAGTTCCGATATTCTTACATTTGAGGTACCTTAAAGAAAGTCAGCGACCTTCTTGTTCTGCTATTAATAAGTAGTGGTGCCAGGAATGGAAAAAATTTGGGTGTAATTAATGCTACCCCTAACTCTGTTATATTTAAAATAAAAACGTTAAAAAAATACAAAATAAAGTGAAAGAATAATATTGGATATGTTATAATCCAAAAATATGTGAAATCGGTTGACAAATTCCCCGCTTCCGCAAAACGAAGGCTTTCTGCCTTCAACCTAACCCGAATTCGACCACTTTGAATTCAGTTTTCCAATTAATTTTTTTTAATATAATCGAATTTTATCATATTTCCAGAAAACGGAAAAATAACTCAGCTATTCACTTTCAGCTTTCAGCCAACTTGAGCCGAGCTCTTTAAATATTTATTTATTCCACCACGTGTGTTTTCGGCTGGCCAAAGTAAACATCAGCGGTTTCGTTGCAATGACAGTTCGCATCGATTCAATGACATTTACCGCGCGCTTTCCTTTGTAAACGCCGCCATTATGGGCGTGTAAAAGTTTTTCAACAAATTGAAAGTTTACACTTTAACCACCACAGCCAAAACCGACCAGACACCACAGCCATTGACGTACACACTGACAAATAGGAAAACACAAACAACTGACAACAGCGAGCCAAAGCTAGGCGACGGAAAAGCAACAGAAGACTGGTAACACTGCCAGCAACCATTCCCATGAGACACACACACACACATACACATGCACATACATGAGGCGCATTTAAATTTAAAATTTATTCGCACATCATGAAACAAACAAGCCTGCAACGAAATTGCATATGAATTTTTCATTTCCATCGATCATCAAATACTAACCGCAATTTACACGCATACCTGCAAATATTATATTACTATATACTCGTTTGTATGGGTCACGCACACCGCAAAATCCCTTCGAGTTCACAATGTTCTTATAAAAACGGGTTAAGAACACCTTGTCAATTGTGCATCAGTCATTCGGTTTTCTCACCGCTTTTTAATTGGGTTCCTTTGTTTTTGGTGGAACTGAGGACACTTGAGCTTGCTTTTCGTTGCATCTGGCAATACTCTCAGTCATTATCTGGATAATAACGGTGTACTTAAAATAAATTGGAAATTGGTCCTTAATTGGCAAAATGGTTATGAAAGATTGATGAATTGATGAAAGCGCTGGTAATTGTGGGTTATGGCACAATCATAACTCACTTGTCCTGATATTACACATCGCAAATATCTAAAAGAAGACTGTAGTTGAAGAGTAAATATTCCGAAATAAATAAAAAAAATATTCCTTATTCCTCTAAATTTCTAAAGAAGAAAGGTTAAGTTACAAGGTGTTTTCCAAAGTAAACAGGATTAAAAAAAAAAACAGAATAAACGGTTTTTTCGGCAAAATCGGTCGATGTTTTGATGATGATTTCGACTGATTTTTAATGAATTCACGTACAGTTTCGATGGAATTTCCGGAGACCACCGATTTTGATTGGCCGACATGTTAATCATCATCAATGTCCTCACGACCACTTTGAAAACGTTGAAACCACTCGTGCCCTCTGCTACGGGCTAGGCCATCATCGCCGTAAACTTGTTTCATCAATTGAAACGTTTCGGTAAAAGTTTTGTCAATTTTAAAACAAAATTTAATGTCGGATCTTTGTTCGAAGCTGATTTTCGCATACAGACATCCAAATGCAATAACTTTACTTCCAATCAATGAAATGTCATGAAATTCTCACTGGACAATCGATAAAGATAGCGAATTATAACGCTTTAGTCGCCAGGGGCCGCTATATTCAAAAAGTTCTGTTTACTTTGGAACACACCTTGTAGGTTAATCTGGTCGGCCAATGAGCAGTTTTGGTCATTTGCGATATGGAGTTCAATAAATAAGTCCATAAGAAGTCCTCATCCTTTAGAACGCCTGCGCTTGAAGCAAATTTTAACATATTCTGTGGCCTCACTATCGATATCTCCTCTCTAGTATCATACTGTGGGGACCCCAGATGCTTACATCGTAGTCTTGACATTGCGAGCGAAGTGCACAAGAGATGCTCAGTTTTTTCCCTAGTGCCTTGCTCTAGACATTTCTTGCAATCTTCTCGATCTGTCAGCCCCATTCTGTGGGCGTGTGTCGCCAGCATGCACACACATAGTTAGTATTCCATTCATTTTCCTACTGCCTCTTCTATAGAGTGCCAATAGGAATTTTGTGTACTTCCGATCTATCGTTTTGAACATTACTTTGACAGTTTTGCCCCGAGGTAGCTCGTTCCATCGGGTTTTGATTTTCTTTACCATGCTTGTGTCCAGATCGTCGTAAAAACACTCCGGGTTTCTCAATGTCAATTACGTTTTCTAGTGTTCACTATTATCATTGGCCTCGAGGTCTTTCTGGCTTGACACCCAGTAGAAATGAAGATGCTTGCTGCTTCACAAGACACTTCTGTCCGATATGCGTTACGAGGCTTGATGCTTCTTGGCTCTCTACGTAGATGTTGACTGTAGATTACCTGCAGGTGCATTAGAGAACAGCTCAGTTGCTTTTGCAATATCAAAGACCTCAACTTGAAATATACTGCTGTGTTCCGGCAACTTAAAAAGTTGTCTTATGCCAAACTCCTGGGCACTAACAACTCTCACCAGAATCTTTCGATAGCTCCGATAGTTTTCGGATTGTGAAATGAAAAATAAAAATACTCTCGAGAGTGAATTTTGGCTCGGAATGACCGCTACAATTTAACACCTCAATTTACGCCGCTCACTAAATCAATATATAAATATGTCTTCAAACTAACGAAGATTTCAGCCCACACATAGTATTTGTTTATAAATCAGTTCTAAATCGGTGAATACTACAATTATTGTTGTAATTAATCATCTGCTGTATCAGTGCTTACCACCACCGCCGAACTCATCTCTTCATTACCAAATTCTGGTATTTACACTGAAAACATTTGTCATTTTTGAAGCGCACGATTCACCAAATACAAATACAAATACAGACATGTAATGGTATATGTATGTATTCACAAAGCAACAATAGAAATATTTCGAATTCCATGCACAATAATTCACCCAATGCCTCTGAGATTCATTAAACCAGCACACCGTGGACAACAACCGACAGTGTCAGTAGGAAGCGGAGCAGCCATCAATTGCATTTCAATTTCATTTGGGTTTTGTAGGTTATATTGAGGTCACCCAGTTGAAATGAACTCGAATCTCTACTAACACACCATCTCGGCTCTGAGAAATTTTAATTGTCATGCAAACTGAATATTTGGTAGCGAGTTTAGAGGCAAACACAAAAATATATATTGTAAACATAGAAATATATATGGGTAAACCGGAAGATGTACAAACACCCTACAGGGAATTGAAAGCAACTTGAAGGTTATTCATGCTGCCTGACCGCAATTAAGTGATGAGCAAGTTAATTGCTCTCATTTAATATTTAGCTACTAATAGCCCTGACAGACGAGCGAAATTAATGCGCCTTAAGCAACGCTAATGCGCATTGAAATTTTATGGTGACAGACGGCAGACTTGTGCATTTAGACAGCTGATAGTGAAATTTGTTTATTTATTATTTTTTTATTTGCATTTTTTATTAATTAAATATAAAAAATTGTTTGTTTGCAATATTAAAACAAGGAAGGTAGTGTTAAGCTTTGGGTGTAACCGGGAAAATTTCATACTCTTACTATTTGTAAGGATCATAGTGGGGGAAATACCTCCAGCTGTTGACAAAACTTCATATCAAATAACGCTGTGAAAGAAATCAACATTCACTATTTGACGAAATTTACTTAAGAAAAAGTTCTAGATTCTTTCTATTAGGTCATTGAGGGATAGGGCAATATTTATTCGATTTAACCCATTTTTTGCAGACATATTATGATCAGAAAAGGGTTCTTTCCGAATTTCAGTTATATTGGACAGTCCAAAAATTATTTTCGTATTTTGTCAATAGATGGCGTTATATCGCATATCTCCAGTGATAGATGCACCTCGCTCTGACCGACCTATTGTTGAAAAAGTCAATGAAATTATGGAAAAGATGCACCAGGACCGTCACACAAGCAACCATGACATCGCTAAGGAACTTAACATTCATCATCAAACGGTTTTGAACCATTAACCAAAGGTTGGCTACAAAAAGAAGCTGGATGTTTCGGTACCACATGAATTACCTGTGAAAAATTTAATAGACCGAATTAATATCGGCGATTGCTGAAACGAAATGAAATCAAACCATTTCCGAAGCGTATGATGACAGGAGACAAAAAGTGGATCAAGTACGACGATAATGTGCGTAAAAGGTCATGGTCCAAGCGTGGTGAAGCTCAACAAATGGTCGCAAAGCCAGAATTGATGCCTCGAAAGGTTAATGCTGAGTGTTTGGTGGTATTGAAAAGGAATCATCTACTATGAGCTGCTCCAGCTTGGTCAAACGGTTGATTATACATTTTGCTGTCAACAACTGATGAGATTGAAGTAAGCAAACGAAAAAAAAGACTGCCAGAACTAATTAACAGAAACTGCTTCGTCTTCCATCAGGACAACGCCAGACCACACACATCTTTGATGACTTGGCAAAAACTGAGAGAGCTTGGCTGGGAAGTTTTGAAGCATCCACTATAGCCCTGAACTTGCGCCATCGGACCATCATTTGTTTCGGTCATTACAGAACTGCCTTAATGGAGTAAAGTTCAAGAGAGGTCTGTGAAAATTACTTGTTGCGGTTTTTCGCCGAGAAACCAGAAAAGTTTTACACTGATGGAATATTGCCTCTAAAAAATGGCAAAAAGTAGCCCATATTTTTTGGTTCATTAAAGTTCATTATAAATATAAAAAAATAAGCTGAAATTTGATTAGCAATACAAAAAGACCTTTTCGACTATCCTTATTTAGAAAAGAAAAAAATCGAAATAAAGTTCGCAACAGATAACTTCTGCTGATTCCGAAAGTGATGTGAACATGCACTTATTCCTGTTAGGAATTGGCCGAAAACAACTGGAACTCAATTAAAGTGGGAAACAAACAATGAAATCCTTCATTTGAATAAATTTTACTGCCTGCAAGCTGCACTTGACAGGACACTACCAAAGCCAAGCGCAACGCAACCAAACGGAGACAGCAGTGACATACATAACAACCAGCACTTGTGAAAGGGACACAAAGGAAGTAGAAAAACATAAATAAATGACAACAAGCATATTGAGGCTGCAGGTTGATAAGATGACGACTGGCTAAAACGGGATGCAAGTGCCTGTGTGAGGGGGCCGTGAGGTCATAATATTTATGCATGTGCAGGGAATGCACGGAGTCATGGCTCGACGGAGCTGAGCGGAAACCAAAGACTCTTGCTTGTTTAGCATGGCTTGTAGGGGTCTGCGCCTATGTAGGGCAACACGTTACGCTAAGCAAATAAGCACAACAGCTGCTGGCACAATAAATGCGTCGAACAACACAGAAATTGCTGAGCAATCAAGACCTCGAGCGCTGGAGGATTTCAGCAAAGCAATATAAAAAGGATAAGCCAGTCATAGAAAAGTAAATAAATAATATAAATAAATTTATGAAGTGTGTATGTGTGCAAAACAGCAATTTGCTGACAACTATAAGTCACGCGCCACAGCCTGGACTCAACACGAAAAATACTGATTTTATTTGTCTATGTATTGGTGTAAGCGTGTGTGTGGCACTCACCTCGTAACGTGTGTCGATTTCAGGCAATTTCTCCAGAAACTCTTCGACCATGATTCATTAAGACGTCCAGAGAAATACCAGCTGCCCCTTCCGAGAAATGCCCACTCGCTTTTTCTGTTTTCTGCTTCTGTTTGCTTGAGATTTTCGTTGACACTTTGTTTGGTGAAATTAGTATTGTCTCCGCACGCTTTGCAACATACACAGTTATCACTTCTATACAGTCATTGAGATCTACTCACATACTCATATACAAAATGTTTGCTGTTGTAACTGTAATTGAGTATCTCTAATCTTGCACACTTTAACACTTGTTGAAGTTGGTGAACGGATTAAAAGTGATTACACTGTTTGCAATACTTATTTGCTTGCCACAAACGCCCCGCCTCGCTCGCTGCCTGCTCGCTACGCACTGCGCAATTCGTGTTATTCGCCTTCTGGAACGAAGCTCTGGCTGCATCCGCCGCTGTTGCTGCACACGCACACCAACGTGCGATGAACTCGACCACGCCAACTAACCAGCTCACCAACTTACCAGCACACTAGCCACCACCACACGCACGCCCCGCACCGCGTCTCAACATACGCTCACACCAGCCAACTGCACGGAACGACTTAATCTTACAAGCGGAATTATTTAGATGCAACGCTGGCTACTGCTGTGTGGCGTGCGTTGCTTCGCTGCCATGTGTCGTGGACTCCGTAAATCGCCGCCAAAAATCAGAGTCCCCTCTACGCAAAGGCACATACGCTTCACCAAATTATGGAATAGCCAGCAGCTAAATCAAACCAAGCAGAAACAGTTATTAATGCACTAGTGACTGTATGTTTGTGAGTGTGTGTGTGCGCAACACGCAAGATAGCAAATCACTTGGTTGAGAAGAACACAGCATAGAACAGAACACAACACACCAGCCGAAAACTGAACTGAACTGAAACTGTGGTGTCACTGAAAGCGACCTCTGTCAGTGCACAAGTCGAACTGAGCATTCGACAAGGAGCCAGCTTGTCTATATGATAAAATCGAAAGGACACTCGCACAGCGTGTGGCGTGCGAAAGTTGCAAATGCTACCGTTGAGCATTACCGTTTATGTGTATATGTGTATATGCACGGGTATATATGCGTGTATGTGAGTATATATGCATGTTTGTGTGTGTGTATGTGAGTATATTATGGCTGTTGGCATCCAAACGCCTACCGACCCTACAGCCGAGTTGCTGTGTTGCTGAGGTGCCGAAGCGCCAAAGCACTCGAGTTGTTTGAGTCGTCGAGTCGAGAGTCGTGAAGTCAGAGATTGTCGCATCGATGGTAGCTGTTGATTATGGCTTACTGGCTGCTGATGTGCACGAGTGGATGTTGGAGCAGAAGTAACGAGTAAACGAGCGTCGGGCGAGCAGCTGGAGCGCCGAGGCGCGCATAATGAGCACATAACTAGTGAGAGTGGCGAGTCAATGGCCGCAATAAAAATCAAACAAATCACTGGATAGGGGGAGACAAGCAAAGAGTTGACTGCGATTCTGGAAACTTTTCGAGCAAAGTCGATGGAGTCACCCTATGCTGATTTATGAGCCGTGCTTTAACTAAAGGGAAATTATAGAAGACGACGAAGAAAAGTGTAATACAAGCAAATAATACTAATACTCGTCATTAGTCCGTTTCGGAGACCTCATAACAAACTTTCGGAACTCATAGGTGGTACAGGGTTTGCTAAAATTAAGACAAGATCTTCTCAGTTAACAAAGTGAAAGCACTGTTTCGGCCATATTTTTAGGAATTTTTGAAATGTGGCCGCCAAGCTTTCATTATTTTTGAAATTGTATTCAATAATAAATAAGCGTTGTCCTATCTTGTGACGGTCCATATGTACTAAGCCTAAACTATCAATCGTCGATTTGTTTTGTTTTAAGGTTGCCAACACTTCATAAGACCTTAACAGGAATATAAAATTACCATTATCACACTATTCAAACAAAAAAAGTATGAAGACCGTCACTTAAATATAAAAAAACTTCAGTCCAAGACTCCTCAGATTTCGTCGATATTTACGGCGCGTTCTCAATGAGAGATTACAATTTTAAATGTTTGATTTTGAGACATGAAAGAATAGGCAGTTAGTTGGAAAGTAATAAATTGTGATTTCAAATAAAAAAAGGAACTAATGCTATACTTAAGGGGTATACATTTAAAGTAGAATTTTCAAAAAAACTTTGTTTTTTTTAAGTATCTTAATGTTTATATATTAAGAAATTTCATATCGTTCCGGAATATATGTATTTTCGAAAATACTCGCAAATTTGGAAAGGCGTTTCGGAGTGCTTGAAAGTACAAGGCCAAACTTTAAACGAGTTTTTCTCAAAACGTCCAAGTCGGTGACCAACATTACTCGAAAGCAGCTAAGCCGATTGTGTCAAATTTTAACACGAACTTTTAATTATATTTTTTAGTAATTAATCGAAAATTTTTTTCACCGAAATTTTGGTCAAAATCGATATTTTTGTTTTTGAAAAACCGCCATTTTGTCAAAAAAAAAATTATTTTGCTTATTCCTCTGATTAATTACCATATTCAACATTGCTTTAACGAAATTTGTTTGATTTTAGTCTAAAAATACAATTTAAAGTTATCAAAATATGTCTATAAATTTTTGGTTCAATAAATTTATAAGTTTTTTCAAAAAAAAATCTGGAAAAATCACTTTTTTCGGTCTTCTAAAACAAACTCACTTCAATGAGCTATAAATTACTCTAGAGTTTGGAATTTTATGCAAAAAACCTCACCCTATAAACTCGATTACAGCAGTCAAATACTCTCTCTAAAGTCAGCATAAAGTTGTGTATGTTTATAAACCAAAAGCAACCTTTAAAATAAACACTAACAGCATGTTTACTTCACCTACTTAGACACACTGTTGAATTCAACAGCATAATTTTGCATTAACATAAGTGGCATTAACAGCATTTTTACTCTTAAGCATTTGATGTTACTAAAAGTTAACTGCAAAGTGGTAAACTGACCACTTACTTGCATCGTTGGCAATCAGCGGCGAAGTCCGATGAACAGCACTCCAGCAGGCAACTTTAAAAATAACAAAATTTAAGTAACACAAAAACACACAACTCGCTCTTCAACTCTCAGCGACTCTCTAACAGCATCGCATCAACTGCTTTGACACTCCGCTGTATGGTAACCAATGGCAACAGCGCGTAGCGTACGAGCAGAATGAATTTCATTGTGTGTACTCCACTGCGTATGTGGAATATTTAGCAAATAGCGCAGGAGCGAGTTTTGCTTTTCACTTTTCTGAAGCTCCGCAACTGCAACACCGACAACAGCAAGCCCGCATCACTCAGCGACAGTAACTGTTTAATAACGTTAAGCTGATTGTCAGTCAATGAGTGCATACTCAGCGTTGCCAACGCAATCGTGTACGATGATGCCGTTACTGTTGTTGACGATACGCCTGCTGCTGTTGCTGTTACTGCTGACGTTCGCCATTTCCGTGCTGCCGCTGCTGCTACGTCATTTGCTCGTGCTTGCCGCACACACACACACACACACTCATATATGTATATGACGTTGATGCGATTATGAATAGGTGCGATATACATACAAACAACGCATGCCTTTACAGTTTACAAACACACACACATACATACGTGCACATTTTGCATGAAAGCATCGCATATCCTTGCACCAAAAACCACGAGTGCCTCGCACAATGAAGCGCTGCGCATCACTCTGTAGGACATATTCTGTCAAACATAACCTACATGCAGGTACATACATCAATATGATGAGGTGTACTCGTGCGTGGATATGTGCGGCAGCTAGTACATTCACTTAACGACAGGTATCCACACACACACACATATGTGTGTACGTTTTTAAGCCAGCGAGTGTGAACAATTTTCGTGCTTCGATGCAGGAACACAATCAAATTCAGGAAGCATAAAGAACGAAAAGAAATGGACATTTTCGAGACCGACAGCGAGAATTACTGGTTTACTGGCACATATGTATGTAAATGTTTGTACATAAGTATACCCTTAAGTAGATAACTTAAATTTTTCAACGGGGAAGATAACAGTTTTAGCCTAAACTTAAAATCCTCTACATACCCTGTGACCATACCTTTGACTCTCAGTAATAACTTATAAAATGAGAATTACAACTAAGTACTCAATACCGTCTTTCATACTTTCACTGAGCTTACGAGCGTCGTCGCCAAATTTTTTTAAAGGCTACCACTCTTGGAGGGGTCTATAAGTTCACAAATGGAACAAAAACGCTGTCTCATAATTCGCTGATCTATGTCAATGTCATCGTATATCTCGTACAGCTCATCGTTCTTTCGACTCCGGTATTCGCCACTGCCAATTCGCAAAAGACCATAAATCTTCCGCAGAACCTTTCTCTCAAAAACTCGTAACTCCGACTGATCAGATAATGTCACCGTCCATATCTCTGCGCCATATAGTAGGCCGGAATAATGAGTGACTTATAGAGCTTTATCTTTGTTCGCCGTGAGAGAGGTCTTTACTTCTCAATTTCGTACTCACTCTAAAGTAGCAGCTGTTGGCAAGAGTTATTCTGGGTTGGATTTCGACGCTGACATTATTTTTGGTGTTAATGCTGGTTCCAAGATAGACAAAATTATCTAAGACTTCGAAGTTATGACGATCAACAGTGACTTGGGAGCCAAGTCTGCCTTATACATTCTGGAGTAAGCAGAATTAACGGCGCTGTGGTTAAGGCCAATGATAGGCGAACGCCAATAGCTGCACACTCTTATAGAAGATGGTACCTTCTCTATTTAGTTCTGCAGCTCGTATTATCTTCTCCAGCAATAGATCGAAGAAGTCACATGATAGGGAGTCTCCTTGTCATTTTTGATCTTGACGGAGCTTTTGGTGTAGCTCATCATCAGTTTATACAGCTGTATTAGTTTTGCGAAGATACCAAATTCAGATATAGCGGCATAAAGGCAGCTCGTTTTCATGCTGTCGAAAGCAGCTTTGAAATCGTCGAAGAGGTGGTGTGTGACGATCCTCTTTTCACGAATCTTTTCCAAGTTTTAGCGCATGGGAAAATCTGGTCGGTTGTTGATTTTCAGAGCCTAAAGCCGCACTGATAAGGTCCAATCAATTTGTTGGCGGTTAATCTTTCACACAATATGCATGATAGAACCTTACATGCAATGTTGGCCAAGTTTCCGAGATCTCTCTGTTTGTATATTGGGCTGGTCATACTCAGATTCCAATCATCGAGAATGCTTTTGTCCGATCATATTCTACAAAGATGCTGACGCGTGCTTTTTATCAGTTTTTCGCTGACGTATTTGAATTTCGCCACTGGCAATCCATCACCGCCGCTTTGATGTTCTTCAGACGAGTAATGTCATTCATGGTCGAGCAGTAGAACGACTGTTCTATCATCCTCGATTGTGGAATCGAGTACATCATCGAGTACACCACCTCCTGGTGTTATGCTTTTACTCCATCAGTCACTAGATTACCTCAGGGGGTTCTACAAGATTATGCTCCGGCCTTGAAACCTTCTGTTAGTCGCCGCATCTTTTCGTGGCCTGTGGGCCAGCTTGTCAAGTTCTTCATACATACGTATTTCGCACTTTTTTCCTGCAAATGCATCTCGTTTCCCTCTTCAACTCTCAGTCCCGCACGTCGATTTTAACGTTGCGAGGTAGGCAGTCTGTTTTCTCTACACTACGAAACGATATATATTTAAATTCAGAATATCTTGAAAAACAATAAAGCGATTTCTATTATTGACATTTCTTTTTATTTTCTAACCCGAAAATATAAAAATCAACCTTCGTAGTAGTAGTACTTTATGAAGAATTAAACCTCATTAAGGAAAGATTCTCAAAAATCAACAGCTGTTTAGAGACTCTAACAAAAGCGGGTTTTAAGCTTAACCGAACTACTTTCTCGGCGATATTATGATTTACAAGGTGCTTTCCAAAGCAAACAGGACTTTTTGAATCTAGCGCTCCCTGAGGGCGCCATCTATATGTCGACTAGTGCGTTAGAATCCGCTGTCTTTATCGATTGTCCAGTGAGAATTTCATGACATTTCATTGATTGGAAGTGAAGTTATTGCATTTGGATGTCTGTGTTATCGGTGCGAAAATGAGCTTCGAACAAAGAGCCAACATTAAATTTTGTTTTAAAATTTGTAAAACTTTTACCGAAACGTTTCAATTGATGAAATAAGTTTATGGCGATGATTGCCTATCCCGTAGCAGAGTGCACGAGTGATTTCAACGATTTCAAAGTGGTCGTGAGGGCATAAATGACGATCAACATGTGGGCCAATCAAAATCCGTGATTCCGGAAAATCCATCGCAACTGTGCGTGAATTCATCAAAAATCAGCCGAAATCAACATTGAAACTCCTGGAAATTGAATTAAACATCTCTAAAACAACGATTTATCGCATTTTGCTCAGAATCCAACATTCGAAGGACACCTTGTGACCGATTATTTGAACAAAAATCACATTTCACCTGATAAGGCACCGTGCGACTTCTTCCTTTTCGGAAAAATGGCAGTCATATCGGCCAATGAGCTAAAACACTCGTAGAAGTAGACTATTTTGAATAAAATAAATTGATTTTGCCGAAAAAACTATTTGTCTTGTTTACTTTTGAACTTTACTTTTCCTGTTTACTTTGGAACGTACCTTGTATAGAGCACACAAAATAAATAATGTTGGTTGTCTTTGTCTCGAGATTTCAGTATAACCTGTTCAATTTATGCCAAACTTTGGCGCTACGAAGAAAGCTAATACAATACTATATTTTTGATCGGATCTCTTCAATATTAAATGCAATTTATGTTCCCAATACGCTCCAAAAATCCTAGTCCTAGTAGCGGTTAGAAATCCCTAAACTCAGCAGTTCAGTGGACAGACATTAAATGCTACTGTCAAGTTTTTGCAATCATGGTGTCTTTCGCAGCGTGTATTTAACATTTTCATATCATTTATATTTAAAAGTTTCGTTCGACTCTGTTGTAGTCTAATTCAATAATCACTAGACGTTCGTCCTTGAATCCGCTACCAAGGCGTACCAATATAAATTTAGAATATTCTTACTTACTTTTTACTTCAAGTTCTGTTGTTAGAAAACTGTAAACAAACACGATTAATAAATGTTTTGGTCACAAGCATATTAAATTAATAATCAATACTTATTAGTTTGTACTAATATTTCGTTTTTATGATGATATATATCTTAACGCTTGTGTCCACTTGCTTTAGTCGGGCACCAAAGAAATACTAAATCAAAACGCGAAGAGCAAAATTAAATGCGTGGGAAAAATAAACATTTTCCACGTTACATTAACACGTCACCACTGGGCAAAGAAACTGTTGTGTCTCGTAGAATTCAACAAGAACATACATTTCTCGCACCCTGCAGGAAAATTAACTGTTTTGTAGTTAACGCACTAAGTACTTCAAGTTATGGGTGTCAATAAGCGCTACAAACGAGCAAATAATTGCTAACAACTGACCATCATACATTTTAATGATCAACACGTTTCAATGTAGACATATGCATACATACATACATGTAAGTAAATATGTATATGTATGTATATGAATTTATTTATTTACTTATTCGAAGCCAAACTTTTTCTTCGCCCATTTAGCTTTGCAAACATGAGGAAATTGGGCCTATTTATACACACATACAGCCATTATATAATGACCACTTTCTTTTGACTATGAGGCTTTGAGCATTTCTACTTTACTCAAAATCGGGTATTGATCAAATAAATAAAAATATTTAAAAGTAAATGACGTTTTTGTAAATTGATTGGCCCGTTTTTTCTCCCTTCTCTGATAAGTTATATTACAAATAATAGGCTATGGCAGAACATCCCTCCCAGAGTAAAAAGAATGAAACGCATATGTTCATTTTCGCAGGTTTTCCTTTCTGATAAAATACGAGTACAGTCAAGGAGGCCTCCAAGCTACAAGGCCTTGGACTCGTAGCCAATCAATTCTAATGCTTCTAGTTTTATAAAACATCACTGCGTGTTGATTGCCTTTTATGTCAGCGATTTATCAGATTGAAATATTTCATACGATTTTCCGATTGAATGGCGAGTACAATTTAAAAATATAGATATATTGGAACCATGCCAGTTCCTAACTATGATTTACTCAGCGATTTTTAATTGAAAACTTTCATATGCCTTCGAAATATAATATTTGCCCCTTTAAACGGAGAAAAGTCACACCAAGCAATGTTTCCATGTATTTTACCTAAACATATAATTATAGTTATATAGAAAGGATTGAAGAAAAATCGATCGTTGAAATGGCAGAATGAGGTTATCAAAGAAATTGTGTTAAGCATTGACCTGTCCTTAGGCACACCTGTTAAAGTCGAAGTTGTCGCAGTTGTCTCTACAGTACTTTTCTCACACGACCCTGCAGGAAATTGATTTGCAAACCCAATGTTATTATCTGAGATAATTTATTTAAAAAGTACTACAAAGCTAATTGTTACAAGGAAATATGGAAAACCAAATCGATTTAAATTATTATTCCTGTACGACTAGAACTTTAGTAGTACACAGGTCAATTAACAAATATCTTTGAATATCAATTAATTTTTTTAGATGTGTAGAAGTTCAGTGCGCTTTGGAAAAATTTTTAAATAAAAAAAAATAAATAAATAAAAACGCGAGTAATGAAATAGTACACTTTAACGGGGTTATATACAGTTAGAATTTTCAAAAGATAAAAAAAGCACAAGGTTCCAAAGCGCGATAGCGCATAACCTTAAAAATTACCCTCCCAAATTGGAACTAGATATCTTCAAAACTCTTCCTTTGAGAGTGGAAACTATTTTGAAAAACATAAATCTGAGAAAAACGCGTTTAAAGATTGGAGTAGCTATAGTCCCTACTCTGGTCCCTTTCAACAAGAAATATACTACTGTGTCCAAAAAAAAGGTGACATTTGAATTTAAACTGCGCGCGTTGAAGGATTTGAGGAATTTTTTTTTTGTAGGTTGGTAGTCACATTTATGTCAAATTTCATGTCAAAATATTCATTAGTGTTTGAAATACGTGTCGTTTTGTAAGCTGCTAAAAGTGAGTTTTTCGTTTTTTGCGATGTCGAAATTTGTTGAGCAAAGAATTTGCATTAAATTTTGTTTACGGAATCAATTTTCTGCTGCGCATACGTTGAGGATGGTGTAGAAAGCCTTTGGTGATAAGGCTATGTCTAAAAAAATGTTTACAAGTGGTATAGTAAGTTCCAAGCCGGCCGTGAACGGGTCGAAGACGAAGAGCGTCCAGGGCGACCATCAACCTCAACCGACGAAGCTCACGTTCAACAAATCAAAGATTTGTTGTTGAAAAACCGTCGATTAACAATTAGAGACCTTGCTGATGAAGTTGGCATATCGAAAGGCTCCGCCAATACCATTTTTAAGGATGTTTTGGGCCTCAAGCGCGTCAAATCTCGACTGGTACCGAAAACATTGAATTTTTTGGAAAACAGGGGTCGCTTTGAAGTGTGTGAAATGTTGCTTTCCGACTACCAGGGTGTCATGAAATGCATTATAACTGGCGATGAGACTTGGATCTATGTTTACGACCCCGAAACAACCGATCAATCGAGCGAATATCGTGCCAAAATGGAGCCGAGACCAAAAAAATCGCGCCAAAGTCGCTCAAAAATCAAGGTCATGTTGACTGTTTTCTTCGATTATCGTCGTATTGTGCATTATGAATTCCTTCCAACCAGTCAAACAGTCAACAAGGAATATTATTTGCGTTATGCGTCGTTTGCGGAACGCTATCCGCCTAAAAAGGCCGGAATTGTGGAAAGACAACTCTTGGTTTTTACACCACGATAATGCTTCCCTCGTAATTCGTAATCATTTCGCCAAAAACTCAACCCATATCGTTCCACAACCACTGTATTCACCTGATCTGTCGCCGTGCGACTTCTGGCTGTTCACCAAGCTCAAAAGACCGCTCCGGGTACACCGTTTTTATACGATAGAGGAGATTCAAGCCGCAGTGAAGACGGAACTGAAGGTCATTCCGGAAAGTGACTCCAACCAGTGTTTCGAAGATTGGAAAATCCGTTGGCATAAGTGCATTGCATCGAGAGGGGATTACTTTGAAGGGGATGAAATTGATTTGGAAGAATAAGTAAAGAATTTTCAAAATAAATAGAATGTCACCTTATTTTTTGGACACAGTAGTACCTATAATATAAAATTTAATGTTCGAGTTTCGACTCAAAAATTTGAGAGAATATACGCTATAACAATGCAACAAAAGAAATCGATTTTTCAAAAATTTCACACTATCCCTTAATATACATATGGTATATTTAAGAATACATACAGAATCAGATCGTTCCGGTGAATATTTTCAAAATTACACGCAAACTTGAAAAGGCATTTCATAGTGCTTGGAAGACGGTGAATAACATAATTCAAAGACTACTAAGCCGATTAGTCTCAAATTTTAACCCGAGCTTCCTAAATACTTATATTTTTAGTAATTAATCGAAGTTTTTTTCACCGACAAATATTTTTTTATAAACAATTTAAGAGAAAAATTTTGGTCAAAAATCGTCTTTCCTTCGATTAATCACTTGACATTAACATTACTTTAACGCAATCTTTTTTTTTTTCGAATTTCAGAGATGTAGTGGTCACCGCAGATCAGCTGTAATTCCTTTAATTATTTTTCCAATATTCAGTCTCAAAATTCAGTTAAAAAATACCATAATTTGTGTACAAATATTTGGATCAAAAAAATTTAAAAGTTTTCACAGAAAAAAATGTGGAAAATACGCTTTTTGGCCTTTAACGCGTATATGACCTTTTAAAAAAGAATTAATAGTGTAACACTCGTATATTCACATATCAATACTTACATACATACATATGTATGCATATATGTATAAATGCGTGCTTGCATAAAATCCTTTTAAATGCAGAGCTTTAAAGCACTGGTGAAAGACCCGTTATAAATAGAATTTTCAACACTGTAATCACCCTGTTCTTACCAAATAATAAAAGCTTACTGCTAGATGTCGCCCTTTACAGCAATACTCCGAGAGAGGTTTGAAACTTGACTAGAATTGTATACCGACGCAACGATACGAATGCACGCATATGAAATGCGATTAACTAAAAATTAAATAGATTTATTGTGTCCATAAAAAGCGGTCGTACCAGTGGTCGTAAGCACCATTGTTTCGAAGTACTCAATGGAATTTAATTTTGAAAATCTGTAGTTGCCGCAGAATTGGAAAGTAATAATAATATCAAAATGGATTTGCATGTCAACCAATTTTATTAAACTCCAGCATATACAAAATATTTACACACCCTACCTTCCGATAATATACAGATAAATCCGAAATTCAATTACAACAGAGAAATCAATTACCACAAATCAGTTTCAATGGAATCTACATGGGAAACTCTCTTCTCCACGTCCGTGAAAATATAGTCCCGCAGTCTGCCAAGGTGCAGCTGCCACATGTTGTGCATTTGATCATATGTCGGCGAATATGAAAATAAATATTCATGCGGGTCGGAATCGCCTGATTTATCTTGAAGTATATCACAAGTGGGCTGGTTCCTCGAGCAAAATACGGTATAAGCCTGCGCTGGTACAATCCTAATGTTTAGCTGTTTCGCCAATAAACCCGTTATGTGTACATCGTCGATCCAAAAGAATTTGGCTCTCTGTGCAGCATCGTACAAGCGTCGCACAACATCGGCGGAATAGACGATACCATAACCCGGACAGTATGGTGGATATGTTTTGTTAGGATAGTTCCTATAGCTGGTGTGCCACCTAAAGCGATAACTACGGTGGACACGTACACCAATCTTTCGATTGCAGAACAAAAGATCCCTTTGTTGTCTAAAGAGTAGTTTCAGGGGCTTGCTGATGTTGGTGACGCGTTCATCGGCATGACTATCCGTCTGGGGTAGCTGATTATGTAACATTGTGTTGTGCAGGTAGATCATCAATTGCGGTGTGTTGAGAAAGACATCGTCATCCACTTTAATGAGAATCTTGGAATTACCACAAAAGGTGAGAAACCACTTCATGGCCATCACATGTTTGTATGTCATATTCTCATAACTATCGACGAATGAACCTTGCACCATATCGTCGTATTCGAAATTCTCTCGCTCCAACTCTGCCTGACTCGTCTCGCTGTTGGGGATGCCAAGCATGAACACAACACGAAAAGGTATGTTACTTTTATGTAATGGCAACTCGACGAAATTCGCCCACGTTTGTCGTATCAATTTGCGTTTATCCCGATTCTCAGGCGCCGAAGGTACGAGCACCAATGCGTGAATGTTGGGGGTGCAGCTGGGCTGGTTCATGATGTACGTGAAATTGTAGAGATCGATTAATTGACTGTCATCGCGAAACTCGTCAACTTCGGTGGTCGGTTGTATTGACACTCGTACGCCTTCAGTAATGTGATATTTACTATTTCTCAGAGATGGTATGAATGCGTAGGCACATTCCCAAACCACGTAGCCAATTATCAGGCCCACTAATACTCCCACAAATAGACTGGCTACACTGGGCGCAGGCATTCTGCACAAATTTTCACCGAACCAACCGTTGCGACCGAATTCGAAAAATAATATTTTGAGTAAATAATACAAAAATGACGGAAGCAAGCATGAATGAACCGAAAGACTTTCTTTGTACAGTTGATTTGCTATTCAAAATGCATAATATTCTCGGAATGCTCATAAGAATTGACTTTTCTTATTATATAGGTGGGTCATGGTTAAGGGGTTACATGGGTTTCGTCGAGCAAAAAACGACATATTTTCAATATTTTTTTTTATTCTTCGGATCAACTTGAGAATTTAGGACAATATTTTAGTAATGTTAAAGGACTAAGACAATAATTTTTTTTTTAGCCGTGAAAGCAATGCAACCCCTCAAGAGAGAGAGAGAGAGAGATAGAGAGGGAGATAGAAAATGATTCAAAATTTAGACAAACACTGAATTTCAGCCCATGTAAAATACCAGCGTTTATCTTGGGTGTTTTTCAGGTGCATATGAAGCCACGTACGTATTTATGATTAACAAAACAACAACAACAAAATAAATGCAACAGGTGAAGCCAATCGATATGCACTTGATACGCTTCTCTTCAATAATTCAAGGATCAACACCTGTTTGATCCCATCCGTTAACTAAATAATAATTTATTTTAATTTCAAGAAGAAGGCTAAGAGTAATGCATACTTCGACACTGAGCATAAACAATCACCAACATGGTTACCGAAAAGTGCATAATATCACCCGAGCACTCATAAACTCCCAGAGTGTTCGTGGCCTTAACCAGAAACCACCCTGTAGGAGAACGATCCCCGTAGCGCTGGACTTGTCAAAAGGCTTTGACACAATCAGTCACACAACGCTACTTCAGGACATCGAAAAAACCACGCTCCCTCTAGAACTGAAGAGGTGAACCATGAACTACTTGAGCGGTCGTCAATTCGAGGTAAAAACTGAGAAGATTAAACAGTTCAGGGTTCAGTAGAATGGTGTCCTCTCCCCGCTATTGTTTATCTTCTATATCTCGAAACTCCCACATCCACCCATCTGTCACCTCATACGCTGATGAAAGCACGAAATTGACTTCGGGCAATGGAATGGATGGCATGTGTTCAAAGGTAACCGACTATCTCTCCGATATTTCTCGCTTACTCTCTGCACGGAACTTAATACTCTCCTCCACTAAATCAATGGCGACCACATTTACAAACTCGACGAAGGAGTACAGACTTGATATTAATACAGCAGCCAATGGGTAAATAATAGTAATAATAAAATAATAGTAATAAAGAAGAAGAATTGCGTCAAGATTCCGACTGTCAACAGCCTTTACTCCTTCACTCCTCATACGACCGCAATTATAGCCAAAGTACAGAGCCGCAACAAAATCTTCAAGCCAACGTTGTTGGCAACTTACAAGGTAATCGACCGGCCAGTCCTAAACTACGCCGCACCAATATCTGGATGTAGTGAAACGCAGACAAGGAAGATCCAGACCTGTCAGAATACTGCAATCCGGAGTACGAAGCCTCTTGTTGTCTCCTACCTGCATAGTAAAGCTCCCAGTTAAGGAGCGTAATGAACTCCTCTCCAAGCAGTTCCTGATGGGATGCAAAAATCAACCTTGCAGTGACCTAATTGGGCAGGAACCGCCTCCTAGGAATATCTAGAGGTCATTGCTCAACTACGTCGACAACATCAGACAATACGCCGACCAGACTTCGGACGCAACTCACTTTCGACAAGCACTGGCCGTCACATACAGTGGAGCCATCAACACCTTCATCGACTCCCTTTCAGTGTATGACGCACTTTTAGGCATATCACCACCCATTGCAGACGAAGAGCTCGATTGGCCGCGAGAAACGAGAGTGACTCTTGCGCAGCTTCGCTCTGGATACTGTAGCAAATGAAACTTCCACCTACCGAGAATAGACCCTGACATATCCAATATACTGGCCACCTTTTTGCATGCCCACCAACCCCACTCATCTGACATCCCTCTCCCTTTGGTCCAACCTCGTCGAAACAGCACGCTTCTTGGGCCTTCCGTTGGATGACGTCGACGATAACTTAGCTAATCCTTGCCATCCTAACGGTGTTTAAGTATCTGTTACAACAACAAAAATCTCCCCTTTTTGAGCACTTTCACTTTCGGCGTGTATGGGTTTATGGGTTTCAAAAAATAGACTTTTTATTGTCTTTTTAAATTGTCCGAAATTTCGAAGTTGATCCGAGGAATAGTTTTGGGAGCTTATGCACTCGAGGCTAGCTAGGCTAAGTGTGTCGTCTTTAAACGTATTTTTCTCGAAACTGTGTTTTTGAAGTTGGTTAGCAAGATTTCTCGGGAACTACTCAACTGATCTTCATAAAAAGTTGTTGAAAAAATCCCTGTTTTTTACCCGAGGAAACCCGATCTGAAGTAATCTTATTACTGCCGTTTCTTCAGCTACTCTTGACTTTCCGAGTTCTGCTTTGCCATAAATACTTTCGTTTCTTTTTTAATGAAAGACCACTTAAATACATCTTTATGCTTTTATTCATGTATATATATATTCTTTTCAATTGAACTTTTATTCGATCAATTCTCAAAACTAGTGAATTATTTCTATTTTTATATATAAAAAATTAAAAAATAACGTAACTGAGATAATAAAGTTCTTATATAACCTACAACTTCATACAAAATTTGTTTTTATTTTCATTTGTTTTTGTTTTTGTTTAATACTTTTACCATACAATGCGCATAAGCATAACGGTAAGTAATTATGTTCATTTACATTCATTGCCTATCGTATATAGATACCTGATTAGGTGCTTCGATTTTCGTTATCATTTTCTTGGTATGGGGGTCGCAACCGTATCACGTCACGTCAAATGTTTCACCGCAACTTTCATTAATGATAAATTACATAAATATACAAATATAAAAACAAAATACAAGTACTACATACACATGTATACATATAGATCAGTTCGCCTGCGCTCCTGCGTTTACAAAAAGGAAAACAAAAACACTTGCTATCTCTTTTAGTTGTCTACAATAATTAAATTAGAGGGATTTGTTATATATACTTGTATGTATATGTGTGTATATTTTTATAATTTTATGAAAAGTTGGCTGCAGGGTTTACTATACACATAAATTAAAGTTCAATTATTAGAGTTACACTCATTTTTTACACTTTAGTTACATAATTCCACCGCTCTCCGCCACATATGTTTTATATATACTATATATATATATTTTGTTATTATTTTTATGCAATAGAATATTGGAATTTTACAAACAATCTACAATATGTCAATTATATGCATACTATATACGTATATAATTTATTATACATATTTACTTATTCATTTACTCACTTTGAGCATTTGACATCCAATTAAAAATAATAATTTGAATAGACTTTGATTTTTAGTTACTCTCTTTTGTATAAATATACTATGTATCTTAATTTTGTCATACTTGTACATCTGGATTCATTACAAGGTTCGCAAATTTTCGTTTCTTTATTTAATTATATCGTTTTGTTTTTATATGTATGTATGTATGTATATGTCAGAATATTGTGCAAACTTCAACCTTAAATATTAATTTCACTTTTTTTTTGTACGCGACTTACTCTATAAGACTTTCAATGCTTGCGCCAATTTCTTGATGTACATATTAGTGTTTGTATGTATATGTTTATGATATAAGAAATCTAAGATTATTTTGGTACATATGAGTTGCATCAGTTCAACTGTATATCTCTGCTTAACCTTTCACTTAAAACCAAGACATTTTTATAAATAATAAAACGTAGTCACATAAGTACAAGTGAGACGTAAGTCAATAAGTAAAACTCAAGTTAATGAAAATTATGTGCTAAACGTTTGTTGCGAGACACAAGAATGTCATAACGCAAAAACACAGAATTTTACACTGCAATCTGTCTATATACATATATAAAAATATCATAGTGGTATTATTTCCATTTAAAACTTTCGGAACGGGTTTAAAAGTTGATTCACATAGAGCTTTGGGCTTGCTTTGCTTCAGTCATATGACGGAAAAGTTTGATGTATACTTTTGTATGACTCCGTTCACATCGAGGCAAAGCAAAGCGAAATAAAATGTTTATCAACAGTCATCATTCTAAGCTTTGACAAGCAATAGTCGCTAGTTTTATAAAAAAGAAAAACTAAAACAAAAGGTTTCACAGAATAAACTGAAAGCAAAGCGTTTATCATGACATATCTCTTGCTTTCTACGCTTCGTTGTTAAAGTATGATTTGTCACGCAAAGCGTAGAAAGTTGTATGTGAATCGACCATAACGCTTTTGACAGCTTTGAGTGTATTTTTCACTTTTTCAATCTTTTTTTGAATTTGAAAATGGACATATCCGTGGCATAATGAGACACCGAGTTCGTTTTAAATTGTCGAATAATAGAAACATGCAAAATTAATCAAATATATGTATGTAAGAATTATTAGTTTGATATGTTGTCGAGCGATATTATTTGCAAAATCGAACATATTTTAAAATTGCTAGAGCCTTTTCACGGCTGAAACTGTTTTTCAGCTCTGCATAGCCTTCAACATTTCAGTAACAACAACGATTATAATTCCAAAGCGTCAACTAATGGATCATTTATGTTTGGAAGGGGCTCTTAAGGGGGTATTCTACTCTAGAATTTTAAAAAATTCGATTTAGACTTTCAAAAATATGATCTTGGAGGGAGTTTTTCAAAATTTGACTTATTTTCGGAGATACAGCCGATTTTGTGAAGTGGCGTCCGTGTTCACTAGAATTATCTCCTAAACTTTAAACGTGTTTTTCTCGAAACTACTTTTTTCCACATTATCTCAAGTTCTATACAACCAATTTACTTGAAATTTTGTGTGAACCTTCTTTATATAATCCTTCATCGTTCTTACCAGCGTCGTGTCAAATTTTTGTTTTTAATATTCAAAAAAAAATTCAGGAATTTCAAAAAAAAAAAAGCGTAAAAAATTTTTATTTTCAGGCAGTCGCCATTTTTCAAAAAAAAAAATTTTCGTGTTCCCGGACTATAACAACATCCTTAATGGTTAAGAATTTCTTTTGAATTTTTTTTTTTTTTTTCCAGATCACCAGGAGAGTCAGGATCAATGTCACCAGGATGCACCATTTTCTTTACACCTGTCTCTAATATTTTTTTGTAAAATTTGTTTTCTGTATTCTTAAGACATCAAAAAAAACACCTTAAAAAATGGATAGTAAAAATATTTTTGGTTTTTTTTTTAAATAAAATTCAAAACACTGCCCAAAATTTGATTTCTAGAGTAGAATACACCCTTAAATTGATCATAAAACATAGTTTGTGGGTAGTGTGTAAATTTACGATCAAAAAGGCTACATAACGGTACTTGTTAATTTTCATAGTTATTGGATTATGCTTCGAGACAAAAATATATGTCTATTGCAAT
Source organism: Bactrocera correcta (assembly GCA_027475135.1). NCBI lineage: Eukaryota > Metazoa > Arthropoda > Insecta > Diptera > Tephritidae > Bactrocera > Bactrocera correcta. The sequence continues at coordinate 72,536,030 of CM050326.1, forward strand.
AGTTTAGGGGGTAAAAACAATACTTTTTTCCGAATTTATTTCTTAAATATGGATTGAGTAATTTTATTCGGACCCTTTGTACATTATTGAGCACACATTTGCCAATATCGATACAATTTTTTCGTCACTTTTTTACTTCATAATCTTTAGATGCGTTTTTCTCAGAACTACTTTTTCAAAGTCCGTGTACACTGTAGTTTCAAAACTACTTGACCAATTCATTACAAACTTTGTACACATTTTTGACATATAAAATACCTTCTTCAACGTTTAGTAATTTTGTTTTACATTAAGGGTGTTTTTCACCAACAAAATGGCGGAATTTTTATTAGAAAATAATAATTTACACTCTACATTTGAATCAAAAATTTGTAAACGAAAAAAAAAATTATGAGAGAACGTGGAAGAATTGATAGAATTTAACTAATTTTTCTTGGTTTTTTTTTAATTTCGCATATTTTCTAACCGAGTTATGGTGAAGACCGCAAATTGTTTTCTTTTTTTTTTTTTCAAGACGTTCTGGGGTATTACTCACTCCACATTTAAGAAATAAATTCGCATTTTTTTCACCTTGAAACCCTAACCCCTCTCTTAAAGGAAAGCAATGGGTTTATTAAAAATTCCTTTTAATTTCACAAATATTCGTTCCGAAAGTTGAAGTTCGCGATGACGCAAGATCGACTTAAAGTTAAACTCATGAAATTTTTATTGAGTTGAAGATAACAACAAGTTTATGAAACGACGAGGTGATTTCAATTGGCACCATTATTTTTTTTAAGGTATTATATTTAAATGTATGGACAAAATTAAAATTTTGCGAAAATTAAAAGCATTATTTATCTAATAAAAATAAATCGGGGACATATGGATAGATCACGGACTCAAGTGCTTGATTTTATTGACCCTTAAAAAACACATATACAGAATTCCATCGCAAGTTTCATAGAATACGGAATCCAGTCGACGAAAAATAAAATACAGTTGACGCACACAAAGTAGAACCATTTTATTTTTAAGGTGATTCCGATTTCTGAAAATTTCTAATTTCGTTAATAAATATATTTTTCTGGATAAAAAGAAAAAAATCGATATGTTCCATAAAACAAAGATAATTAAGATAATTTTAAAAGCATAAAATAAGCTTAATCACCAACTTCGCTTCGATTTGAGGCCTGCTGAAACAATAATAATGATAGAGAGAGTCAGAAGATTGCTTAAATGCTAAGCAAAAAACTATTCGGTATGATTGCACTGTTGCATTGTCAAAGAAAATAATAGCTTAATTATCGATAACAACAAAACACACTCAAAAATTCGTGTTTTCGTTGCTGATTTCAGAACCTTTAATATATAGCAAACTTTCATTATAATTTCTGTCAATCTTAATGAATGAATCTGATGAACTCCAATTACTAATTTGTGAACGTCGACTGGATCGATGAAAAATACAAGCACAAGTACAATCACCATAACATATGTACATTAATCATTCTTACGAAGTTGGAATTTTTGCGACTTTAAAACATTTCTGGCAGAATATGCTTTTATTTCTAATAACCGCTGGACAAAGCTAAGCTAGAGGCTTCAGTTAATATATTCGTATAAACTATAGATTCAATTATAGTTAAATGGCTGTGAGAGACATTCGAAAGTATTGTACCTTTTCATAAGGCATGTATTCATACTAAACTTCAAAGTTATTATAATAAAAATAATTTATTTTAATTTCACTAAAATTACCATAAACACATTGCTTTAAAAAATAAACTTTAAATTATGTATACCAACTGAGCTAATTTCATTTAATTACTTTTTCTAAGCGCGCTTTGACAACTTAAGTCAAACCACGCTCTACAATTCCGATCGCAAAATATGTACTATACTCCTTAGGCGAATTATCTTCGTTTGCACAGCGCAAACGTATCCATTTCACACATGCATATATATGTATGTACATATGTGTGTATATAATTTTAATCTAAAGTTTTGATGTTAAACATTTGCACTATTTGATATGAGATTTGTGCAGAATGATCACTTACATATATGTATGTATATAAGATAAATATTTTATTGAATATTTGCTTTTTACATGATTTTTTACGCTTGTTGCGCCTTTCATATTTTACACGTTCACACATTGGAATATACACAAGTTGTTTACTTTAAACATACTGCCTTTACACAGATCCTAAATAACATCAATTTCTCTTATTTAATTTTAAAATAAAATGTTGTAATGAAACAGTTAAACTTAAAGAACTTATACATATGTATTATGACAAATGTGCTTGTATGTGTGTTTGTGAGTGTGTGTAAATTTATATGCACGAGTTAATGTTACTATCTGTAGCTCTTATATTTATTGTAGTCAGTCGTGTGGGGTGATGTCTGCTGCTTGGCGGCGTGCAGCGCTGCAGCGCTGGTGGATGTTGCAGCAGCCGAGAAGTGTCTGTGTGCTTTGACCACATACATCTCCCAAAGCCTTTGCACCTGCTGGGGATTGATCAAATGCCAGGCGTACAAGAACTCCACATCATCACTATTCACCGTGTCATTGAGCAAGTTGTCACAATCAGTTTCGTAGAGTATGTATTGGTCGGCGTTTGTGATGGCGATACTCAGATTCTGCGCCAAAACACCCGTTATGTGGACGTCATCGATCCAGAAGTAGGTCGACACCTGTGCGGCGTTATATAAAGCTAGCACCACGTCGGGCGAATAGATGATGGCATAGCCGGGACAGTAGGGCGGATAGTACCGGCCGGGGAACTCGCGCGCTGTGACGCGCCATTTCGAGCGATAGCTGCGTTTGACCATAGCGTTGATGTTGGTTTTGCAGAGCAGCAAATCGCGTGGATGGCGGAATATCATTTGTGCAGCATTGAATTGTGTGATATTTGTGTATGTGTGTGCAGCGTTGGCATCGGCAGCATTTCGTACACTATTACTGCTGCTCGTACTACTACCGCTACTACTATTAGTGTCTACAATAGTATTATGCTCAAAAGCTTTTCTATCATTATCGGCGGTTTGGTGTTGAGATATGGCAGCACTGGCTTGAACATCCGTAGCAGCAGCGGCGGCGGCGGCGACAACATTTTCCAGATCACCGTTCACAGCAGCACGATCCAGGTAGATGAGTAGTTGCGGGGTATTCACGTAGACGTCGTCGTCGACCTTGATGAGAATTTGCGCTTGCGCACAATTATATAGAAACCATTTGAAAGCCATCACATGCTTATAGGTCATATTGCGGTAGCTATCCACAAAGGAACCCTGCACAATATCGCCGTTTTCGAAATTCTCACGCTCTATATCCAACTGCAGCGCTTCGGTCTCGACGGTACCGATCAAAAAGATAATCCGCAATGGCATAACACCATTCACGGGCGGCAATTGATCGGTATTGCCCCACGTCTCGCGTATAAGACGTCGCTTCTCCTCATTGGCTGGCGCCGAATGCACCAAGATTAGTGCTTGCACATCCGGACTACAGCTGTTCTGGCTTATAAGGTACGTAAAGTCGTGCAGATCGATTAATTGATGGAAGTCATCCGGTGGAAAACTATACGCTCTCGCATTGCCTATCGTTGTGGTTTGCAATTCTGCAGTGTTCTTTAGTGTTGCCGCTGTGACTAACGGCGAGGGCGTACTTTTAACGGAGCTGACTGAGCGTAGACTCGTCGTGTGCTCGTTAAATAGTTGTTGACTCTTATTCTTATGGCTAGTACTAGACCTATGCGTACTGCTACTGGTACTGCTACTACTACTACTACTACTACTACTGTGGCCGCTAATGTGAAGACTATCGTCCGCTTTTCGCGTTACTTTGGCAGCGATTTCATTCGCCTCGGCGCTATCGGCTAGTAGATGTTTACCGGCGTAGAGCTGTTGTTGTGCTATGGCATTGCGCACCGCGACACCTCTGCGCCACACTGAGGACCGTTGTTCGATTTGGGGTTGCTGCTGTTGTTGGCGTTGTAAGTGCAATGGCGGCACATAATCGTCGAAGTCTGAGTTTTGCTGTGCATTCGCACTCCCCGCACCACTGCCGTCGTATTCGACATTTAGCATAGCCGGTTCTTGCATGCGCCATATCACTACGCAGACATTCAACAATACTATTAATCCCCATAAGGGACGACGTTCCAACATGTCCAGCACTGCCCGGCACCTACTCCGGGCATAAATTTCGTCGCGTCTCAAATAATGAAGACGTTGCGTGGGGAGTATTCTCTAACTTGTTTGTGACCTTGGTTGAATTTTAGCTCAGCGCCGTCGTTCGCATTGGAAAAATGGTGTGTTGATTTGATTCTAAAGGTGCAGGTTCATTTCCTATAGTCACCCGTTAAGTATTGATGCAATTGTTTTCAGAGTCGTTGAAAGATAATCTGGAAATAAGAAAGCGTACATTAATTTTGAGGAATCGAAAATGTCAAGTAGATTAAAACATGGATTTAAAAACAAGAAAAAACGTAATATACCCTTCACAGGTGCATTTCTGCTAGTAACTATGTGTCCAGTTTATATGGCAGCTATGTATATGTTATAGTTAACCGATCTGAACAATTTCTTCGGAGATTACATTGTTGCCTTAGAAAATAATATATACCAAATTTCGTGAATATATCTTGTCAAATGTGAAAGTTGTCCATACAAGAACTTGATTTTGATCGTTCAGTTTGTATGGCAGCTAGATGTTATAGTTAACCGATCTGAACAATTTCTTCGGAGATTACATTGTTGCCTTAGAAAATAATATATACCGAATTTCGTGAATATATCTTGTCAAATGTGAAAGTTGTCCATACAAGAACTTGATTCCGATCGTTCAGTTTGTATGGCAGCTATATGCTTTAGTTAACCGATCTGAACAATTTCTTCGGAGATTACATTGTTGCCTTAAAAAATAATATATACCGAATTTCGTGAATATATCTTGTCAAATGTGAAAGTTGTCCATACAAGAACTTGATTCCGATCGTTCAGTTTGTATGGCAGCTATATGCTTTAGTTAACCGATCTGAACAATTTCTTCGGAGATTACATTGTTGCCTTAAAAAATAATATATACCGAATTTCGTGAATATATCTTGTCAAATGTGAAAGTTGTCCATACAAGAACTTGATTCCGATCGTTCAGTTTGTATGGTAGCTATATGCTATAGTTAACCGATCTGAACAATTTTCTCGAAAATTACATTTTTGCCCTAGAAAATAATCTATACCAAATTTGGTGAAGATACATTGTCAAATGTGAAAGTTTTCCATATAAGAACTTGATTCCGATCGTTCAGTTTATATGGCAGCTATATGTTATAGTGGTCCGATATCGGCCGTTCTGACAAATGAGCAGCTTCTTGAAGAGAAATTGACGTTTGCAAAATTTCAAAAGGATATCTTAAAAACTGAGGGACTAGTTCGTATATATACAGACAGACGGACATGGCTAAATCGACTCAGCTCAACATACTGATCATTTATATATATACTTTATAGGGTCTCCGACGCTTCCTTCTGGGTGTTACAAACATCGTGACAAACTCAATATACACAATTTAATATACATATACACTGTTCAGGGTATAATAATATAGGAACCTCAAATACTTGTAAAACTATAAATTAAATATTTTACTCTCCATACACGTTGTATGGTGATATAGAACCATAAAGAATGACAAAATGCATACTAATCCCCCCTGCTTGGGGAAAACAACAAGTTATCTGTCATCGAAATCATTTAGCGGTGGGCTCATGAATCTAGCTTTTTTTTGGGTTCCGACCAAAGGCAGAGAGGCAAAGAGGCGATTAGTTTCATATGGGGACTCTATTCTGGATAAGTAGGAATTTAACCTGCTACTACACCCACTTTGTTAAAGTTGCGCTAGGATCACTCTGGCTTCACGGAGCAACTCGAGCTGTGAATTGCCACAGCAGCCGGTTCTATTATCGGACCAGGACAAAACAAAAAAAAGTAATCTTCTTTATGTATCAAATGTGTTCTAAATTATGTGTTTTTAACATTTTCCAAGATTTTTTCATGGCATCAGAAATTATCACGTCACAACTAAACAACCTACATACATATTTCCAAACGTCATTAAGCAGCTAGTCACCGGAAATATAATTTGTATATAAACAAAGCTCTAAAATTAAATTTACATTCACAGCTTACTCAAAAGGTGTACTCATTCACTATTTTACAGTTAGCTTACCGCAAACTGCTGCTAGTTTAGATTCAACCCGAAGTTGATTCATAAAAACAGTTTTGGGGATCATTTTTGTTTTACTTGTGCTAATGAATCACTTTAATTATATATAATTACTGACAATAAAATAACTTTTGAATAATAAACTAAAAAATAAATAAACAAATAAATCTTCTTTTCAAAAAATTAAACAAGCTAAAGGGTGATCCATTTCGGAATCCCCCTTTTTTTTAAGAAAATACATTAAAACTTCCTGTTTAATGAGGAATGTTGATTATCATTCGAAAAAAACATTCTTGGGCATTTATTTTTTGGAGGTTATCTCTTTCAATTGTTGGCCGCGGCTACGTCTTAAATGGCCCATTCTTTGTGTCCAATTTTCGTTAACTCGTTCGAGCATTTCGACTGGTAACTGGCGATGTTTTGCTCCAAGGTCTGAATCGAAGCAGGATTTTCCGCATAGACTTTAGATTTTACATATTCCCACGAGAAAAAATCTAACAATGTGATATCATATGATCTTGATTGCCAACCGAACCAACGATCCAAAACGTGAAATTATCTGTCATTAAAGTTTTCTTACAATATATCCATTGATTGATGCGATTTAAGGGCTTAGGGGTAGTCAGAGGCACGAAAAAATTAGAGATTTCAGTATTTTTTTTTTTTTGCAAATCATGCATTTTACAAAAGCGGTAATATGAAATTATTATAGAATGTGTTGACTTGAAGTCACAAAAATTTCAAAAAAAAAGTTCAATTTCCGAAGTTATAGTTGTGTGTGTTGCCCCTGTTCTAAAAAAAAGGTACTTGCGGTGACAAGCATAAGACCTTGGAGATTCATCTAAAAACAATCGGACAAAAAAATTACTTTTATAAATATATAATTCCGGGCCCGATCGAAGGATTTTATTTTTTTTTTTTTTTCAAAATTAACAAAATGGTGGCCTCAGGAATTTTTTTTAATTTTGCGAAAAAATCAACAGTAATTGGTCTTAAAAAATCGAAATTTTCGAAAAAATAAAAATCCTTCGATCAGGCCCGAGTTTATTATGTATTCTAAAAGCTGTATAAATTTCATAAAAATCTACTGAACGGTTTTCAAGTTACAGTTGTCACCGATTCAAAAAACATAGTTTTGAGAAAAACGCGTTTAAAGTTTCACACTAGCGCCTTGAAGTGCCTGGGCTCTCTTTCTTATTTCTCGAATAACTCAAAAACTAATTCTAAACCGTTTTTTTTTTACGAAATGGCAGCTTCTGAATCTCTTCAGTTTGCTTTTCGTCCCAAATGTGGCATTTTTTTTTTTTTTTTTTTTTAGCCAGAAATGAGTATTACAGCTGAACAAAATTTTGCTCGACAACTTCGGATCTCCTTGGAATTTTCCAAGAGCCCATAGAGCGAAGCAATGCCGCTTGGGAAGGTCGAGCGGCTTCAGTGTTCGCACAAGAAGATTGCATCAATTGCAATGTCAATAGCTTTATAAAACAAAAATAGCCTTTCAGAAGTTGAAATTATAGCTTAATGATTGTTTAGTCTTAATATTTAGCACAATATAGATTATAGGAAATAGTACATTTAAAGTGATTAAAATTCCCTATAGTACCAGCGACCTACGAGTACGATGTCAAAGGATCCGTAAAATAAATTTTGTGATTATATTCCAGCTGCAGTTCGCCATAAAGTTGACCAGGAAGGTTGCAATTATTAGAGTGAGACTAAACCTTTATTGATTGTTCAAAACATCCTGACTATATCTTTTGAGTTAGCCTTCATTCAAACAATCCGATTCCAAATACAAAAAAATTTAAATTTTTGTATATTTTCACAATGAATAAAGATTTTTTTTCATTCTTCTCGCTTTTAGTCCAATCTACAGATATAAATTTGTACATATGTATATATATGTATGTATGTTTAAATAAAAGCTATCATCTACCCAAAAACACCTTTGCAGCAACATTAGCAACTATTTCATATTTATTTAGCAACCTGAAACTATCGAGTAATTGTTCGAGTACATAAATCCGCGCACTCACACATACATACACATTTATGGCCAATAAATGGTGGGAGTGTGCAGCAAGCACTTTCCTCAAAACCGGCTGCTGGCAAAATAAAACTTTGTTGTCTTACTAAGCAAGCATAGAAAAGGAAAGCAAAACGAACAACAGCCAGAGGCACACAAGGGGAAATCAAGCGCCAGCATCGACAAGCTTTTATGTATATTTGTTGGTAAATAGCCGTAGGTATATATGTGTGTACATACGTGAAGGAAATGCACGACGCTTTCAATTCAGTGTCAAAGTCAAATGGAAGAGATTATATCGCGACGACAGCGACGACAAAACAATAGACCGCTACAGCGCCGCAAATAGCAACAATAACAAAGCGAGCAACAACAATCTGTCAATAGCCATAATCAAAGCAACAGCGGCAGTGGCACTGGAACTATGCGAACTATCAGGCAAATGAGCTAATAGAGTAGAATGTACAAGCTCGTATAAGTAAATATGTATGTAATATATACATAAGTATGACGGGTTCCACAAAAGTTCTGCGCTTGAATATATCTATACGTTAAGTTCTAGATATTTACGAAAACGTAATTTCTGCAGTTAATAGTTTTAGCACCAAAGACAATTTCCCTTAAGTGCGGTTCTATGGTTAATATCGAAAGTAAAGGTGTTACATGTTTTTACGGGTTTCAAAAAATCGATTAGTCTCTTATTAAATTCTACAACATCTCTAGACTATTGTCTTAAATTTTTAAGTTGATACGAGTAATAGTTTCGAAGATACAGCTTTGAGAACTTGTGCGCTAGAGGCTAGATAGGCTTAGTAGGCCGTCCTTAAACGCGTTTTTCTTGAAACTGTGTTTCTGAAGTCGGTTGGCGAGATTTCTTGAGAACTACTCAACTGATCTTCACGAAATTTTACAAAGGTCCTTGAGATTCTAATTTTTAAAGACTTGGACGAGAGTTTATTTTCGATACAACTATTTGGAAAAAAATGTCGCGAAATTTTCGCTGAAACTTTTCATAAGGTTTTAACTAAAACAGGTATTTTTTAACTTTAGATGTTCCTGTAAGGAGTTATCTTGCCAACGAGGGCGCACCTTTTCCGAGCGGTCACCGGAAATGGCGTCGTAATGGTCGAGTTGGAAATATTTTTTCTAAAGATTTAAAAAAAAAATTAATTCTAATAAAATATTTATTTTTTATATTAGAAAAAAATTATTGAAAAATGCTGTTTTTTACCCGAGTGGATTTCCTCGATTCCTTAAGTATCAAACTGCTAAAGACAATCTGTGCTGAAACCAAAAGAATTCATATAAATATTTCATTTATCGAACAAAGGCGATCTTGAAAGCATTATAAATCTCATATTTTCATCATCCCTAGCTCAACGAGATGCTGAAGATCAGAGGTGTTTCAGCCTTGATCTTGCAAAGCGGGAGAGGCAAGAAAGTAGTCTGGATGACGAAGAAAGTACAAATTCATTTTAAAGAACGTTTTTTAATATGAAACTCATACTAAGCGAGTAGAAATCAATTTTTCTAAAGAAAAATTTGAATTTACATTCAATTTTAAAGAGTATTTATCGTACGTAGTCATAATACCATGATCAGACTACCTAAATACATTTACCTTGAAAAATTAATTCATTAAACCAGCAAATCAGCGTCACTCATTCAGTGAATGGGTAAAAAGGCCAAAATAATGAAGGGAAATTTCCCATTTTTTCCCCCCAATTGGGAGAGCCTGGCAGTGTTTTGCTATCCTGTGCTTTCAATGGTCTCTTAAACAAGTGGTCGTGGCTGCACAACAACAACGTCGTGTGAATAAATTTAACTATATAGAATATACTTTGACTATTTTTAGTTTATTAAACAGTTTCAAAGCCATTGGAAGAAAGTGCTGCAAGTGCGCACTGCAAACGCTAGTATTTATTTCTAGACATTTATGAATGCTGCTTAAATGATGCGAAGTCGCACTACCATTATTTCTCCTCAAGGTCAAATCTTACAGGTATTTTAACGGTTTCCTTTGTTTACTAATGTGTGCTGATAAAGGCATTCATTTAATTGCATTCATCTCACAAACATGCATATTCGAGTTATAAAAATAGCAAAAAAAAAACTGTAAACACATTTCCAACAGACAGCGGCATTCACTCACACCATACATACCACGCATTCTATAAATGTTTCATGTTCATGCGTTCGCATCGAAGCGCTCAGCGCCACCAAGTGCGAGCAATAACCGCAATCGAACAAATGTGTATTGTTGTTGTTTTGCAAAATTCAACATTTATATGTTTACTTAGGTGTTATACTCTATATACCCTAAACATATGTACTTAAATAGTATATGCACATAAATGTTTAAATAAAACACTGTGCGTGGGAATTTGGCCAAGTGGAGGCAGCCGAGTGTGTCAACGAGGATTAAAGTATGAGTATAAGACCATCCATTAACGTCAAGCAGAATCTGCGGAGAAATTTTAACCAATTGATATACAAATGTATATATACATACATTAAAGCGGATCGATTTTTTTTTTCTATAAAATACATTTGTCAAGCAGACTATTGGTCTAAAATCGAACAAGCGATTTTTAAGGCGAAGTTTAAAAATTCTGAAAATCGGTTGTATGGGAGATATATGATATAGTTGTCCGATCTTCCCGATTCGCACAAATGATGTAGAGAATATCAAAATGCACCATCATATTAAATTTCATTGAAATATCTCAACAAATTTGTACAGTTCCTAAAGAATGTTGCCTTAACAAACTCTGGCTCGAAACTGAGTTTGCACCAATCGTCTCTTTGGCAAAGTTATTCTGAATGATCCGTAGAACGTTTCCAGCAAATTGAGATTTTTCGATATTTTGACAGCCTGTAAATCGACTCGCCCTAACATACATACATATGTATGTGCATAGGCATAATCATTTACTTTCCACTCTTGTTTTTTACTACAGACGATTCAATCGAAAATTAAATACAAAAAACAAAAAAAAACATGTTTGGCATCGGAATTCAACACGACCATAAATTTCTCCAACACTTGTATTTTGAAGTATTTTGCTTTTATATATAAACACATTTACACATAAACACATTTCTATATGTACATATTGCTCATGCCAGCAGCTTTCTGGTGAGACTTTTTGTTTTCGAACGAACTTTTAACAAATTATTACCAGACTAAAAATTTGAAGAAACCGACAATAATATGATTGCCATGACGCTGCTCTACTTAAGCGATTCCGTTGAAATGTAAATTTTAAAAATTTTATTATACATCTCACTTAAAAAATTATTTAAAATTTTTTATTTAAAAAATTTGATAAAAAGAAATAAATTTTATTTATGTCGACCAAATGGTTTTGTTTTTCTTTGGCAAATATCAATCCGATAGTGACATCTTTACAAATGACAAATTTTTCAATTTAATTGTTTTAGATCACTACAAGCGTTGGAATCATGTCAACCAGGAAACACTGTGAGTTTTGCAGGCCCCAATCCATGGTCCTATAACTCGACGAATTTTCGATTTTCTTTTAAACTTTTTTTTATATTCTTTAGCTGTGCACAGTATCATATAAAAATTAATAGTAAAAATTATTGAAATTTTTTGTCTTAGGCATCTAGATCAGAATACAACTCTAATGTCAAAAATGGAAAAAATTCGGGAAGTGCTTTTCCTAGTTCACATATATCAAATATAGAGATTTTTGAACTCCCGCTTGACTTTATACCAAATATATTAGTCAGTATTTAAGTTATGTTAAAGGAAACACCTAGTCTGAATTAAAAAAAGACTATAAATTTTTGTTTCAAATTTAAAAATATCACACTAAAATAAAAAGATTTTATTCAATTTTTTGGGATATTTGCGAAATTTTTGTTGTATGGATAGAACATTATTCGAATAATAATATTATTATTTTAAGTCGTCGACTATCCGATTAACCGTTCGTTGGCCACTACACAACTACAGAGCAACATTCGTCAAATCGCGATTATTCGAATATTATTAATCGGTTAATATTCATACGAACGGTTACAAACCGGATATTCGATATCGGTTTTCCGGCTATTCGTTTAAGAGCCCAAGTACGTATTGTACTATCACTGCAATTGGTACATACTTATATTTATACAAAAGAATAATTAGTGTACTGAAGCGATGCCCCGGCCCCTAGATGCTTGTGCTCGGCTTAAGTATTAAATGCGGCATTTATTTCATATAAATCAAAATAATTGCTTATGTTATTACTTTGTAATTCATAATTAGATTGGAATGTTTGTAAATCTACAAATATATATTTATGCATGTAAATAAGTTATATATTTCCTTATTTTATAAAATATAGCTTATGTGTACGGCACTTATGTACTTGTATGTAAAGATTATTTTCATTCAAGCGTTTGTATTTTGCATGTGGCATGTGGCTGGACGGTCAATGACTCACATGTATTTGTTTAATTATGAAAAAATAAATTATTTAACAAATTTCTTTCGACAACAATAAATACAAGTAGACGCCAAGGCACACTTGAAGCTAGAAAGAAATATTGACCCAGTTTTCATTTCTACTGCACGCAATCCTTAAAAGTTTACAATAACAAAGCAATAGCTGATGAAGTAAAGGCGATGAACCCTACTTAAATATGATTTATTTCAAATATACTTTTAAAATTCAGCGAACAACACAACGCTCTCCCGCATTGACTGAGAAAGTCGAAATATGTAAGTGACTCTTGATTTATAAAAGCGAAAATGAAGATTTAAAATATTTCTCATGTTATTGCCTTATTTCTTTGTTTTGTTTGTTATGAGTTTATCGCTTAACAAAAAAGAAATATTAAAACACATTTCTTATTAAGAGGTTGCATGGGTTTCCTCAGATAAAAAACAACCTTTTTGGACAACTTTTTCACACATAAAAAATTAAATATTTTATTAGATTTTTTTTATTGTTACAAACATACACTATTAACAAAAAAAATCCTGAAACTTTTAGAAAAAAATATTTCAAACTCGGCCATTGTGATGCCATTTCCGGTGACCTCGCGGAAAAAATGGGCCCGCGTTGGCAGGATAACTCCTTAGAGGATCAACTAAAGTGAAAAAATACGTGTTTCCGTTAAAATCTTAACTTATAACTTGGATGAAGGAAAAAAACAAAAATTCGATTTTTGGCATTTTTCAAAAAAAAAAAATAATACTTCGTCCTTGTCTTTAAGAACTGTATCTAAAAGACCTGTGTCAAATTTTATGAAGATCAGTTCAGTAGACGAGAAATTTCGCCAACCGACTTCAAAGACACAGTTTGGCTGTATCTTCGAAAATTGAACGCGAATCAACTTGAAAATTTAAGACAATATTCTAGAGATCTTGTAGAATTTAATAAGATAATCAAAAAAAATTCTATTTTTTTAAACCCGTAAACCTTAAGGGGTTACATATGTACGTCCAGCAGCACCAAGAATGCGCTAAAAGAAAAACTGTTTTCAGAAGGAATAACAATAGAAATAAATATAAAGAAATTTTATACAATGTTTATTGGTACTTAAAGTTTATAAAAAATGTATTTTAATTTTTCTTTACAAAAATTCGTACATAAAATATCACGTGACCCAAAGTACAATGGAAAAAAAGTTGCTCCACGGTCTGTATCATTTATCCTTGAAATGTTGATGGATCTTTAAAAATAAAAAAAAAATTCTTGTAAAATGAAGTTGTAGTAATAGTCTGTCAAGCCGAATTTTTTAATTTCGAAAAATTTTCAAATTTACCGAATTTAGAAAAAGGTATGCGTTTTAATGTTTATAAAATTTTTTAATAAAAATATCGAATATCCGGCTCGACAGACAATAGAGAAAACATTTTCGAATATTTAAAAAAAAAAAAAAGTAGTTTCGAGAAAAACGCGTTTAAACTTTCATGTGCCTCAAACGAAGGACAGCTACCTGTGTGCATTAAACTCTCGTCGGCCGGTCCGATTTTCTTTGTATCTATGGGGAATTTTTACAATCGACTTTCACAGAAATATGCCTAAAACTATAAAGAATAATAACCTATAAAAAAATCGATTTTTTGAAAATTCTGGACGTATGTAACCCCTTAATTAGAAGTAATGCGATCTCAGTATGAAACAATAACAATAAATACTATTTGAAAAGCTTTGTCAACTTTTTTTTTTAATTGTGCTCAGATCACTTTTCACTCATGACACACTCTGTTCTAAAAGGCGCTATTAATTTCAGCAAACTCTTTTGCATTACGTTCATTCAACCCTTCAACCCATGGAGACCAACCTCCCGCACCATTGACGTTGTGCGGCAAAATTTAATGTCTACCTTTCCCTTTGTATGCAAATAACATAGAAGTTCACACGTAACGCAACGTCTCTAACATAAAGAACGCAACCAAAACGGTTCACTTCACACTCTTGACCTTTAATGAACTGACTTAGTCGTGGAAATAGTGAAACTAGTAAATACTAGATTCACAAACTACCCTCCTGTCAGTTTGAATTCGAGGAAGTTTGCGTGCGTGTTTCAAAAAGTTAAAAGAAAAGTTATGGCCATGTAAAAAGGCTCACAAGACTCACCCTAAAACACAAAAAAAAATTCATTCTACGAGACTATTACTATTGATTCATAGAACACCCTCCTACAAAGCAGGTCAGCATAACGTTTGCCTAGCAATTAGTCGAACATGCCCTTATTCGGCTGTTCTGCAAATGACATGGTACAACATGTAAGACGAGACCAACAACTATTGTAACGCTCAAAAGAAACGATTGTAATAGCAAAGGATTAGAAATTTTCTGAGCTCAATGTTTCTTTGAATATACGAGCTTCTTTTGAACTTCATTTAACTTAAGCTTTCCGGCGACACTCAGATCTACCCAAAGCCTATCTCTTTAGCGGTATTTGCGGAACATCTGAACATATGCTCTTACAAAGGGTCTTTCAGTTTCTATGTTGTTAAAATACGAATCGCCAACAAATACCACTGTGAGAAAAAATAGTAAGACTTTCATAATTCATAGTTTTAAAATTCGTAATTTATTCTTGAAAATATATATACTCGGTATCAAAGTAATCCCCCTTGGCCCCAACACACTTCAGCCAACGTTATTTCCAATCCACAAAACAATTGTGAAAGTCAATTTCCGGAATAGCATTCAATGCGCATAACGACTCACATTTAATGACTTCATCTGACTCAAGACAGTTTCCTCGAAGCGGTCGTCTAAGTTTGCTGAATAGCCAGAAATCACACGTACCTAAATCCGGCGAGTACGGTGGTTACGGCACGTTGAAAATTTGGCAAATATCTCACCAAGAATCAATGCATTATCCGACGATGCATTATTGTTGAGCAAAAACCAAGAGTTGTCGATCCATAATTCCAGCCTTTTTATACGATGAGCTTCGCGCAAACCACGTATAACACTCAAATATTATTCCTTGTTGACAGTTTGGCCGTTCGGAAGGAAATCGGAGTGCACCACACATCGATAATCGAAGACAACTGTCAACATCACCTTGATTTTTGACCAGATTTGACGTTGTTTTTTTGGCTTCGGCTTCGTTTCACCTTTGCCACGATATTCGTTCGACTGATAGCCTATCCGGGCCGTAAGCATAGATCCAAGATTCATCGCCAGTAATAATACGTTTCATGACATACTGGTTGTCAGAAAGCATTGTTTCACAGACATTAACGCGACGCTACTTTGCGAAAAAATTTATTTATTTTAGAACCATTTGCGCTTTACTTTTCTTAGCCCTACCAAATGAACTTTCAAAATGTTTTTCACTGATCCTTCCGATATTCCAACGATGCCAGTAAGATCTCTGACTGTTAATAGTCGATTCTCAAGCGCAAATTCTTTTATTTCATTGACCTGTTGATCATCAGTTGAGGTTAATGGTCGTCCTGGACGTGGTTCGTCCCAACTCGTTCTCGACCCTCTTTGAATAATTTGTTGCAATCAAAAACACTTGTTCGCTACAAATAATTATCACAAAAGGCCTCTTCCAACATTCTGAACGTTACGGCACCAGAAATTTGTTTCCGCACATAAATTTGAATGTAACTTATTTGTTGAAAAAATAGTTTGCAAAATTTAAGTTTTACTATTTTTTGCTCACAGCCGTATGTCATAATAATAGTTCAATACGAAAGACCTATTTTTGGGTTCACTTAAGAAATATTGGGGCTGATAGTTGATGGTAAAATTTTAGTTTTTTATTCACTGAAAAATTGTTTTTCCGTTTAGTTTTTATATAAAGTTAATCCAGCAGTAGACTATTTCAGTTAGTCTCGGAGAAAATTCCTTACGCAAGCCATAATTCACAATTATCTGAACTATATGCGACAACAAAGGCAATAAAATTAAGGGCGATTAATATATCGTGGTATCTATTTGTCATGGAGTCACAAGCGCGTTGGAACAACGCCTTCAAATGCAGTACACAACTTCACACGTAGTCGGCTTGCCAAGTGCATACATATATTATACATGCATTTATAATAATAATAAAATTATGCAAGTATGGAAGCTTTCCAGGAAAATACTTTTCAATTAATTCCATCCAGTACTTGTCGTAAATTATATTATTGTTGCACTTGTTTGCGCCATTATAGTAATATATATGTATGTAGATACATAACAGCTGACAGATAGACATAAATAAAGGTGTGAACTCCGAGGGGAACTTCATATAGTTTGAACTCTTTTTCGCTACGAGAGACTTCGTGACATTTCATATTGAAATGGTCCTATTTTGCTGCACGCCGCCTTATTCACATTTATAGGAGCACTTATGTATGTTTAAGCACATATTGTCTGCTAAATTGCATGGTGCACAATGACGCATAACTTGCAACTTGGTCTTGCATATAGGCAGTTGGTTACAACAACAACAAATGCTGAAAACTCCTCACAGAAGCGACAAAGCAAAAGCATTGCAAGCCAAGTCCAAGGTTAAATTTTATCGAAAAAATACTGAAACCGTTCACCGACAAAAGAATTTTTTACTTGAGCCACACACACATGTATGTATATAATACAACCATTACATACAAATCTACGACATTAGTAGTGTCGTGTGCTTTACGAAATTCCGAACAACAAACCTAAAGTGGGCTTGAAAGCGCGCCGCACAGCAAAACTTGGGTCTCTGCCAAAGCAAAATTCTGCGCTTCAAGGCATATATTAATAAATATACATACATATTTAAATTGTTATTTGCACTCACATGCGTTTACAGTTATAAATACTGTGTTTACATAGTGCACTGGATTTGCGATTTGCAATTCCCGATAAGCTACATATAATTCAGGTATTTTCGGTTGCTTAAGGGGGTATTGTAGTCTTTTAGGTATTTTTCAAAATATGACAAAACAAAAATGAAAAAATCGATTAAGCCACTCTTCCCAAAATTTTAGAGTAAATCTGTACGACACTCTGTGACGTCACAAAACAGCTGGTAATCGATTCAAAGTAGAATCGATCGTCGCAGCACATTACTCTTATGATAACAGTCATTTGTGTATACATTATAATCATTGAACATTTCAGTGGGCAAGTTAATTTATGAATTCAAATGTAATGCATTCCAAATTATATTTTGTGCACACACGATTCACGATTTGACGTCTGTCTGCTCAGTATCAGCAAAACGTAGCTTCGCGTCTGCTTCTTCACGACGAATTCAGCAATTAGCACCTGCCGGATATTGCCACGTGATAATATTTAGCAAATATATTATAAAAAATATTCAAATAAACAAACACTAAAACGAAAGCATTTTATTGGGAATCGAATACACATGAAAAAGTATATGTCAATAACATTTTTCGAAATCGCACATTATAAGGGAAATTGCGAGGGACTGTGTTAGTTGAGAGAAAACAGATCTGACTAATAAAAAAGATAAGATGCCTAAACGATTTTGAATAGAAATACAGGGTAGGCCATTTAAAGTTGACCCATCTGGCAACGCTGTAACTTTTAACAGCGCTGACAAATCGACTAATGTCATACCGCGTTAGAAGCGTCATTCGAAGACAATTTATACCATGGAACAGTACACTTCAAAAGAACGCGCTGAAATTGTTCAGCTTTATATTCAAAATAACTTTTCAATTGTGTTAACTCAACGTGCGTTTCGCAAAAAAAATAAAGTGAAAAGTGCTCCAGTTAAGAACACAATTAAGTCTTTATACGCAAAATTTGTGAACACCGGTAATCTCAGTAATGCCAGTCATGCATCCAGACAACGCACAAGACGTTCTGATGAAAATATCGAAGCTGTACGAGCCAGTATTGAGGAGACTCCATCGACATCGAGTTATCGCCGCTCTCAGGAATTAGACATCTCTCGCACCACTCTCCGATGCATAATTCATAAAGATTTGAAGATGTTTCCATATAAAATTCAAATGGCACAAAAACTAAACCCAGCTGATTATCCGCGACGCCTTAATTTTGGCAAACGGGCCATCGAAATGGCTGAAAACGAACTTGACTTTTGGCGAAAACTCATCATGTCAGACGAGGCACATTTCTTGTTGAATGGAGGCGTAAACAAGCAAAATTGCCGATTTTATGCCACCGAAAATCCTCAATTAATTGAAGAACAGCCTCTTTACGACCAAAAAGCAACAGTTTGGTGCGGTGTTTGCGCGAATATGATCATCGGACCGTATTTTTTCGAAGACGATGATGGAGCCACGACAACAGTCAATGGTCAGCGTTATCGAGCCATGATAACGGATTTTGTGATACCCATTATTCGCGAAAATGACATGGATAACTTCTGGTTTCAACAGGACGGGGCTACATGCCATACAGCTCGACCAACAATCAATTTATTGCGACCATTTTTCCCCGGGCGATTGATATCGAAAAATGGTGATGTTGACTGGCCACCGAGATCACCAGATTTGACGCCACCAGACTTTTATTTGTGGGGTTATTTGAAATCCAAGGTATACGCTAATAAGCCAAAGACCTGAAAGCCAACATTCGACGTGAAACAGCCGCCATACCATCCGAAACATTGGCCAAAGTCATGGAAAATTTCGAAAAAAGAGTGCATTTAGCTGTCAAAGCTAAAGGTGCCCATTTACGCGATCTAATTTTTAAATATTAGCTGAAACAAATCCCCTTGGACCAAAATAAATTATTTTTGAAATGAACAAAAAACATTGTTTTCTTTTGTTCTTTTTTTTTAGAAACAAATGGGTCAACTTTAAATGGCCTACCCTGTATAACATATTTAAAATGACATATACAACTCTTGCAACCCGTTCAAATAAAGGTTGATCCATTTCGGGGTTTCCTACTTTTTGTAAAGAAAAAACACAGATTTATATTTTAATGAGGAATATTTTTATCATTCTAAAGAACATTCTTTGGCACTTATTTTTTGAAGATTATCTCTTTCAAATGTGGGCCGCGGCTACGTCTCAGCTGATCCAACCGTTGAGTCTAATTATCGATGACTCATTCGAGCACTTCGACTGGTTACTGGCGAATGACACGCGTGATGCTTTGCTCCAAGGTTGGAATCGAAGCGTGTTTGTCCGCATTGACTTCAGGCTTTCTCTACAGGAAAAATCCTAACGACCCAAAATGTGAAATTAACTGTTCACCGAGTATTCTCTCAATAAATCCATTGATTGATGCCATTTGTGGAAAGCTTCAATTTCAGGCATCAGTTATCATGGCGCGATAAAGTTTGTTGTTGTTGTTGTAGCTAGAATTCTGCCGAGTTGACAGTCCTTGGCCGGATAAAAATCCGGGTCCGTTCCGGTTACGTAGACCCGACTGTCGTGGGAACGGTAAAGGTCGCTAATGACGGTCAAGTTCTCACCGACATCATTTTTAAAGAAATATGGACCGATGACTCCACCGCTCTACGAAACACACCAAACCGTTGTTTTTCTGGATGAAATGGCATCTCTTGAATCACTTCAGGTTGCTCTTCGGCCCAAATGCTGAAATGTTGAAATTGAGTCAGAAGTGGGTTTCATTGCTGAGCAAAAATTGGTTCGAAAACGTCGGATTCTCTTGGAACTTTTGAAGAACCCATAAAGGGAGGCGATGTTGCTTGGCAAAGTCGAGCGGCTTCAGTTATTGGACAAGCTGTATTTTGTACGCTTTCAATTTAAGATCTGGACGTAAAGTCGTTTCTTACGTCGGTCCGAGCTGCTGCGAACAGCGCAGAATCGACTCTTCACAGGTCTACGTATACAATCTCAGCTACGTCTGATATATATGCTTCAATGCGTGCTGGACGATGTCTATTTACTGAATTTATTCTGAACAAAAATAATATGACAGCTCGACACGGCATACGCGTGATCTTTCAAAAAAAGCAATATTCTTCTGAAAAACATGATTATATCGAGGATATGCTAATAAATCTATAGTAACAGTATAACCTACTATTTTACCTCCAGCATGCTGAAGGAGTACAATATACGCGTACAATGGATCTGGATTGCAAATAACTTTACAATGGAATTAAATTACTTGGAAATATCGGACCACCCTTACAATGCAAGACATACATACAATTGGATATAGAGCTGTAAATGAATGTGTGACTTTTGTCAGCGAGCTGCTAGACGACTTTCATAACCACTTACAACTCACAACTGCAATATCGTCCTCGTCATCATTAAATTTCGCCGGCGACAAACTGTGGCCAAACGGAAGCTCTCTCAACAGCGCTGGATATAAAAACTATCCAATGAGTGTACTATACATACACTGGGACATGGAAGGGGAGGCGTCAAATTTATTCATAGTATATAGTATATAAATGAGTAAAGAAATATGTAAATAATAGCAATAAATATGGCATTTGCGTGCGTGACTGAGACGGTTTATAATAAAATGAAAATTGCATTCGACGCCCAAAGCAAACGCATACAGGTATATTCGCACCAGTATTCACATTACGCACAAACCGAGAGACTATGTGTGGGGATTTTGGAAAGGAGACTGTTTGTAGAGAAATCATACGGCTCCATATCCTCTTATACTATATACCGCCTGACTGACTGTACTATATATAAGGTTATATTTAGCTGCGCATATACTGTAATATATGGCTCCAGCAGAATTACTTTGCAAACTATGCCCCAAGGCATCGATTGGCACTCGGGCATTGTCGCAAAGACACAGCGTTGCAACAAATTTGGAATACATACGCAAATCGGTTGTATATGAGTGCGTGCGGATGTGCCGGCGAGCAAATGGTTCGACATAAAAGCGCGTTTAACCTTTGACGTCTTTGTAGGAAACTGCAAAATGCGCAAACTTGCATATTTGCCCCTTTTCTGCCACAAAAGTGGCCTGCAGTCATACTCGGGCGGGTACTTGAACGCACACACATAAACACACACATGCACATACATATGCTATATGTCGCCCGATGACACTGGCGCATCCTTCAGCTATCTGAAATTAGTATTTTTACATCTATGACTGACTGGCGTTTCCTCTTGACTGACACAAGTCGCACGCACGCCAACACACACACCAAACTCACACGTATGTATATGTGTGAGCTATTAGTAACAACAAAGGAACTGTTATGTATCCATATATGTATAGCCATAAACACAAAAATATTATGATGAACTGCACACACACACACATGTATATGTTGATAGCGCTGTATGAGCATATAAGGGACTGGGGCATGCCTTCATATGGCTGGCTCACGGTTGGTCTATGTACTACAGCGCCACCTATAAAAATTCCCATTGCACACAGGCTTCCTTCACTGCCATTCGAAAACTCATCGCCGTCTACTTACTTACACAGCATACATAATATACTGGCACATAGTATATTTACATAATTGCATATAAACATACATACACATGTACTCATGCATATGTTTCAAGTACATAGCACATTCATAAATTTCAAGTAGTCCACTTAAATACATGCAACACAATCAACACGAGGACATGGCGTGTATACATAAGTAAATAGAAACGATATTTTTAAATGTGTGTTGCTCAGTGAGGCTCGTGTTTGTTCGGTTTTAATTTTTAATTTCTTCGGTTGTTAAATATTTTTCCATTATTTTTTATTCAAATTAGACTAAAGCATTGTGACCTTAGGTCTTATGGCCAATGATGCAGTATCCGCCTAAACATAGAATAAATGGTACAGAAATATTGAGAACATTGGTGTTGCCTACATATAGGCGCGCTTCTAAAATCTAGGTATATCTAAACGCCTAACAAGGTTTGCTGATGGCAAAATATGTAATCAAGAAAGACGGTAATCGAAGCAAAGCGCACTGTGTCCATTTCTTGCGACAAAAAGTAAAATTTGGAAGCACCTTTGACCCATAACTCGGTATCACCCCAAAGAAATGGAGCAAAAAGTTTGGGTGTTGCCTACATGTAGGCGCGCTTCTAAACTTTAGCCTGTTTGTTGTTGAAACAATATGTAATCAAGAAGGATAGTTGTCGAAGCTAGGCAAAATGCGCACTACGACCATTTCTTGCTGACAAAAATGAAATTTTGGAAGCTTCAAATGCTAAAATTGCATATAGAGATCGCTAGCGATAGAGAAGCAGTTACAAAAGCCAACGAATTCAGGTCAGAAAAGGCTATATTTAAATTGTTTAAAATCAGCAGGAAATTTGATTTGCCGAGGCATGAGTCAGCCATGAACTTGTGACGTCGAGAAGACTAAAAAACTGATATTATTTAAGATATGATATAATGGATGGACATGTGGCATATTAATAAATTGAGATATGCTTGCTCTTTTCCTCATTTAATAACAATGCAACTGTAAGATACTCCTTCGGAAATTTTCAGCGCCCACATATGGATAGATGAAGATAAAAACTACCGGGTTTTTCAATAGGGACGATAAAAAAGTAGGCCGCCATATTTTTCCCTGCTCTTTTGACATTTCTGCTCAGTAAGGTTTGCCATTTCATCATAGAAAGATATACGATCCAACAACGAGTCGTAATTATTAAAATTTTCTACCGAAATTCGGAGTCAGTGGCCTCAACTTTAAGAGCGCTACGTCCAATTTATGGCCGTCCAGTTAGATCATCAATTGACCGTCAAGTTGAAAATTTTGAAAAAATTAAGTACAAAATGTTCCCGTGCTAATGAGACAAAAAAAATTGTCCGTTGAGCATCTCTGTGACGTCGTTGTGGCGGATTTTGCAGAAAGATCTTGGCTAAATCCTTACAAGATCAAAATGACGCAAGAACTGAAGCCGCTCGACCACCGAAATCGTCGTATGTTCGTGAATTGGGCTGAGCAACAACTTAAAAATGATACGGATTTTCATCGAAAAATCATCCTT
The DNA here is from genome assembly GCA_027475135.1 of Bactrocera correcta. Classification (NCBI taxonomy): domain Eukaryota; kingdom Metazoa; phylum Arthropoda; class Insecta; order Diptera; family Tephritidae; genus Bactrocera; species Bactrocera correcta. The sequence continues at coordinate 72,559,647 of CM050326.1, forward strand.
AGCGATGAGGCTCATTTCGGGCTGAGTAGCCTCGTCAATAAGCAAAATATGCGTTGTTGGTCAGGCAGCAGCAATTCACAAGTACTCCATGAGTCACCATTGCAATTACGGTTTGCTGCGGTTTATGGATCGGCGACGTCATTGGGCCGTACTTCTTCCGTGATGATCAAGACCGGCACGTTACTGTGAATGGGAACCGCTCCAGCTCAATGAAAACCGAATATTTTTGGCCCGAATTAGATGATATGGACTTGGACAATATGTGGTTCCAACAGGACGGCACCACAAACCACACAGCAAATGTCACAATCGATGTATTGAAAATCAAGTTTGGTGATGGTGTTATCTCACGAAATGGTTCAGTCAATAGGCTGCCTCGGTCGTGCAATTTGACACCGTTAGACTAATTCCTGTGTGGCTACGTCACGTCTATGGTCTATGCCAACAAGCCAGCGACGATTTGTGAACTTCGTACGAATATCGAACGTGAAATTGCAGCAGCATCAGCCGATTTATGCTTGAAACCCGTCTAAAAGTGGGTTCAGCCTCTGGACTACTGCAAGCGTACAAAAGTAATCGAGTTCCATACATAATGGCATCGAATGTACTTTTAATAAAAACCTTTGATATACAAATCTGTCAGATATTCGAAGACTTTGCCGTATTTTTATACATACATACATGTATATAAATGTATCTATGGCATATCATACGTGTGTATGCGTATCTGCTTGTTGTTTCCGAAAAAATGAGTGTCATTGCTGATAAGTTCGGTGGCATATGAAAGTATATAACGTGATGTCTGATGGTGGTTTATTTTAAAAATGAAAAAAATTATTTTTAAGGCGGCTGCTCAACCAACACTCCAGCAGCATAGTAAACCATTTAACGGCAATATCGAGTGTCTTTGAATATCGCCCACGATATCAGCTCAGTCAAAATGGCACTATACAATTACAAGAATTAAAGAAATACAATGCATGGGCCACCCTTTATATACATAATTAAATGTTTGCTGTAGAAGTGCCGGCGAATTTGTCTCCCCAGGAGCAGGGTGCCACTACAGGCGTGAAAGTGCGAATGTGTTGAAGCACTGCAGTCTGGATTGGTTCAAGTTACGCTGAACAATACCAAATCGACAGCATAATTATATACACACCATGCTGCAAGCGATTAATGGAGATTTCTCAGCTGCCGGCATATGAATTGTAATGAAAGATTTAAGTGTATGTTTATTGTTATGAATTCCACAGCGACAATAGTGCACACATTATTGGCTTTCAATAAAATTCTGTAAAATTCTGAGAAATTTAATTTCTTTTCCAGTTTGCCGGGAAGTTCTACATTGTAAATAAATAAGGGAAGCATAGTGTGGCGTTAAATAGGCGATAAGTGCGGAAGTATTCAGTTGATTGGCAAATATAATAAATTCGATTGTGTTGTTATTCGACTTTCTGTCACCAGCTTATGAATTGCAGTGCCTGATTATGGGTGAGCATAGTTTAAATTCACAACAGCAGTGATTATTTGCACACACATTCGTACCATATATGTAAATATGTGTGAGTGTGTGGCACTATGTGGGTTGTGAGTATGCTTAAGTAGCGGTTTGTTAACCGTTCTACTCAGCATATAAAAACGAATAAATACCGATTAATTGATTAATACAAAATAAAATAAAACCTGCACAATTTGCTAACCTACAAATACAGTGCTGGGCATCAAAAAGCGGTCAGGCAGTTGCTAACACTTTATGTTTGAGTAAGTTCGTTATTCGCAATCGGATTGGCAAGCATTTTTTATATTTTATATTTAGTTGTATAAAGAGTTGATTAGCATTGCTAAAATATCAATTGTGTTTGTGATGAGTTTGGAAAGTGCAATTATATAAAAAAAAACATGCCAAAACGACAACAAATGACTGATGTCCCCAAAGGGCAAATAATAGTCTCAGTAGAATCAAAGCTCCAGACAAATATCGACCAATTTGGAATTCAGCCAGACTACTGTCTCAGATTTGATAAAAAGAATTTCTGGAGACTCGTTGTTATGCTCGGAAAAAAGCATCTGTATGGGGCCGAAAGACGAATATTGCTCAATACAGGCTCATCCGACGGTCTTGTCTATCAGATCGCTTCAAATCCTCGTCAGATATTAAAAAGGATTTTAGTAATGCATCAGGAATAATAGTGCATGCATCAAAGATTCGACCAAGACTCAAAATCAACGGCCGACGTCCGACAAAAAAATCTTTTAAGCCAACGAATACGGAAACCGCAGTTTACATGGGCGAAAATTGGTCAGTGGATCCGTGGCAAACGGTAATTTTCTCGTATGTATCAAAGTTTAATAATATCTTTGGATCTTATGGTATCCACAGTGTATGAAGAAGGTTCGGCGAACGGTTCAGTAGAGAATGCCAGTGCACCAGCCAGTAAGCAGGATGGTCTGAGCCTTTTTTTATAATGGACTAAAAGGGATTAATTTAGTTGAAGGAAGAGTCAACGGTGAGCGTATACGTATAATTCTGTGAAGAAAATTTTATATCGAATAGAAAAAATAGTTTTAGAAACCAAAAGGACGTAATTTTCAGCATGATTCTGCGCCTGTCACAAAGCCAACAACGTAACTACTACTTGTTATCAATCGCATTCATAACTAATTGTGATCTACCTTGTTTTATTTTTTCGTAGGTTCTCAATTTTATGGCTAAAAGAGTTATAGATAGGTTGGTGTGGCCTAGGAATAGGTGCGATTTGAACACGAAATAATAGCTGGGGGCGATTCTGAAGAAAAAGGTTAGCTGCACAGAAGCCAAACAACAAAAATTAGCAGGATTTTATATCAAACAATCATTTTCACTTCTTTTCTTGGATTGGATATTTTAGCTCATAATTCAAATTTTCTTACTGATCGGTTTTTTATGCCCAGTGCTGTATATATGTAATGTGAAGGAGCAAAAATCACACTTTTCTTTTGAATTATTTTGCAAGATCGTGATTTGTTTTGCCGCTTGAACGCCTATTATACCAGCTAGTAGTAGATTGAATCAAATTCCAATAATTCAAACACTTTAATAGGAATTTATATACATACAACACATACATACATATGTATATACATAGTTATAATTTTAAATAAAATATAGTAAGTTTTTTTTGCGCTATTAGCACTCATGAATCGCTTAAAATAACTATTAGTTTGTATTTTACAATTATTGCTATCAAAAGCAGTGAATACTGGTTGGAAATTTCCATATTTTAATAAAAAGAGGGAAATATGCCATTATTATTCGTGATATTTTTTAAGTTGATATCAATTTCCCTGTCCTACAAAATAAAGGCGAAACACGTGGGTGGAAATGCAAAATTACTAAAGAAATCGATCGACGCATACTCCGGTCGTCTAAAAAGATTCCAAAGCGTCGCCTAGAGAAATAAAAAAGCGTCTAGATCTTGATATTATTGACGTAACAGTTTGTAGACGTTTATTGGAATATAATTTATTTGTGCGGAGTCCGCGAAAAGTTCCATAGTTGACAAAGAAACATAATTAGAGCACGGCCCCAAATTTCGCCAAGGAACTTGGCAACTGGAAACCCGGGAAAACAAATATTTTGTGGACAGAGGAATGTAAGGTAGTTTTATTTGGTGGCACATGGTCTAGGAAAGTATATCCGTCGTCCACCAAATACGGAATATGAACCGCAATACACTCTTAAGACCGTCAAACTTGGTTATGCATAGTGGGAAAGTTTCTCGTACAACGACGTGGCACCAATCCATCTGATAAAAGAAACCACGGATCAGTACGTGTATGTGAATATATTGAAAAAAGTTATGCTGCCATACACGGAATGGAATATGCCATTAAATGGTTATTTCAGCAAGATAACGGTCCGGGGCAACATTTCAAGTTAAAACTGCCCAAAGGAATGGCTTGGGTTTCAAATAAAGTTGAGTTATGTCGTGGCCTACTCAGTCTCCTGAACTTAATTCCAAAAAAATGTATGGACAGATATTAAAAAGTTGTTGCTGATCGTAGACCATCAAATGCAAGGAATTACGGAGCATAGTCAGGAGGCATGGCAGCAAATCCCAATGAATGGTGTCGTGATCTGATCGATCCATGTTCCGCAGATCTGCTGAGGTAATAAAAAAATGGCGGTTACTCTACTAAATATTAACTAAACTAACTTATATACTAGTCATAATTTCCAACTTTTTTATTTTTTTTTTTTAGTTTTATTGCATTTTGTGATGCACTCCGATTATTTTGAACACCGAATTTTTGAGGTTTTTATTTAAATAATTTATTTTTTTTTCATTTACTATGTATTACTAAAAATTTAAAAGTGCATAATAAGACTGCATAAAATGAACAATTCGTGGAAAAAAGATAAATTATTTAAAATTCTTGATTTTGTTGAAAAACATAACTTTGTATTCTGTATTGTGATGCACTCCTATTTTTTTTGAACACAAATGTACATAAATAATCAGCGTCTCGCTGTCTTTTATATACGAACTTGTACTTCTGTTTTTGAGATAACGATCTGAAATTTTGCACGCGATCTCTTTTGCCTCAAGAAACTGCTCTTTTGTCGGAACTGCCGATATCGGACTAATATAGGGTATCGCTGCCGTATAAAATTATCAATTAACATCAAGTGCTTGTATTTGAAACATTTTTTATTAGTGAAGGTTGCTCTACTTTCGATGCAACTGAAATTATCTTTTTTCTTTTTTTGTTTTTTTTTATAAAAAAAAAAGTAATTCTGATAATGATTTTTTAGTATTTTTGTAATTAAAGGTGGAATTATAAATATAAAGCGTCTAAAGACATTCTTACATATTATTAAAATACACAATCACGCGCTGTCTTAATATAATTTTTTTTTTAAATAGCCAATTCCAGCAATTCACCAATAAGATCAAAACAAACGACAAAGAGAGAGCAGCGCAGCCAACTTAAATGAATCAGTCTCTCGCTTTTTGTTTTTTTGAAAGGTACGCGATCATATTGAAAAGCGAACAGACAAAATGTGTGGAAATATTTTTCGCATTCTTCGTCTCCACATTTTGCCGCTTGCTTTCAGGTGTGCATATGTATGTATGAATATAAAATTATATGTTATTAATATAACTTATAACTTAAATGTCTCGAATGTGTAAAAAGAAACAATGTATGAAAGCGGCTTTCGGTCATTATGGATATCCAAAATACCTTTAAGCGCTTAGCGGTGATTTGGTGAAATTTTTGCAATATTATATGTATGAGTACAAACAGGTGTTAAGACTTAGCGAACGTAAACGCACTTTATTAAGCACAAATTGATGCAATTAAGCAAATTCGCATACTTTCACGCATATGCAAATAGCACTGGAGACATATGTATGTACGGAGCGACATCTATTGACAAAATACGAAAAGACTTTTTCGACTACTCAATATTTAAAATAAATATGAGCTGAAATCGCAGAGAGTCGGTTATAAATGTGTAAATACCTGTGTATATGTAAGTATATTATAATAATATGTATTTACTTTATATGAATTAAAAAAAAAAAAAGATTTGCATTTCAAACAAATGTCAGTACAGACAATATTTGATAGCTGAGAGATAACTTCCGATCATATACTTTATATTTGTAAAATACATACATACATACAAACATACACATGAATGTATATAACTATATGACCTTTAGTAAACTGATTGCAATATAAAAATGATGCGAAATAATGAAACAAAGAAAACAGCGTTGCAAAAGTCTAACAAAGCCGTAAGAAAAGAAGTGCTATGGCACAACAATCACTAATACGCGAAGCGAATTACCAGCGAACCCCAAGTAAAATTCTTTATAACACAATTTACTCCATAAAAACTTCCAGACATTTAAAATTTACGAACAATCACCCATAAAAATCACGTTTTACTTAATTAACGGTAAGACCGAGTTATGACTCATATTGCATTACTAGATAAAAATAGTAGACTTCTACAATTGTTATAATTTATATGTACATATGTATATGTTTTAATGAAGGAACACATATGCAATAGTCATTAAGAAACCTAGCTCTAGTGGAAAGAGTGAAGCGGAATTTTTTTACTCTTTAAATTTTTTTCTTCAAATAAGCATTCTAAAGCGGAAGTATTGGCGGGTTTGAATATATTTTTTTCGCAACTTGTATTTGAAACAAATTCTATGATTTTAATTAAATTTTGAGCATTGCCTTGTGTTTGCTAATATTATTAGGAACACAGCTGTATGTGCGCACATTTGTATGCTCATTGACATTTGAGCAACTGAAGCAGTTTCGTTGATTTTGCAATGATTTAAACTTGTTTAAGTGGCATTTAGTAGCGGAATGTAGTCAGCATTATTTTTTATTGCCGAAACGCTTAAATTAAAGTGCAAAGCGAAGAGCAACAACCGGGCCAACCAACCAATTTGGCCAGAAAGCAAATGAAAAATCTCAAACAAAAAAGCTGAGCTCAATATCATAAGCAATTACCGAAACATAAAAGCGGAGTTGAGCGGCGAAAACCGTGGAATGCGAGAAATTGTCAAAAAAAAAAGCAACAACTTGACACTGATTCGCGCATTTCTACCTTCTATATTTCACCGTTCATTGCCCACCACATTTTCTACCTTCTACCAATTTATGAATACGGGTACCGTCTGTACGTTTGTACGTTTCACTCTCTCAGCTCGCCTTTAGCATGCACTTCACATAAAGCGCTGCTGCTAATATTGGGAGCATACAGCGGCCGCGTGAGCGGAAATCATGCTGAACAATGAAAAATCTCTGATTGAAGTCAAAGTGCGAAAAGTGCTAATGAACTGTGCGCTACATCTCAGCATCTGATAAAGATGAGGTAATGATTATAAAAAAACTGCGTACATTTCGCACTTAAAAAAGGCCACGTACATACATAAGATAGAAGAATGTTAGACGGTAAAGCATTTCAAATTGTTTAGAAGAACCATGCCGATGTTTGTGTTAATGTATACCCCCATGAATATTTGTATCCAATGAATTTCTAATAGCGAAGCAAATGCATTGCGATGCGATGCGTTTAAAAAGTAATAAAATTAGCATGTGCGATCTGCGATTCAGTAAGTGGTGAGTATGGTTCAGTGCAAGAACAAGAGAAGAATTCAATTTATTTTTCATTTAGTTTCACTTTTTTTCAAATGGCTTTTTACTCGGCTGATAAATACAGCAACAATGGCGATGGCGTGTCGAGAATGCCAGACATTAACTGCAACACGCTCACACAATCGCACAATGCGACATTGCCGTTCAATGGGCGATGTGCTTGATGGCGTTGGCGTTGGCGTTGACGATGGTGCTGTCGCTGACGCGTTGGTGATTGTGCCGATGACGATAATGACATACATACATACATATGTATATAAGAATACATAAATATGTATATATGTGCATTATGCATGTATACAGCAGTGCAAATGCAATGTTCATAGAGACCTGAACGAGAGTATTGCCAGTGAGCAGAGCTGTGAGTGTGTGTGCGCTTTAAAGGCAGGGCGCATTGCAAAATGTCAAGAAAATGCAAGCTGTTTCTGTCCTCTGGCATTCAAAGGCGAAGTTTACTTGGTTGATAAGTAGAATAAACTACGAGAAGGCAATTGAAGCGTATGCTTTGTTTGCAAATATAATTAACAAGCGCAGCAGCGATTGTCTTTCTTCAATAATACTTACAGTAGGTGGCATTAAGCACACGCTTATGTACATACATCTATATATATATGTATACAATCTCTCTATGCCTAATAATTACGAGACAACGCAGCATGTGCAACAAGATACGAATTAGCATTTCAACAATTGTTGAAGGGGATGTGGTCGGGAATGCAAAAAGAAATAGAACCGATTGCAGAAATGTTAGAGCCTGCGTATGTACAAACACACACCCAAGCTACGAGAATACGCTACCTACAACCTCTTCAAGGTCCCGATAGAAATTAATATTAATGGACGTCTTCACTTGCACCACCCAACAATGTGGACATAAATAATCAATTTAAAACACTTGCTTGAAATACATATGTATGTATGTATACGAGTATACAAAGATATGAATTTTTACATATAATCGGAAATATGCATTTATAGTTAACAGCACACATGTCAATGCACCAACTGTTAATGCTGTTAACGGGCGAATATCAGCAATTCTATATTTACCAGCACTCAAAGGTAAGTGGAAATAATTGTTAAGGGAAATAGAAAAGTAAGTGAAATTAATTTTTAGATGTGAAAACATTGTAATTAATTTATCGGAGCCATCATAGATAGGTGATGTTTTACCCGCACCAAATTGAAAGCATTTCATTATACCGCAATTAACATCAATGAACACTCATAAACTTACATACATACATACAAGCACGTACAAATATTAGTGACTTTGGGAAATAATTTATTAAAGTCTAATATCGTAGTTTTATGGTCATTAGCGCATCGTTAAATTAATATATGTACACAGTAGGATTTTTTAATATTAGACGCACTTTTGAAATTAGATAATTTTTATTTTCATTATTTGTATAATTAAATCTTATTTCGAGTTGTAAGATAAAAAGAAAATCTATAGATAGTAACGAACAAAATTTATCCATTTATTAAATACTAAACTAAATGACGTACTTAATACGCCCCTTAAAAATTTCTAAAGAAAAGCAGCTGTACATATGCAAATATGATTTACATTTAAGCATAACACATCCAGCACTGAAGTATAACTTTTATATTCTCCTAGCAACAGGATAAAGGGAGTGGCAGACTAGTTATCTATACAGAAACATTACAACGTACCTTTTAGGTGTTCAACTGCAGCTTTCGTTTTCAATTACAGCAACAACGTATTTATGAGTTAATGGCTGCTTTAAACCGACTTTAAATAACACTAATTCAACAGGACAGCGGCATAGGTATATAGCAAATCTAATTTATAATTTTCTCGAAAATTCGTTTAAGATACATTTTAGGTACACACACACTTTTCGGCACTTGTTAATTAATATAAAGATTTTGCTGCCAATAATGTTGACTGATTTTACGGTATGTATCTCCCAATCAAAAATGTTGGAGAGGCAATTGTGTCAAAAGGTTTCAAATCCAATAATGATGGTATTAAGTGAAAACGACTTTGTGACGCCGGTGGCAGAATGCACGGCTCCTTGAAGTTGCAGCGGTGCACATATGTTTACACACACACACGACGGAAGCGCACTACGGAGCTGGAATCGCGCAGCGTTGGCGACTCAATGACGCGACTTGTTTTTCTGCAAGTTTTGCTTTCAATTTCTTGCTTGTACAAGTTGGCTTTGAATGCACTGCTCTTTGCCGTTTGTTATTTTAGCCGCACTTATTTTGTTGTACTTTTTATTATTTTTTTTTTACTCCACACCCCCATCAAACACAAACAACACTTCCCGCTTCTTTTGTATCACTTTTTATACATTGTTTAGCCAGATAATTCACGAAACTACTCTCTTTACAAGGACGTCGAGGGTGGAGCAGTTCACGAATAACGCGCACATAAAGGAATAACGAGTAAAAGGAAAGATGAAGCATAAGCAAGGGATAAAAATAAAAAGGATGCTGTGCTGGCTTTCGCTTTCTTTTACTTATATATCTGTAAAATTCTACTGGTGGCACCATTAAAAACACTTCACAATACACTTTAAGACATATTTGCAAATATTAAGCAACCATTGTGTTCTACACAAAGAATATTTACATTAATTTATTGAATTTTGTATTTTTTAACAATTCTGCACATCCTTCGCAGATATACATTTTTCTAAACGTAGAGAACACGTCTTAAACCTAGCAAACAACTGTGCAAACGTGCACTCGTGTAATCGTAGAATCGTATAATCGTACGACCGTTGCTAAAAACCAAATTGAAAATGAAATCCAATCAAATCAATTCACTCAGCGAAATCCACACTTCTCTCTTTTTTCAACACTCATTTACTCAAAGTTACAGAGTTGCATTGAATGAATTTAAGCCAAATTTAAGCATTTCATTTTATTTAAGCAAAATGGTTTCCATATTAATATTTATATTTTTAATATACAGTATTTACATAAATTTATTTAATTTGAGAGCAAAAATGTTCTATTTCTTAGAAAAATTTTAATTTATAATAATTTTAGAACGTTTGTTTAAGAATGCTTCGAATATTAATAAAATTATTTTCGAAAAGTTGGCAACAACCGAGTGATTTGCAACGCAGCACTGGCAACTGTCATTCGTTGTTCTTTTACATGTCATAATTACAATTTATTTTTATTATTGTAAGCAAAGTACTTTGATTGTAAGTATAATAGAGTTTATGGAGTTTTGTACTAAAAATGCCAACAGAAATTGAAAACATTAACCCAAATGTTTATGGCAAACGTAAAGAGCGTGAGGTGACTGCTAACGAAGAAGATGAAAATGTGCCAGATCCATTCGATACACGTGAGATATTCGGTATGTATTTGTTTACTTTCAATTTGCTCAAATATTTCATTATTTTGCTTCAATGTTACATTAGACCTTATTCGCAATATCAACGATCCGGAACATCCTCTCACCCTAGAAGAGCTACACGTAGTACAGGAGGACTTAATCGATGTCAACGATGGCAAGAATGAAATAAATGTTAAGTTTACGCCAACGATTCCACATTGTTCAATGGCTACACTAATTGGATTGTCCATACGTGTGAAATTGTTACGTTCGCTGCCGCCTCGTTTTAAAGTAAATGTTGAGATAACACCTGGAACACATTCTTCAGAAAACGCAGTGAATAAACAACTTGCAGACAAAGAGCGCATTGCAGCGGCACTAGAAAATAAACATCTAGCTGATGTTATCAACCAGTGTATCTCGTCGAAAGTTTAAATGGATGCATAACTTATTTTCATTTCATTTTTGTTATATTTTACAACTTTAAGCGCGTTTTTAATAAATAAAACTAGACAATAACAGCCAACACAACTTTATTTTATGACTTCTTGGCATGTACAGGAGACGCACTCGTACTTGTGTTCCCGCTGGAGGGTTGGGGCTTGGTTGGATCGTATTTGAATGTCTTGACTAAAGGACCCTTGCCTGCTTTTGCAAAACGAATCTCATCCAATCGTTGGCGTTCTTCAATTTCTTTGGTTATTTTCATATTTTCCCATGCTAGAAATATGGTCAAAACAATAAGCTTTTGTTGAAAAGTCATGCAAATTTATTTTGTTACTTACATTCTTTCATGCCTTTAACAAAGCCTTTCTTTTTAATGGGAAGATTGTCCGGTTTGTGTATTACCATCCTATCAATTTTGAAGTAATCGCGCACCGCCGGTATTCTCAAAATTGCCACCTTAAAAATGATACAGATACATAAATAAAGTCCTAAATACCTACGGAATTTCATTTATGGTTTACCTGGCCTAAAGAAATAAAATTGCTGCAAGCCCAGTAAGTAAGAATTGCCGCAGGGAAGTTCATGGTGAATGGGAAAATTGCTATCGGTAATGCTCGAAGTACATATTTCATCACTTGCATATTTTGCGCCGATAAACGTGCACTGTCCGTACCAATTTCGATTGTTAAATAGAGCGTAGCACTGGTAATTAATGGCAACAAGAAAAGTGGATCGGCCACTGTCAGATCTGTAAACCAGAATAAACCTCCTTCACGCATTGACTCCACTGGTGTATTCGCCATTGCACGGAGACCCATGAAAAACGAAATGAAGAGTGGCGCTTGTGCAAGAGGTACAATCATATTCTTCAATGGATTGATTTGTTTCTCTCTCATAAATAACATCATTTCCTGCGCATACCGCGCCGAATCGATGGCATTTCCACTCTGTCGCGCCTCAGTCATCTTCATTTGTAATACTTGCATTTGTGGCATATAATTGTTCAATTTTGCTGCATTTCTTTGTGCCATTATCACAAGAGGGAAAATAATTGTACGCACCACCGCAGTACCAATTGCAATAGCTCCCCACCATGGCAAATCACAACCGACATGCAGATATTCCATACAGTTTTGTACAATACCCACTGGCGACCAACCGCCCAACCCAATAGAAGCAAATGTAGGTTCACCTGCAGCATTGAGTACTTGTGTAACGACATCCTCTATGGGTGCAGCCGGTGCTTCGGGAATGGTAGAAAGGTCCACCACTGTTTTAGATGCGTTAGCTACGTTGGATCCTGCATCGGCACTTGCAAACCGTATACCACCAGGTAACAAAGTAAGAGAATTTATTGAAGACGGCAATAGAAGTTGTGGTTTAGTTTTATTAGTGCGACTTGCGACGTTATAGTTTCTTACATGTGTGGTGTTGATAGTTGTAGTTGCGGTTTCCGGAGTAAACTAAATAAGAAAATATTTTTTACTTTAACTATAAATTTACACAACACACTTATTTATAGGTTATGTGAAATATAATTGCGGCATTCTGCTTTGTTTTTTAAAACCAACCCAGTTATTAGCATTCACCAAATTTGCTGTTCTTGCATAACGCAAATAGTGCACTTTTGTCGACAACATGTTAATTTACTATTTTATTAATTATATTTAACTATAATACAAAACAACAACGAACTGTTTTAGTTGAAATTCGCCGATTCCGATCAGCTGTTCCAGAAGAGAGAGAGAAGGAGCTATTAGCGCTGAGAACGACTGTCATAAAGGGGTATGTTCAGGTACTGTTGGAGCGAGCTGAGTATCATTTCCGCGCTAAATAGTTGGTTTGTCCGCTTCCTGTCATCAGAAAAAAAATATTCATTTATGTGTTCGTTTAAAATAATATAGATTTAAACATCTATTAAATATTTCTATGCACAGTTTTGTAAAGTGTTTGTACTGATGATGTGGGCACATACCGTTGGAGAGAGGAAGTCCTCCTGATTAAAAAATATTATATTTAATAAACACAGATACGTGAAAACGTGTGATAATATTATAATATTACGAGCGAATACCCGGTGTGACTGAAGTACTTTCGCGTAGCACTCCTTTCTGCGTTAAAAAAAAAAAAAAATATTGACTTTTTGTTATAATTTTGGTTATCATGCACTCATATTGAAACAAAATTTCAGCTTTATTATATCTTTCAGTAATTTCCATTTATTTTTGATGATACATTGGTTTGTATTTTAGGCGACGATATATGTATGTATGTATATATTATCATATTTAAAATATGAGTTTTGGATATAAAGTGGTTATATTTTTCGGTTATCATGCACTCATATTTTAACAAAATATGACTTTTCGTACTGTACTGCATACTTTACAGTTTATTACGTAATAATATTATATAATATTACTAATACATGTATGTAATATTACTTATTTGCTTAATAAATTTAAAAAAGAAAATATCCATATGCATGAATAGAGGAATTTCAGCGAATTGCCTTATCATCACATGGCAGCGCTCCTTTTCGTCGTAATTTTTGGTAAACAATTGAGGTTTAAACGAGTGTAAAATGTAATTTTTAAAATAAAGATTTTTTAGGTAAAAAACCTGCTAAAAGTGTAAAATGTGGATTTGTTTAAAAGATTATAGTGTAGATTAATTAACTTGAAGAAAAAATTGTGAATAAAGTGTGTTTATCGTGGTGAAATAGCTTCTTGAAATGTTCGAATTTTGCGAATTTTTGAACTTTAAGGTCGAATATCTCATAAACTAAGCGTTTGCGGACCCTATAAATCTATATTTTTTTTTAATGAGGAGAACTTCATCTTTCCAACGATACCTTCAAATCGCGGCGCCAAAGTAATCGGAATCGTGCCAACACGGCAGAATTCTGCCACTACAGCAACAATAACAACAAAGTCGGTAATTTCAACTTGACCGTGCCAAATACTTAAGTGAGGACTTTACCACCTGTCTCGCAGGGGTGTCAATTAAAAAAAAAAAAATAAACTTGTTTTCGTAATGAATAATCACAAATATATTTTTGAGTAAAGTTTTATTGAAAAAATAATAAAGGCAAATACAAAACTATTTATTGAAGATACATAGAAGCAACCATATACATATAAAAGCATGAAATGAATTAAACAAATTCGAGTTATTTAAACTTAAATAGTTGAATTCAAAATATTTTTATTAAAAAAAACTAAATTTTATATACGAGTATGTGCGTAAATAATATTCTTCTGTGGTATTTAATATTTTATAGGTGAGAATCCAAATAAAGTTGATAAATACGTTGAGTTGCGACCTCTTCAAAACGTATCGCCATTAAACGTTCGTTCTTTACTGCATCTGAATGTTCACCCAGCAAGCAAAAAACGCCCAAATTAATTTCAAATTGTTTTAACCATCTTGGTGTCCAAAATGCATCAAGTTCACCCTCAGGTATTTCTATATTATCATTATAAGAGGGACAACGTGAAGGTTTAGCTATATTCGATACAAATTGAGCCCTTAATCCATGCGACTCATAATCAATGCTTTCATCCACAATTATCTTTGGGTACTTTCTCCCCATTACGCATATGATACCTTCTATAGTAGAAATATCTTCACGCAAATCTGGCACGTCGTATTTGTCTGGCATTATGTCATAAGGATTAGAAAGAATAGTATTGGCAACGAATTCATCTTTTCCATCTACCTGAACCGTGCTCCATTTAGCACCGGGTATTGGATTGTGCTGCCAGAAATGCTTGCGAATTTCCAATGAAGTTTCCGGATCAGCGAGTGTAGTGACAATTTCACGTAAGTTAGTGAAACGTACATTGATAGGATCGCACCGTTGTTCATCTTTTAAAGGCGGCAAAAATGGCACAAAGCAATCGTTTCCATATTTCACGTAACCAATGGTAGATAATATGCGATGTATAACAGCAAAGTCTTCGGCAAATTTATTTTTAATTGCATTAAATAAATCCAAACCTGGATAATATGGTTGATCGGAAATATTGCGATCTATAAACGTATGTCTAAAAGCTCCATTTATTTTCAGATGCAATCTCAATAACGTAACACGATACAACGCATTTGTCAGGCGATACCAATCGAAATCTTTGTATTTACTCCCTAGCAAACACCGAATTTTACGAATTAAAAAACGAATGGTAAAACCAACTGATCGCGTACTGATTGGTAATAGTATAGGCTTAGAAGACATATTTATTTATTAATAATAACTAGTGGATTTTTTCGAAAAAAAAACTGTCTTAGTCAAATGATGAAGAATTAAAATTGTGCTTTTTCGTTCAATTACTTTACTCTTCCGAAATAGCTTTTCCACAACTGATCACACATTGTGGAACTTGTTTAACAGAGCCTTGCCAATAGATTGCAAAAAATATTGTCGCTACAAAGCTTTTGCTTGTGACGTGAGAAACCGGCACAGAATTGTCAATGCAAAACGAGAATGATAGAATACAATCCAAGCGTTATATGTATTCATTAGGGGGATTCTCTTGCTCATGCAAGATTGCAGATTACAAAAAACCTATGTATGAACTCAAGTAGCAAGATTTATTTTTATATTTACTCAATGAGATTCATAAAATGTATTTATCAGTATACATTAAAAGATAAACATATCAATTAAACTGTATAATTCATTTTATTCGTCTATTCTTTCCGGCGGCGATAATAAATTATGGCGGAAACTAGAAAGAAATTCCCAATATTAAACATAGGAACTAAGTATGCAAAAAATATGTTAAGTTTTTTTTTCCAAATATTATCACATTTCGTAATTAGTTTTATGCATATGTGAAAATGTCTAATCTAATATAAAAAAAATAATAATACCGCAGGAAATACATACATATGCCAAGACACTACAAGCTTAAAATATCTAAATCATTTTTTGATTTCTAAATGTTTTATGCATCTACATTAATACATATAGTACAGCATAATTTAAAATCTAGTTTGTTTTATTTTAATTTTGAATCCAAATTCTCAAAAATGTGCGAATAATTTTATTATCCCTTGCAGTAACTTAGCCTTTGAATAAAGTTACTTATTTCGAAATCGATAATTTTATCGTCACAAGGCGAAATAAAATATCGCTGACAAAAAGTGAAAGTATTAAAAAAATCTTAAAAAAAAATATAAATATAAATAAGCACGTATGGAAGAGCTAAGTTGGGGTGCAACCGAACGATTTAGACTCTAGCTGCTTGCAAGAATCAAAGCCAGTAAAATACCTTTAGGGATAAAACTTCAAACAGAAGATGGGAATCTACGCAATTTTATATATATGTATATACATATTCATCGATATAACTCATACACTGACCGACATATACGGTATAATACTATGTCAGGCCGATCACACGATTTCGGCTGTTGAATGGATTATCCCACTAATCTTAAAAAATTATTGAAATGATCTGAAACTGATCCACGCTAAATCTCTCCGTGCGACTCTGATTTTACGCAATCTACTTAACAGCACTGGAAATCTGTTACATTATCACAGCTGATGTAGACACTACAAGGGGAAAAAAATGTAAACAAACCAATTTTTTTAAGCAATGAATCTAATTTTAACTGAAAATCGACTTAACAAACGAAAAAATGCATCCATTATTTCTATTATATGGAAAATATAAAAAGAAGACGGCTTTTATTTCAAAATACTATGTGACAATCTTTTCTTTTGATAAATATTAAGCGATGCGACTTCATGAATGACAATAGCAGCTGTTCTTTGATCTTTCTAACGGCAGTGAGAACACTTTTGGATTATGAAATGCGTAAATGTAATCTAATCTTTTAAATTTTCGGTCTGAACATAGTATAAGGTTTGTTAGAAAATCTAAAATCATTATATTGGGAAGTCGAAAAAGTCTTTTCGTATTTTGTCAATTGATGTCGTTGCTACCAATCACATTATGTCATATAATATAGTGTTGGAAAAATTAAATTCGGGGAAGTTGAAAAAAAGTTACAGCTGTTCAAAAATGAAGAAATGAAAATCTGCGGTTACAGCAACAATAACAACAAAGTCGTTAAACTGTCATGCAGTGAATGAAATCGTTGCACTACAGTGTTAACCATTCTTATAAAACTTTCATAGAAACTAGAACAGACTTCGCCAACAAAAAGAGTTAATAAATGTACAATATCCGTACACTTCAATTTATCTTGCTCCAGCAAACAAATCTTCTAGTTAATCGTAATAGAATTGATTTATTCAAGCAAATGCTTTCAATTCTAGATAAGACCTGCATGTTTGTTATGATCCACGAGAATGAGTGACAGTGTTGGTAATAGTAATGTAGGTGGGCCGGTGCCGATTTAACCCATATTCAAATGGTGGACCGGTAACTGTTACTTGTACAGAATAAATTAGCATGCTGTTAGCTATGAGCATAAACATAAATACATACTCTCATATGAATGCAAACAAAATTGACGCTTGCAAAACTTTTCCTACGCCTAACTGGTCATATCTACGATTTCCATCAAACAAATCGCCAAATCAGTGATGCTCGAAGATTTATGGTTGTGGACTTCTGCAATTTCTAACATAGAAAATAATAAATAAACCATTTGCGGTTAAACATACTTACATGAGTGTGTGTGCTGTGCAGCAATGTAAGAGAGTAGAATTTCTAGATTTATTGCTTTAACTTTGGTGCTTTCGGGGCTCTCGTAAGAGTTACATATATTAAAGAAATACAGATTTGTCAGAACCTTCAAATGCACATAGGAACATATACACATAGACTTACACATATGTTTGTTGTAGGTGTGTTTATAAAATCAATTCAATTAAAATATAATTCAATTAAAATACAACTTTTCATCTTCTTCGATTGGCGCTTGTACATATAGTACATACATAATATGCCCCTACCTGTAACCAATTTGTGAGACATAAAGCGAGTGATTGACTTGCAGCTGATGTCACTATTAAAAATCATGAGGCATGTCAAAGGCTTTAATGGACTTTCCTTTGCGATATCTATTTCATTTGAAGCAAAGCGTATTAATAAATTTTGTGCTGAAAAAAAATAAGCTAATGAATTATATGGTAGTCAAATTTAATCCAACAATAAACAAATGAAAAATAAACCCAAATTCATTCCGCTGTTTGGAGTTATGATTTAGTTGTTACTGTTTGTTCTCAAATTGCCTCTGCGTGCTGTTAAATTCGTGTTGTCCGTTTAATAAGTTTGCCTCGAGCCTTGCCCACCGTCTAATCAACTGAACGAAAGCAGATATATCTACATGGTAGTCTAGGTTTAACTGCAATTATGGAAGCATCATTGCTAAAAATATATTTATTATTACGATTAAATTATGGCAGAGCCATCGGACGGATTTTTTTATTCAAATATGTGATATGATTAGGCGCTGCTACATTAACAGTCAAAAATAATAGTAATCAAATATAACCAATACCCGAACAGTCTAGTCAGAGTGCAATAACGTATTACTCATGATATTGGCTCATCTGCTGCTTTCCTCCTGTAATATGAGCAGCTATCGGAACATTGACGTCCAAAGGAACAAGGATTTCTCGCTTTTTTCTCTGCATGGAACTTAACACTCTCCCCCACGAAGTCTACAGCTACCATATTCACGAAGTGGACGAAAGAGTATAGACTTGAGGTTAATATTGTAGACGATGGCGTCGAGATTCTGACTGTCAATACCTAAGATTTTAGGTGTAACATTTGATAGTCTATGCTCCTTCACTCCTCATACGACAAGTCGCAACAAAATCCTCAAGTCCCTAACCGGCAGCATATGGGGAAAAGGCAATGAAAAGTTGCTGGCAGCTTACAAGGCAATTGGCCGGCCGGTCCTCGACTACGCTGCACCAATATGGTCGCCTGAATGCAGTGGAACACAAATGAAGAAGCTACAGACCTGTTAGAACACTACACTCCGGACCACGACAGGATGCCTTTTAATGTCTGCTATTGAACATCTACATATTGAGACGCTTATGCTCCGAGTTAAGGAGCATAATGAGCGGAACCGCCTCCTAGGAACATCAAGAGGTCTTTCCTCAATTACGTCGACAACATCGAACAATACGTGAACCGGACTTCGGACGCAACTAACTTCCGACAGGTACTGACCGCCATTCACAGTGAACCTATCAACACCTTCACGAACTCCCTTCCAGTGAGTGGCGTTCTTGGAGTCAAATCACCACCCATTGCAGACGAAGAGCTCAAGTTGCCGCAAGAAACGAGAAACGCGAGTGATCCTTGCGCTGCTTCGTTATGGATAGTGCACCAGGTTAAACTCCTACTTATCCAGAATATAGCCCGACATATCCAAAATATGTCCTGCGTGTAATGAGTCTCCGCATGACACTGGCCACCTCTTTGCCTGCCCCGTCAACCCCACTCATCTGACACCCTTTTCCCTTTGGTCCAACCCCGTCGAAACAACACGTTTCTTGGGCCTCCCGTTGGATGATGTCGATGACAACCTTACCATCCTAACGGAGACTGGATAACCGTTAAAACAACAACAACCACAACAAGGATTAAGTCTCGTCTGCAACAATAGTTGTTGTTGTGCAATCCAGTGAAAAACGGTTTAGAAACTGTGATGAATCATGACATCCAACAGCGCTAAGCTTTATCCCTCAACCAATAATCACCAAATGCAGTAACTATGCTTCGCGAAGAAAGCTAAAATCGTACGAGTGTGTGACATGGAACCAACCCATGCATGATTCTAAACACCTCAACACTTCCATTCCCTCTGACCCACTCAATACCTAAAACACTTAGCGGGGACTTCGTTTTCTCTTCTTTCGCAAGGGTGGCTCCTATCTTTTGTCAATCCATAATAAAACCTTCAAGTATTCTATCGTTAAATTATATATAGCGGGAGAGTATTAAACTGATTCCATCAACTACGTAATTTGCTCCAAACGTAAAAATATCAACGAGAGTGGCTCACACTCATCTAGCCCTTGATTGAGAACACTATTGGCGGCTATTCAATTTCTGAGGCACATCTATAGCTGGAGAGCCCGAGAACGTTGTTGGTTCTTGCCACCACAAGAGACAATATAACCGTTCTGATTACTTTGCGGCAGAGATAAAGAGATGTTTAACTCCTCTCTCACTGGAAGTGAGAGAGCAATTGCTAAACGTCAAAACCACCTAAACTCGATCAACTGTCAAAGTTTAGGTGGTTTTGACGTTTAGCAATTGGAAACGAGCGATGGCCAGATTGAAATCTTACCAAAAAATATATAAACGGAGGGATTTGTTGCATCGTTCAAGACCACTTATAAAAAAATGTAAAACAATGAAAATTAAGTAAATTAGTGATATTTAAAGGTATTTGATGAAACGTTTTGTAATTTGAAGCATCATAGTATTATTTTCAATGGAAAATGAATAAAAAAATTTAATGAATGAGAGCTAACAAGCCTAAGTTCTTGTTTTGGGTATTGAAAGGTCAAAAATCAGTTCTTCTAATATACTTTAAAAAGATTTAAATAGTTTCTCCATACTATAAATAGCCACTACATAGTAATTTTTATTCGTACTAAATGTTGGGTGTTTTAATTTAAAATGCCCAAAAATTCTTATTTTGTTCGATCTGGCCATAATGGAAAATGTTATAAAAAACGCTTATTTTGAGGCGCTCTCACACTGGAATAAGTTGAACATCCCTTTATTCCTGCTTTGCGGTCTTGTCAGTGTGCGCTCTGAGCATGCTTTGGAGAAACAAACAGCACTTTGAGTGTTCGTTCTGCCGTGACAAAATCGGCTTTGGAACGAAACACGCGCCAAATGCAAAAGCACACACACACGCACACATATATAATAGAAGCCAAGTGCAGTGGAGTAGCTGTTGGCTCTATTGAAGCAGAGCAGTATTTCCGTTTAGCACACACACACTCACACATACATGCGGCGTGTTACAAATCAGCAAGTCAGTGGTTATGCTCCACACCAATTTGAACGCCGCCTAAACGGAGCGCAGCGCAAGCTTAGCGCGATCGCGATCAACAAGTGTGCTCGTGCTTTTCCGTGGCGTTCAACAGACGGCCGTTTGATTCAGTACGTTTAGTTTCTCACGAGCGGTCTTTTGGTTAAAACGTTGCTTTCTTGTCGGGCGGATGGTGGCGCATGCGCACTTCACTTCACCACTGATCCATTGGGATTTCTATAAAGAGAACAAAAACAAATACAAATAATAATAATAATCGACTAGTTTGTGCCATTCATAAATCTTTATTAATAAACGAAATTGAAAACGAATGCATTTGTGCACTAACATACATACAAACATACTTGCGATATAAATATCTACGACTTTAATGTAATTGTGTTCAATAGAGAATCCAGAGCCAAAGAGTTAATTAAACGGGTTGACAAACTCTATATTTAAGAACATTGAAAGAAGCTGATTTATTTTTATTATTTATTTTTTTTTTTTGAAATACAATTTTAGTATTTGCGTTTTTGAAACAACCAACCAACAGCTGTTAATGCTACCTACGCTGCCAGCGAAAAGTTGCGGCTCACCTGGTGGGTGGCAGTGTAAAAACGAAAGGTGGAGAGCGAATCAACAGCAAATACTGGTTAGAATTGAAAACATTCGCGCATATGTGCATAGAAGTGCACGCCTAACTGCAAACAAACACGCACACATGCACATGTAGCATGTATGTGCAACTAATTCAAGACGTTTAACAAAACGAGAGGCGCTTTTTGAAAAACTGGTAGCGAAAACTAGAATTTCTGTGACAATTTTTCATGTGCCAAAACGCACATTCACACATATGTATGCGTGCATAAGTAAATGTGAAGAAAATATACAAAATCGATTTGGTTTCAAGTAAAGTGTAATTAACAAATCGCAGGAAAGCATCGCGCGCGCGTGTGTGTGTGTGTGTGAGCAACTTAGAACGTCACAAGTGCAGTTAATGCAACGCGCAAACAAAACATTTCCTCATACATACCTGTGTATGCACTTAAAAAGCGAGCGTGTGCGCGTCAAAGTGAAAATATTTGTAGTGAAACGCGAGTCGAGGCGGCTTTGTGCGCCAACTTGCAGCATTTGCACTTCCGCTCCACGCGACACCGCTGCGCCAGAAGAACAGCCAGCCGCGACGCCCACCTGTTGGCCGATCAGTGGCATTAGTTTACCTGCTTAACACATACAGCTGAGCTGACTTACAGACGCAGTGCGCCCTCATACGCACACATTCACACGTCTTTGAAGGCGAACGAAGGTTGGCCTGCCGTTTATTGGCGCGGTAAGTATTTACACAAGTATAGCTGCATAAATATATGCGTGTACACAATCGTATTTGATTCGTATATCTAGGCAAAAATTAGAAAAATATTCAGTTATCACGCTTAATTGAATTTTGCCAAGTGCCAAGTTATCTGATCAGCTGAGAAAATGTGAAAAAGGCGGTGTGCAAATATTTATGGATCGCTTAATGTTATGCTAGGCGCTGGCAATTGCTTTTGTAAATATGAAAATGTGATACAGAGTGCGTCGAAAGCAAGTTCACACTTTGTGTAGTGTTATTGTTTAGAACAAAAAACATTTTTATTGTTTGTCTTCTACATTAGTGTTACAAAAAATCAATTAAAATTGTGTATAGAAGTATAAAATTGAAAAAGACGCAAAAATACTTTATTTTCGAAAATTGTTGCACTTTGCTCTTCGAAAGACAAATTTACATTTTTGTGCGAATTCGTCATCGAGGGAAGTTTTCGACAGTGTTTTACAACTCAAACATAAATTTTAAATTCGTATTTCGATCACAAACAAAGTTCCAATAATATACATATATACAGTACCGCTTTACTTGTCGTGCTAACTATATCCTAAATTTTATATTAAGTTTGCCACGAAGTTAGTAACACCCGGAAGGCAACTTCGGAGATGGTGAAAAATATACGGCATATGTTTAAAGAATCAGCGTGACAAACTGAGCTAATTTCGCCATGTTCGTCTGTCTGTGTATACCCAAAATAGTCCCTAAATTTTCGAGATATTGCTCTGAAATTTCGCACAGATTTTTTTGTCCTCAAGAAGCTGTTGCTTTGTTGGTATCGGACTAAGATTCCATGCAGCTCCCGTACAAGCTGAACGATAGGAATCAAGTGCTTGTATGAAAAAACTTTTTTATCAGACAAGATATCTTCAAAAATATGATAAACTTTTTATATCAGACAAGATATCTTCAAAAAAATTGGCTCGGATTAGTATTCAAAGCATTACTGCAATATCTGTATCCATTTTTTTTAGATTGGACGATTATATCATAGCTGCCCATAACGTTTTTTCTTGTTTTCAATTCGAACCTTTTTTACGGTTAATTACTGAAGAGTCTCCTTTATATAAATATTATTGTTTTTGAACTTCACATAATAATAAAAAAATTTTCAACGGTCTGGCAGCTTGCTGAAAATATTTAAAACAAAAAAGTATAAGATTTGAGCGTACTTCTGTTTAATCCTTAGTCAAAGCTCTGAGGAAGAGTGTGACTGAGGATCAAACGAAAACTATTAAAGAAATTAAGATGATTCCAAAAATGTTTGTATGTCTATTAGGGTGCTTAAAAAAATGATGAAATGATGAATGAATGACTAAAATCTCTCCAAATGTGAGCTCTTAATTGTAGGTTATATTTTGCATACAATTATAAAATTGAAAAAAAAAAATACTTTAAAATAATTAAACTTCAATCGCTAATATTTTTTAAGGGGTCATATACAGTTAAAAGGCCGCAAAAGCGAATTTTCCAGAATTTTTTTCTGAAAAAACTTTTAAATTTGTTGATCCAAAAATGTGTACACTTATTATGGTATTTTTTAACTGCATTTTAAGACTTAGTATTAGTAAAAATTTTTATTTGGAAAGGAACTACGGCTGATCTCCGGGAGCTTCTATCAAAAAAGACGTTTTGCGTTAAGCACTATATCTCTAAACTGGATACCGCTGAATATAAAAAACCAAACAGATTTCGTTAAAATCTGTATCGATAATCTATTAATTAATCAAAGGTATAAGCAAAATATTAAAAAAAAATTGATCTAAAAAAATCTAGATTTAAAAAATCGATTTTTGACCAAAACCTTGGCTTTAAATTGTTTAGAAAAAAGGTATTTATCGGTGAGAAAAAATCTTCGATTAATTACCAAAAACGTATACATATTTAAGGGGTCAGTAGAGTAATATGGCCTGTTTTTTCGACATTTTTTTATAGAAATTTTTATTCTATAATAGAATTTTTTCACATATCAAGCGGTATATCGTGGAGTGTTTAAACAAATTTTTTCGAAATTTTTGGATGACATCTGTCGGAGAAATAGCTGGGTGAATGAGACGCGTTTTTTCACTGGCGGACACCATTTCTCATGTTTAGCTCATCTGAAACACAAAAATCAAATTTATTCCCTACTAGAATCATGAAAAATGTTTATAAATAAAAAAGTAATATTTTTTTATTTTATGTTCTGTTTTTTACATATAATTTTATCAAACATTGCAATAAATTATTAAAAATTATGAATCTAGTAGAGACGATAGCTAGGCATTTTGTGAACAAACAAAAAAAAAAAACTAAGCAAATCGGTTGAATAGTTCAAACGGAATCATGTCCGCCAGTTTAAAAAAGTGTGTTTTGAGAAAAACGAATTTAAAGTTTGAGGTGCGCACTCCGAGCGCTCCGAACGTATTATTATTTTTGGGCTTTTTCGAAACCTTCCAATGGTAAAGTGGGTTTCTACATTAATTCTAAGAGTATAGAAACAAAAACTGCAAAAAAAAAAAAAAGGAAAAAAATATTTCTCTACTGACCCCTTAAGAACCTCGGGTTAAAATTTGAGACTAATCGGTTTGCCGATTTCGAGAAGCGTTGGTGCGTTTAAAGTGTAGAATGCACTTTCAAGTATTCTGAAACGCCTTTTCAAATTTGCGTGTAACTTCGAAAATATTCACCGGAACGATATGAAATTTTCTGTGCATTAAGAAAGTAAAATAAAAAAAATCGAGGTTTTGAAAATTCCAACTGTATAAAACCTTTCAAACGGTTAGGTTTACAAAGATTTTGAAAAATTTTGTAGAGCATACAATTTCCTACAAAATCTATGTATGAAACGAGTAGTAGCAGTTGAAAGCGAAATATGAATTTTTCTATTTGTTAATAAGCAAAAGAATAGAAAGTTGTAAGTCGGATGAGCTTTCCGCTACAATTAAGTGCTTATAATGGGAGAAATTTTCGTACAGGTGTTAAAAACCCTATTTTGCAGATTATCAAGCGAAAAAATATAGTTTTTCACCCACCCTAATGTATATGAAGAAGTACTAACATACATATGTTTTTAAATATTTACTTATGTATAAAAAATATATTTAAACTCCAGAAGAGGCGCACAACAGACACATTCTAATCATTTGAGTGCCCATTAAGTGGCATATGAGCTCTAATAACGTACTTATCTACATATGTACATTTGTTGATATATACAACATATCTATCGCCATTAAGTAGCCAAATCATTCGGCAGATAAAACGTTCAAAATCAAACACTCAAGTGCGCCAGTAAAATTAAGTGTATTGATTACTTAAATACAATTATACACTCATGATACAACACATGCACTTCATAAGCAATTGGCAAACATTTGCGTTATCGCTGTGAATACATATGTATGTATGTATAAGTGCAATATGAACATAAAGAGATGGATGTGCTTGTGTTTACTACTTTCGTTGGACCAAAGAACTTTTGGCAAAGATAAAGGCACCCAATAGATATGATTAGAAGCAAGCAAAATAAAATAAATATGGTAATGCACGAGAGAGAAAGTTGTTCTTTGATTTGAAGCAAGTGGAGTCAACAAATAAAAGTAGGCAATACAAGATTTAAGGGATTTCTTGTAGAGACCACCAAGCAGATATGCATGAATGTATATAAGAAGAGCAGGTTGACGCTGCAGCTATGAGCACAGAGGCCACAAGAAAACGATTTGATAAGAAAGCTAGCGAAAGGGATGTGTATATATGTATGTGTATGTATATTTAGTGCTCTAATCTAAGTATGAAAACTGGAACTCTTAGGCCAGTCATGTATTTGATTAAGCGCAACGATAAGACTTTGCCGCGACTAAGACTGCATTACAGCGCCACTATTTGTGTGGCACTATTACACTTTCATTTATAAATATTTTACTATCGAACGATTAAAAAGCGTTAAATGCAGCGCAAAGAATGATAACCCAAAAAACGACTATCTCTATGTATAAATACCATATATACGTATAAATCTATATTCCTCCATTATTATATTTCAAATATCTGTATGGCCATCCATTGCAACGCAGCCGAAATCTCGTTTTCGAGCTTGCATTCGCTTTGCTCTTAATTCAGTAAATATTTTCGAACACAGAAGAAGGCAAACAAGCGCATAAATTAACCAAAGCCACAATTATTTGCTTGCTCCGAGCGATAAAAACAAACGAAAAAGCTTACTAAACGAGTGAATAATCAAATAAAAATAAAAACCGTCGATAATATTTTCAAATGTTCGCGCGTTGTTAAGCTAGACGCTAAAAAAAACGGAGAAGTTAACACGAAAGTCAACAGGAATTCTTAGAATGTGTCTTTGATGCTTTTGCCGCCGGCATAAATCAGCTTGCAATGTTTTTCTAAGCCAACAACAACAAGAACAAGCGGTAAGCTCGGCAAACATAATTTTGCAAAGCACAAAAACCGCAAAACTATACACACACACGCACATATCTTTATGCATTAATGAGCAGCGAGTACCTGCTGAAGGATACGCTTGCACGCTGCTCTAAGCAACAACAACAGCAATCGGCTTTATCAGAAATTAATAAGAACTTCTTTGATCTCACTATTTCCTTTTTGGCTCACCTTCGCGTAATTAATGTCAGTTGTTGGCTTTTGTACATATGTATATACAAACACACGCAAACACACACATATGCGCATAATCCACGCAACGCCTTATTTCAGCGCGTAAATTCCGATTTTTGGCACATTCATTTGAATTTCGAATTTGAAATTTGAAAATGTTTGAAAACGCCAAGTGGCGGCAGCAGCGCCGTTTCTTTCACTCCTCAAATGGCCGCGACAGGCACTCTTTATCGAATCAATCGATCGCATGTAGGCCCAGAAACAGTTAAAAGCTGCCAAAACTGTCTAATTCGCGCCATATATATAATGTGACAGCGACAACAACAAGAAACACAAGCGCGCTTTGCCCTCTTTGTTGGCCAACACTCAACGGACCGTTTCCACATTGTAAACGCAGTGTTGTTGTTGTTTTTGCTGCTACTTACAAATGCACACACACACATACAGCCCTCAAAGTCACTTGCCAAATATGGTGGAGCTGCTATTGGTGTTTTTGTTGTATGTTCACTTTACGCTATGCTTGTTGTTGTTTGCTTGTAGTTGTCGTGTTTGTTTGTCAGCGAAACTTTCTGCTTTTGTCAATTTGCCGATTTTAAAAAGGAAATACATGTTTTGCGAAAAGCGCCTGCACAAGGCAGATCATCCATCAGTGTGTCTCTAAGTGTTTATGTGTTTATGTGTATGTGTGCGGCTGAAAGTGTTGCGGAATTAGTATTAAATTTCTTTGTTTCTCTAACATGGAGCTATGTGAGTGTGTGTGTAATATTTAGGCAAATGATTCCGCATCAAATGTTGCAATCAAACGTCAATAAAACAGAGAAGTCATACAGTCAGCCACGAAAGTCACAGTACCTGCGATCAAAAAATTAATGCTTGCAATGGAATAAGACTCAAATTATAAACCTTTCCCGATTTACATAATTGTCTTTATAAGGCATTATTTATATTATTTTCGAAGGGAATCACTTTAAATGTGTTTTTTGAATCTTTATTACAAATACAAACCGTTTAAGAGGTTAAAAGTTCGAAGAAAAAAAGTGAAACGAAACATAAAATAAGAAAAAAGTTATACTCGGTTGACCCGACTCTCTTAATGCTCTTCCCAAACCATTTCACTTCGCTTTAAAAAACTTGAAGTCACGAAAATTTACCGTATTTTAGAGATCAAAATTCTTTATATTAGGAAAATGAGATTTAAACCTAGATATGACCAATTCCATTCTAATTCAGCGTTAGGTCACATAATCTTTAAGAAAAATGCGGGTGGAAAAACAGAATTCATTATATGTGACCTGGTCTACGAAAGGGGGCTTAGGTGTCAAAAAATCAATTTTTTTTTTTTTAGTTTTATTTTATTTTATTTTATATAATTCAGCGTTAGGTCACATAATCTTTAAGAAAAATGCGGTGGAAAAACAGAATTCATTATATGTGACCTGGTCTACGAAAAGGGGGCTTAGGTGTCAAAAAATCAATTTTTTTTTTTAATTTTATTTTATTTTATTTTATATATATATTTTTTTTTGACACCTAAGTCCCCTTTTCGTAGACCAGGTCACATATGTGGTGTTTCGGGGACAGAGAAACGACAGTCCGTACATTAATTTGGACATTGCTCAGATATACTTGAAAAGATATTTTCAAGGAATTTTTTTAATGTCAACTCACACACTAACCGACTTATTTTTCATAAGATTTGTTAGAAGAACCAAAATTATTATATGAAGTATATGTGAGTTGGAGATGGTATGTACCCGATTTTTATATATTTTTGCCAATACCACAAAATATTGTATTAACATGCCACATATAAATAAATTGTGCCATGGGTTTCATTAGAGTACCTCACCTTTCATCACAAATCTATACTAAGTGAAGTCAGCCGAATGTTCGAAGGTTAGGTTAAGTTAATCTGGTAGACCAATAAGCCACGCATATAGCAGTTTTGGTCCTTTGCGATACCAGCCCAGTTACTAGGTCCTTGAAAAGTAGTCATCCTTTAGGATGCCTCACTTGGCGCTAAAATAAACACACTCTGCGGCATCACTATTGATACCTCGTTTAGTGTATCATACCATGAAGACCCTAGATGCTCATAGCGTAGTCTTGCTAACCTAGGACAAGTGCACAAGAGATGCTCCATTGTTTCATTGGTACCTTTCTCTACAGTCCTACAGTCTCTTCTATCAAATGCCAATCGGAATTCCGTGTGATTCCGATCTACGGTTCTGCACATGACTTTTGCAGTTTTGTACTCAGGTAGCTCGTTCCATCGGGGTTTGATTTTCTTTACCATGCTTATGTCGAGATCGCCATATAGACAATGCATGGGTTTCCTAATATTGATCACTTTTTTGAAGGTTAGCCGTGCACCATTCTTGACAATCTCCCTCCACTATTTCATTGCCATACGATACATACATAAAATCCAGAAAGAAAAAGTAAAGTTGCTTGCTTCTAGGGAACACTTTTCACTGCCGCCCTGCTTGCCAAGACACTTCTGGCGGATATGCGATACGAGGTTACTGCCTTCATTGCTGCATGGCTGTCTACGTAGATTTGACTCTGGCATTGCCTGCAGGTGCATTAGAGGCCAGCTAAGCAACTTTCGCATTAGTAAAGACCTCATCTTGAAATATATTACTTTGGTCTGGCAACTTAAAAGGCTGACTTATGCCTCCATCGTCCATTTTTGAGCCATTCGTAAATAAGTTTAAGGCGTTACACGTAGCTAACATATCTTTACACCAGCCATCGTTTACTATGTTTACTTTGAACCTTCTTTCCTATGTTCGAAAATCCTGATGGTAGTTATATGGGGGATAGGAAAATTTTTCTATTGATTTTATTCATTTTAGGCGCAAAGGTACACTGTTTTGAGCAAACACTCTCTCTCATTTTCATTGATCATCATATTCACATATTTACCGATATATTCGGTACCCGGAAGTTCGAAAAACTTATATTATTAGGTATATGGGAGTAAAGAAAGTATTGACCCGATTCAATCCAATTTGAAAAAAATTATCTCTGAATTTCTATCATATGTATTACACATTGACCGATATTTGCGGTATAAAGTCAACTAAAGTACTGAGGACCTTCTCATATTATCTCTGGTAAAATTTTATGACTATTATCGCATTTTTAGTTGTTTCTAACAGTACCGTTTTATGAGAAGTGGGCGGGGATATCTTCCGGATACACATATAATCTCATATTTCGATTAGTTTTAGGTAATACGTACAACCGTTAGATGAACAAAACTATTATACTCTGTAGCAGCATGTTGCAAGGGTATAAAAATCATCTACCCACTTGCCACAAAATCCATTCTCACTTATATTTTTAAACGTATATTGTACCTTTCGCAGTTAATCAATCAAAATTGAGTCTAAATTTAAACTTGCACCTAAAATACTTCAATTACTGTCGTAAACAAAAGGAAAATAATATTTATACACATTATTGTTGTTCTTTCTGTGGAAACCTCCACATTTGATTTGCATGAATTTACTGAATTTACACTGTGAGGTTCGTGTTTTGAAATATGCACATGCAGAGAGTAATAAATGAGTGATCGTGCCAGCTAGTACAGCATAGCACTTAGTTCATAAACAGACAATTAGTTAGTATGCAAATCAGCTCCTGTACAATTCATTCAAGACTTTATTTGTTGTACAACAATAAATGCGGCAAATAAATTACGCTATTATACGAGTCGAGTTTAAAGAGACGAGGCAAAGTTAAGTGCACTACGAACACACTCACACACACATGAATTTAAGAATGTATGTATGTATGTATGTGTGTAAATTTGTATCAATATTCCATAAAAATAATTGCAGCGGCGGCAGCGGTACAACACGAAGACGAACGAAGAAGCGGCGCATTGCAGCAATCATAACAGAACAACAACAACAACCTTTAGAGTGAATGCACTTGAAGAAACAAATTGAAATGCAAATTAGCAGTGTTCGAAAGAAGAAACCGTTACATTCTTGCGCAATCGATTATGAGGAACGCATGCTTGCAATTGGAAATAACTAAATTCTTATTTCACCACTTTTTTCTTCAAGTGTATTCTCGTACATTTGCGTGTAGGAATTGTAGAACGCTTTTGAGCATAAAATAAATGCCTGCCGAGCTGGGCTCGCTTACCTACGTGTTGAAATGCTTAAATTGTTCGAACCGCAAACGCAAAACAATCAAGCCTCGTAAGACCGAAGAAGACAAAAGTGGCAATGAATTTTATTTTGAAAAGAAGAATTAAAATATAATTCGCATTCACACATACACATGCACTACACCAGCTGAAGCGCAGTGGGTGTTAATGTGATTGCTGATTGCACGCTTGTTGCTGGCGTTGTTGTTGCTGCTGCTGCTGCCGCCAAAACCCACACAAAATGCGCCACCGACACGGCTTCTTAACCAGCGCTCGAAAGTGCCAACAGACAGACAAATTTTGCAAAGAGGAAAAATAGTAGCGTATGAAGCCTACAACAATAAAAACGTAGAAACCCGCAAATAAATGAAACCAGCAGCTCAATAAAATAATAATAAAATTAATAGCGCTTACGTACTTATATCTACTCGTAGATATGCAAGTACACGTTTACAAATTTCACACACGCGCATACATACATACGTACATATGCTTGTGCTTACTTGCCGTCCACGTTGAATGCAGAGTCTGGCTGCTCATCAAATCACCATAAATCAGTTAATTTAAGTTTTGATTTCGCATTCGGGAGCGTGTAACGCGCTTACCATTCTTACTAAATTAATATTGATGCTTTGTGAACACAACTTCCTATACTTACATGTGTATGTATGCATAAGTATATATGTATGTATTTACTTTTAGATATATAGTGTTTTTATGAAAACCGTCGTTACGGAAAAAGAGCTTTTAGATTTGTTTTCTTTTTCATAATGAAGTGTTCTCAATAGCAACGGTTCTACTGTACACATGTATATATTGTATTTAAAGATATTTACTCTGTAGTTATCTTTCTCAATAAAAACTTTTTAAGTATTATTTTTTGCAAAGGTTCAAAAAACAAAAGTGAAAAAAGAGACATATAATAAACCTCATAGTTTGGCTATATGGCCCCACAAATCAAATGAATTTTTTTAAATGCTCTTAAACGGCACAAAGATCTACTATTGCTTGACGAGGAGTCACAGCTGATTGAAAACTGAGATTAAACTTAAGTTTTAAGTTCATTAAGTAATGCGCATCTCGGCATTATGGAATTTTCTAGCCAGTCTAAATGGCAATATGTCCATGAAAATGAACGAATTGTCTAAATTAGAGCTCTTGGCATACGACTAACTGGATTAACCGTATTATTCGAATAAAATTATTGATTTGCGATTCCCGGTTAGCCATAAGTCGTCGACTATTCGATTAACCACTAATTTTTTGACTATCCGGTTAACCGCCGAATAGTTAGAATTGTTTGCGCCGTGGGGTAGGGCTGTCGTCAGCAGGTATCCACTCTAAACACACCGGACGTTATTCGGTTAACCGTTCGTTGTCGACTATTTGGCCGCTAGATGACGACTATTCGAATATTATTCATCATTTGATATTCATATGAACGATTACAAACTGTCATTCAAATAGCTTTCAGATTATTCGAATAGTTTTTAGAGCCTCTCTTTTCTTGGTATTATAGGCTGATCTAGATATTGCTTTAGTTCGCTAGGCATACCATCACTGGTTGAAGTTAAAAGTAAAGAGTTTGCTGAAGCTGCAGCAATATCTATCATAATTTTTTCATGTCCGGACACAACGACGGCGAAGATTTTTCGGAATTTTCGTATTCACTGTTTTTCACTCCTATGTTGTAAAAATGAAGATTACTTTTATTAGAGCCAACACTTGTACTTATTATTTATTGAAGCTAATTTTTGAACACTTGCACTCTTCTTGGTGTCTGAACAATAAGTGACGCTTCTAGAAACTACGAATTAAGTATTCAGTTGAAACTGTGAATTTCTAAGAAGAATAATTGACGAACAGTGTGCCTACAATCCTTTTGTAAAAAACGCGGGAAAAGATGTTTTCCTTTTCTCCTCTTTTGCCTATTGAGTGAAGTTGTGGCGGTTGATATTCCTCTGCATTACGCTTCTATTACTTTATGTAATTGGTGGGAGTAATGCAGAGGAGTATTTGTTTGGATTAAACAGTTAGTATAAAAACGGATTTAGAATTTTTTGATCATAAAAATATCGTTTTTATACCTTTTCAATACTTACAATATTATATCGATACCTCGATCAGAGTCAGTGAGGAGCATTCCAAAACGGCTTCTTCACATGATCTTCTTCGATACATTTAACAGTTAACTATCGAAGGAATACGATTTTTAATAATAATTTCGGTTTTAAGCCATTCTGAAAAATTAATTTTTTCTCAAAAAATATTTTTCTTGATTTCGAATTTGCCAAAAAAGGAAAACAAAACTTTCACAACTCCCTCGTACTAAATGTTAAAAATATTTTTTTTTTTAAGATAATTTTAAGTAGCAAAATCTTCTTAAACATTTTTCAAAATGATTCGCCGATTACTAAAGTAAATTAAATGCTCTAAATTTTAATTTTTTTTAATTATTTATTGTTTAAATGCCACTTATAAATAAATTTCGCAAAAAACGCGGTTTACACATTGCAGCTGTATATAACTTCTTTCTGATCTATTTTCGAGACTAAATCAATTATATCTACTATTTCAAAGATTCAGATAGGTTTTTTCCAATGAAATCTCTCCACCCTAGTACAAAATTTTATAAATTTATACTGCTTCAACATTTTTAATTAGGAAATAATTGTTTGTTACGACGAAGACAACACCTCACTGCACCGCACCGAACCCCGAAACGAACAGAATTGAGTTCCCACACAGATGAGTCGAGGGCATTATCGTCTGTAGGCGCTGAGAACAAACCGAAAATCAATAAAATTAATAACAACAATTCGGACCACTCGGTCACTGCCAACAGAGCCATCATAGCCATCAGAGCTAGTCCGAAATCAATCATCGGTGTACACTTTTGCGTGTCATTTATTGACTTTGAGGCACACGTTTCCAGCTGCCACTCGGCTGTATGCGTTGTAGTTTGTTGCTTTTTGCTCGTATGTGGGTACGTTCTTAAGCCATTTTTGTTACACTTGCATTTTTGTTGTTCTGTTGTAAAATATACACTGTATATGTATGTGTACGCGTGTGTAACGTGCACTTGCGTTCATGTGGAAAGCCTTGCCATTTTTGGCAACCTGCTCCGGTCCAACAGCCACAACTCGCTCAGCTGGTGGCAACTGCCATTCAGCCGCGCATAGGAAGCATTTCTGCTTTGTTAGTTACAACCCCTTCGGTGCGCCTTGCCGCGCTTCACCTTGCGCAACAATTCCATATTTGAGTCGAACACATTTTGCTAAATTGCTAGAAACGCTCGCAGCTCGTGGCCCAGCAGTTTTTTGTTATTGACGTTGTAAACGCTTGTCGTTAACACGTTGTGCGCCACACTGCTGATTTATGTTGGCATATAGCATGTGGTAAGTACGTATGTATGTGTGGAAGTGTGTAAATGCGTTGTAATTAAAATAAAATCATTGATGAGCAAAATGAAAAATTTTACAACATTATTTCAACTCGCACACACATACATACAAACATACATTTTGAGGTAATTATTTCCTAATATATGCGTCGATTTGTCGTACACATGTGTGTGTGTGTTCGTGTAAATATTATGCAGCCTGTTAAATTCTGTTTATTAACGGTTTGCTTGTCAATTGTTGTAGCTGCTCGTCATTTGCGGCATTTCCGGTTCTATGGCGCTTTTAAGGAGGATCTCTACAGGTGTTAGTTTTGCTCGCGGCATTATTTTTGTAACCAGTTTCTAAGTTATACCTAATTCCATGGAAATCACATTAATGGCTGGCTTGTTCAGTTTGCTTTCAAAATAATGAATTGATTTAACTAATGAAGACTACTTGTATAGCTAAAATCAAAATTATTTTGTTATGCACTTAAATAGTTACAGGGAAGAATTTCAATTCTTTTATATATTGATAATTGACCCCTTAAATTTCCAAATGTAATTTATTTCATTTACGGGGGTATTATTTTTATTAATGTTTTTTTTTTTTAAATCTTCAACTATTTTAAAAACTAAAATTTTGGAAAAATTAAAAAATTCATTTTTTTAAAAACACTGAAATCCCATTATCTTTTTTAATTTTTTGGAATAAAAAAATTATTGTAAATCAATTGTTTTAAAATTTTAAAGGTATATTCATGCATATTTTAAGAATTCACAGTAATATTTTTCAAGAAAAAATTACAAATTTATAAAGTTTCGATCGTTCTTCGACGGCGCCAACAAAAAATGGTTATCTACTATTGCAGTGCTTCCGCCCTTTTCGTGAATGAAACCTAAAACGAAAAAGATAATAGTAAATATTGTCCGTATAATGATCAATGACAAAAAATCAAAAATTAGCGACGATTGGCGAAGGTATAAAAGAAGTAGAATTTTTCTCAAATCATGATCATGATCAAATCAAACAAGAAAAAACGTTAACTTCGGTTGCACAGAAGCTAAATACCCTTCACAGGTGCATTTCTGTTAATAACTATGTGTCCAGTTTGTATGGAAGCTATATACTATAGTTAACCGATCTGAACAATTTCTTCGGAGATTACATTGTTGCCTTAGAAAATAATATTTACCAAATTTCGTGAATATATCTTGTCAAATGTGAAAGTTGTCCATACAAGAACTTGATTCCGATCGCTCAGTTTGTATGGTAGCTATATGCTATAGTTAACCGATCTGAACAATTTTCTCGGTTATTACATTTTTGCCCTAGAAAATAATCTATACCAAATTTGGTAAAGATACATTGTCAAATGCGAAAGTTTTCCATATGAGAACTTGATTCCGATCGTTCAGTTTATATGGCAGCTTTATGTTATAGTGGTCCGATATCGGCCGTTCCGACAAATGAGCAGCTTCTTGAAGAGAAAATGACGTTTGCAAAATTTCAAAGGGATATCTAAAGAACTGAGGGACTAGTTCGTATATATACAGACAGACGGACATACGGACAGACAGACGGACATGGCTAAATCGACTCAGTTCAACATACTGATCATTTATATATATACTTTATAGGGTCTCCGACGCTTCCTTCTGGGTGTTACAAACATCGTGACAAACTTAATATACCCTGTTCAGGGTATAAAAACTGCTAGGTCATTGTATGAAGACCTACATACTGAATCTTAAGGGGTTACATGGGTTTACAGCTTGTTGTTGCCTTGTTAAATTCTACAACACCTTTTTTTTGTAAAAATGTCTGCCAAAAATTCAATTTTCATTTTTTTCCCGGAAATGGCGTCACAGTGACGGAGTTTAAAATAGTTTCATTTTTTATATTAAAAAAAATTTTGAAAAAAAGGTTGTTTTTAACCCGACCAAACCCATATAACCGTTTAAGAAAAAATTTCGTAGTGATGAACCCATTTGTCTCTGAGTAAACACTCCAGCAAATTTAAAAAGTGTAGTCTTGAAAAAAACGCGATTGAAAATAAATTGAAGACTTTAACTCCAAAACTATTTGAGATGTAGTTTTTAGTATATTATTTTTAAAGCTATACGTTTTCGGCCACTATGTGCCAATATAAATTAATAAAACGATTATTGCAACATAATTCAACAATTTGATCATTTAACATATCATTTCAAAACTCTCATTGGTTTCAAAACTCCCCAAAATTTTTTTTAAATAAAGAAGGTACTTACAAAAGCTGAACTCTGAAAAACGCTTAAAAGCTTTTGAAAAACAAAAAAACTTTTTACATTCTTGAAGACAGATGCTTATTTAAGCGGTATGAATGTGTGTATATCAAACAATTTTATTAACTACCCTTTGTTTACGCCCATTACAAATTTAACTGAACTTCTGGCGCTTTTGATTTCTCCCCGCTTACAATTAATGTCAGTTTAAACGCCAAACGAGATTATCTATTACCGACAAATAGAAATAGGTTTTACTCGCTTAAGAGCCTGTGTAAGAGCCCAAATAAACAAATTGCCAAGAGTTGAAACAAACAAATCACTCAAAATAAATAATTACAAATTGGGCTTAGGAAACAACCAAACCGCAAAACAAAACAAAAAAAAAAATAAGCCGTCATAAACAATTTATATTAACTTTCCGGCACTTTGCATTAGACCTTAGCTGATTATATATTGTATGTATGTATGTATGTATATATGTATATATTAATATGTATATATATACATGTGAGTTATAGCTGTCAAATTGTCAGCCGATTTTTTAGGCAATTCAGCGCTTATTCGTTGTTATTATTATGTTGTTACCAATTTCCGCAGGGTGTAGCATTTACGGAGTCAAAGTGAGAAAAGTGAGAAACAAACAAATAAAAAAATAACTAACAATTAGAAGAAGATTTAAAAGCCGAGCCTTAAGGATCAAAATATTAAACGGGATAATGAAAGATTAAATGTGTATACTATTCTGTATAAGTATTAGTTTAATCTGCTACAGTGTCCAGAACGAAGCTGCGCAAGGGTCACTCTCGATTCTCTCGGCAACTGGAGCTCTTCGTCTGCAATGGGTGGTGATTTGACTCCAAGTACGCCAATCACTGAGAGGGAGTCAGTGAAGGTGCTGATGGCTCCACAATGGCTGTTAGTGCTTGTCGGAAGTTAGTTGCGTCCGAAGTCTGGTCGGCGTATTGTTTTATGTCGTCGACGTAGTTGAGAAATGATTTCTTGATGCTCCTAGGAGGCGGTTGCTCTCCAAACAGGTTACTGTAGGGATGATTTATGCGAAAGCGCTCCAGCAGGAACTACTTTAACTATGCGTTCGATAGCAGACATCAAGAGGGATCCTGTCGTAGTTCGGAGTGTAGTATTCTGACAAGTCTGGAGCCTCCTCGTCTCACTGCATCCAGGCGACCACCAATTCCCACAACTGCAGATTCTACGCACCGGGATTTACCCGGATTTTATCCGGCCAAGGGCTGTTATTTCGGAGATCTAACCCTACTTAAATCGATTGTCCGGTCGAAAGAGAAGTCTCAAACTTTGAAGGTTTTCGGTTCAGTACCCGCCAGTGGAAGCAAAAAAGAATAAGAGGAGGAAGACCTCCACTTCGTTGGACAGATCAAGTGGAAAAGGACCTGGCTGCACTTGGTAACTCGAACTCACGCCAAATAGCGACAAGAAGAAACGACCGGCGCGCTGTTGTTAACGCGGCTTTAACCATAAGCGCCAGTAAAGAAGAAGAGGAATGTGTTGTTTAAGCGCTTAATCAACAGCACGCTTAATAGTTGTATTAACAACAAATACTTTTTTGTTTTGTCAGGGCGCTGATATTCAACCAATTACACCTGTGAAACGGCTAATTTTGTGGTTTAACTACGTCTGTGCATGTGTATTCTAAAATGAAATGAGTGCGTGTAACCACAAGGGCGCGAATGTTTTGTAATATTTAACTTCGCTTCATTGTTTTATTTTCTAAGCAAAAAAGAAGCAGCAACAACCACAACGCCAAATTATAACCTTCGCGCTTTATCGCTTTGGCCACGGTCTTTACCCACTCGCACTGTCCGGGTAGTCTTCGGTTTGCGAAATGAGCAATTGTCTTTTGTTTTGTTTTTGGCATTTAATTTGTGGTTTTTCGACATGTTCGTCAAACTTTAATAAAACGGTTTGCATTGTTAGCTTCTTTATTTTATTACCCAGTTGTTTGGGGTCTATAGTTTTATTGCCCCATACTTTAAACTTGAACATGAAAGAGCGAGACAAATTAATTACTTTAAATATATGCATACACGCACACATATGTATAAATATATAATACATATTTAAAAACATATCCCAGTAGGGAAATGTAATAGAAATGCGTTGCATATTTCACAACAATAAAGATCATAAACGAGAGGTTATTAGTTTACTTAAAGGGTTATTTAATGGTTATATCCACTTACAAGTCGGAAAAAATCGAAATAATCATTTAAAAATCTAATTTCTTCTACAAAAACCTCTCAAATATATTTAAGATGGCCTTCTGACCTTGCCGTAGTCCATGACTAATTCCAAACAACTGCAAGAAGGCACTGAGCTCACTAGAAGACAAGCTACACCTAGACTTGATCTGGGTTCCCGGCAACAGTCACATTTTCGGCATCGAAAAAGCGGACGAGCAGCAACTTTTCTAAACGAATCCCAGGCAGAGTTACCACCATGCTCGCTAGGATCGATCAAGAGAGACCGCAATACATAGTGTAAACAGTTAGCAAATATTAGATGGAAAAGTACAACAAAATGCATAATAACTAAACAAATATGGCCAAAATATGACAAGAAAAGAACTAACGACTTATTTAATTATTATTATTATTTTACTTGTTACAAAAAAGGTCCGGGGGCAAAACCGCTATCATTAATACTTCTCGAGATATTTGGCTTTTTAAGTAAGACCTTATAAAATTTTCATAGATCCTATGTAATAAAAAATCTATGAAAATATATTCATATTAGATCTTTCTTGTAGCAAATAAAATTTCCCACAAGTTTGTCATGTATATTTCTTCTTTAGCTCTTGTCGTTTACGAGATATATCTTCTTCTTCTTTACTGGCGTAGATACCGCTTACACGATTATAGCCGAGTCAACAACAGCGCGCCTGTCGTTTCTTCTCTTCGCTACGTATGGATGGAGTCATGTGTAGAAGTTCACGCAAGTGAGGAAAGTTCTCTGATCACCATTCACTTGGGAGTGGCCAGATTCTTTTACGTATGACTCAAGCAGCTCACGGCTTCCGGTCTTTGACCAAGTATCCTCTGGGTAGCCTAAGAACATCCGTTTGAAGGCGAGCTATAGTGAGAAGGCGAAATATTCCCTACTTAGGGTTGTGCGCTGGGTTTGGGACCCGCCACGTAAAAAAAAACACCCCCAATGAAAGGATGAACGAGATATATAGTATACAAAAAAGTGGGAGTTTCGTGGAAAAACCAGGTTTAGAGCCCCGTACTACCTCGCCGGTGAGAGTTTCGACTCTGTCGCTTTGGGTACTTTTGTAGAGTGTTCAATTTTGAGAAATAAGTGTCTAAAGTCAAAGCGATGCCATAAAATACCTCTGAGCTATAGATATTTAAAAATAAAAAATCATGATTTTTTGGAAAATTTTTAAATGCCTTGATTCAGTCCTTAACCTTAATATTATAGTTCAAAGAAAAACACCCTCATGTACAAACATATATACATACATCTAGTACATAGTGCTAGAGAGATGGCAATAGAGCTTGAATCTGCTACTGGTCCGTTCGAATGATTTTGGGCAATATTTTGGATATAAAACGTATTCTCAACCACCGTATTTACCAGATTTGGTTATATGGGATTTTTTCTTGTTTCTCTAACTGAAATTGTTGCTCCGTGAAACCCGTTTTCAGCCAATCGAAGAAATAAAATAAAATTCGTTGAAAGAGCTGAAGTCCATCCCAAAAAGTACTTAAGAAAAATATTTCGAGGATTAGAGAAATCGTTGGCAAACACTGATTCAAATCGTTTTCAGCGGCAATTTTGTTCAGAACTTCCACATAATACTTTTTTTAAACAAATAACTCACGGTTTCACAGCTGGGAATTGTTGTAAATACATGCATATACATATATAATATTTTTGGATTTGCTTATTTTGTGTTGTTGTTGTGCGAGAGGTTTATGACTCTTCAACATTTATTTCTAGTGTAACCTTAAACTGATGCAAATTAATCGCAAAAACTTTAAAAACATTGATTAAATACTCAATATTGAACTAATTAATTCAATGTGTCAAGAGATAAAATAGTTTCTGAGTATTTTGTTTTCGTTGAATTTTGTTTAATAATTTCTGCGCAAATTCGCAAAGCAACTCGATAAGTTGACTTTAAGCTTTAAGTGCTTATTATAATTATGCCTACACTCTGAACAAGTTTGAGAGTGTGAATGTTGTTATTGTTGGCGCATAATTAGTAATCGGGTATTTTCGGCACTTTAAAATGCGAGCGAGCACCATTAAGATTAGACAATTTAATGAGTCAAAGTAAAAGTTGTCAAATAGTTTTTATCTTACATACATACAGCCATATATATATGTATGTATATGTATTGTTGTTGCATTAATATTAATGTATATCCAACATATACATATTTATAAGTATGTTTATGACTATAAAAAATTACATGCGGAGAATACTTACACATCTGTACATATTATTCGATATATTTAAAACAAACTTGTACATCTTTGTATGTATGTACATATGTATGTCTATATAAGCTCATCAGCAAATGCAAATGCAAGTGCATATCCACACGAATACCGGAAGCAACAATTCAATCTAACTTCTATTTACAAACACACACACACACACACAAGCATAACTTTAAGTGGAAATCCGACATCAACATTCGTGCATTCACATATAAATATGTACATATAAAACTATGGTAATAAATGGGACGCCCAATGGGGCCAAACACGGAAGACCCAAATTTTTGTGTCACTTTAACCAATAGAGTCTATGTAAATCCTCCACAAAATCGGGGGAATCGAATTCAATTTGCAATGGCCATAAATAAACGAGTACTTGAACCACAACACAACATTCCATTGTCTCTATTTTCTTTTCCAACGCGTCGAAGTTTAGTAAACAAAACGCGCATAGAAGCCAATATGGCATAGGCAGTCGGGGGGCATTAGTTATGATGGAGGCAATGCGGTTAAGGAGA
Source organism: Bactrocera correcta (assembly GCA_027475135.1). Classification (NCBI taxonomy): domain Eukaryota; kingdom Metazoa; phylum Arthropoda; class Insecta; order Diptera; family Tephritidae; genus Bactrocera; species Bactrocera correcta. Next base: position 72,601,380 of record CM050326.1, read on the forward strand.
ATCACAGCGACATTTCATTAATGGAGTCAAAAGTGGCAAGTTACGAGCCGAACGAACCCTGCACTCAGCCAAAGCGTAGCAACCGTGGCAGACACACAATTGTTGCGCACAACGCCAAAGCTCAGCCGAAAGGGAAGAGAGACACAATTCAATTAAAATCAATTTGAATGGCAAACAAATTTATGGCTTGGACGAGCAAGTGATCAATTAAAAGTGGGAGATATTAGATGGTGCAAACACACAAACATAGAGCATTTTTGTGGCTCCCTGCCCTAGAAGGGGTTGAGATTATATTTTTAGCAACGCAGATCATATGTGCTGGTTTTGGTTATTTTGCATGTACTGAATGTATAAGCTCATATTTTGAAAATATAGGCGTCTAAAGTTTCATATACATAGTTTAAAAAAACAAAAAAATAGTGTTACATAAGTGACCTCGAAAACCATAGCTGAAGATATAAACAAATATAATCATCACCGATCTATTTTGGGGGTAATTTAATGAACTTTTTAAAGTAAGATTCTCACTTAACAGCTCAGTGCAAATGGGACTTAGATATGAGTTATATTTCTAATATTAATGGTCTACTTCCCCACAATGCTAGAACTCAAATAAGATTAGAGTTTTCATACAGTCAAGTTCCAGCTCAAAAAGGAAAATTGCCGATTGCAAGTCTTCGTTGTTTAGTTTCATCACGTCTGTTATAATTTTGTCCACAACTTAAGGACGCACTTTACTAAAACGCAAACTATTGGTTAGTCGAAAAAGGTCTTTTCGTATTTCTAATCAAACTTCAACTTATTTTTTTTATTTTTATAATGAAGTTTAATGTACCAAATATGTACCATTTTGGTCGACCACTTTTTGCCACTTTTCCGCTAGAGACATCAGTGTAAAACTTTTCTGGTTTCTCGGCGAAAAACTGCGACAAGTAATTTTCACAGACTTCTCTTGAAGACAACTTTACTCCATTAAGAGAGTTCTGCATTGACCGAAACAAATGGTAGTCCGATGGGGCAAGGTCAGGGCTATATGGTGGATGCATAAAAACTTCCCAGCCAAGCTCTCCCAGTTTTGCCGAGTTTTCAAAGATGTGTGTGGTCTAACGTTGTTCTGATGGAAGACGAAAACCTTTCTGTTGATCAGCTCTGGACGTTTTTTCGATCGCTTGCTTCAATCTCTTTAATTGATGACAGTAAAATGAAAATCAATCGTTCGACAAGGTTGGAGCAGCTCTTAGTGGATGATTCATTTCCAATTCCACCAAACACTCAGCATAGCCTTTCGAGGCGTCGATCCTGGCTTTGCGACCATTTGTCGAGCTTCACCACGCTTGGACCATGATCTTTTTCGCACATTATTGCCGTATTTGATCCATGTGTCGTCTCCTGGTACCAATCGCTTCAGAAATGATTCGATGTCATTTCGTTTCAGCAACGAACCGCAGATCTTAATTCGGTCCATTAAATTTTGCACAGACAATTCATGTGGTACCCAAACATTGAGCTTCTTTTTATTACCAGCCTTTTTTTAATGGTTCAAAACCGTTTGATGATAAATGTTAAGTTCCTTAGCGATGTCATGGCTGCTTATGTGACGAGTTATGGTCAATTTTTTCTATAATTTCTATCTACTTTTTCGAGGATACGTCGACCAAAGTGATGTCCATCTTTCACATCGAAGTTTCCAGAACGGAAGCGAGCGAACCATTGTTGTGCTACACGAACTGATGCAGCCTCTTCTCCATAAACTTCACAAATTTCATTGGTTGCTTGTCGTAGCATTCTTTCTTTTTCAAATAAAATTTTCAAATATATAGCGAATTTCTTCATTATATTCACTCATTTTTGAGCAGCTTTTTTCAACTTCCCGAATTTTATTTTATTTTTCTGGTTAAATTAAACTTTTCTTGCCTTTCCAACACTATATGGTGTAACACAATGTGCTTGGTAGCACAGGAGATATACGACAGCAACGACATCTATTGACAAAATACGAAAAGACTTTTTCGACTACCGAATATATATGCTTATGTCTGATAGCGGAAGCTCTTTTGCATTTTGAATGAAGATAAATATTTTAGAAAAACACTGAAACATTACAAGCGTAGTTTTTATTAAAAATATAAATAAAAAACACCCGCGCAATTTCTTGGTAAACATTTAATTTGCTCGGTCAAGAAGCACGTCAATTGAAAAACGTCAACTGGAAGGTTATAAATTCATCAACAAGTTTGGCGTACAATTGAATTAATTAAAATTCCCAACAATTTGTCATGAATTTGCCTGCCCGTTTAATTGAAAAGTTTACAAATATTTTTACGTACCGTTACGTCTGCATGTATGTAAGTGACTTTACGTTTGTAAATAGACAATTTTAGAATTACAGAAGAAATATTGCCTCCTTGGCCTCCACTTGACCATAATTTGTGCCACCCAAAACTCCTACAACTCCAGCAATGGAAATAATGAAATAAAGAATTCCAAAGGCCTAAAAGTCCAACAATTGATTACCATTTAAAAGTAGGAATTTAAAGTCTTGTTTGCCAATTTGCTTATTAATCATTCTTCAATTGTTCTAAAGTACGAATATGTATGTGGAATGACCTCAATGAGTTATTGACTGACGCCTTGTTTGCCTAAGCCAAAATATGCTTACAAACACACACACATACACAAATATGCAATTTTCGTTGAATTTTCTTTGAATGGAAACAATGTGCGATGCGTGAAGGTAATACGGAGAAAAGGTCGTCCCCAAAAAAGGGGAAACGTTGCGCATGCGTCACACAGCACGAGTGTGACACACCGTCGCATGCGTCTACACACATACATACATACATGCACGCGCGCAACTTCAATCACAGCGTAAGCAAAATTGATGTGAACGTCATTGCAGCGCATTAACGTCAAAACAAACGACAAATTACATATATACAAAAAATGTGACAACACAAACAACAACGCACATTTATACCTGTCTCCAAGCCTACACATGCGAATGGTAAAGCTTTGCAGTAATATTTATTTATTTCTCAGTACAAGGTGCGCTCCTACTACGTCTTCAAAAATTAACGCACGTCCGCGGATATCCGCAGCTCTGCCAGCTATGCCAGCTCAGCCACAACCACATACCAACAACAACAACACGGACTAACAATACTCAGTTCGATCGTTTAACTGCCGCAAATCTAAAAGTTATGCGCCGCTGATTGACTTCATCGTCACTAAATCGTCATCTCGGCGCAACGCGTGGCCATCTTCAGCTTTTGGTGAGCTAACGGTTACTGCCATAACACATAAACGTTGAACTGTCCAAAACGTAAAACCAAATGTACCCAGCGTACGTTTCCATACTGCGTTTCCATATTCGGCGCTTTGCAACTGTTTCTCTTTAGCCTTTTGTGGCGTCTTTTATGGGTTCCTGTCTTTGTTCTTAGTTAGCTAATTGTGGCATGCGTTCCAAATACTTATTGGTTTAGGCATAGCGTAAACAGTTTTTCGAAACGAGGTTTATTGTGGTATTTACATAGAACAAATTCTAATAATAATACTGTTATTATGTTTTTGTACGTTTTGAGTACGGCTTCCTCCAGCTGTCAAATGTTGACGTGTTGATGTAAATAGAGTGCTAATTTCCATTTTTGCGAATTGAAGGGAGCAATGGTATACCATATGAAATTTTACCCAATTCTTTGTTTTAAAATAACAAAATTGTTTGCGAGATCTAAATAGTTAGAAAACAGTTTTCACGTGTGTCTTTAAGAGTTTTCGGATTATATCGATATGTTTGTGAAAAGTAAACAATCGGAAATTTGCCACTGCCCGCCGAGGGGTTATTTGTATTAGAAAATTGGGATCGAGTTTAGCTGATGTATATGGGTATTGCAGACCGTTAATCACGCCGTTCCCACGACAGTTGGGTCTAGGTTATCGAACCGTACCCGGACTTTTATCTAGCCAAGGACTATCAGCTACGCAGAATTCTATCCTACAAAACAGCAAAAACAACCGTTAATCCCGAAAGACACAACGAACTGTCACTAGGTTGTTTTGTTTATTAAACGTTCTGAGCTCAGCGGCCTAGAGCTTAGACCACTAAAAGAGATTATTTCCACATGAAAATTAGAATAAAAACCAGTAAGTTAAGAGCTAAGTTCAGGCATAACCGAACATTTTATACTCTTGCAACTTTCAAGGACTTAACCTAGGAAGTACCTTCAGCTACATAAGGCCTGTTAGTTATTTGGGTCTAGAACGAGCTTTCACACGATTTTATTCATTATAAGCAGAAATATGCACTGTTATAAGAAAAGCACGCTCTTCCAATTTTATTAAAATAACTCACATTTTAGCCGACATAAACGGTATTAAGTCACCCAGAGGTTCTAAAACTTTGTATTAGGTATATTCTATGGGATTAAGAGATGTACTAACCCGAGTCAACCCATTTGTAGGCCCCACATATACTTCTTTTTCTTAATTGGCGTTGGCACCGCTTACGCGATTATAGCCGAGTCAACAACAGCGAGCCAGACGTTTCTTCTTTTCGCTACGTGGCGCGAATTGGATATCCCAAGCGAAGCCAGATCCTTCTCCACTTGGTCCTTCAAACGGAGTGGAGGTCTTCCTCTTCCTTCCAATATTTTAGGGACTTAAACTTTTGATGGATTTGTACAATTTTTGGTCATAAGATGGCATACTGCAAAATCTATATTCTTGAAAAGTTGTACCCCACTATATTGATTCCTTCTTGATTTGTACACTCGAAATGAAAGAATCAGACGGAATTTGAAATTGTGCTAAATGGGAAGTAGGTGTGTCTGTAGTCCGATTTTGAACTGTCAACATAGAAATTTCAGGAGGATTCTCGAGATATGTGATTTCACCTGAGAGAGGGCGATCCCTTTTATTGATTTATCGCGCATTTAGTAGTTGCAAGACAAACGGACAATCGCCCGTATTTCGACTCGTCACGTCATCCTGATCCTTTACATATATGTATATAACCCCTATCTCGATTAGATGATACGTACAATCGTTAGGTGAACAAAGCTATTATACTCTTTAGCAACATGTTGCAAGAGTGTAACAATACTGAGAAAAAACGTAGCAAAAAGGTACCACCGAAGCTATAAATCCTTCACAATTGCAGCTCCTTACAAGAACTTAAATCCGATCGTTCAATTTGTATGGCATCTACGTGCTTTGGTGGTCTGGTATCGGTAGTTCGTACATATACAGACAGTCAGACATGGCTAAATCGGCTTAACTCGTCATGCTGATAAGTTATATACTCGTATGTACATACGTATATACATATATAGTATGTACTTTGTAGGGTCTCTGACGTTTTCTTCAGGGTTTTACAAATTACGTGGCAAACCTAATATACCCTGTTCAGGGTATAATAAAAAGTATAGGATCAGTCTGACCTTACTTAAGTGTACATCCAATTTTAAATTTTTATACCCTGAACAGGGTACATTAAGTTTGTCACGAAGTTTGTAACACCCAGAAGGAATCGTCGGAGACCCTTTAAAGTATATATATAAATGATCAGTATGTCGAGCTCAGTCGATTTAGCATGTCCGTCTGTCTGTCCGTCTGTCCGTCTGTCTGTATATATACGATCTAGTCCCTCAGTTTTTTAAAATATCGTTTTTTAATTTTGCAAACGTCATTTTCTCTTCAAGAAGCTACTCATTTGTCGGAACGGCCGATATCGGACCACTATAACATATAGCTGCCATATAAACTGAACGATCGGAATCAAATGCTTATATGGAAAACTTTCACATTTGACAATATATCTTCACCAAAATTTGTAAAGTTATTTCTAGGGAAAAATGAAAATCTCCGAGAAAATTTGTTCAGATAAGACTTAATTATAGCAATGTATGCACCTTAAAGTGAGCATATCGGAGATAAAAAGTTCTTGTAAGGACAAAGCTGTCAAATTTCAAGATATATTCAAAAACTTTGTATAGATTATTTATATATAGACAGGCGACATGGCTAAATCGCTCAACTCGTCTGAAAATTATATATGTCAAACGTTACATATACTATAGTATGTACTTTGTAGGGTCTCTGACGTTTACTTCAGGGTTTTACAAATAGTCTAACAATATACCCTGTTCAGGGTATTTAGTATCGGTCAACTGACTTTACTTAATGTACATCCAATTTTAAATTTTTTAAATAAAAAACTCAAAGCATGAAAAGCATACCAAATTCTCGGGAAGTACGCTATAATGACGTTCGAAAAAAGAACTGTTTCCTCGAATTGGCAGATTTTGATGAATTCTCCATTAAGCTTAATCTGTCCACCGTCTAGAACTTGTTTCTTTCTCAACAAAATGAGTTTTCCAGAAATATTCTTTTGTTGCTCTACAAGCTCCTTGACTTGTTGAACTTCTTATCCATACACCGTTATTACGTTTACACAAAATCGCCAGGTATTTGCCATGTAATACAATATTTATACCTATAAGTACATACCTGTAGACTAGCAAAGTGGTACGATAAATCAAAATCGATGAAAATGCACTTCGTTGCGCACTCGCATACCAGAAATTAACACAGACATTGATTTACGACGCTTCGAAGCAGCTTCGTTGCAACACACACCCGCACCACGAACACTTATATACATATGCGTGTATATGTATGTGTGTTCAATGCCGATTTGCTGCCATAAGTCAAGCAGACAATTGGATTGTTGCAATTGCAATCGCGATCGCATACGAAGTTAATGAAGCATAATCAAAGGGTACCGATCTGTTGATCGCAAACAACAACAAATGCACAGAAAACTATAACTGCAGGACATAATCGCGCGAATTAATTGAAAGATCGTGAATGGCAGATCGGGCGCTAAAACTTGGTCATGCAACACCACGATGAAGCAATACGTTCGTTGCCACACAGACAAAAACGCAACAATCTTGTGGCAACTTGAGAGGTTCACATGGCCATCTTGCAAGTGACTCGACCGCTAGCACATACATATGGTACATACAAACATGTATAGTCTTGAAAACACCGTGGCATTTTTGGGCATTGGTAGAAGGGAGTTGAGCGCGAGTGCCAGCGCGATAAGCTCAATCAACGGGAAATGTCATAATTCGCTGTGAGCCAGCGAGTGCTAATTTTGACGCTTCAGCAGCTTCCTACTTACCATTTTGGCGCTATTTATTGCTATTAATTTTCGGTTTTGTGTTCGTAGTATTGAAAATTACCTAATCGAGTCATCATGGAGGTGTCTTGGCGATGGAAAAATATGATGATATAACCGAAAACTCTGGCAGCACCTACGCAATAGTGATTTTATTATTTTCTTTCATACATACATATGTATATGCATGCATACATTATATAAGATAATCTGGGCAACAGGTGCAGGCAATTCAGCGCAGCTTTGATTCGCTGACTCGTTGAACGCTCATATCTATTACTCACCGACTTACGTCTGTTGCTTGACATTGAAATATAAAATACAAGATGCCTTTTATGTAAGTTCAACTTGCCTTCGCAAACACAAACACAACCTCTCACACACACACGCACACATACAAGCAAGCCTTAACACTTTGTAGCCACGTTAACAATTGTGCATTTATTTTCATTCTTCACTGTAGCGGCAGCTTTTAGCTCCATACTAGCGCTAGTATATATCATTAGTTTGTGTGTCTTAGCTAAACTTCACCTGGATTCATCTCGCATACAAAAGTATGTACACACATACGTACACATATGAACGTGTATTAACTGCTTCGCTGCATGTAAAATGGTTGTTTTGAAAATAAAAAAGCAAATTGCCAACGATAAACGGCAAAAGTGCACTTTAAGTCGGAACGAGTTGACTGCAATGCACGTGTGTGCCTTTGTATGTGTGTACTGAATATAACTCGTCGTTAAATACAAAGCGAGCGAGTCGTGGGTATATCAAATTGCAAAACAACAGTTGACAGCTGACGAATAGAATTTCGCACAACAAGAAATGTTATGAATATCTCGCAGCGTTTGCTCTCTTTTATAGCTTAATTTAAGTGTTAATAGGCACTTAAAGCGTTTTATGGCAATTCTGTTGAAAAAGTGATGCTACTCGTAATATGCATTGCATATTCCTCGGCACATACCGTTATACATATGTATCTACTAATTGACGCATATGCTGTTTTGGTATGTCATTTGAAGTCAATGGAAGATTTGTTATGAATTCACGAACTTACCTCACTTAGTGGAAGTACATTTATTGATGTGTTTATAGACAAGGGAGTGATCGGGATTGATTCATTTTAATTGGCCTCATGCGCTTAACAGAACTCATTGGTTCTAAAAATTTTAGGCGCAATTAGATCGTGGAACTTTTTTCAAGTGCATATAGGGTACATTTTTTTTGATATGAACTGGAACTAACTCGCGTTCAAGCTCTCCACTAAGATTTGGAATTAGTACCCAAAACAACTACCTTATAATTTATCCATATTTTATTTTTCAGTAGAAAATATGTCCAACTATGCCATCCTGTCGAAATTGTTAGGTTGAATGTCACTATACAAGGTCTATAATTTTTGTATACCGAGTAAAGATGACTAATTGAATTTACAAGTACTATGAATTTTATAACTCTGAACAAAAATTGAATGAAGTTATCGACTCGATTTTTGAGAGCTTCTTAAGTCTGAATAATCTTTTCCGATGTCGAATAAAATTTTTTTTTTTTAATACCCTAGCAAATATGAATTGGTGCTAATTATTCGAAACTATATTGTACCCGCGAAAAATACTTAGTAATTTTCCATATGCTATTTTCAGTCCAAATCTAACTCCATTGTCGAAAGTTGTGCGAACGGATAACCCAAAAATAATGGGCATTTGTCAAGTAGGGAGATGTAAAATTGACCAAGGACGCCCCAAGTTTTTTCCTAGAATGTAAGTAGTTAGGGTAGAAGCAGCCAAAATCATGTTGACTCATTGCACATACATATTTATAGAGGGTTTATCACTGATAAGATGGAATTTAAAAGTACAGAACAATGAATCATCCGTTTTGGGCAACTCAAGGGGGTTTTTTATCGATTCATTCACTACAGGATTCAGCTGAATTTTAGGCTATTGAATGAGTCAGGCATGGGTTGTTGGTTAAGCTAGGTCGTATAGTTTTATGTTCGCAGGCATAAGGTCTCTTGATGCTACAATAGCTGGTTCCTGCTTAAACAGGTGACTTTGGATGATTTCAGCAAAGCACACCAGCAGAAATTTTGGAGAGGAGTTCATTATCTCCTTAACTGGGAACAAAGGAGTGAGGGTTCATACCTTTGTCCTAGTCCGGAGTCGCAGTGTTTTGATATGTTTGCAGCTTTTCGTCTCATAGGGGGTGGCCTTCAGCTCAGTAACTTTAATCCACTCGAAAAGGAGTAAGCAGTATGGAAAAATGGAAACTACGCAGCATCTGTGTATCCTGTACAAACCTTGTCTTTTGTACAACTGATAAAAAGTTTACTTATGGTAAAGTGTATCGACGGTATCTATGATCACATAAAAATTTTCAACCAAAATTTCTTTCCGCATCGAAATCGATTTCGAACCGCTAAACGTTCTATTTAAAAACGAGAAAAACAATTTAAGACCCCGAAATCCTCACTTTCGATATTTTTCGAAATTTTGAAAAACTGCTGTTACCGCTTTCCTTGTTTCTACATCAACTCATAAGCGTGACAACGTGAATTTAGTCACACATTTCAACCATTTCATATTTGAAATAGGCCAGCTCAGCGCTGCTCCGTAGATACTGCATCGATATGTCCGTCTTTGAGTGTTCATTCTTTACACGTGTTCATTGCCTGCATTGTGCACTTTCTAAGCTTGCATTGTTATTGCAATTACATATTTTCATTATTCGCCGTACATTGCAACGTTACATTGTAATTCGCTGCAGCGGCTTCGCCACTATACATGTATGTATGTGTGTGTGTGCCTCCAGCATGCGGCAATTGCAGCGAGCTCGAGTTAATTTGCAAACAATGATAATTTCTAGCAATCAATATAAATACTAAATAATTGATTTAATTAAGCGTGAACATTTGTGGCTTAAGCGGAAAGGCGAAAAAGCGAAACATTCAAAGGCGATTGAGTGAAGTGAATAAAAAATGCGAGTGTCTAAGCAAGTGGGCTTCACACTAATTTGTCATTTCATTCATAAATTAATAACTTAATTAAGCGGCAATTGTGTGTGAGTGTCAGTGTGTGCGTGTGTGTGTGTGATTAAGTAGTAATGCCCGAGATATAGATCGATAGATGGATTTGTTTATGCTTTTTGCTTGCCGAATTCGCTTAAGCGAAATATGCAAACGATTTCTTTGAGAGTTTTTGAACCTTAGCGCGGAGGTCATGAGCACCAATTACAGGTCTTAATTCACGAATGTGTGCTTATGTGGATGTGTGTTATAAGGCAAATGCGTTAAGTAATATGGTAAAATCTAATGACTTAGCATTTTGAAGTGTTAATGCACTTGTGTGTGTTGTACTTGCTTTCTGTTGTGCTAACCTCAACGCAGCAACAATAGCAAACACACTTATCCACTGGATCATGATTTAAGCACAAAAGCGCTGCTACCAATCAGCAAAACAGCAAAACAACAACGGCATTATGCCAATATGTGTCGGTGCAGGGAGTTCAGTGCACTTTAATTACCAGCAGCACCTCAACTTCTTCTACTTGACATTTTGACCACTCGACGTGCGTCCAAGTGTCGACCGTGTCGACGGCGTCAGCGGCCAATCAGCTGCCAACATTCCAATTGCCACGCTGACCTTAACTTTGAATCGATCAAGTCATATATCATCGGCCAAACAAATACTTGCTTTACATACACACATACATACGCACATATGTACTTATGCACAATACATAGATTAATGTTTTCTTTTGAGGCAATTACTTATGCAATGCCGCCTTGTTCGGCATGTGAAGTGGGAAACTTGAAACCAGAAATAAAAATTTAATAAATAATAAAAAAAAATATTTAAAAAAATAAAAAAAATATATTTAAAATGACACGCGCAGATGTGTTCCTGCACATACAAACACACATATTTGCACAATGCAGTAGCTAACTGCGTCGATATTAATTAAAAGACTGATTAATAGTAATCGACAGCTCGTCGCAGAGCGGCGAATTTGCATTTGCCATTCATAACAGTTTGAATTTCGAGTTCACGTTCACGTCCATAGTCCAAGCGTGTCATGCGAGTGCAGTGGGATGAATCCGTTTCACGCATGCGCAACATAATGACCCCAATCGGGGCTGCTGGCGCTGGCCACTGCTGGTGCACATGTGTTGCGCGCATGTTGCGAAAGGGGGAAGCTCGAGGCTATGGCACACAGCACGCAGCGTATTGTGTTCCCTAAGCTCTTGTTCCAAGCCGGCTCTTGCAGCGTGCCAAAACACACACACACACACACACATGCTCAAATACGCGTTTGCATGAATGAAATATGCATGTGTGTTGTTGTTGCTGTTTGGTATTTTCATTGTTAGCTTCACTAAAAGCGACATGCTCTGCTGCTTTTGCTAAAAACGCCTGTTGCTCATGTGCTGCTTGCTTTTATTGCCGCGCAGTGTTGCTACGGTTTGACATTGACTCAAGGTTTCAGCTTTTGCCGTTTCTGTGTGGGCTTATCGATCAAATGCCCCTTGAGTTTTCGTTTTCTTACAGGCAGCACGTTGACGAATTGACGGAACACAGCGTGTGCTTACATATTCTAATTTCATTCAGAAGTTCTGTGCGCGATTAGTCACTACGTTAACTATTGAAAGCAAACACTTTATTATTGATATATACATATATGGAATTTTATTAGTTTAGAATTGTTTTGCAACAGTTTGGAACATTCTAGAGTGATGTACTTAAGTTGATTCCCAGTTTTAATTTGAAGAATTTCATTACAAACTTCATTGTCTTGACTTTAACTCGACTTAAGCGAGCATTCCATAATTAAACACATAGAGGAACTTTTCAAGATTATTCTTATTAGATGTCTGGGTTGGACATAAGTTCCGGAAATGACTCTAAGGAAAGGCAAGTAGAAAAAGAAACCAGCCACTAAGTTCCATTTTGAAGGGAATGATCTAGGAGTATACTTGGAGAGTCACATTCCCTTCCAGAGTTCACAAAGCTGCCACTATTCCCCCTCTACCACTATTTATAAATTGATCCAGCTATTGAGTTTTGTTGAGGTTTAGGAAGGAAAGCTGCACCAACTGCAAGGATGACTGTGCCGGGAAGAGGTCGCTGAGGAATGAGCAAATCCAAAGTGAAAACAAGTAAGGAAGGGCTAAGGTCGGGTGTCACCGAACATTTTATACTCTCGCATGATAAAGTGATAATCGAGATTTAATTATCCGTTATTTACATATTTTTTTTATTTTACTGTAAAATTAATTAGATTAGATCAATTTGTGTACTTTGAGTATTGAATTGTATTTTCATTTTTATGTATGTATTATACAGAGAAGGCATCAGATGGAATTCAAAATAGCGTTATATTGGAAGAAGGCGTGGTTGTGAACCGATTTCACCCATATTTCGTACATGTCATCAGGGTGTTAAGAAAATACTATATACCGAATTTCATTGAAATCGGTGGAGTAGTTCCTGTTTTTTGGTACATAAGTGGGCGACGCCACGCCCATTTTCAATTTAAAAAAAAAACCTGGATGCAGCTTCCTTCTGCCATTTAGTGTTTCTGACGTTTTTTGTTAGTTAACGCACTTTTAGTGATTTTCAACATAACCTTTGTATGGGAGGTGGGCGTGGTTATTATCCGATTTCTTCCATTTTTGAACTGTATATGGAAATACCTGAAGGAAACGAGTCTGTAGAATTTGGTTGACATAGCTATAGTAGTTTCCGAGATATGTACAAAAAACTTATTAGGGGGCGGGGCCACGCCCACATTTCCAAAATATGACCCTCCATAATGCGATCCTTTGTGCCAAATTTCACTTTAATATTTTTATTTATGGCTTAGTTATGACACTTTATAGGTTTTCGGTTTTCGCCATTTTGTGGGCGTGGCAGTGGGCCGATTTTGCCCATCTTCGAACTTAACCTTCTTATGGAGCCAAGAAATACGTGTACCATTCATCATGATATCTCAATTTTTACTCAAGTTACAGCTTGCACGGACAAACGGACGGACAGACAGATATTTCAACTCTACTCGTCATCCTGATCACTTTGGTATATATAACCCTATATCTGACTCTTTTAGTTTTAGGACTTACAAACAACCGTTATGTGAACAAAACTATAATACTCTCCTTAGCAACTTTGTTGCGAGAGTATAATTATGCTCGTTGTCTATTTTGACATCAAAGCCAACATCCACCATGAATTTGTTCCTCCTGGATAAACCGTCAACGCAAAGTTTTACGTGGAAGTCCTCAAGAGACTCAAAGGAAGGGTCGAGCGGATCAGACTAGACATCGCAGCCGATTGGAAGTTGCACCACGACAATGACCCGGCTCACAGCGGCTTTCTTGTGAACAGCTACCTTTAAACCCAAAGGGCCCACATCCCAACGCTTCCGCCTCGGACTTTTTTTGTTTCCTTGCCTGAAGAGGCCGATGAATGGCAAGCATTTAGAGGCGACAGAGGGGATCCAAGCAACATACACCTCCGCTCTCAAGGCTACTCCGGCGAATGGCTTCCGTGACACCCTCAATGCTTGGAAATCGCGCTGGCAGCGCTGCATCGACTCAGAAGGAGTCTTTTTTGAAAGTTTTTAAAGAATTGTAACGATTGGTTCAATAAATTTTTTTTGAATCAACTCAGTCTTATTACTTTCCGGACAAATCCTGTTTGCCACCTTATGACTAAAAATTGTACAAATCCAACTACAAGTGGTAAAACTGTTCAAGCTTCTATGTACCGTATATTTGGACCCCGTTACCTAAGGTTGTCTGTCACCGAAAATATTGGTCAATTAACAGATTTATAATTGAAATTTAGTGAGAATCTTTTCCTGACAATGGTAACTACTCCGTGTATCAAAAATGAGTCGAATCGGGTTAATACTTCCCTTACACCTCATATACCTAATTTAAATATTTTCGAACTTCAGGGTGACTTTTTGCCACATACATCAGCCCAAATGTGAGTTATCGGGAATAAATATTGAGAGAGTGTGTTTTTCTTATAACGGTGCACATTTGTGCTTAGAATGAATAAATTCGGCTGAAAACTCAGCCTAGATCCCAAATAACCAAAAAGCCTTATGTACCTTCAGGCACTTCCCCAACATTAATGCTTGCAAGTTTCATAGTCTGAAAAGTTCGCTTCTGCCCAAACTTAGCTCTTAATTACTGCTTTTGATTAGTTTTTTCTGATATCTAAGGCAGACTTGCCACTCAGCTGTCCTTCAACATTTCGTACAAGATTTACTTTCATTCAACTCAAGAACCAGCCAGCTTTACATATGTCTGTACTCTTACGTATTTATAAAAAAAAAATCTACTTGCGCGGTGTTTATCGAAAGATTTAATCAATGAAAACAGCCCACAAGCATGTGTGTACCTACTTCCGTATGCCAGCTGAGCCAAGAGTTGGCACTTCATTGGCGGTTCGCTTCCCTCTCAAGTATGTTTGGCGATAAAATTACGAATATGGCAAACTGGTGGGATATGCAAGCGTAGATTTTATGCAACACAAAAATGATTATGCCCAGAATTTTAAGCCAAATATTCAATAAAATCTTTGAATGAAGTGCGAAAATACAAAATTTACTTTTTACACTCAGCCATTGCGCGCATGTGGGTTTATCAGTCAGCAAACTTTGTATTATATATACTATATATATATAATTGTACGTTTGTTTTTTATAAAATTTCGAATAGTCAAATCGTGTTTTATTTTTAGATCGATGTTGTATTTCACTGTGAAACGCCATTTATGGGCAAGCCTTTTCTGCAAACTCAACCAAGTGCCTATTGTTTCGATTGATGTACATATGTATGTGTGTATGTATTCATCAATTCGGATCGCCAAGTGTTGATTTATCGCGCATGACGCATTTTTATTCGATTCAATTCAATTTGATTTCGCTTGATTTGTTCCAGCGACACAGGTGTGGGTGTCACACTTGGCGCGTTCGATAGGCAAAGTGGCTGTACCTTACTAATACATGCATGCATAGCTAAAGAAGCGACAAGTTCCACGTTTTCTGCAAATCGTTACAGTGCTTCAAAGTTTAAATGCGTCCGAGAAGTAATAAAATAAGCATAACAGTAAATGCATTAGCATTTATTCGTTCTGTCAATGTTGCAACTATACACACACACATGTGTATATGCGCATAGTATGTGAATGTGTGCAGATTCATAATTGTCTATAGAGTAATGTTTGTGAATGCGCTCAGCGAAGACATCAATATTGAAATTCTGCTTAAGTGCATGGAATTGAATATTAAGCAATCGCGTGGGTGCGCATTCTGATGACAAAATAAATAAATATATAATCAAAATATTTGTGAGCAGCAAAAAGTTCATTTCAGCTTATAGCGTTTTAGCTAGCGAATTGCGGTTTAAATATAAATGCTTCCCATGAAAAATACTTAATGCTTCATATTCAAGTTATGTCAAGCCAAATACCGGTTTTTGTTTGTATTTCTTTATTAAAAGTGCTAGTTAATAGTTTGTAAATAGTATTTTTTTTTTAACTTTATGTATTTCCTATAAATTTTTTTGCAAAACCATGAGCTCAGCTGATTGGTAAATATTTCCACAAATCTTAAATGTAAGTGTCACTGCTATTATCGAAATGGCAGCACAAGTATATAGAGAGATAGCAGAGGATATCAGCATCGCTTATGAATCGAGTCAACACATTTTGGTTAATATTTTGGGTTGAGGACCAAAAGAAATAAATCTTTTGCAGAAATGACTTCGAAGGCAAAAGAGATGCTTGATAACGCAGATAAGGTCCCTACATTCATCAAACGTTCCAAGCATTTATTAAGCTCTGAAACACTAATTCTTATCTTATGTAACAAGAATATTAAGTTGTAGAGTAAGTTACCATGAATGTGTTGTACATATATTTTATATGTTCAATTTAATATCTTCATGCGTTAAATGTAATAATATCTACCTTAAGTGGCCTTTTCGCTCCTGAAAGTTATAAAACCTTATGTTTTTGTTGCCATTTGAATTCCTACGCACGCAATCAATCTTTATCCGGAAGTCAACAAAACTCCCACTCTGCTAGGTACTTTGCATAAATACATGCACATACATATGTTTGCATGTATGCACTAAATTTATGAATGTTTGTGTGTATGTGTGAGTTGATTAAAATAAATGTGTCTCTGCTTGCATTAATCCATTTATACAAATTAAAAAGACATTTTTCATTTTTTCATTTCAGAAAATCTGCAACACTGCACTCGACAAGCTCTAGGTATGTACATATGTATGCGTATAAGACTTATGGCGGTGTTAAGTAGCAATTACTGGCACAAAGCCATTAATAATAATAAAAGCGACCTACGACTACAAAAGCTAGTATGGAAATCCTTCAGAAAAAACATAAAATAATATTAAAAATATTTAAAATTAAAAAAAAAAACAAGTAAGGAAGGCCTAAGTTCGGGTGCAACCCATACTCTTGCAATTTGCACGATTAAAGCCAGGTCAAACAGCACGAAAAAAGGCATGTTTTTGTGATTTTTTTTTTCTAACGACACAGTTAAAATATATTTATTTAACGAAAAGTACATTAAAGTATGACATTTGAGGAATGTCTCATAAAATTTTTATAAAGAAATATTGAAAACTATGGCAATGGCAGCAATTGTTCGGACGTGTCTCGCAAAAAAGTTGAATTGCGGTGCCCCTCATAACTCGGTGCTGGATCATCTGAAATCAAAAAAGCCAAGTTCAATCGTTAGATAGATTTGCCCCAGGTAACGCTGTCGAGTTTTTTTTTTAATTTAAATTTTTTGAATTTTTTCGAAGACTTTGAAGTGAAAAACACAATTTTTTGAGAAAAAATCGGCTAATTTGTCATTGTAAAATCAAAATTATGAACAAAAAAAAAAACTCGACAGCGTTACCTCGTAAAATATATACAGAAATAGTGTTTAAAATTTCAAAAGGATTGGTGCAGTAGTTTTGAAGTTATGAGGGGCACCGACTTTAAAAACGTGAGTTGTGGGAAAAACGCTTAACAATAGCGCGCTCGGGTCGGGTCAGGTATATGTACGAAAATCGGGCAGGTATACAAATGCTCATAACTTCGTCAATTTTGCTTTAATTGACTTGAAATTTTAACACAATATTCTTCAGATATCATACATTCAATTTAAAAAATAAAAAAAAAGTGAAAAAAATTATTACCTTAACCCCCCCCCCCCTTTAGGCACATAAGGCTTGTTAGTTATATGGGATCTATGGTAAATTATCACTTGAGTTTTATTCATTTTAAGCACACTCTCTCAATTTTATTAAGATAACTCTCATATTAGCAGGTATAAAGTCAACCGGAAGTTCGAAAATACTTTATATTAGGTATATAGTAGTGGCTAAGAGTAGTATTCAACCATTTGTAGCACAGGCATACTAGAAAAGATTCTCTTTGAATTCCAATTACGTATCTCACAAACTGACCGTAATTTCCTGTGCAAAGTCAACTACAAGCAGTGCCTCCAGGTTTTCAGTACCTGGGGGCTTGAACAGTTTCGTTTCGGTTTTCGTCCATTTTCACACTGTTTCGGAAAAATCTAAGAAGAATATCACATATAAAATAATGTTGTAATCGGTCGAGCGGGTCTCGAGATATGTGATTTCACCTAAAAGTGGGCCGTGCCACTCGTTCAATTTCGACCCAGGCTTTTTTCTCAAGTCACAGCCCGACAGACAGACAGTCACCCGGATTTCAAAGCGTCTCGTCATTCTGACCATTTATATATGTATATATAACCCCATATTTATCTCGATTAGTTGAATCGATTCAGTTTGTCACGTTGTTCATTTATACGAATTTATACGGTATCCAACGTCTGGGTGTTACGAAGTTCGTGGCAAACCTAATATACCCTGTCAAGGTATGCAAATTTACTTACTTGCATATGTATATTCACGCGATTGGTGGTAAGTGTTATGTTTCGCACTTGCTCACTTGCTCACCTGCTCGGCAGTCGGCAATCAAACGAATTCCACACAGAAATTAACAGCCTGTTTGTTGGCTTTCGAGAGAATGTTTGTCAACAAGTTGCAGCAACATTTTTATAGCCGTTCGTGTTTGCCAATGACAGCAGTTTGTATTTCATATTCTAAAATATGTATATGCTTATTGCTTTGTTGCTGCTGGCAAATTTCCATTGTTTAATTATGTTCGGTTTGTTATTGAACTGTTAAATACGCGCCGATCCTTTGCTGTACAGCGAAATCGTGCTGAAAAGTTGGCGCACAAATCTGTTGCATTCGCGTGCATGCATGTTTGTGTGTATGTGTGAAGCATGCCTGCATGCCAATGCGTGTCAAATAAAAGTCGTACAACATGACACCGACGGCATTTGTGTGTCGCATTTACAACATTTCGATTTTTCTTATTTTTTTGTGTTTTTGCAATTTTTTGTTTTGTTTTGCATTGCCTTCATTGCAGTTTGCATAAATTGTTGAAAACATGAAATCAATTTATGGCAAGAAATCAATTTGAAGCATTTTTTTTCCTATTTTTTCTAAGCAGCTTCATAAAGAGTCAGATAGAAACAACAAAAAGTGTTGTAATAACAATGCAAATTCTAACAGCCTTTCATATTCTAAAATCGTTTTACAGTAGACTTGTATTGTTGTTGTAGCTGCATTTCTAGTATTTTTACAGGCGCTGTCGATCAACGAAAGTATCACTTATCATTGCTTGTCAATTGTTGCAAGCCAATAGAGGCTAATTACGATAAGCGAAAGGAAAATCGTAAAACATGCAAATCTAAATCAAAACGACCTCAATCAATCTACATCCTTATACATATATCTATATGTATGTGTATACTGACACAACACAATTTGTATTCGTTTGCTGACGCGGCTCTAGTTTCCCTCTCTTTCCACTGGCTGCCATTTGATGCCCAGTGCTGACAGATCCATCTCTCTGGTCACAACTGATTTTATTTGTGCACTTCATTCAATGGATTGTATGTATGTGCGTGTTTAGTATATGTATAATTTACAAGTACAAAGTTAATAACATCTAATGATTTACTTAAACTAAAAAATACAATTTTAATGCAAATAACTATTTATAATAACGTTAATAATCAATGTTCCTAATTCATGAATAATTTCATTAATGAAACTGTCTTCGGAAACTTATCATCAATCAGGGAAAAAGTTGAGTACGCTAGTCATTCTATATGTACCACTGCGGGTAAATGATAGTAAGACTTTTTATTTTGAATTTTGCGCAAAAACCCATTCGTCGAAATTTTTTCTCTATCGGCCGAATATCGTGGTATAGGTTGAGCCGAAGCCGAAAAAACCAAGTCAAAGCAGGTCAAAAGTCATGGTTATGTCGACAGTTTTCTTCGATTATTGAGGTGTAATGCACTCCGAATACCTTCCGGCCGGCGAAACTGTCAACAAGGAATACTACAAGGTGTCTTCCAAAGTAAATAGAACTTTTGGAATTTAGCGCCCACTGGCGGCGCCATCTAAATGTCGACTGGTGCGTTTTAATCTGCTATCTTTACCGATTGCCCAGAGAGAATTTCATGATATTTCATTGATTGGAAGTGGTGTTATTGAGTTTTAAGTGTCAGTATGTTTGTGTTATCGGTGCGAAAATGAGCTTCGAACAAAGAGCTAACAATAAATTTTGTTCTAAAATCGGTAAAACTTTTACCGAAACGTTTTAATTAATGAAACAAGTATATGACGATGATTGCCTATCCCGTAGCAGAGTGCACGAGCACAGAGTTAAACTTTTTTAAAGTGGTCGTAAGGTCATTGATGACGATCAACATGTAGGCCAATCAAAATCCGTGATCACCGGAAAATCCATCGAAACTGTGCTTGAATACATCAAAAATCAGCCGAAATCATCATTGAAATTCATGGAAAGGGAATTGAACATCTCCAAAATATCGGTTTATCGAATATTTGGTTTGACCGAATATTTGGGCTTACGAAAGGTGAGTGCACAGTTTGTTCCGCACAAATTGACTGACGACCAAGAATTGCTCAGAAGCCAACATTCGAAGCACTAGTATTTTACCAAAAATCACATTTTTACCATTAACCACTCCTCGTATTCACCTGATATAGCACCGTGCGACTTCTTCCTTTTTCGAAAAAATGCATTTGCCCATGAAAGGAAAGCGTTATGCAGACGTAGAGGCCATTCAAAAGACTTGCACCAGCATACTGGCGGCCATACCGGCCAACGAGCTAAAACACTCGTTCTATATGCTTTTGGACCGTGCAAAAAACTGTATTGAAGCAGAAAGGAGACTATTTTAAATGAAATGTGGGACGATAACTCTAAGTTTTTGAAGAACGATAGTGCACATTGAAGGCTATTAAGGTGGATCCACGGGGGGAGAGTTGTACATTATTTCCATCATAACACTCCGCCAAGAAAAAGACTTTGAGTTACAAGTACAAAATTATATGGTTCGGCGAAATTTTCTGCATTACTCATCCCTCGGCAACTATGATGTCCCCAAATTCCTAGACGTCGGTACAGACTATTAGTGAAAATGAATGGGAGAGTAAAACTTAGGTTAAAGTTAAATATTTCTTCAAAACTAAAGTCAAATGACAATATATGATAAGATTAGAATTTAATTAAAATTTAATAAGGAAAAGTTGATAGATGAAATTTTCAATGATACTCCAGTACGACAATTAATTAATAAAATATGTAAAATTTATCCACATTACGACTGTTCTGGAAGTTTGGAAAAGTTTTGTGCTGATAAGCGAAAACTTCCTAGGTAGCAAAAAAATTAAAAAGAAATTGTGAAAAATATGCTGGCAAACTTTCAGCTCGAGGAGCTCATATTTGGACTTAGCATCCGCAACCACCAGTATGTACATATATATTTTGGTACAACCCAGAAAATTATAGTCCGAAACATAGAAAAAGGTTTCACAAGGATCTAAAAGCGAAGTAAGAAAAGTATTAAAGACGGGATCGCCGCATAATAGCAGATTAGTGTTGGTCTTAAAAAAATATTGGCTACTGGACTATTTTTTTAAATAAATGCTCATTAAAGGAGTTTAATAATAACGTACATATTTTCAACAATTTTTCTCCGTTCGTTTTTTGTGATTGAAACATACTTCCTACCTTCCTCTGTATATTTAATTAGAATTTCTTAAAAATTATCTACTTTGAAGTCATTTATTCAGTTTCATGTATTTGATTTGAGTTATTTGAATATCTTGCTTTGATATTTGCAATAATTTCAATTTAATCCCCTTTTCAGTTTGTATGACTAAGCGCATGTTGGCATTAGTAGCGAAATTACAGATTCTCTTGCTGAAGATTTATCGTTTATTCGTAGGAGTTAAATGCCATTAACATATTTCAAGGTTGCCGATGCTCTGATGCTGTGATTAGCTTCAAAGACACAACTAATAATATGATTTGAACACTTTTAGACATTAAATGAATGATTCTATCTAAAAGTGACAGCACTTAAGTAATGTCAACAACAACAATTGCTTGGATACTCGCGCTAAAATTGTGTGTGGTAGCAAGTTGTAGTGGCAACAGCAGGCGCAGCACTCACATCAATCTACAACAAGCAAACTAAGATTAATCCAACAATCATCAGAGATGCTTGAAAGATGCGCTTTTCGCACTGTAAATCGTTAAGACGAGTGTAGCGCCGCACAGTGGGATATTTTGTGAACAATGTTTGTAAGTAATTTTTCTGTGTAAGCCAATACAAATTACAAGCATTATAAGAAACCTCAATCAGCTGCATTAATAATTATATAAATATCAAAGGAGTATAAAATATTTCCTATTTTTTCACTCATCACTAAACCCTACCAATTTTATTGTTGCTTTGTTGTCTACTCGACGTTCTATTACAATTAGGTTAGGTATGCTAATGAGCCACTCATAGACCTTTGCGTCCTTTGCGATACCAGATGGAGTTCAGTTATAAGGTCCATGAGGAGTAGTCATCGTTTAGGATGTCTGCGCTTGATGCGAATTTCAACATACTCCGTGGCCTCACTATCGTCACCTCTTCCAATGTATCATACGGTCCCTACGGTATGATACAGATGCCTACAGCGTAGTCTTGCCAATGTGGAACAAGTGCACAAGAGATGCTCCGTTGTTTTCCTGATACCTTGCTCTTCACATTTCCTGCAATTTTTTCTTCTACCTTTGACAGTGACCACTTTAGTTCTCTTTTTATCGGGTGCCAACAGGCATTTTATGGTCTTCCGATCTACTGTTTCCCACATAACTTTTGAAGTTTTGCACCCAGACAGCTCGTTCCATCGGGGTTTGATTTTCTTTACCATGCTTAATTGTCTATAAAACACAAATATTGATCAAGTTTCTTTTGAGAATCTTCTT
This sequence comes from Bactrocera correcta, assembly GCA_027475135.1. Taxonomy (NCBI): domain Eukaryota; kingdom Metazoa; phylum Arthropoda; class Insecta; order Diptera; family Tephritidae; genus Bactrocera; species Bactrocera correcta. Next base: position 72,623,991 of record CM050326.1, read on the forward strand.
CGAAACTCTATTACAAAATTTTAACCAAATATTTAATTTTCGCCGCCCGCTGTGCGCGGCTGATGCTCAATCTATGATGGCATGTGAACTCACATGTATTTAAAGTCTGTGGAGCTAGAGTCAAATGCTCAATGGAGTTGAGTGGGTGTGAGAGTAGGCTTGCGCTTAAGCGAGTGCGAATTTGAGTAGAGATGGCGCTGTTAGCGCTTTGGCGGTGTAGGTGATCGTGTAGAAATGCAGCTGAGCTCTGCAACGCGTACAAATAATCATGCGAAAAGGAAAAGTAATAAATATTTTAAATTATTTAAATAACTTTAACGTCTCGAGGACGTCAGCCGAATGCACATGTGCATACGAGTATGGGGGACCGCAGCAGAAGTGCATAAGTGACTAGCAAATGGGGAATTGACAAATTCAGCATTGCCACAATTTAATGAAGTAATTTTCATAAACTTGTATTTACGCATAATTTGCCAGCAGTCGCATTCGCAGTCATTGCAACTATCAGTTGAAGGAAATCACAGCAAGCGCGTTGAGTGCAGGACGGCCGCCGCCTCGACCCGATTCGCGCGACAACAAAGCGCAGCCATTGTGCGCGTACGCACTGCTCAGACGCATCCGTCGCACGCATCACATCGCGCATTCGGCTCCCTATCCCCCTCTCCGTCCGTGCGCTGTTATGGTGTAGTGCATAATCAGTTGCATTGACCTCATGACTTCTAAAAATGGTCAGCGATTGGCACTTCGCCCGCCGCTGCGATTGTGCGCCATCATTTTCGTTTTCCTTTGCGCTGGCGATTTCTCTTTATGCGCGTTGCTTTCATTGTGAATTTCAGTAAATTGCACTGATTCGCGCGCTTAAGTGCACTTGAATTAAATATTTAGGATGCCCGCACATCTCAATGAATTCGTTAAATTGCTGCGCTGTTGTTGCGTTGCATGCGTCATGCGCGCATGCGTTCCGCCGCCTCCTCCCTGCCGCTCGTTAACAATAACAAGTAACGTTTATTTCGTAGTTTAGCGATCACTTTGTTGCCTTTTTACTTTTACTTACGCGCAATTGTTCCCATCATTTAGCGACGCTACACAAACACCTTGCCACTGCGGCGCCACCGCGCCGCTCCTCTGTGATCTGCCCATTTTTATTTTAGCTCATTCAATTACACTTTTGTTTATGGGCATTTTGTGGCGTTGAAAAAAACGGCTTTAAAAAGAAGGAATGAAAACAATGTAAACACGAAATGAGAAAATAAATTAAATCTCCGTCCAAATCGGTAAAAGCGGCGTCAAGTTTAATGGGAAAGGTGGACGAGTTGTTTGGCTGCCGTTTGGCGGTCAAGCTGGGCCGGCTGCGGCCTGTTGCGTCTGCGCCTGCGTCTGTTACTTTGTTGACAGTTTTTTCTACACAACATTTTTACCGATATTTAAGCGTCAGTTATGTACATATGTATGTGTGTTTGTATATATATTTGTGTAAGGCGACGCTCAGTGCTGTCGGCATTATTATTATTATTGCTTACAGCGTTTTTTGCAATTCTCTTGAGTCTTGTTAATATAATTGTTGCTGCTTTTTTTTGCTTCTTTTTGTCGGTGTTGATTGGTTGCAGTAACCTTCCTACTCGCCTTTTACTGTTGTGCGCGTTATTTATGCTCAATTAAGATTATATGTATTAAATGTCAGCGCCGTAAGAGGGTAGATAGCTGTGACAAAGTACATAAACGCTTGTTAATAATTAACAAACAACATATATTTATATGTAAATATATATATTTATGCGTGTCTGTGGGAACAACTTCGGATCCAGGCTGCAAGGAAGTATTTTGTGCTATGTTCTGTTATAATAGCCCCGATAAACCAGCCTAGAAATGAGGAAATAAAAAATGTTGGACTCTCAGGCAAACTTGACTATGCTCAAGTTTCAGTGAAGTATTTCTTAAAATATTATTGTGTATGGTATTACCACTGCACACCCTAAGAATGTAAGCACTCATCAAAAATCGTGAAAGAGTTTTGTTGTGAACAAAATAAAAATAAACTATTCACTATTCCCTGAACAGTTTGTGACACCTAGAAGAAGGCAGTGTTAAGAGACCCAGTTTAGACGACAATTGTCCCGTTTACGAGGCGCAGGTCTCTGCTTGGCCTCAAGAACCTAGCACTAGGGGGCAAAGAGATAGAGCTGACTAATATGGTCAAATATCTTGGTATCACCCTGGATTCCGCTCTGCGGTGGCAGCATGTTGACCTGACTATAGTTAAAGCTACGAAGACACTGATGTTGTGCAATCAACTTGCTGGTAAATCCTGAGGTTGCAAGCCAAGGATTATCAGATTGTTGCACACGATGATCGTGCGACCAATTATCACTTATGGAGCGGTGGCTTAGGCTCCGAAAGCTTCGCAGAGGTCAGTAGAAGTTCAACTATCGAAGCTGCAACGACTTGCCTGCGTATGCATGTCGGGTGTCATACGCACATGTCCGACGCCGGCAATTAAAGTCTTGCTGGAACTTAGCCCGCTGCAGCTAGTAATCGGTCAAGTCGCCAAACACACTCTGCTCCAAATGACTGCAAAGGGTTTGTCAGAGGTAAAATAATCTCTTCCCAACACATGAATGAGCTAAGTAGCGTAATGCCGCTGGCTCTCTTCCTATGGACAGCATTACCAAAAAGGTTAAGGAAGGTCACCCTCAGCAGTAAGTCCGAATGGAACGATTCGGCTCTCGAGCTGCTGCTTAGGGACAGTATAATCAACTGGTACACCGACGGCTCAAAAACGTCGGAGGGAATTGGTCGCAGGACCACGCACAAAAATCTCCATACTTGTGGATAGTTTTCCGAGTATATTCCTAGCAAAGATCTTTGCTATAAGTCGATTTGTACAGTTAAAGCTCCAACGCAACTATCGCCATAAACGTATAGCTATACTAAGCGATAGTCAAGCGCCCACCAACATGATAAGACCGCAACCTTTCATTGCGGTTGGTCCCCACACCATAAAGGAGCTGCTCCGCAATGAAGAAGTCGTGGGTAGGGAGAAGCATTGGCAACAACTCCTTGGCACGCGCTATGTCAAGTTGCTAATGGGTGGTTACAACCTTTAAAATGGTTTAAATATGTAATCATCCTCTCAAGGGAAAAGCTCAGGCTACTGTCGCCTTCTAAACTGGCAAATGTATGCTCAAACAACACTTGTATAACATGGGCCTAGATTCTTGTGTATATATGTAAATAACTGATAACGTGACGAGCCGAGTAAGCCATATTCGTTTGAATATCCAACGATGCATACACGAACTAGTACTTCAGTTTATGAGAAGTCGACCTGTAATTTTTGCGCTCTGTAGACACTTTTTTATTTGACAAGATCTCTTCACGAAATTTGCCATTAAATACCATACTATCCAATGTAACGCTACAATATTCGAAGAAATTCCTCAGATCGCACACTATAGCATATAGCTGTCGTACAAATTGAACGAGCAAAAGCAAGTCCTTCACGAGATTTTTCATAAATTATTTCCCAAAACAACGCTTTGATCTGCCAAGAAATTGTTTAGCTCGGACTATTATAGCATATAGGAAGATTATTATGAAGAAAAAATATTTGTATGACCTTTTATGCTATAATAAATGCAGGTTTTTACTAATGCCTATTAGAGATCCCTTATAATCCACCGTTATGGCAAAATGAATTCAGCAAGGCGCCAGTTCGTAAGGAGCCCACAGACACTAATTGATTGTCTATTCACCGCCTTCATAATGTTATCACATTTTAATTTATATTTCCTTCAATGAATTTGCATCTATTCTGTATTATTATATATTTTACAACTGTCATCTAGCAATGCAAAAATAAGCAGAAAATGCTAACAACGCAATGCCGCTGGCACACCTTAAGTCGTTGGCCAACCACATATAAATATATACTATATACTTGTACATATGTACAAGTGCATAGAGTGTACAAATGCAATAATAAAATAAATAGTAAAAGTGTGAGTGGTGAGGGGAGGATGGGCGGCGCTTGTAATAAAAATAACGCCAGCAGCTGGCTACTTTTCGCCATCTTACATATATACATATGTACATATGTAGGTATATACACAAGTGTTGTCGTTGTGTTTTAACTGCCTGCCCAGGCGCCACACATACAAGCAGCACAGAAAGATACAAGCGCTGCAGCTAATTTTGTTTTCTCTTTTTGTTCATAAAATCTTTAAAAAATATTTGTGGTCTGTTTTTTGCTCTATACTTCTTTACAGCGATGATTTTGTAAGTAAAGCAAGGCTAATACAACAACAAATGGCGCATTAACAAGCGATCACGCCTCAGGTGCTGTCGCGCTGAAGCTGCTTTTTTGCTGTAAAACGTTGTAACGACGCCAACATGAGGGCGCTGACGTTCGTCATGAGCATAAGCACGCGCATGCGCACGCGTAACACCGACACCAACGCCAACTGGCAAAATAAAAACGAAAAACTCACTGCAAAAGCAAAGACCACAACAAAAACTGTGCACCTGAGCAGCTGAACAACAAGATAACAACAAAATGTAACAACAACAATGAATCAGTTGAAACGACCTTGCGCCGTTTGCGCACACGGTAGCAGAGCTTAATTGTACAACGAATATCTGCCGTTTACATTTTCACAAACATATTTATATGCCTTACAGAGAAGAAAGACAGTAAGACAGTGGCTGGCGCTGCATTCCATGCGCATGCGCATGCGCCAAAACATTTGCCAGCACACTTGTAATTTTCTGAAACTGCAAAGAGGCGTGGCAGTGAAATAAGGCTTGTTCGTGCACGTAAATATATGCACAGAAATATGTTTGTGCAAACTTTTAATTTGCAATATCCGCTGAAGACGCAAATAATACAAAAAAACCGCGACTGTTTCTTCTTTTGTCTCAAACACTACTTCAAAGGTGCAGAATACATTAATAGTTGCCACTCAATGAATTGCTCTAATTCCGTGTTCTGTGGCGTAATGACACTCGTTCATGATTAAAATGAGGTTATGTCAATAAGTTAAGCTCACTTTGTCGGAATTTCATTTTCTAAAAATGTTTAGCAGAGTAAATTATTTAAAGCCACTTTCAAATTTAATTTCTAATATTTCTAGGAGTTAAAATTTTTAATAAAAATTTTTAATAAAAATAATCTTAGAGACATAGGGCAATAAAATTTTTTTTAGGGGCTACATGGGTTTACGGGTTTCAAAAACTCGATTTTTTTATTCTTTTATTAAATTTTGCAACACATCTAGAATATTGTCCTAAATTTTCAAGTTGATCCGAATAATAGTTTCGGATCTACAGCCTAAAGAGCTTGTGCGCACGAGGTTAGCTAAGCTAAAAGCGCCGAGGACTACTCAACCGATCTTCATGATATTTTACACAGGTGTGTGAGATGCAATTCCTAAAGCCTTGGACGAACTATTTTTTTTCGAGTACAATTATTTCAAAAAAAAAAATTCCTGAAATTTTAATTTTTTTGTAAAAATGTCTGCCAAAAATCCAATTTTCAGCTTTTTTTGTTAATAAAAATTATTTGTTAAAAAATTTCGATTTGTCGCTTAATTTTAGAAAGCGTTCAGTTGTACAACATAATTTCTCACAAATTGTACTAGTTTAATTAAAAACAGTAAAATTTTCGGTATTCTCTTCTCCTAGTTAAGTCTTTTCTAAGCCTAAACTTATCCAATTATATGACCATTATCACAGTTTTTCCTACTGGGCATTGGCAATTGAGAAAAGTGTCACCGCTAATTAGTCGTTTTACATTTTGTGCTCCATTTTACGTTGAATGGCTAATTTAATAGCTTTATTTGCAATCGCTTTTGTCGTCGCACAAACAAGTTGACAAAAGAATGCATCTCGTTTTGCGTCATAATGCAAGCAATTAGCTGATATTGAATAATAAAGTTGTAATTGACAGGCGCATGCCAGTTGACTTTGACCGTGCCTAATGTCATCCGCTCTTGCTCTCTACCTCCAGCTCACTGCGTCTCCGTTAAACCCTACATTAAGGTGTGTTTGCCTGCATTAAATAGTAAGTCAAGTGTGTATTATCAGTATATGTCTATTAATTAAGCGCTAAATTATATTTATCTCGGCGAATACACGACTTAACACCTACTCAGAACAGTGCTTTATACAGACGCGTTAAAAACATTTGTATCGATTTATGTGAGTCATTTGTGAAGCCACAAGCCACAGCGTAAAGTTGAAATTGAAAATTGCAGAGGCGTATTCTAACGCTGTGGCAACCAATAAAACAGATGATTTAAGCGACAAACTCGAATTTGCAGCCTCCCACTTCGCCTCTACAAATGCGCGCTGTGCCTGGGTAATGCGCTTCAATGTCTGTGTGTTCTGTGATAACTTAACTGCTGTGCAATAAATTTTTCGAAAATTATGCTCCATCTTGAAAATTGCCAATCAATTGTGAATTGTGAACAAATGAAGTAAAATTATTTAAGCGACAAATAATATTAAGTTATGCACTTCCATGCGAGCGACGTGCGGCGTGGTTGGGCACTGTGTTTCGCTTCCTACATTGCAAATTAGCATTCTATTGCTAATAAGTGTACTACAGCCCACACTAAGCAAACAAATATGGATATATAAGTACAAGCGTGCATACATACAAACGTATGTAAATACATACATAAATAGGAAAGCAAATATATGGGCTTTAACAGCAACGTGGAGTCGTGAAAGTCGCAGGCTTTTTAGCGAGAACCTTCTAAGCTTTTATACACGCTTTGTGCATTGACGCTGCAGTTGACTTCTGTTGACACACAATTATTGTCTGATTATTATATGCGACGGTGAGATGCGTATTTATATTCACATACAAATTGCTCTGACTTTTGAACGCAAATAAAGTTTGTTGAGAAAAAAATATATCACAAGTTGTGACAGACGTACTCTCTAATATCTATATACATATTTACTCTGACAATGATTCTAACTGCTGTTTCTTAATTTGTATTGAAAATATACGAAAATACGTGTATTTTCCTTGTAAGTCAAAGTAAATGTTTATAATTATGCACAAATAATTTTTGGAGGAAATAAATTACGATTACATATTGACTTTTACCGAAACAATAAGAACGATAAGAAACGATTTATTCTTCATTTCGTTACCTAAAATGCAAAGCAACGTATCATGAAAAAAGTCGAAATTGATTACCTGCGATTCACTAAATCACATTATATATATGAAACCTAAAGTTTTCAGCTTCTGCTGTCAGATATAATCAATATATAACCAGTTTATAACCAATGTATAACCATTTTATAACCAATGCATAACCATTTTATAACCAATGTATAACCATTTTATAACCAATGTATAACCATTTTATAACCGAAACTCAATTTTTTTTTAATATGAGTGGTTTATATTATACCATCTTTCCTTCGCTTACAAACTTACATATGAAAAGTGATGTTAGGTTATTTTGCATTTTAGGAGACGATATATACCTACTTGTATGTATATGCACACAATTTCACCTTAATTCCAGTTATTACTCGCTTTTCTCGCTTTTATAAGCCTATATCACTGCTGTCATTAAATCAGCTGCTAATTAATTAACTGCAGTTGTGGTCTCAGTTAATCTGGACGCGCCTCTCATTTATTTTAACTCGTACGCAACACGCCCAAAGCAATGAATGAAGTCTTCAAAGCACTTCACGGGCAAAATGGTAAGAATACTTTTAGTATTTACCTGCCAAACATCAAGATTCAACAACAAAAAGCTTTAAAAAGTCATTTATATTCTCTGCATAAATCCCAAAATAAATCAGCTGTTTATGTTATATATAGCGGTACTGTCGCTCACTTGACAAAATGCATAACAAAATAATGTAAAGTAGTAAATGCGCGCACTCAATCTGCGAAACGTCAACACGTTAATGTTTCCAAAAAAATCGAAAATTCCAGTTATAAGCAAACTTACGTATATGTACGCCTAAAATACGTACTACAATGACAACAAAAAGTATTACAAAAGTATTAAATTCGTTAAAATCTTTCAACAATTGAGTCGCAAGTGTCAATGGCAGTTGTCAACTAATTTATTTAGCGGCAAAATATTTATGAATAAATATATGTAGGTAAATACATACAAACACATGATATGCAACTTCGTTCGTTATTCATTATTCAAAAGTCGATGGAGTATTACATTCCTCTTTCTTGCTCTAGTATTTGACATATAATTTCAGAGAAACTTATATAGAAGGGCTAAATTCATGCTGCACCGAACATAAATCGCTCTAAAAATGAATGCAAATATATAATTTAATATCCTGGCCAAGTTTGAAAAGTTTCAATTTTTATAGCTGGCTACTTATTTAAAACTATTAGGATGATCGTTGACGAAGTTAAGTGCTCAATATGGGAGAGCATTATTATATATCATTATATCTACTTGCGAATCAGTACTTTCTCCATAATTTAATGTACTTTCACAAACAGCAATTCATTTTGAAAAGTTTTGGATTACCTTGAATTTAGACTTCTGAGAAATTTTCACCAAAAATCTTATTCTTTATCATTACCTGGCAGATGAAGAATTATCCGTTTCGACATTCCATTACAGATACTACAAATTTAAGAGAGGAATGTTTATTATCATTCAAAAGAACATCATTTCGCTATTTTTTTGAAGATCATCTCATTCAAATGTTGGCCACGGCTACGTCTCAGATGGTCCATCCGTTGAGTCCAATTTTCGATAACTCGTTCAAGCATTTCGACTGGTAACTGGCGAATGACAAACGGGATTTTTTGCTTCAAGGCCTGAGTCGAAGCGGCATAGTACACATAGACTCTAGACCTTACACATCGCCATGAACTTGGTGCCCAATCAACGGGTGCACAACGTGAAATTATCTGTTTACCAAAGTGTTCTAAATCCATTGATTGATGCTATGTGTGGGAAGTGGCGTCGTCTTTTTGACACCAAATGTCGAGATCACGATCGCCATTGACGGTTACGTTCTCACCGTCATAATTTTTTAAGAAATTTGGACCGATGATTCCACCAGCCAACAAACTACACCAAACCTTTTTTTTCTGGATGAAATGGCAGCTCCTAAATCTCATTTCATCTCAAATGCAGCAATATCTACTTGCACATCCCCATTGAGCCAGAAATGGGTCCCATCGCTGAAAAAAAGTTGGCTCTAAAACATCGGATCTTCTAGAAGCTTTTCAACAGCCCATAGAGCAAATCGATGCCTTTTCGGAAGGTCGAGCGGCTTCCGTCCCTAGGCAAGTTGTATTTTGTACACTTTTAACTTAAGATATCGACGTAGAATGTGCCAAGTCGTTCCGTATATCAGTTCGAGTTGTTGCGCACGGCGCCGAATCGACTCCTCACGGTCTTCGTGTACACTCTCAGCTACGGCTGCTATATTTTCTTCACTGCGTGCAAGACGTGGTCTATTCGGTCGAATATTATGCAATAATGAATGCTGAGACTCAATATGGGTGATGGTGTTACGAATAGTACGCTTAGGCCTATTATAATGCCCATGAGTTGAAGGAAACTCCCGAAACACATTCTCTCAAACAATACTGAACAGAAATAACATGACAGCATGACACGACTCTCGGCTTGATCTACCAAAAAAGGCTATTGAAAAAAGAAACTATATTTGGATCACCTGTTATATCTAAGAAGGAGATGTGAATCAAATTAATAAGTCCAATTTTTCGGGGATATTTTCGGCTCGTCAGGTCCGCTCCAAATTTTCGATACAGGCATATACAAAAACAAAATTTGGTTTTTTGAAACTTACAAGTGGATATAACCCCTTATGCAAAACGACAAGCCTTAGAAACTAATTGAAAATAAAATTTATATAGAGAACAATAATTTGCCTATAAGCCACTAAAAAGCTTATGAACACCCAAAACGATCGTATCTGAACGCCAGCGCCATCTGTGATGCTTGTCATTGATCCTTAGAAGTTAACATATGATTATTTTCGAATAAATATCCAAATTAGAATAATTCTCTATACACAAACACACGACCATACACTAAAGTGAAAACATCAAAGCGTTTTATAATAGTTTCTCGAAATCAATTCAGTGAGTTAAGCCTTATAAATATTGAACAACTTACGGCGGACTGACTTAGTTAAGTAATTCTCGATCGTGACTTTATAATAAGTGCACACTTGCATATAAATTATAGATTAATTAATAAATACCAGTAAATACGTGTTTTTACGTTTTCATTAAATTATGCGATCAAGTTGGCGCCACGACCATTTATTGAGGTTTAAATGAGTGATACACTTTGTGCACGCACTTTGTACAAATGTGTGTGTGTATGTGAGTTGATGTTTTTAGATTGTAAATATGCATGAAAACTTTATGATTCGCGCAAACTATTTATGTGCGTATATAGAAGGGAAAAAATACAACGGGTTTTAAATGCTCACGCGTCTAGCAAAAAGCAAAAGGAATAATTTGATGAGAAAAATGTTCTATATTGACTAATCAGTTAAAAAGATAACAACTTCATCCAGCAGACTTAAATTTTAATATGGAAGGGGGCGCTGCGCAATTTTAAAAAATTACTCAACGATATTTAGCAAAGCAATTTTTATTGAAACTGCCGTTAGCGTGTTTGTGCAACTTGTTTCTTTTTTTTTTTAACCGCCGCCGAAAATAAGAATAAAAAATATTTTAAAAACCATAAAAATAAATTCGTTTTTGACAAATTTTTAAAAGCGAAATATTTTAATTGATTTTGAATATTCAGATTTTTCCAAGCGACTAAATGGCTATAAATATACAGCCGCTTGCAGAGCCGCGTTAAGTGATAATTATTGGGCATTAGCACGTTAGCAGGTCCGTTGATGGGGTGTCGCTTCTGGGCGCTTCAGGTGATCTTGATAAACAGTTTAGCTATTTTACGCTGAAGAAGAGGAAATAGGTTCGGAAATTTATTATCAGTACAAAAGAATATAGAAATTTCAACAAAAATGGCTTCTGAATACAAATCGCCACAGTGTAGAATTACGAATTGCACCGTAAACTTGCTGGATCTGTGAAAAAATTACAATTTGACTTAAAACTACTTGAGCTAATTTGATGTTTTAATTATTAGTAAAATTTCTGAAACTTCAAAGTTTATTTTTGGCATTTCATCAAAAAAAGACTTACGCCTGAACCACATTTACAAATCGTTCGTTGTCTTTCGCGCACTTTGATCAACTTTTGGATAATCGGCCTACTGAGCGTACTCGAGATCTTAAATACAGATTGTGCAAGGATTGAAACTGCTCGACCTTATCGAGCACATCGCTTCGCTGTATGAGCTCTTGAAATGACGTTTCGAGCCAAATTTGTATAATATATGTAAAGTAAATTGCCGCATTAGGGACGAAGAGCAACCTGAAGAGATTCAAGAGCTGCTATTTCATCCAGAAAAAACGGTTTGGTGACCGTTATCGCGCCATGATAATCGACAATTTGATGGCTGAAATTGAAGCTCATGATCTCGGCGACATTTGCTTTCAACAAGACGGAGCAACTTCCCACACCTTGCATCAATCAATGGATTTATTGAGAGAACACTTCGAACAGATAATTTAACGTTTTGGGCCGGTCGATTGGCTGCCAAGATCATGACACCGTTAGATCTTTTCCTATGAGGTTATGCAAATTCGATTCAGGCCTTAGAAGAAAACATCACGCGTGTCATTCTCTAGTTATCAGTCGAAATACTAAGGGGGAATCATATACAGGCAGAAGTTTAGAGTACTAAGACACAAAAATAAGTTGCTTAGATGGTTGACTTCTTTGGGGTGTCTTATGGTTTCTTATCCACAACGAATGATTGAAAATTGTAACTGAAACCGCGCTATTGAAGCCTCAGTATTATTGAGAAAATTTTCAAACCAGCCGAAAAGCCGTTGGGTGTGTCCGGAAATTTTATCTACAGCTCGCATACCCGTGAACTTATTATTACACTACAGTGTATTCAAAATATTCTCATTTCTGCAAATTTTGTTTAGTCTGCAATCAAACAGGATTATTTATATGAAATACTATAACACACCTGGAAGTCCACTCTATTATTAAAATTCTAAAGCTACAAAATATGAACAACACAGAAAAAGTTCCAGTCAACCAAAAATTATTTATTTCATAAACGCAACTCTGGAATTGGTGTGAACGCCTCGCTCTGAAAACTTCACATACAATATTCAATAAATAAATTAATAAAAATGTGACATGGCAACTTACCACTGATAAGTCTAAGCAATAAATTTCGTATAATATTAGTGTTGGTCTGTAAGTACATACATATATACATATGTACAGTGAAGCAAAAAAGTGTTGGCACAGACGTTTTCATTGCTGAAAGGTGTATTCAAAATTGAAATGAAAATTTTTTAACCAACTTTTCAACGCAGCCTACATACATATAAAAATATATAAAAATTTATAATTTATTAGAATTAAAAAAAACTCTGATTCAAAGTATATTTATACCCTGCACAGGGTATATTAAGTTTGTCACGATGTTTGCAACACCCAGAAGGAAGCGTCGGAGGCCCTATAATGTATGTATATAAATGATCAGTATGTTGAGCTGAGTCGATTTAGCCATGTCCGTCTGTCTGTCTGTCTGTCTGTATGTATATATACGAACTAGTCCCCCAGTTTTTAAGATATCCTTTTGAAATTTTGCAAACGTCATTTTCTCTTCAAGAAGCTGCTCATTTTTCGGAGCGGCCGATATCGGACCACTATAACATATAGCTGCCATATAAACTGAACGATCGGAATCAAGTTCTTATATGGAAAACTTTCACATTTGACAATGTATCTTCATCAAATTTGGTATAGATTATTTTCTAAGGCAACAATGTAATCTCCGAAGAAATTGTTCAGATCGGTTAACTATAGCATATAGCTTCCATACAAACTGAACGATCGGAGTCAAGGGCTTGTATGGAAAACTTTCACATTTGACAAGATATATTCACGAAATTTGGCATATTTTATTTTCTAAGGCAACAATGTAATCTCCGAAGAAATTGTTCAGATCGGTTAACTATAGCATATAGCTTCCATACAAACTGGACACATAGTTACTAACAGAAATGTACCTGTGAAGGGTATATAGCTTCGGGGCAACCGAATTTATCATTTTTTCTTGTTTTATTATAATTTCATTATCTCTAAAAATATGTAAAATATGAAATATTTTTTAGTTAAATATATAATAAAAATGGCGATATCAAAACATATGATTATTATTACATTCGTAAATTCAAAGAGAAACCTATAATTTTTGGTTAAACATTTAAGTTTACGTTGTGCCTAAACTTTTTCGATCCACTGTATATACAAATGTATCTAAACGACCATACTTTTGTGCGCGCACGACAATCTAGACAGCTAGACTATCAAATTGATATTGGAGTAATGACCCAACTAGTCACATAAATTAATTTCATGCTTCTCTTTGCTTCTTTCTTCCAGATGCGCTCGGCCAGCACGCACATAATGCACCCAATTACAATGACATGAATGCACTCGACAAATGCGCCCACAACAAGCACTGCAACTAAATATACCCACACACCCGAACATAGAAAATACAGATTTTCTGCAGAAAGCACAACGATTACCATAAAATTGCTGCGATTGCATTGCTTGTAATATTGGTGACGGCGTTCGAATGAAATTACTCAGGTACCGTTAAATGATTCAAAGCCAAACGCCAAACACTAGACACCAAACCTCAGGAAAGCAGGAGAAAACACACAACCATTTAGTAACTCAATCGGTCTGCCGTCAATAGAGCCAGGGGCAGACATTAGTTGCATAGTCAAAATGGACTCACGCATCGGACTGGATTACATTGTCGAGAATCGTGAATATATTTCGAAATTGGGCACTGCACTAGACACCAGCAATGCCGTCGTCAAGAAGCAAGTATTCGAACTGCTATCCGCGCTGTGCGCCTACAACGCCGATGGCTACGCACGCGCTATTGAAACGCTAGAATTTTACAAGGTAAGCACGAGCGCATACATACTTACACACACGCACATAACTGTGTACCATAAATTAATGTAAATAGGAAAAAGGCATAACATGGCATAGTACATAGACTGATATGCTCCAACCCATATGCTTGTTCTACTATTACTTGTGTGTTATAAATTATCAGTTATCTTTGATAAGATCTTAATCAGGAAAAAAGTGTATCACAAGTTTTTATAGGAAATAAGTTGAGTTTGCCGAAGAATATAGGTTAAGTTGAGCAAACGATTGCACACAAGCCCACATTCTAGGTTCTGGTACATACATACGTACGAACAATTACAGTTATATATGTTCACTCACATTACTGTTTACAACATGTTATCAAAAACTAACTAGAACAAAAATAAAATCGATAAATATGTCAACAAAGGATAGTGCAAAACGAAATCAATAAAATGTAAATGTGATGTCTCACCTTTATAATAAATTTATTATGATTAGTGAAACAGTAACAAGTATGACGAATAAAATCCCTATAATCACAAAGTACAGCAATGGTCACGCCCATCTCTTTTATAACTGCACACTTTAGCAGTGCTGAAATTATGATAGTTATTTGAAAAGGTGCAAGATCGGGGCACAACCAAGCTATCCATGCATGTAAGACTATTTTGCTTTATTTCGTCTGGTCCAATATGCCAATAAGGAAGTTCCGTCTATTTGGTGAATGTTGCAACACACATCTCGAAAATTTCATTCTAAATATATACTATATATACTTCATATAAAAATAGCATAGTTGCTAAATGATTCCTCAAATGTTTTCATTTCATTTTACCCCAGGAAAGCTTTTTTTGTTTTTTTGTTCCAGCCTTGGCAAGGGAACGTTGTATGTAGCTCTGTTCCATAATTTCTGAAAACATTACAAGTTATGAGACTAGTTCCCGTGTTTGCTTTTTATAGGTATTTTCCAAGAAGTTTTAAGGAATATTGTTAAGTTTCTAGTACCTATATTTGTCGTTTCGATTGCGTAAGCCTTACATTTACGTTCAAAACATTGCCTCTGAGGTATACAAACCTGCGATATAACATTTTTCGTACTCAATGTGCAACTTAATTGAAGAAGCGACCCACAGTCATGTTGCTCATTTGAATTAATTAATCTTTTTAATTTTATGTACGTATCTAGATATTTTCAAAATATTTTTTTTTCTTTTCCACAGAATCTCAAAAATGAACGTTATCGTTTCAAAATCGTTATAAACGAACTGGAAAAAGCGTCCAATGTTGAATACCAAGTTGCCTTATTGGCATTCATCAATTGCGTGATTATATCAGCATCCAATTTACAGGACCGTATACGAGTACGCAATGAATTTATCGGTAAGTCTAATTAATAATTAAAATTATATTTATTGTGAAAGATAATATATCAAAGCATTTGAAAATATTTTTACAATATATCTACATATATGTATATATAAAAGACAGTTGATGTTAGTTACACTATTTATAACACAAGAACGGCTGAACCGATTTGGCTGAAAATTGGTAGAGAGGTAGCTCAGAACCAGGGTAAGGACATAGGATACCTTTTATCTCTTTATGTCAAAGTTTAATACAATTCATAAATACAAAAATTATATTTTAAATCATAAGCATTTGTTCAAAATTCAAGTTTGTAGGAATCATTTGAGTATATGCGTACAATTTTAAACAGAATATTCTCAAAAATAATATAATTGCTTAATATTTGGAATAGAAGAAAAGTACTGAAACCAAATACGTAGTGAAATAGATTATAACTGGCTCAGTAATCAGTCGTTGAATATGAATATGAATATTATACCACGTGCATCCCAAAAGACTGATGTCATAACTTTTCCCGCCGCCTTTTTCGTTTTTCCACGCCTGAGAACCGATTCATCAGATTCATCATGTGCAATCCACTACAATGACTGTCGATTGGACTCCAGTGGGAACTGATGGAGCTATGTTACAATCACTGACGAAAAATTTCGGCTTTATTCCGATTACAGAGCACTTAAACACTTATCAGGATCAGTTATTCGTTGGATTTCCCTGAGTCCAAATTCAACAGTATTTTCCCCAAACAGCCAAATGCTTTATTAACACACGAATGCAAAAATGCTTTATGATCCATTTTTTTGTAAACTAACACAAGTTGCTTCAAACGGAACGCTCGTTTGACTTTCTTGAATATCCAGAAGTCACACGGAACTAAATAAGGCGAATACGGTGGTTGCGGCACGATATTGGTTGAAAATTTAGTGAAAAACTCTCGAAGAATCAAAGCAGTGTGCGAAGATGAATTATCGTGATGCAAAAACCACAAATCGTCAGCCCATAATTCCGACCACTTCTTACGAATAGTTTTGCAGAAGTGACGCATAACACTCAAATAGTATTCCTTGTTGTTTGGCCGGTCGGAAGGAAATCTGAGTGCGCCACACCTCGATAATCGAAGAAAGCTGACAGCATAACTTTGTTTTGATGTGGTTCTTTTGGCTTCGGCTCACTTTTGCCCCAAAATTCGGCCGATTGATAGTCTCTTTTCGGGTCGTAAGCATAGATTCAAGACTTATCGTCAGTATAAAAGGTTTAACATCCTGGTAGTCGAAAAGCAATGTTTCACTAACATTAACGCAACTCAGTTTTTAGAAAAAATTTAGTGATTTTTGAACTGATCGTGCTTTCACTATTCTTAAGCCCAAATGATCGTTTAAAATGGTTTTTACTGATCTTTTCGATTTCGATATTCGAGCCAGTAAGATTTCTGACCGTCATTCATTGATTCTCCTACACCAATTCCTTTATTTTATTGACGTGGTAATCATTAGTTGATGTTGGCGGTCGTCCTGGTCGTGGTTCGTCATCAACGCGTTTTTTGACCCTCTTTGAATAATTCATTCCAATTAAAAGCATTTGCTCGCGACAATCAATTATCACCGAAAGCCTCCTCCAACATTCTGAACATTTCGGCACAGAAATTTTACACCGCACCCAAAATTTAATGGAACTTCTTTATTGAATTTTCACTCATCGTAAAAATCTCCGAATGCTCTCTATGTACTTAAGAAAGATAAGCGTATACTAAAAACTTATGACTCTTTTGATATGACATTTGATGTCACTAACAGTCAAGTTAAGGAGTTTTACTTCTTGTCGTTTAACGAACTGATTTAACATTTTCTTCTGCATTACCATTATTTTTGCATCATGACGACTATTATATTTGCTCAGTTCAACGAAATTCCGGCAAACCTACTTTTACAAGCATCCAAAGTCAAACGGAGCCTGAATTAATTTTTATGTTATGCCATTTTGTCAATATCCCGCTATACGAGCATACTTCAGTTTTTACTCAATGAAAATGACAAATCAGTTCTATTGTTGGTATTAGGTCTACAACTGTTTATGTGTTGCTATTTTGTTTACAACTGATATTTGTGTAATGAACTTTTAAGAGCGACCATGCAGAATCGATGAATACGAAACACGAAACACTCGAAAATAATAAAAAAGACATTTTTGATTACTTCATTGCGTTGGTGTCAATGAAACCGCAAGCCAGCACAGAGACAATCTGATTTTTTTTTTTTTTTCAAATAAAACAAAAAAACAATGCAACCAAACAACTTTGTGTGCTCATTCCTCTCAATGAATGGATGGACTCTTAATAAGTCACCAAAGTCAGCAGTAGCCTTGACCAAGCTACTGCTAGCCGGCAGCTATGTTGATGCTGTCGCCAGCGTCTGCTGTTGCCGCTGGCCACAAGCGCTTGCGTATCGTGCAGATAAATATTGTCGCGCATAACAAACCCGCGCTATGTCTACATACTCAGAAACGCCTCACTTTGGACTATACACATATATATATTTTTAATTCTTTTGTTTGTCAGTTGCGTGTAAATTTTTGCACGTGGTTGACTGCGTCGCTCATTGCATGGCGATTTTCGGCAACTGAACTTGAATATCCAAGCAAATTCAGTGGCTCATAATCCACAATTGCATGCGCGCTAATTAAACAAAATCCAACGCTTCAACGCATGAATGTTTGCATTTAATGATGCGTTTTCGGAAATTCTGTATTTTGCGGCAGCATCAATCGAATATTGGCATCATTAGCTGGCTGAGTGAGTGAGGGGCAATTAAAACGACATTTGTTAGGATCATATTGTCAATACCATGGCAGCCGATTCTAAGTATCGGAATGACTTGCGAATACATTATTGGAGAGCCAACATCCGATGGGCATGCCAAATCGGGCAATTCAAATCAACAATGAGCCTTGAACAATTCAACCGAAAATCCTCAAATCAAAGATACAAACACAAGGGAAAAATCAAGTAGATGTCCAAGATTGTAACAGTTATGCGCTTGTATCTCTCTAAAAATAAGGATGAAATAATCAAATTCAATCCATTATACATATGTACAAGTAAATATTCATTCGGTTTTGTAGCTTTAAGGAAGAGATACAATTTGAGTTTAATTTTGTTATATATGTGCGATTGGAATTATACTACCTTTTTTGCTTGAGGTTTTGATTAGTTATATTATGTTATTAGTATCTTTAGACAGTTAGCTTATGTGGTACTTACTCGCTGTTCCGTTAATTGTCTCATTTGTATGAAATGTGATGTATTCCAAGTATTGTTGGGATATTCTGATTCGATTCTTCCAAGAAGTTAATAACGAGCTAAGTCGGTGAATAATTTGGTGGAGTGGCTGTCTGACAACTCACCTAGGCCTATAAGAAGCTCATTCTGGAATCACCGATATTAATAACTCCTCATTCTATTATCTTCTCTTCGAACACACTATGAAGAACTCCTCGAGCAATAGTTCCAACTCTATTCCTATAAAAAGCTTTGTATGCGCTTAAAATGTGTTTAAAACCTCGTATTTTTCTACCTCCTAATAGATTTTTTTATTGTAAATACTATATATATTTTCCATAATCCCTTGTAATTCTTCGTAGGTTCTTGGTATACCTAGAAAGGATTGTATGTACATTAAGACAAAAAACACCCGAAAATTGTAACTAAATTCAGTTTGTTTATAGCGAAAAAATATCGAACAATAAATTTGTCTAAAATTTTGTATTTTTAACCAAATATCGTGTGCGGAATCGTTGCGAATGTTGGAAGAGGCTTACGGTAATTCAAAAGGCTACGAATGGTACAAAAACTTCAAAGACGCACGAGAGATAGTTGAAGCCATGCCTTTTGCTGGACCTTCGACCTTATCAACTGAAGACAATATTAAGAAAGTGGAGGATATAGTTCTATAGAATCGTCAGGGCAGTGATAGAGATTGTTCCTGGGAGGGATAAAACGTTACTCATTGTCTTTTTTGACATCTAAAGCCTCACCATGAATTTATTCCTTTTGGACAAACCGTCGCGCCAAGTTTTACATGGAAGTCTTCAAAGAAGTCCTCAAGAAACTCAAACGAAGGGTAAATTTTGTTCGACAAGACATCGCAGTCGGATGTAACGCTTCCACAGCCATCTTAAAGCCAAGATGTGGCCCTCCGGACTTTTTTGTTTCCTTGCCTGAAAAGGCCGTTCAAAGGCAAGCATTTTGAGACGACAGAGGTGATCCAAGCAGCATTCACCTTGGCTATAAAGGCTATCCCAGAGAATGCCTTCCGTGATGTCTTCAATGCTTAGAAATCGCGCTGGCTGCGCTGCATCGACGCAGAAGGAGCCTTTTTTGAAAGTTTTTAAAAATTGTTAAATATTTTTAAATCAACTCAGTCTTATTACTTTTCGGACAAACCCTGTATTTTGCGTTTTATTTACAATTTCCGGGTACTTTTTTGACACAATGTATATCTAAATATTTATATAGAACACTGTCTATATGGAAAAGAGTGAAGCAATAAACACTTTATAAGATCAGCCAAATAAAGAAAAAACGAAACTGAACAAAGAGGTTGACAATCGTGAAAGTCGCTTTTTTCCATATATGGTGCATTTACGTTCATTTCTGTATGTATGTATGTATGCATGTAAATATATATATAATAATTTTAATATTGCTTTGACAGCCAAATAAGGCTGGTAATTAAAAATCTCGTTTTTGTTATGTATTTTCTCCTTTATGTAAGTGAATTGCGGCGCTCGCCACACAAGGCAGTTAGACCGCTTTGTTCAATAAAAGGTTCTTTGGCTATTTAGCACAATACCTATGAAGTATGAATATTAAATAGGACTACGTAAAAGTAGAATGCAAATTTATAATAATTTTATTCAATTTAATAGATTTTATAAATACGAGGAGATCGTTGATTTGTAGGCGTAAATCTAGCTATTAGAAGAAAATTTATAAATTTTTAAATTATTATTAGATTATGTTAACTTGTACTAAGAGCTAAAAGCTAATTAATATTTTGGTGATTGGAAGAAAACATCTTTCTTTCAAGCTTCCAAATACGTAGGTTGCCTTTTATATGTAGGGAACTAACTGAACTCCATTTGGTATCATAAAGGACCAAAACTGGTCTATGAGTGGTTCAGTAGACTGCCAGACAAACCTCACCTAACCTAATAATTATTGCATTTTGCGTTCCATTCTTATGTTTTCGTCTATGGAATTGAAAATAAGTTGATGATACGAGAGCTATTTGTGTTGTTTACAGTAACCAGACTAAACAGTGAAATTAAATTTCGAATATTTTTGCGCGATAATTTTTGTTTTTAATTTCAACGTGTGTTAACTTCTCAATCAAGGACCTGTGTTTGACGATGTTATGGTAAATTCAATCGAGGTCGTAGGTCACTTCAAGACGAATTTCGGGAAGATCGTCCAAAATTAGTTGTTTTTCCGGAAACTATTGTTGCTATACGCAGATTGATATTGCAAGATCGTCATGTGACCTATAGTGATATTGACACAACTATAGGCATTACTAGTCATACATTCAATATTGCATAAACATGTGACTATAAAAATATTTGTTCACGTTAGATCCCACACAATTTGTCAATCGCTCAAAAAAAAGCCCGTGTCGAATGGTCGAGAGAAATGTTATAAGATAACGATAGCAGTGCTTCGAAACATGTTTATGACATCGTGACAGCTGGTCGTATATTTAAGCATATGAGCCCGAAGGTAAACTGCAGTCGCAGCTTATGGATGAGCTATAATCAGGAAAAGTTTTTTGCGCATGAAGCACTTCCTAGTTCCATATAAAATTTTAAATTTAAAGATAGGACGTAAAAGATTGAGTGTAGCGTTTGCTGTATAGCATGTAGCGCCGTCCTGCTGGAACCAAATGTTGTCCAAGTCTTCCACTTAAATTTGCTTGAAGAAAAATTCGGTTCGGTTCGCGATGTCGCTCACCATTGATGGTTTTAGACTTTTTACTGAATATGTGTCACTTTCCGAATGGTATTTGACGTTTCCAATGTCGAAATATAGATAATTCAAACTTAAAACGTTAGATGGCCCACCCATTACATAGACTTGAAGGGTCAAGGCCGCAATATAAAAGGCAACTTAAGTAGATATCGAATTTCCTAAATAATTCCCCTCAAATATTACTTATAATTTTAAGGTCGCTGAGAGCCCCTTCATTTGTACATCTAGCTTGGAACTAACTTTACTTTACCCAGAACTCCGTTTCATTGAGGTTATCTCACAGAGAACCCCTGACTACCAAAACTAAATTACGACTTTGTCTGTAGTCCCGGCATCGCCTTTAAACCAAGCACATTTCTATATATTGCATACCCAAATACAAAACTCCAATTATTGCATACTATATAATATGTATACTATACATGTGTTTATTATTGTTTGAAATATTCGTTTTGCATATCATACTAGCTGTCACTTTTGAATGCGCAAATAGCAAATCTCCCCATTGGCCATTGAGGTTGTCAGCACGAGACAATCAAATTAATTCGCTGTTGCATGCAAAATCTCACCGGCTTAAAGTCAAAACGCTCTTAGTGATTGCTTGTAATTTTATTGTCGATACGTACAATTATTGTGACATTCTAATTTATTTCATAAAACTTCCCGATACACGATTGTCAATCTATGAATTACGAGCACAAGCATCCATATGCGTGTTATGGTGTGTGTGACTTTGTTAACAAACGGTGCAAATAGCTTAATATTTATCATATCGACAATGTATTATTAAACAATTAAGAAACTGATAAGTCGTTGGGAGTTAGGTGTTTACTAGGTGGGTTGGGCTGGGAATGCAAATATATGCTAATTAATTTAATTCACTTTTAAATGTTGCTACAACTTTTATTGCAATCTTTAGTTTAACTTTGAGAATGCTTATATAGCCGTGGGCATAATTTAATTTGAAAATATAAGATAACAATTATATGTACGTTAATATGTATGTGTGAATATATAATTCTTTCTGCGAAAGTCATTTAAAGGGTTGTCATACGAAAGGTTTAGTTTTTGCGCCAGAATTAATATTTTATCAAATGACGATTTTTATGTTAACTTTAAGGGCGAACATACTAATTTTTGTGCGAACGAAGGCCCGAACTCTGCAAATTTGTTAATCAAAACAAATGGTTTAGATCTCTAACACACCCGGTTGAATTACGACTAAAAGAATTCTGCTTCAGAATTCTTGCTCCTTGATCCAAGTAGAGGTACTTTTTTCAATAGTCTTTTGTTGACAGATCACATGTGAGTCGTGTCAAGCTATAATGTTATATTTGTTCCGTATTGTTTGACAATTCAACTTGAAACGACTTATGGCAAGTAATACAGCTACTCGACCTTCTCAAGCGACATCGTTTCGCCCTGTGGTCTCTTGAAAAGTTCCAAAAAATTTCGACGTTTTCGAGTCAAATTTTTTTCAGGGATGGCCATTTCGTCAGTTTGGTGTGGTTTGTCACACATTTAGACTTTTTCCTGTGGGGATATGTAAAGTCTAAATTTTATGCGAACAACCCCCCTTCGATTCAGGCCTTGGATCAAAACATCACACTAGTCATTCCTCAGTTCGAATGGTATAAGTATTCTCTATTAAATTTGAAGTTTCTGCATCTTTTCTTTAAAAACGTAAGGTTCCTCAAAATGGATCACCCTTTATTACAAAGCAATGCACCAACTTCAAGCTAAGCAAAACCATCCTGTATGTCAAAAAATCAGTTTGAAGCAAGATGATGTATATGGTCATTAGTTAAGAAGCTTTAAAAGCAAACCTCGAAGAATCAGTGACCCCTATTTATATTAAAATTATTTTTCTCAAAAAGATTAACCAATAAAAAGGCTTATTGTCTGCGTTTAAAAATATTTAAGAAACAGTCTGACATTTAGCCATTCTCAATGCTAAGTATTGAATGTGTGAAATTGTTTTTGGTGGAAGTGATTGATTTGATGAGTTATTGAGTCACATTTGTATCAATTTTTGCGGCAACTTCACTGTGACATTTTCCAAACAAAAATGCTGGTGTTCCAAACGGTGATTTCTACAGACGTGTTTTAAACCCATAAACACCAGCACATATACAGACATATACAAACATACACTTACACTTCACTGAAATAACATTCCATCCGCACCTTGGTGAGCATATAATTCACCATTTCAGTCATTTGTTCATGTCGGTTTACCGTTCTGTTAAAACCGCCACATTTCTTTCATTTTTTTCCGTTTTCGTGCTTTCATTCGTTATATTTGTCTGGGGCCTGACAAACGCAGTCAACATTTTTACAATTCCTTTGCCTTTGGTTGTCTTTTTTGTTTATCTGGCACTCTGGTCAGGCGCATCTCAATTTATTTTAATTAAAAACAATGAAAATTTAGTGCATCAGGAATTGCACAGCCAACAGCACCGCGCATGCGCAGTGACATTCCAGCTTTTTTACACATCCATCAGTACACATGTATATTTACATATGTACATATGCGTATGTGTCAGTGGAAATATAGTTTGAGCATGTTGGACGTTGCTCAATCAAAGTAAATGCGCCAAAGCGCGCGCTGTGATCAAAGTTCATGAACTGCTTAACGGCCCTTCTATTGTCTCATATGCGAAGCATGCTTCTGTCCGATTATTATTAAACTGTGCCACTTGCTTCAAGTTTTCGGCGAAACTGCTCCCCCATTTTACATACATTCATATGTGCAGGCAGCACCCAATATGACAATATATTAACGCTTTACTTCTGCCAAATCAGCCAGTTGAACTGGTAATTGCATGCTTCATTAAAAATATCTCGTTTTGTGGGGGTGTTCTTGGTCAATTCACGCGCGTCAGCTTAATCTCATTCATTGAAACAATCAGTCACAATGTTTGTCGACTTTTAGTGTGGCAAAAGCATGAGATGAGGGCTTAAGAATACGATTTACGGCATCCCAACGAGAAATATGTTGCAAAAAAGTTTTAAAGATTGTGTTGAATATATAAAAGATCATAACTGCAGAATATAGAGTGCTGGACTTCCATTTTCTGAACGACTTTATGTCATGTAATAAATTGTAAGCTAAAGTTATTTATTTGATAATATGTAAAAAAAAAATAAAATAAAATTGAAGTTTGAATACCACAAATGTTGCAAATCAACACGTTTTTGATATAGTCATTTGACTTCTATCTTAATACCTATACAATACCAAATATGGCATAATTGTTGGTCAGAGGACAGATTCCTGCTGGGATATGTTTAATGAAAAATTATTATGACAATGCATATAAGCTTAAATATGGTATATAGTCTGTGTGTAAGTTCACATAAGCTTGTTATTGAAATTTGCTTAGTACCACCGAATACTTTTTGAAAATGATTGATGTAAATATAATTGGCTTTCAGACGACAATCGTTTAGTACTTTCATATTAACAGGAATTGGTTGAGATTACTATAATAAACAAAATATATACATATGTACGTATTTAATTTTAAATTAAATTGAATTAACAAGACGCTTATGAAATGACAATAAATTAAATTAGACTATTAAGGGATTACACTGGGGTAATAGTCAAAATATTTTTATATTCCAATGTTAAGAGTGGAGATAAACAAGCTTTTAGATGAGAAAGTGGCAGAAACTGTAAAAATAAAAGTTTTAAATTTCAAACCAAAATAACAATTTATAATGTTTTAATCTTTGTCTGTAACTTCTAGTGTAAAAATTTTTTTTTTTTTTTTTTGAGTGGTATACATATCTACATACTAAAATACTGCTGACCTGCTATATCAAAATCCGATCTCAATATTCACAACATCAGCGTTACTGGGAAAATTATCCAACAACGAGCCGAAATTATTAAAATTTACTACTAAAATTCGGAGTCAGTGGCCTCAATTTTAAGAGCGCTACGTCCAATTTATGGTCGTCATAATCGTCTTGTCAGATCAACAATTGAGCGTCTGGTGGAAAAATTTGAATCCACAGACACAATATCAAATGTTCCCATGACAGTGAGACAAAGAAGTGCCCGCATTGTCGAGAGTATTGCTGCCGCCAGCGCATCCATTGAGGAAGACCCAAATCAGTCTCTCACAAGTCGTTCTCAAGCATGGGCATTCTGTGACGTCGTTGTGGCGAATTTTGTAAAAGATCTTGGCTTATATCGCTTACACGATCAAATTGACGCAAGAGCTAAAGCCGTTGACCACCAGAATCGTCGTATGTATGTTCGTGAATTGGCTGAGCAAGAACTTGAAAAAGATCCGGATTTTCATCGTGAAATCATCTTCAGCGTTGAGGCTCATATCTGGTTGAATGACTTCGCAATAAGCAAAATATGCGTTATTGGTCAGCAGCAATCCACACGTACTCCGAAAAATTACGGTTTGGTGCGGTTTATGGGCCGAATTGCATGATATGGCACAAGTCACACAGCGAGTGTTACAATCGATTTATTGAAAACTCAAGTTGGGTGAACGTGTTGTCTCACGAAATGGCCCAGTCAATTGGCCGCTCTTGGTCTTGTAGTTTGGCGCCGTTAGACTATTTCCTTTGGGGCTACGTCAAGTCTATGGTCTATGCCAACAATCCAGCGATCTATTGCTGAACTTTGTAGGAATATCGTACGTGAAAATGAGCAGCATCGGTCGATTTATGCTTAAAACCCGTGAAAATTGGGTTTAGAGTCTGGACTTCTGCAAGCGTGCCCGTGGTGGCCATGCAAAAGAAAGTTACATGGCATCGAATGTACTCTCACAGAATAAAAAGTTTCATTGATTTCCAAAACCGTGTTTTTTTTTAACTTTTGTAGCGCTATTATTGAAAAACCCATTATACATATACTCGATATATATTTATTCATATGAACATACTATATATGCGAGTACAAAAAAAATATTTTTAGAAATCCACAAATTTAATTAAGTTTATAACCAATTCTTACTATTACTTAGATGTTAAAAATTATATGCATATGTACTTATTCAAAAAAGATATTCCATCTAAATTACTATTTTTTTCCTTTTTTCATTGCAGGTTTAAAAGTATTACCGCTATTAAATAATTTAAGGTAAGTAAGCAACATTTTGTTGATATTCGCAATTATAAAACCCATACCTAAATTTACGTCAATATAAATATATGTATACTTCTATTCAAGTAAACAATTAACTTAATGTTAACAGACCTGGTTATTTCGAACGGACTTTCTTAGTAACTTCCATAAAGAAAATAATTTTTTAAAGAACCAAAAGCTTTATTGCTTAAAAACTTGTTACTCCAATTAGATAAATTGTTAGAAATCATCTCATCTCAACAGAGTTTTATTTTATTTTCATAATTTTTTTTTTATAAAAGTTCCCCTTTGGCAATTATGGTATAAACCTTAGCATATTTCGGTTTAAATGTTGCGCCAAGGAGTAATTACTCCCACCTTATATTACCCTATCTCTGCGCACTTACAGTCATTTTGGTTTTTGCTTAAAATTTGCTAAGTACTTTAACACTTTTAAATGCGGAAAAGTTAACCTCTGGAACCTCTGGTTTTATTGGTGTTATTATTGAGCGATTATCTACAGAGCCGAGCCCAGAAAAATATGGTAATACATACAAGTATATATTCATACCAGATAATGCTGCAATGCTAAGGGGCCAACTACACGGTTGTTTTTGTTTTTGACAATTTATGCAAATGTTCATTCATGCGAGTATCTCTGCATGAATTCGTTGGTGTATTTAGATAGACACAGTTATGCCACTAAGGTGGCATTGTCGAAGCGCCACTGGCTGTCAGCAGCAATTTGATTGAGATTATGCCTTTATTGTTTCCTTTGAATTCCGCCGAAGGTGGTTTTGTGTTAATTCCATATACATACATACGAGTGCAACGTACACATACTCTACATGTGTTTTTATATGGTCATGCTTTTGTAATGTTGTTTCCTCAGAGAGCTTTGCACATGAGGCGCAAGCCGTCGCAGGCAATTTTGAAAACATTTAATAAAAAGTACAAACCGCCATAAAAATTTGTCTTTGTGCTTATCTCAATTTGCATGCAAATTAATAAATTGTAATTAAACTTTGAAAAGTTTATGCAAGCCAGGACGTATGTGTGTAGGTTATATGATTGCAAAAATAATTAAAAAATTCAGTATGGGACTGTAATAAAAATGGCAATCAAATATGTTGTCACAAAAGGGTAATATACGCTAAGCGCTCGTTCGCAACCAGTGGAAAGCATGTTTTAGAAATACAAATTTGAAATACTAAAAAAAATACATATATATTCAAAAGTCAAGTTTATTTTTGAAAAAATTAAAAATATAATATTTATCAGACAGTTACATTAATCGTCAATAGCAACAACAGCATAACACAGCCGCAAATTTCATCTCTCACAATAAACGTTCTGAGTTGAGAAATATTTTCTGCTCTGCCATCCACACTTTACTGTTTTATAACGAATATCCAGAACATCCACTTTTCGCCTCACAGTAATGCTTCATTCAGCGATCTTTTCCGTCAGCGTTAGCACATGCGTAGACTCTTTTTTAATACATTAACTGATTAATAAAAGCGTTAATACACTATGGCAAATCAATTAGCACATTAGACGCACTTATCCGCCCACAGCACGACAAATACACACCCTCCAGACAGTTTTGTTTAATGATTCTTCATAAACATTAAAAAAAAATGTAAACAAACAAGTTAGCTTCAGCTCTGTATTCAGTCGACAAAAATTTAATTGAGCATCAACAACAAAGAGAAACCAATTTTAAATGTATAGCAAAAAAACCATTTATTAAAATTAATTATTCAGTCAAATGTTAATTAATTGTTCCGAAACATGGCTGCGCATTCGCATAAATCAAGCGGTCAACATCCGCCGGCTTCAGCTTCTGCCTATTTATTACAAAACTACCATACTATTCATAACTACATACATACATAAATGATTTTTTTTTTACCCAGCAGGGAATTGGGCTTCATTGTGAGATGGTGGTAATATGACTAACAAATCTCTTTTAGTAAAAGTTAATTTTGCAAAGGCTCTGAAGGTGTTCCTAACGAGTGATCTATAACTATAAAATTGAAGAAATGTGTTTATGTATGTATGCACAAGTTGTAAGCTAATTTTCAAAGAATCTTTTTCCGGTCAGAAATATGCTCACTTTGTCATTATCTAACGGGAGAGAACTGTTATTTCACTATCAATTTTTGTCTGATCAAAAATCTAAATTTGGCAATCCAAAATATACGGAATTTTGAAAACAAAAATCATTGTACGGACAAAATCTTCTAGTAGTGAATTTTTGTTTATGTTGGTGAAGGTCGAAATTACTGTCAGAATGGAGAAGCGCCGCCAGAGCTTTAAAAACAACTCTAACGGCGGCTCTTGAACTGGTACTAAACCTGCCAACTAAAGACCTCCTCGCTGAAAACTGCGCAGCAAAGTCGGTGGTACAAATACTGGCTGGAGGAGAATTTACATATGGAAGCTTAAAGCATAACCCGGTGGGCAATGGCAGTTGGACGACATCCCACTTTTCAACTGTTAGAGAAGCTTCAAATGAAACATAAAAAAGATGACTAGCTAAGTTGCCGAACCACTGCAGTATATTTCAAGCTGAGGTCTGCAAACAATTCCAGAGTCAACATCTACGTAGACAGCCAAGCAGCAATCAAGGCAGTAACCTCGTATCAATATTGGGAAACCCATGCATTGCCTATACGACGATTTGGACAGAAGCATAGTAATGAAAATCCAAACCCGATGTAACGAACTACCTGGGTGCAAAAGTCATATGCAAAACGGTAGATACGAAGTAAATAAAATTCCTTATGATAGTCGATAAAAGAAACTGTAAAAGCATAATGAGAATACTAACCGGTCACTGTCAGACACACACGGCCGTATAATGGAGCTGACAGATCGAAAAGACTACAAGAAACGTCTAGAACAAGGCACCAGGAAAACAATGGAAACTATCTTGTGCACTTGTCGCGCATTGGCAAGACTACGCCATTCCAAGGGTATGATGCACTGGAGGAGTTATCGATAATGCGGCCGCAGAATCTGTTAAAATTCGCCTCAAGCGCAGGCATCCTAAAGGCCGACTACTCCTCTGGACCTACCAAAAGAACTCCATCTGGTATCGGAAAGAACCAAAATATGGTCTATGTGTTGTTATTTTTATCTACCAGATTAACCTAACCTAATTTTTATAATCAAAACTTTTAGTTTGTTATAGTCCCAAAATACACATGTATAAATATACTCTAAACGCTTAAAACAATAGATATATTAGTGAGTTTTTATTGCTAAAAATCGCAATTTTTAGGTTGGCACTAGTTATGCCACGTAATGTTGGTCGAAACAAGGTGCCAACCCAACTTCTTTGTCTATGACACATTTTAATTTAATTTTCTAAGGGGTTCATTTATAATAGACTTGCTAAATACACACGCATTTAGTTGACAAATAGAAATTGTTAAGCCACTAAAACTATGGCTTATATTTCGTATTGTCACAATCTTTTGTGTGTCGATGATATTAAAGAGCGCTTAATATTCTAAACAATTCAATAATTTATTTGAAAGTATTATTCATATTGTCAATTTGTATATGCATGAAATTTGTCAAAGTACTTTTTTCATATAATTTAATTTATGCTTAAGATAAGTAGAAATCTTAATACTCCTTTAGTAAAGATTCAGAATTCTTGGACTCATTTGTCACGAATTTAATATTTTATAAATAAATAATTTGGCAAATATGTATGATATTTGAACTATTTTTATGAGTTAAGGTGATGAGGATTATTCATTAACTTGTTTTGAGTTCTGTACATATATTCTACTTTAAAATTAATGAAATATGTATAATGGCAAAACTATGGAATAAAAACTTCCCAAAAACTCTCTTATATTTACTGTTTTTTAATAAGTTCGATTTCAATTTTCATAAATATATCGACTCACTACGATAATATTGCTTGAAGACCTAAACTCCTTTCGGTAAAGTTAACCAAAATTTAACTGGAAGATGTTTGCTAACCAGACATTGGCTCTTAACAATGCAACATATACGAGTACTTTGTAACAAAAAAGCACACGGGGTTTGTAATTAAATTCCCCGGGTAAATGAAATTTCAAAAAAAAAAAATATTTTGTTAAGTTGGCAGGGCTGTCCTTAAATACTATGCCAAATATGACCGCCATCTGCCAGCTGATTTGTTTACTGCGTCTGCTTAAGTCGGTATAACTCAGCAGTTTTTTACAGTGGTTAAAAATATCGACCAAAAAAATTATCTCAAATTTTGTATTTCTAACCAAATTTCGTGTGTCGAATTGTTACGAAGGTTGGAAAAGGCTTACGCTGATTCAGTTTTATTAAAAAAAAACAAGCCTATGAGTGGTAAAAATCCTTTAAAGATGGTCGAGAGATCTTGAAGACATATATCTTTCTGGAAGACCTTCGACCTCTTCAACTGACGAAAATATTAAAAAAGTGAAGAATATGATGCTTGAAAATCGTCATGCAAGTGTTAGAGAGATGGCAAGAAAGCTCGGCATCTCTCGCGAGTCCGTTCGAATGATTTTGGTGAATATTTTGGATATAAAAAACGTTCTTGCACGACTCGTCCCGATAAAGCTGATTTTTTTCAAAAAGAGTACGATTGTGACCGATTTAAAGCCAAAACGCAATGAATACTATCGATCAACGAGATTTGGCGGCGTGTGATTTTTCTTGTTCCCAAAACTGAAATTTGCAGTCGATCGAAGAGATAAAACAAAATTCGGTGATGAAGCTCAAAGCCACCCCAAAACGTGCGTACGAAAAGTATTTTGAGGACTAAGAAAAATCGTTGGCATAAGTATATATACATATGGTTGGGACTACTTTGAAGGCGACAAAACATATATTGATGAATAATTATATAAGTATTTTGCACCTTATTTGCAATTTCCGGTCACTTTTTTGTCACAATATTTAATTATATATGTAAATTCAAACTAATATACTTACATATATATATACATAGTTATTACAGTTAACTTGTAAATATGCATATGCGTGTGTATCCCTCACCGTTAAAACTCTGACGTCACAACACGTGAAAATGGCCAAAAGGAAATCTTATGCGAAATTCCATGTACCTGCAGAAGCATTTGGTCAACAGCCACCTACTAACTTGTTCTTCTCCACGCAAACTAATACATACATGTATATGTATATACACTGCTGATAGCCGAATTTACATACATATGTATGTTGGACTCTTCAAATTAATGTTTATATATAGAGCCCACTCACTTTCATACGTTTGCACACACACATGCACTTTCGTGCATTTAGTTGGGCATCGAAAATCACGTGCTGAGACCCGTTTGAAGCTTTCTCGTGAGCAAAACGGAGTAAATTTTGTTAATTCACAGCGGCAGCAACGGCATTTCTATGCGCGCGCACCACGTGCATGCCGAAAATGAAAATTTACCAACAATAAACAAATATGAAAAGCTAAAGTATTTAATCAAAATTGAGTTGTAGTGCTCGCTCTCCGCAAATCGGCTGCTGGCCGACTCCAGGTCGTCATATTGGAGTGAGCATATCATACATAAATGAGTTTAATACATTTCACATTGTAACTACTGCCTCCAAATCGAAAATTTTATTAAATAGAAAACTTAAAGCAATTAGAAACAAATACATATACTATATTTACTTATAATATACTCGGAAGTATAAGTTTTTAAATTGTTATAACAACAGTTATATTCGTACTTCGACACTGTCGCAACTATCGTTTATTCAATCAGTCACTACAAACTTGCAGACGGTCAAAGAACGGGGTACTTTGGCATTCCTTCACTTTCATTTGGAAATTCAGTGTTTTCGGCCATAAAACAAATTCGACTGCCAAGGACTCTGCTCAGCAATCGTGCGGCTTTCTTACAGGCCAAGAGTCTAAGGCGGTGCAGTGGAGACGTCAAAAATACAACGTCTTGGTCGTTTCGCCTTTTGTTGTTCCCTATCGAAGTATAATTTCCGCAGCTTGCAACTAGTGAACAATTTGAAGTGAGTGCCTCGTATTTGGTGCAAATGATTAGCTTTTAAGGACATACAAACACATTCACACATAGCTAATGTGTGGTAGTGTTGCTGTTTTTAATAAAATAAATTATTTATAATTTCAAATAATGCAAGCGAATAGCTGGAGTGTTATATTTGATCCATTTCGTAACTTTTATATATTTTGTGCCATTATTTATCGAATATATTTATTTTGATTGTGAAAACATCAATGAGTTAGCGCATTGTTTATTGCAACATTTCTCTGCAGCTGCACCCGTTTGTAGAAGAAACAAATTATTATCATAAATAATACTATAATAATAAAAAAACATGTAAAATGGATTTACAAGTATATTGTCAGTAAATAATATTTCTTTATTTAACCTTAGCATTTTTAATATTAATCACCTAAGCGGCTAGAAGTTATAACAACAAAAATATTTTAAAATTTATCTATATTTGCAGGAAAGTCGCACAGAGTGTGGGAGATATTATAGTGCAATTGGACGTATTCGACGAGCAGCGCGAATGCGACGAAGCTCAGAGTCTACAGGGCCCAAGTGGCATCAACTTAAATTCGCATCTTGATGTATTCTACGCGATATTGCGTCAAGTATGACTATTATTAATACATATGAACTTGTTTCGTTATATTATATGATGTTATGTTTTGTTCTATTAGGTTATGTTATGTTATGATATGTTTTTAAGGATTGGACACGATTTCTATCCAAAAATTAGAATTTTTTCGAAAGCTTCAGAAACTTTAAAGTTCCCTCACTTGGAGTAATAAATATTTTGCTTTTAGTTCCAATTTTCAAACAAAATCTCTTTTTTACAAATATTTCGTCTTTCATAAGTTTACAAGTGAAGGAAAAACGATATAATAGAAACCATTCACATTGAAACCAAATGTGTGTTTTGGTTATAAAATGATTATATACTGGTTATAAGGTTAAAAGTTTATGATACATACATATGTATGTATATGATCAATTTCGAATGTTTCGATGATACGTTGTTGTGTATTTTAAGTAACGATATATAACATGTTCCATCTGATCAATTTAGACTCGGACTGATTCCTAGGCTAGAGCCTTTTTATGTTCGAGTGAAGTTTGGCCTCTATAACTGAATTAGTGTGTTTTTGGTAGCTACGAGTACAAGAGATAGCAGAAGATTTTAGCATCTTTTATGAATCCACTCCACACATTTCGGTTAATGTTTTGGGTATCAAGAGTGACAATGCTAGACTCGTACCAAAATACCTGAATTTTTCGCAGCACCGACCTCGAGTCGGGGTCGCAAGAGAGCTGCTTGACAATGTAGCTGAGAACTCTACATTCATCAAACGTATTTTTACTGATGACGAGACGTGGGTTTATGAATATGACGAAAACTGTCCAACAATATAGCGAATGGCGCACCCAAAATGAAAGTTTGCAAGTAAAATACGTGGGAATGTAGTTTTTTCACAGTCCGGGTCATTTTTGATCAGAGGGTAATATTTGGTAAAACATAATGTAAGCATAAGCGTCAAAAAAAGGCTTTTGTAGTAGCTAAAGTAACATAAAATGTTATCACCTATCCCACCACCATATGTACATATATACTCATTAGTTAGTAAAAATACTCGACTATATAAATTAAAGTTTAATCGAGTAAAAGTTAACGCGGCACTTTCTACTTTCAGGTGGCCGATACGCCACAGGAAGTGCCATTTCTAAGTATATTACAACATTTGCTACGCATTGATCCCAAAGAGGCAATCAGCGATGTGATCTGGGATACAACAGAGAAGTTGGTGCATCGTGCCACACTACTTGAGAGTCATGAGGACTCGGTGAGGATACTGCGTTCGCCGAGCGTACAAAAATTCTCCTGTCCACATTGTCGTGGAGACGCAACCAGTCCAAGTCGCAAAAATGCCGCCTCACTTTCTACCTCAGCCTCATCACAGCTGCATAATGGGCCGTTGTCACCGATTGCATCAACACCACCACCACCACCACCACTATTACCTTCAACATCGACGCCGGTACACTGTGCGCCACCCGCACCGCCGCCGCCTATCCCGCCACCTCCAATGAACGGTCCTATTAGTGGTGGAGCGCCACCACCACCTCCACCGCCAATTATGAATGGAAATTGTCTAATAGCACCACCCGCGCCCCCACCCGTACCTGGCGCTCCACCTCCACCTGCACCACAGCCACCAGGCTCCACTGGTAATTTACTCAGCAATCACACGAATTCCATGCGACCCGTCACCCCGGACTTGAGCTTAAACGGTCACAATATGATCTTACTACCACAACAAGACACACCGGCACCCAAGTCCAAGATGAAAACCATCAATTGGGGTAAAATTCCGCCAAATCGCGTCATTGGCAAGCAAAATATATGGACTATAGTGGCCAATAATCACCAGGACACACCAATGACCGACATCGATTGGAATGAAATGGAAGGCCTGTTTTGTCTGCAATCGACCAGCGCTCAAGGCTCACCGAAATTGGGCCGTGAAAGCAGCAGTAGTTCGGGCTACGATACACTCGACCGCAAATCCAAAAAGGAAAGCACAGAAATCTCTTTGCTCGACGGTAAACGCAGCCTGAACGTCAACATCTTCCTCAAACAATTCCGAAGGTGAGAAGGTTTCGTTTTAGTTATTATCTGGAAATAAGGAATTTATTAAATTATCTGATCTAAGATATGATCACATTTGCAATATGGGTTAAGGCTAAAAGCATTATTTTTGGTTCGATTCCAGTTCGAATGAAGACATTATACAGCTGATAAGAGATGGCGAGCACGATGATATCGGTGCGGAAAAGCTGCGGGGCTTATTGAAAATTCTACCGGAAGTCGACGAATTAGATATGCTGAAGACCTTCAATGGCGATAAAAGTCGGCTGGGTAATGCCGAGAAGTTTCTGCTACAGCTCTTGGAGGTGCCAAAGTGAGTATAAACCCATTTGCGGAGGTTTAGATAAATATTTTTAATGGTAAATATTATATATTACAGTTATAAACTGCGTATTGAAAGCATGCTGCTCAAGGAGGAATTCGCCGCCAATATTAGTTATCTGGACCCATGTATCAACGCAATGATCTATGCTGGAGGAGGTAAGTCGATATAATCATTAAGAGCTCTGCAAAAACTTTACTGGGTCTTCACCTCGACCTTCTTACATTATATGAAGTTGTCAAAAAAGTCTTGCGGTATTTTTATTGAATGATTTATTGAATTTAAAATTGTTTAAACGTATGCGCTAAGTACTACTATGCCGGCCTCTTTCGACCAATTCAGCGATTTTATCGCAATTTTCGACGACAGGCCTTCCGGAGCGTGGTGCATCTTCGACCACCTCTACACCAGAACGAAAACTTTGACACCATCGTTGTGCGGTGAAATGGAAACTGTATCGGGTCCATAAACTGCACAAATTTTTTTGACGGCTTGAGATGCATTTTTGCCTTTATCGTAGTAGTACTGTAAAATATGCCGTATTTTCTCTTTATTTTGCTCCATGTTTGCAACGCTATAACTCACGAACGACTTAAAAGAAACGACAATCAATCAAACACGTGTTAGCCGTGAAATGAGCTTTCCAAAAAGGTATAGCATGATCCGATGCGACGAATAAAACTAGAACTACGCGCTTTCGGCGCCAACTAGCGCAAATACCGCAAGACTTTTTTGACAACCTAATATTTTGAGATGAGAGACCTTTAAGTCGCCACCGAAAATTTAATGCAATTTTCATTAGAAACTTTTTTCGCTTCAAGCTTCCCTTATGAGCTCTGAAAGGAACCAAATTAAAATTTGTTTCAATAGTATTGCGCAAGTACTAATAACTAATCAGGAAATTCGTTCATCCAATAAATTATTTTTAAGTCTAATCTCAACACTTTTGACTTCACTACTTCTACATATGTCCAAAATTTTGGCGCAAAGTAGAGACCTAGACCACAAATCAGAATATTTTGATCTTCAAATATTATATTTTTCTACACCTTTCGAGAGGAACTTACTAAACTTTTTTTTATAAAACTCAAATCCATCAGATCTTATGAACAACGAAATGCTACAAGAAGTGCTGTATATGGTCGTTATCGCTGGTAACTTCCTCAACTCGGGCGGCTATGCCGGTAATGCGGCTGGCGTCAAACTCTCCTCGCTGCAAAAGCTCACCGACATACGCGCCAACAAACCGGGCATCAATCTCATACACTTTGTGGCAATGCAGGCCGAAAAGCGCAATCCAGAGCTCCTAACATTCCCCGCACAGTTGACTGCACTGGAAAATGCATCCAGGTAAGACCTGTCTACATTACTTTTAGAAGCACATTTTAATAGTATTATATTACACATGTACCCATATTTGTAGAACCACTGTTGAACAAATAAATAACGAGATTAATGCGCTGGATATACGAATACGTAAAATCAAAAGGCAGATCGAACAACCCACAACGGAGGATGAAATCAAAGAGCAAATGTCGGAGTTCTTTTGAGGTGAGTCACTCAGCGTACATTTTCTCTAGATTTAATTTACAATCCGCCACCATTAAACTCGATTTATAGAACGCTGAACGCGAGGTGGCTGCGCTGCAGGCCAATATGAAGGAGGTAGAAGCGATGCGTTTAAAGCTGGCCGATTTCTTTTGCGAGGACGCGGCGCACTTTAAATTGGAGGAGTGTTTCAAAGTATTCCAATCATTCTGTGATAAATTCAAGCAGGCTGTGAAAGAAAACGAGCGCCGACAGCAATTAGAGGAGCAGGCCACGCTCAGACGAAAACAAAGGGAAGAGCAGCTCGCCAGGCGCGCTAGGCAAGGTAAAATCTTCATCAGCGAAAATTTCCGTTTTTCCTTTAAAATTATTTCTATTTTATTTGATTTCTTTTGTTATTTCGCCTTGCAGTCAGTCAATGTGGCACCCCAGTCTCTGATTCGGAAAATCATTGTAGCATTGAAAAAATCTTTGATACCCCTGAGGGGATTTCACCGAGCATAACGCCGAATGGTAGCATGCGAAAAAGACGGCCTAGCCGTGTATTACCAGAGGAAGATGATCTGATGGAGTTTTTGCGCACATCCGGACACGAGCATATTAGCAGAGATCGAAAGGCCTATGGAAGTTTGGGTATGCAAATATTGAAGTGTTTTCAATTATTCGGGGTGCATTGTTCTTCCCTGATTAAACGCCTGATTGTCTGTTTCTCTATTTACCGACAACTTAGATCGGTCTTGGGCACGTCGTGCACGTTCTGGAAGTTCCAGCCGAAAACGTCCCGAACTCTTAAATGTGGACTTCAGTGATGACCGCGAACGTGCCAGTTCGCCAGCGCCGTTACTGAATATGGACAAAAAATCGCCAACCTCACCGCAAGGTGGCGGCACTACTCCTTCCCCCACGCAGCAAGCCAGCGAGGATACAAAACCGAGGTGAGTATACAAACACACATCCGTGCTGTACTTATTGGTGCTATTCTGAGAGTGTTATGCCTAATTTTGATATAGAATATCCCGTGAATTTCGACAAAAGATCGAAAACTGGCTGCAGTCCAACGAGAACGATGAAAAGCAAAACGAAGAATTCAAACGCAAGCGCCGTTTGGTTAACAGTAATAGGCGTTCGTTTGAAAACGAAACAGGTATATTTGCGATATGATACAAAATAATTAAGAGCTTAGACTTCAACACAGCCATATTCATTTCGATTACCTTTTTGTGATTTTAGATAGCGAACGAAAATTGGATACTTTGCCTGAGGAGAAAATCGTGCCTACCACGCCAACCACAACTACGAACTCTACTAATTCTCAACATTTCCACAAAAATACGACCAACACTAACAACAACAACAATAATAATAACAGTAATAACAGTAACAATAACAATAATAACAATGCGAATAACTATAAACGGGTATATCCCGACTGGAAGCCCGCCAACACGCTCGAACACACCGATGTTGTCGGCACAATACAAGCAATTGCTGGTACGGCATCTTTACCTTTGCTTTATTTGAATTTGTCTCATTACAAATACTTGTATTTCTTTCAGATGTGAACAACGCCAGAGATAAGTCACACTGGCGCAAGGGTAATCGAGGTAATGAACCAACGGACACTGGCGCATCTGAAGCCCAGGAGCAGTCGCCGAAAAACCATCATGTTACAACAGCCGATGAGTTGCGGGAATATAGACGACAACGATCGCTGGAGAATGCAGAAAAGCGTGCCATGGCACTCAAATCCATCGAGGAAGAGGATCGACGACGATCGTTAATAAAACAACTTGGCCAAGAGGACACGGATCATTGCTTGCATATTTACATACGCAAATCACCATCCAAGGAGACGGTCGAAATATCGAATAAAACTTTGTCACAAGGTTTGACTGTTGCGCAATCTAACGCTCCAGCTACAACAACTGCACTGACAACAACCAAAAGCGATACCAAAGCCAATATTGACATTCTGGAATCATCAAAATTGGGTAGAGAGAGTGGAACAAAAACGGGAGACGATAGATTTAGTCAACACAACAGTATGCATCGAAGTCACAATGAGAAATATAGTCGCAAAGAGATCGATGCTGACAATGTGGAAACACCACCGGTCACACGCCGTGTCATCGCCACACCAAATAAGACGTTGGTCACCATTAATGGCCTGGATAAGACGAATAGCAAACAGCTTAGCGAACAACAAAGCAATCCGGAACCAAGTGAGCAGGATGTACCTGGGTTCTTCGATCGTTACTCAGCCACTCGGCGCACAAGACGTTATAAACGACCCATGGATTACAGCAGCGGTAACGAGGAGTTTTTATCAACTAAAGATCCGAGCGACTCGAGCAATGTACGACAATCATCTAGTGCTGGTGACATGGAAAGGCTGCATGGCAAAGCGCAGGATACGTCCAATCAAAATAAGACTACAGTAGAAAAGCTTTTACCACAGCAGTCAACACAAATCACCACAAAACCGGTTGCAGAGCGTACGATTACCAAACTGGAAAAAGTTGGACGTCACATTAGCTCCATCAATCAAGAAGATGTACAAGAAGCCATAAGGAATCTTAAATCACCAACCAACACACCGGATCGCATATGGAGTCCGCCACGCGACATAATCAGTTCACACATAACCAACGCACCCTTGCAAAACCCCACACCTAGTAACCAAAGCACTACTGTCATTAAACTATCCAGCCATGAACTCAACGACGAAGGGTTCGAAGAGACACAAAGCCTCGTATCAGACACGCCCTCACAAGGCAAAGAGAGCACAAATTCCTCATGCAACGGTGTGTCTGATCGCGTAACACCACATGCACGTGCCACAACGACAAAAACTACAACGCCGAAGCCCAACACCTCAAGGCCGAACACAAGTCGCCTAGCCGATCGACTGCAAATATCAAAGCTGCGAAACGTGTTACCTCAAAAGTCTCAACCCGCATACCAACAACAAACTGCGCCCTCGCGTCGACCACCTAACTCAACACAAATGGACCGCAGTCGTTCATTCCGTACGCCTAATGGTCCTGCCGTTGTACAGCCCGTATTCGGTGCTGGCAGCAATGCAGCGCGACGTTCACATTCTATGCGCCGTCCAGGCAGCAGCCAGCCAGATACAGTTCAAAGTGTCCACACTTCACCTATGCATGCAGTGCGTCGCGACGTCGAACGTAGCAGTTCAAGGAATAGCCTGCGTTCGTCACGCTCGTCCATCAACAGTGCCGCTTCGACAAATACCGTGAGACGTATGCCGATTGTGGTGAGCAAGACACCGCTGCAAACAGTATCGGTCGATTCGTCGCCCAGCAAGCGCCCGCTAACGATGCAAAACAACATGCCGCCGCATATGCGTGTCGTCAGTGGTGCGTCCGCGAGCCGCACACCGGTGCCAGCCAGTCGCAGTAGCAGCAGTGGCTCGAGCATAGGGCAGCACGTGGTAGTGGTGCGAAAAGTAACGGGTAACGGTAACGTTGGTAGTGGGCAGCGCACTGTGCACTTGGGCAGCGCGAGCTTTAAGGAGAACCAAACCAACAACGCGCCAACGCGCAGCAATGTCGCACGCAGTGCTGTTCTAGTCAAAGCGGCCATGTCACAACAGGCCACACCACAGACGGCACACACGCGCACAGCCAGTAGCACCAGAAGCGCTTCGAGCAATCGTGCCATGAGCAGTTTCATGCGACCGACGGCGTCCAGCGTCACGAAGAGAACCAAATAGCTGCGCTAGACCGTAAAAAAATTTACTTTTTTGATATACAAGTGTGTACACATGTACGTACATATGTGGCTGGATATATGCCTAATTTGTACTCCGATAAATCTCTCATATCCGATTCTTAAAATTTACTCACACAAAAGATCTTAACAAAGTTGTTAATATTTTCTATGGAACAAAAGAGAAGACACAATACAAATGTATTTATTTTGTAATATGTAAGCAGTTACTGTTGCTAAAACCCAATATAAATCAGTTTCTAAGATACTTGTATACGTCATATACATACATACAAACATATGTATATTTGTAGTTTTTAACACTCCGTCGTTGAATAATTCCCACACAAAAAATGAAAAACAGAAAACAAATATGTACATACATACATACATATATATATGGTGTACTGTATGTTGTATACGAAGAAACTTTCAAGCCGTCCGCATAAGAAGCCGAATTTGAAGCACATACTGGAAACTAAGCGCAATAACAAATTATACGCAAATCAATGCACTTTGTGTGTATGTATGCATTTGCATTTGGTATAAACGATGCAACGCCATACATACATACATACATATGGCATTCGTATGCAATTTTTATATATTTTTTGCGGCATTAGACAGAAAGCGAGATACACATTAACAGTTATTTTCGAATAGCCCCAGGAACTTTGCGCTTCCCCGTGAGCACCTATAGAAAAAACATTAGCTTTTATTACAAAAACAAGTCACACAGCTGTCGCAAACTCAAAGCAGACTTTAACAAATCAAAATTTGCAAACAACTGAAATCAAAGCGCCTTTTTGGTTTTAATTTAACGTTGGAAGATGCAGAGAGATGAGTGAAATCACAAATAAAATAATTTACGAATAGTAACTGTTCTATTATAAAAAAAAAACTAATGCACTAAAATGTTTACTAAGTTCT
This sequence comes from Bactrocera correcta, assembly GCA_027475135.1. Classification (NCBI taxonomy): domain Eukaryota; kingdom Metazoa; phylum Arthropoda; class Insecta; order Diptera; family Tephritidae; genus Bactrocera; species Bactrocera correcta. The sequence continues at coordinate 72,665,728 of CM050326.1, forward strand.
TAGTTTAAGCCGAATAGCAATAACGAAATTAAGCCATTTTACTTACTAATACTTAAGCTCTACTTAGCTGCTAGCTATTTTACAGTGACTAACTTGTAATGAACAAAAAAAATAAAAATAAAAAATGTAAAGTATTTCATGTTTATAATAATTTTAAGTCATATTTATTTCACAGACGCTTTTGGCAAACAACACAAACTGTGCGATATTGTTGTTGTGTGCGTACATACAAAACACATACTTGCATGTGCGTATGCAGGTGTGTTGGAAAGTGGAAATGAACAATGCGAGAAGTATATAACGATAACACACATGTCTTCATGTGAATAAAAATTAAAAAGCTTTAAAATTATGATTAAAAGGAAAAACAGAAATACTTGTAATTGTTAAGATACACAGTTTTGTAAAATAAAACTTGTTTCTAAATTTACATTATTTTGTGTGAAATTTATTTTTAACATTCTACTATTTACATACACAACACATATGTACGTATGTGTCTGGGTTATTATGTTGCAATAGCTGCAGCGGCGCCAGCTGCAGTCGTTGCCGGCAGTGTCGTTGGCGTTGCTGTGCTTGTTGCACTTGCGGCGACTGCTGCCGCTTGAGAATTCGTATCAAGTGTGTCCTTTACGCCTTCCATGGGTGTGGGTTTAGAGCTGTCGGTGGAGCTGGCACGTTTACGCATCGCATTTGAACGCGCGTAATTGTCTTCGTTGAACCATTCTTTTCTTGCTTCTAAGTAACTACAAGAGGATACGGTACATAAGTTTAAAATGTTACAAAAAAAAAAAATTTTCAATAGTACTCACTTCACGAATGTATCCAAATGTTGTAGTAAATTTTTCAATTTGTCGTCGTTTATCGATGAAGCATTCAAAAACTCCGGTAATTTAACTGTGAAGATTCATATGTATTTATAATTATTGGTTGATGTACAAAAATTACTATTGCAAGACTTACCAATTAATCGTGCCAAATGTGGAGCTCCAAATATCATTGACGGCGCTGTAGGGGCATTAGTTGGCAGCAAATGCCACGATAAAACTCCTTGCAGGAATTCCTTGGTTTGTGTTGGCAGATTGAGTGCCATCGGCTGCAGTGATTTCAAGTAATTAACTCCAGAGGCGCCGCTACTGCCAGCGGCTGCAGAGTGTAAAGGGGTTGAAGCACCCGAACTGGTACTAGCAATACTCGATAAACAGTTCTCCAAACAGTTTTCCACAATCATTTCGCAGTCGTCACTCCGATGTATGCGAGATTTTCGCTTTTGTGGCTCATCAGTCGTGGCGGGTGTTGTAGAATTGGCATCTGCAGCGTGCACTTCAGTGCCACTGTCACTGATAGGCAATTGCGTTGAGTCCGTGTCCGATTTACTGGGATTAAGAAAATCGGCCGATAAGCCCGGCAATGCAACGTATGTGAAATTTTTAAGATTCTCCTCACTTAAATAGGATAACGCATACTCTTTTTCCTCTTTATATAGTAGATAATCGGTGATAGTGAAATCAAAATAAATTCGTAAGCCATCAGCTACCTCTTTTAATAAGCCCACACTTTTCATGAAAATGCAAATTTAATATATTTACATAATTCATAAATATATATTCAAATTTAAATAGGAATATTAGCAGATTACTTACGTTGCCACAAGCTTGTCAAATTCATGTTCTTTTTTGTTCGTTCGTTGTTGCGTGGTGCGTCGCCTTGTGCTCTCAACTTGTGTTGTTGAAAACACCAATTTAACAACACTTTGTTTAACGAAGTTCTCCAATATCGCCACGACTGGTATTCGTGCAGGCAGAGCATGCTGCTTACAATATTTTACAATCATATCATGATCATATTCCAAATATTGACGAAGCCTTTCACTTATTCGCAGTAAGACTCTTTCTTCATCTGGAAAACTTTCTACTGAACTGCAGCAAGACTCGGTTTCACATTCTATATAAAACAATTTCAGCATTTAACTTATTCAAAACTTCGAGTTTTCTTTACTTACCGTCCTTCATTGGAGAATCCTCTTGTCTTTCAAAAGTGCTACTTGAGCTAAAATTATCTTCAGATGAGCCGCGTGTTCGAAATTTTGGGGATGAACGCAAATCAGTTGTTATGTTGCCCCCCGCTGTTGCAGCATCTTCCGCAGGTACTACCGTTTTGTTTGGCTTTTTCTTACTACTGGTACGCTCCTTACGATACAGAAAAGCATTACTAAAATTAATAATATTGAGTAAATAAATATTTAATTTATAAAATAGTTTTCATAATTTACATCTGTAACTGTGCCTTTTCAGCCAAATCTCTTTGAAGTTGACGATTTTCCTCGGTATCCTTTAAAACAAAATCAGCATTCACTTTGCGATCCCATGAACTACTCCAACCTTGAAAGTGTACTTTATATTGAATAACTTTTCGTCCACGCTTATCCTTCGAATCGTAGGTACCCAAAATCTATTACGCAATTTTTTCATAGATTAATACGAATATTATTTAGTACATACAAACTTTGAAAACAAAATTGAGAAAAATACAAAACAATTAAAAGCAACACTTCTGTACATCTATCTACATACTGCAACATACAGCAAATGTTTGCGCACCTTTGAGTCGTATAACACTTTCGCCTTTGTTGGGTCTGGCTCGTAGCAGAGTACCTTTTCACCCTTTTCGAAATAACGCGTACTCGCACTATTACGGTGTGAGTGTCGACTTCTTTGTGCCATTTTCTACATTAATAACTCATTTATGCCATACTTTTCAACCTTAAACACTTTGCAATTTTTATATTAAAAAAATATTAATAGTTACAATTTCTATGTAAATGTCGAATTCCTTCCAAACACAGTTATTAACGTCAAAAAACATCTGTCCCAAAAGCAGAGTTGTTACTTCACCATTTATTAACATTGAAAGGGAATTCCATATATAACAGTTTAAAATTTGTCCTGTAAGGGTATTCAAAGATACATACATGTATGTAACTTGAGTTTCTAAAGAATGTGCGCTTTTTAACCATTAAATATTGCAAATAAAATAACCAGTAAGAAAAATATCGAAACATCTGAATCAACAGGGTTTCTTTGTTAATAATTATTCCAAATATTAAAACAAATATACTATAATTACAACTAAAATAATTACTATTCTAATTCTTGCCCTAAGAGGTGGTAGTGTAGTTAGTTATAAGTTTTGCATGTAGCGAGAGAACACTCTTCCCATATAATTACTATTCTAACCCGAAGTGACCGTTCTTGACATGCGAACGATTTATATATTTTATTTTTCATATTTATACATGTCATAAAAGTCAATAAGGATGTATCAAATGCCTGAATAAAAATGTAAATTACCAGTCGGCTGATACGTTTTTTTCACTTAACGTTAATTCGTATGTTACGTGCAGTTTTCAACAGTTTATAATTGCAGCCCTGTCTTAACCCCATCAAAAATCAACACCAAAATAAACAAAATAATGACAGTGCAAAGTGGGAAAATAAACGATAATACGGAAAATGGTATAAAGCAAAGCCGGACAAAAACAAAGAAATTTGATTTTACCGGATTTTTTTATTTTTCAGTATTTATCTGAATATACTATATAATATAGTATAGTACTAAACATAAGTTATTAATGAAACAATCCAGACACTGGATAAAATATCAAATTGATGCAATTTTCACCACTACGCTCTTGCAGACATCTAAGGAAAATGCGAGAATTCATGTCATCTGTGCACGTGCGTCACTCGGCAGATGTAGCATTGCTCATAGTGCCAATTTCCAGAACTTTTTGCATTATTTATTTTAAATACCACCATTTTCTACTCTTGGTACTCGGTCATGCTCAAAAACATACATACATACTTACATATGTATACTACATATAATACTTGATTTCACCATATAATATATATTTACATTGGTGCATATTGCTATTGTATTTTATGCGATTGCAATTCTCGCCAATTCATATGCACTTTATTGTAAGTATGTACGTAAATATATACTTATGTACATATGTATATAACTATTAATGTCACCATGTAATGTGAAGTGGAAGGAATGAAAGTAAAAATTGCAGAGCTAAATACCCATTCTAATTTTATTAGACAATAGTTGAAAAATTCATATGTCAGACACTCATTAATACTACATACATATGTATATGTATTTAGTATGCTACATACATAGTTATTTGAAGAAAAAAACATAACATACAGTTGCTAGGCGCTAAAAACAGTTCATACATATTAACATATGTATATACTATGTACATATGTATGTACATGCATATACGTATGTACCAAGTACTTCCATAAGTCTATATTTAATGCCTGTATGTACATATTACAATGTTTTCTATAAAATTAAATATGTACTTATGTATGCTTTCTGTTTTAAATCCACAAAATCCTTTCCAGAATGCTTTAGAAAATACTAAATACATATGCAATAATTAAGTTATTGTTACATGAATAAGTAAATATGTACACATGTACGTACATATGTATGTTTACTTACCACAATATAAGAAGAGCGTTAGATCAAAAGTACATAGTACATTTCTCCTTTTAATTTAAAATCGCAAATATCATTCACATTTTGGAAAAAATATGTACGTAAATTATCGTAAAAGGCTACAAATGCATTATAATTGAGTGATACAAATTACATAGGATGTGTATGCATATGTATTTACACTCAAATATACTTACATATGGGAAACAAGCACACTCATCGGGTAGTCATGTTGAAACCGGATCCAGAATGTTCCGATGTCACAGACATGCAGACATTTTAAAGCCACTGTATACTTTTACACTCAATGGCATCATACGGTGCAAAATTTCAAATAATTCCATTTCTAGCATTTTTACACTTTATGTAGAAATTATACGATGGGTTAATATATCTTAAGCAAGTGGAGAATATGCTAAACTGATTGCCGGTGCCGAAAATACAAACTTATTTCATAATTAGAAAAATCTATCAGAGTTGCCCACAGCATGATGCTAGAAACTGTCACCGGAAGTTTGTGTAGTTTCTTCTAGAACAATCTCGTAGTTTCTACATTTTGACATGCAGTTTTTGGGCCTCTATAAATACAGCCGCATACGAAGCACCGGCATCAGTTGAATTGAGAAAATACGCTTGAAAACATTTTGCGCGGAGCAACTAATAAAGTGTTTTTGCATATTTTTTTGCAAGTGACTTTAAAAGAATTTTATTCAAAGAAGTGTTTTGTATTAAGTTAATATATAAAAATATAATTAAACAAGGTGTGTATTTAACTACAATTCTAAAATGTGTTAAAAATAGTATTCAGAGTGAAGAAGTAAAAGTTTTTGTGATAGTTAAACATATATTGATTGATTCTGCAAGGTTATTTGTTTTAAATAAAGATTGAACACTTTTTTTTTACTAAACCAATAATTTACTTTTTTACTTAAATATTTTATTTATTTTTCGTTACAGATGCCTGAGGAAGTGGAAACCTTTGCTTTTCAAGCTGAAATCGCTCAGCTTATGTCGTTGATCATCAACACATTCTACTCGAATAAAGAAATTTTCCTTCGTGAGTTGATCTCCAACGCTTCTGATGCTTTGGATAAAATCCGCTACGAGTCGTTGACTGACCCCACTAAGTTGGATAGTGGTAAGGAGCTGTACATCAAGCTCATTCCCAATAAGACTGCTGGAACCTTGACCATAATTGATACCGGTATTGGTATGACTAAATCTGATTTGGTTAACAATCTGGGTACAATTGCTAAGTCTGGAACAAAGGCATTCATGGAAGCATTGCAAGCTGGTGCTGATATTTCTATGATTGGTCAATTTGGTGTTGGTTTCTATTCAGCTTATTTGGTTGCTGATAAGGTAACCGTTACATCAAAGCACAACGATGATGAACAATACATTTGGGAATCTTCTGCCGGTGGCTCTTTCACTGTCAAACCTGACAACACAGAACCTTTGGGACGTGGTACTAAGATTGTTCTTTATATCAAGGAAGATCAAACCGAATATTTGGAAGAAAGCAAAATTAAAGAAATTGTGAATAAACACTCACAATTCATTGGTTACCCAATTAAATTATTGGTCGAAAAAGAACGTGATCAGGAAGTGAGTGACGATGAGGCTGAAGATGACAAAAAAGATGAAGAGAAGAAAGAAATGGATACCGATGAGCCGAAAATTGAAGATGTTGGTGAAGATGAAGATGCCGACAAAGACAAGGACAAGAAGAAGAAGAAGACTGTAAAGGTTAAATACACCGAGGATGAGGAGTTGAACAAAACCAAACCAATTTGGACCCGCAACCCCGATGATATTTCCCAGGAAGAATATGGCGAGTTCTACAAATCTCTCACCAATGATTGGGAGGATCATTTGGCCGTTAAGCATTTCTCCGTTGAAGGCCAATTGGAATTCCGTGCTTTGCTCTTTATCCCACGTCGCACTCCCTTCGATTTGTTTGAAAATCAGAAGAAGCGCAACAACATTAAATTGTATGTCCGACGTGTTTTCATCATGGACAATTGTGAAGAACTCATTCCTGAGTATTTGAATTTCATCAAGGGTGTGGTCGACTCTGAAGATTTGCCTCTGAATATCTCTCGTGAAATGTTGCAACAAAACAAAGTATTGAAAGTTATTCGCAAAAATCTGGTGAAGAAAACCATGGAATTAATCGAAGAACTTACAGAAGACAAAGAGTTGTACAAGAAGTTCTACGATCAATTTGCCAAGAATTTGAAATTGGGTGTGCACGAAGACAGCAACAACCGTGCTAAACTTGCTGACTTCTTGCGTTATCACACCTCTGCTTCTGGTGATGATGCTGCTTCTTTGTCCGATTACGTTTCACGTATGAAGAGTAACCAGAAACACATTTACTTCATCACTGGTGAGTCGAAGGAACAAGTAAGCAACTCTGCATTCGTTGAACGTGTAAAGGCCCGTGGATTCGAAGTAATCTACATGACTGAACCAATTGATGAATACGTCATCCAACACTTGAAGGAATATAAGGGCAAACAATTGACTTCTGTTACCAAAGAAGGTTTGGAGTTGCCTGAAGATGAAGCTGAGAAGAAGAAACGCGAGGAGGACAAGGCTAAATTCGAAAACTTGTGCAAGTTGATGAAGTCGATTTTGGACAACAAAGTTGAAAAGGTCGTTGTATCCAACAGATTGGTTGAGTCCCCATGTTGTATTGTAACATCCCAGTTCGGTTGGTCAGCTAACATGGAGCGTATAATGAAGGCGCAAGCGTTACGTGACACCTCCACTATGGGCTACATGGCCGGAAAGAAACATTTGGAAATCAATCCAGAACATCCAATCATCGAGACTTTGCGCCAAAAGGCTGAAGCCGACAAGAACGATAAGGCTGTAAAAGACTTGTGCATACTACTTTTCGAGACTGCGCTATTGTCTTCAGGTTTCTCCTTGGACAGTCCACAAGTGCATGCTTCCCGCATTTATCGCATGATCAAACTTGGTCTTGGTATTGATGAAGAAGAGCCCATGGCGACTGAAGATACTCAGAGCGGCGGTGATGCGCCTCCATTGGTTGATGACACTGAGGATGCCTCTCATATGGAAGAAGTCGATTAAATTACAAAAAATACTGACAAAGTTCCATTGTTCCAAAATTTTAATGCGAATTTTGCTAGTTATACCATAAGTTCATTTAGTTTACATAATTTTGTATTCGATTTAGCGAACAACTCTAAAATTCTAGACTTATAGCTACTATTTATGTTCAATTAATGAGTATCAAAATGGCATTTTGTTGTCGCGTTTTAAGCGGCCTAATCCTATCTTAAGATGGGGACTTTCGTTTAAATCGATGTATGCGTGTGAGAATCTACATAGGAATATTGAAATGAACTTAATACTGTATGTTATGGATTCTGTATTAATAATAAGAAATTTAAAATAAACAAATTGTTTATGAAAATCAAACTTGTTGATTTAAATTTATTTAAGAAATAATTCTGGTGAATATAAGCGGAAAATACGATTTTCGGTCAGAAAGTTCGTCATTCGTCATTGTTCGTATGTGATCACATAAATCACATTTCAGAGGACAACTTGCTTTGGAAGAGTAATTAACAATTTAGCGGAGGTTATACTTTTGCATCGTCGATAGAACCACAGTGTACAACGCCATGCATGACAGGATTCTATTCGCCATTTCATAATTTATTGACATTGAAATTTTAAATAATTGGTAAAAAAAATTATGGGCACTTTTGCTCCACCCTGTTTTATGTGAAAAAACTCGTTGCCTCTGCATTTCTTTTAATTAATAAATAACAATAGTTTAATAAAAAATATTGAATTTTGTTTATCTACATTGAAAGCAAGGAGTATACTTAAGATGTCCGAAAGTCATCACGACCATGGTGGCGATAAAATGGAAATTTCTTGCCCGCATATGATGTTTGTAAGTTGAAATGATTTGTGTAATACTACAATGCTTATTTGCTGCCCTTATTTTCAGTTTCATGGTGGGCATTGCGAGCAAATTCTCTGGAAGAGTTGGACCGCAAGAACAATTTTAGAATTTTCATTGTCTGCGTTTGCTATTTTCCTTTTGGCATTCTTGTATGAAGGTGTCAAGTTTTTGCGACAGTTCCTTCTTCGTAGGGAACTTGAAAAGATATCTAAAACCAAAGAGAAGACAGATGTTGTATGCAGCACAATTGCTGGGCTTAAAAATAAACAATTATTTAAGCAAATATTAGCACCTCAACATCTCATACAAACCTTATTGTTCTTATTTCAAGTTACATTATCTATGCTACTTATGTTAATATTTATGAGTTTCAATTACTGGTTGTGCCTATCAATTCTGTTAGGTCTTACGGTTGGATACTTTCTGTTTGGTTGGATTAAAGACGATGCCTATGACAGTGATTGCTGCAATTAAAATACATATATATTTACTAATGCAAACACATTTTTATCTATTTTTACAGTTGAAAAATATTGCTAATATTTATTAAGATAAAATAAATTTAAAAATTATTAAACTTTCTAATGGGAAGATGGCTTTATTACGTTTAGTAATACAATTTATCAAACTCATGCTGCTCTATTTGGTTACATTAAATTACATTAATCGTTATAAATGCAGACTTACTAACTCCGATGACGAAGTTTTACGTTCTACGTCTCGCATTCCCTTTTTAATGCTTCGTTTATATTTTCCATTGTCGTAACTCCTTTACTAACCATTACTAATTTATTGCGAGACCGAGATCCCTTATCCAGCGATACGTCACTTTTCCGCAATCCTAAAAGTTTGGACAGGTATTTCACGAGTTCTGCGTTTGCTTCTCCTTCTGAGGGCGGTGCTGCTATTTGTATTCCAACTCCTTCGTTTCCTATATCCGTAATGCCATTCATTTTGGCGCCCGGTTTAGCGAGGATTCGGATGCAAATGTTTCCGCTTTTGTCCAACTGCACGGGACCATCACTTGGTTTTTTCTCATCTACAGCAACAACGGTAGCAGACTTTTTGTTTTTATTCTTTGACATAACACTTGAAAACGTATGAAATACGCGCCGCATTCACAAAAATTTTTATAAATTTCGCTTACCAAAAATATGAGATCAGCTGTTATTTGCTTTTAGCAGAGAACGTATATTTATTTTTGACATCGTGAACCTTCTCTATAAATATACGTTCTCTGCTTTTAGTTTTATGTATGAAACACATTGAGCGACATGTAGCAGCTGCCAAAAATTAAAATACACAAGATTTATGGGAACAGTTAGCTTGAAGTTGTCGCTGTCGTTGAAATAAAACCATTTCTAATTTTGCTGATATCATATTCAAGATTTAATATATCTAATGTAATAACAATTCATAATTGTATGCAAACAATGATAATTGAATGAACAAATGAATCTACCTATTTACTTATTTTTTTCACAAACAAATTTCGCTTTGAAGAAAACTTTTAAATTTCATTCAAATGAACCGTTGCCGTACTATCTTCAGCTGTTTGATATGTCGCTGCCGTCTTCAAAATATTTATGAAACTGGATCAAAGACGATATTGCAGTCGTGTCGTATGTCATCGTCTTTGTGTTCAGGACTTCAAATTGTTTTAAAACGATATATTTTTTATCGATATCGATTTTGAACAAAATGATTTTATACCAGCAAATCACGACTACCGAAACTCCATCGATCGGAAGAAACTCATTGAAACTTTGAAACAAAAAGGTTGTTGTTGTTCTAGTAATTTTCGCTATTGCAGAAGATATTCCTAACATAACTTGTTATTTAAATAGTTTCTTACAAAATATTTATCTTTATCAAATATGCAGTTACTAAAAATAATTTTTCCATAAACTGACTTTGTTCAATAGGTAAAATTGGCGATGTTCGACTACATATATTATTGCTTCAAATTCAAAACAAACTGAATAACGTAATTCGAACTGAATATTTTATATGATTATTACAACAATTTAGCTAAACATTTTGTAACTCAAAGGCTAGTATTTTTTCTTTACATGACTCATTGACAAAATCCAACGGTTTTATTGACCTGGTACAACATATATAATATAACGTCTATTGAAACAGTATCCGGAAACATAATACTTAACGTCTGTATCGCATAGCACTATTATCACTATACCTTTTTAAAAACAATTATATTTACTTCAACAAATTGATACATTTCAATCCCTTAAATAAAAAACACTTCTTCTTTTGTAAGTAAAAAATTAATATATTACCATTTCTATACAAAATTACGTAAATCAATTTAATTTTTAAGTTGTATCTTAAATACCGAGCTTACAGTACAATATGTTGCTCGAGAAAAACCAACCAATCACAATAATCACCAAAAAGGAATGCTTTCGAAAATAAATTTATACATTTTAACTGCTGAAATATTAAGCCGGTGCATTTAATTCCTCAATGCTTATAATTTTCAACATATAAATAAATCATTTCAGACTTCAAGCACATTAAATAAACTATTATTTGAAATCATTTAACTTTTTAAAACTATGGCAATTATATATGATTGGATTTCGGAAGAATATTCATTGCATTTAAAATTAAAAATCTATTTGAGTTGGTGTTTATAGTTTTACGCTGCTCGAATAGACTGGATTATTTGAAAAATAGCAGAACCGCAAACCACGAAAATAAACAATGCCAAAAGCCAAGGTCCAACAGGGTATTGGTTATCTTTGGATTTCTGGAAAGATAAATTATTCATACTTATTAACAATCATTTGATATTCTTTATACGTATATATGACAATATCAATTTTGTTTTCCACATAATGCTATACAAATATTATTCAAATATTTTACAAACATCAAAAGCAAGTGTACGTTGACATTACCAAGTATGCACACATGTACATATATGAATACATACAGAAGCAATCAACGATAAGCAAACATTAAAGACGCAGAACGGCGGCGTGGCACTTTCACCTGTTTTGTTTTTGATGTTTTTTCTATAACTCCCAATTAATTTAGGAAGGCAATTTTAAACGTTTGAAACATTTATTAACGTTACCACAAAATTTCAACTTTTTCATGTATAACTTAAAAAATTAAATTTCGATATATTACGGAAAAATGGAGTGCACTGATAACCTGTTTGTACTTACCGATGACTTTGGTACGTTGCCTCGCATGGTCACGTATTTGCTAGCCTTTTCATTGGCGACACGCATCCTTTGTGGTGGGGCCATCTTTTTAGGACTATTTTGGTTTTGCTACAAAAAATTCAGAAAACAAGTTGAAAACAATATTGTGGCAACTGCTATTAGAAAACTACTTGCTAAACAGCTATTTCATTAATTTTAGTTTGAGTTTCTTAAAGAATCTAAGCTTTTACTTCAAATTTCACAGTTTACGATATTTTCAGATAGTAACTATTTTTACCTTTTTTGCCAAAGGAAACAAAATGAACACGTCGAGAGCGACACAAGAAAACGACACGTATGAGTAGCCGAACCGAATCTTTGACAGTTAAAAGGGATGCCTACTTGATCAACTACATAGTTGCATTTTTGGTACCTAAGATTTTATTGCCATGGTGAATTTGTATGTAATTTTTAGTGTTAGGCATATATATATTCTTAAAAATCTTAATTTGTGTTCAAAAAATATCTTTGCTGCGAAATAAATGATCCCCAATTAAATTAATTTAATGTCAAATCATAATTTTTAGACTTCTCCTTTTCCAAAATATTCAAATTAAATGTAACCTCATTATATATTGAAATTTTATTAAAATTATTCATTCTACTTCCGAATATTATAAATGGCCTTTAACTAGTTTTTATTTTCGTATTTTCTTGATTATTTGTAATAAACTAAAATGATGACATTTCTTTTCTGGGCGCAGTCAATGCAGAATTTTATATTTAAAGAAGAAAATTGTTGCAATTGTTCATTCTTTACAATTTAAATATTAATTATACATTCGTTTTTCTTTCAAAATATATTTTAAATTATAAACAAGTAATCTATTTGGCGCGAACAGCAAGAGCGCTTAAATCAGCAATGCATTTGTCCAGAGTTTCCTTCTCTTGCTGAGGAGTGATTGAACCGAGAACATTGTTTACAATCCAGTTCACCATGTGTTTTTGGTTAATACGGCGTTCAATATGACGGCATTCCACTTGGTAATCCAAACGGCGTTTTACCTATGATTAGCGGTACATTTTTACTATACATATTTATATATTCATAAGAGCAAAAGTACATTATACCTCAGTGTAGACATTCATGGCGCGTTCGCGGAACGCGGCTTCTAATTGTAATGCTATGTTTTCTTTCTTAGCATCCATAAGCAATAAAGCACCTTCAGCGCGCCATTGTTCCTTCTTTTCGGCTTCGATAGCATCAGCAAGATTTTTGAGTTCCTCCTCTCGGCCAGATTTCCATTCATTTTCGATTCTCTAGGATATCATTATAAATCTCTTATTAAAAATCGTGATCAAATTTAAAACCAAATATTTAAATAAATCATACGTCAATTTCTTTATCTGTCCAAGCAGCGACAGTTGGTCCAAGTTTCTTTACAGCAACAATTGCCATAATGGCCAGAGACAAGCCGCTGTAGTATTCATGCTCCATGACATAAATTTCCTTGGAACATAGGTAAGTAAGCAGACCAACACCAAAAGTGTATGGGCCAGTGACACCAGTTTTATTGTAGAAAAACTGGAACCACTCCTCTGGAATGAAACCTAAACGAACTTTGCCAGGATGTTCCGGGCGCTCTCGGCGAGCAAGTTGATCACCTGAACCGGCCGCACTAGCTGATCTCATAGCTAGGACACCCAAAGGACGTTGAACTGAAAAATCGTACATAAAATTATTATAAGTACGCTGCAAACCCCCATTATTCTTTTTTCTTTTCAAATACTAATTTGACATTTCACTCGCGATTACATAAACCACGATGACAAAAGTAGTCGCGTAACATGCATATTCCCGCATAACTACACTTTTGATTTTGCAAAGAGGAAATTTTTTAAATTATATAATAGTGATAAAATTATTTTTATTATTATTACCTGAAAGTAAAGCGGTTCTTGACAACATTTTTTAATATTCAGTAAATACTTTTTTTTTGAAGAAAAAAATCGACAAAAATGAGTTCTATACTGTTCGCCCAAATCAGCTTAACTGTCAAATGTCAAGATGTCTTCTTCCTCTTCTACTGAAACATTCACAGCCAGCTCAAGTTTTCTTAAGCAAGAATTAGAAACATAAATTTTCCTTAGAACAGTGTGTGTAACAACAGATTTAACAGTAATAAAGCTTATTAAAACGCAAATTGTTTAAATTGTATTATCACATTTTTCTTGTAGTTTCAAAATGATTGACAAGATCAAAATAAATGCAACTCTGAGATCCTTCCATGAATAAGCCAACATAATACAATCTGTCCTTCCAATGGTCTCATGAGTATCAGGTGTGAATACAAAAACAAAATATGCAATATTATATGTTTTTCCGGGTATGCCTTGCCATTCTATTTTCTCTAAAAGTTCTTTATTCATTCCTCCTGTCGTAAAATCATTTCTCTCATTCATTACTATAATATAGAATTGTAGTAAAGTGAAATGTATACTAATGCTTTAAAAGCTGGTTGCCGGACAGCAATGCACGCTTGGAAATTCAAGAACGGTAATAGATATTGTAATTCATTATTTTGAGATAACCATCTCAGAAGCGAAATTCTGGTTGGAATAATCTTCCTAGTGATGGTCTGGTTGAGCTTATTTGATAACGCCCCGGGCTTCTCACTTAATAGACATTTCTTTGTACATATATGTATACTTACATATGTATACAGATCGTAAAACCCTAGAACCTAAAATATATGTACATAATTACAATTTTATTCCATGCATATATATTTTATCTTTGCGATTCGATTCTTTCACTAATATAGAGTTGGGAAAGTTACGTCTTGATTTGGCAAAAGCAAATACCGAGTTCACACAACATTTATTGAAAGGTAAAACATAACCAGTGTTGCTTTGTTCACTTTTACGCAGCCAAATAATTCACCCACTGTTAAAATGCTTTAATAAATAACGACCTCTCAAAGTTTCTTTATTATTGTCAATACTTTTGGAATGCTTTTTGTATCTGTGTGTGTGTGTTTTTTTTTTTAATTTTACACATGTTCTACGAAGTTCTGCTTTACCGATATTCCAACTGGAAATGAAATTAACCTTTAAGTTGGTAACACTAATCATCTAACATTTTTGTGCTACTTTTTGCATGCCATTCCAGCTGTCAGTTGCAATAGTCCCGTTAACTTGACTCGATTCATCAGAAAAATACACGGCATAAAATTAAGATTTGTGCGGCAGAGAATACCGGAATACCAGTCAAGATTAAAATTTTCACAAGACTTTTCGAATCCACTGCGTGCTCGTTTGTATTCGGATTATCATTGTTGTCGCAAATTAACTGCAATTGATGTTGCTCTAATTGTTTCGAAACAGTCCGCCAGCCAATTGCCTTGCTTTGTGTACCCAAAAATAAATTGTGCTTCAGTATTATCATTTGAAAGTTCTTTATGTACAGAAAATTGTCATTTGTGTGAGCATCTGGATACTGCAATTTCTTCAAAGCAATACGTAAAACAGCAAAAACAATTTTATCGAGATTATTCAAGTGCATCTTTGGGAGCACCGCTTAAATATACGGAAGCCCCGCTTTTAGGTGACTTGTGCCAAAAGTACGGTTTTGTTATTTCCCGCACTTCCGCCGACGTTGGTTTTAATAGTGTTGCTGGCCATAGATTTGAAATCCGCCGAAACATGTCCACATCACCTCAAAAGGAATTTAAGCGCCTTCCAACTGACGTTGTGCCAACGCACTATGTTTTAGAGTTACAGCCGAACTTAGAGGCTTTCACTTTCGAGGGCAATACTAGCGTGCACTTAAAGGTATGTGATATATTAAGTATGTGCGAGTGTAAATATATGTGTGAATGAAGGAGGGTAAATATTTATGGGAGTGAATGGGAATAAAATAAATTTTGCTTTCACTTATACCGTATTAAAAGAAAGAAAGAAAGCAGAGTTTCCGCATGGATACTTTAATGACGTTAGCAATTCGAATATGTATTATTTCACTACCAATATATACATGTGTATATATTATGTTTATGTAGATATTAAAATAATAGAAAATAGTTTTTATTGAAAAAGACGAAGGGATTTTGAATAAAAAACACCTACGTAGCATATTTGTATGTATATACACACATATATAATCTATATACGAAGCCATATTTTAAGCCTTACCATGTCTAATTATCCATGTTTGCCACCATTTGCTGTTGAAAACTGAATGACTTAGTAATTTCTCTTAAGATAAGAAATACATTTAATAATGAGATAAGAAAATGCAACGCAAATAATACTTTTACATCTCTTTGTGAGAGATATCATTATTTTCCTTTGTTCGTTATATTATTGAAATAAGTTTAAAATATATATACAACTTATAGATATGTGACGCAACCAAAAGTATTACCCTGAATGCTTTGGACATCACAATAAATAAAGTTGACCTGGAATTAAATGGCGAAATATTGCAACCAAGTAATATTACTTATTCCACTGATAATGAAACTGCCACATTGATCTTCGATAAGGAACTCCCAGCTGCATCCTGTGGTGTTTTGAAAATGTCCTTCGCAGGAGAACTCAACGATAAGATGAAAGGTTTCTATCGAAGCAAGTATTTTACGCCCGGTGGTGAGGAACGATATGCTGGAGTAACTCAATTCGAAGCTACTGATGCTAGACGTTGTTTCCCTTGCTGGGACGAACCAGCTATCAAAGCAACTTTCGATATTTCATTAATCGTGCCACAAGATCGGGTCGCACTTTCGAATATGCCTGAGATTCAAGAAGAAAAACTTGAAAATAATTTACGTCGCATACGCTTCGATAGAACTCCAATAATGTCTACATATTTGGTGGCTGTTGTAGTTGGTGAATATGATTATGTCGAAGGTAAATCCGAAGATGGTGTAATAGTGAGAGTGTTCACACCCATTGGCAAGAAAGAGCAAGGTCTCTTTGCACTTGAAGTGGCTACTAAAGTTTTGCCTTACTATAAAAGCTATTTCAACATTGCATATCCTTTACCAAAAATGGATTTAATAGCGATATCCGATTTTTCGGCGGGTGCCATGGAGAACTGGGGTCTTGTGACATATCGTGAAACTTTTGTATTAGTTGATCCGAAAAATACTTCTCTTATGCGCAAACAATCTATTGCCTTAACTGTGGGACATGAGATAGCCCATCAGTGGTTTGGTAAGTGTAATGTCGTCAATTCATCAATTTTTGCTAGTTACGTTTTTTTTAATTTTTCATTTCATTTTGTTTTCAGGCAATTTGGTTACCATGGAGTGGTGGACACATTTGTGGTTAAATGAAGGCTATGCTTCATTTGTTGAATTTCTATGTGTCAACCATTTGTTTCCTGAATATGATATTTGGACCCAATTTGTCACAGATATGTATACTCGCGCATTAGAATTGGATTCGTTGAAGAATTCACATCCAATAGAAGTGCCAGTGGGGCATCCATGTGAGATTGATGAAATTTTTGATGAAATTAGTTACAACAAAGGCGCTTCTGTCATTCGTATGCTTCACGACTATATCGGGGAGGAGGATTTTCGAAAGGGCATGAATATTTACCTAACACGTCATCAATATAAGAATACCTTCACTGAAGATTTATGGGCTGCTTTGCAGGAGGCCAGTTCAAAACCAGTCGCTAAAGTTATGTCTACTTGGATCAAATTGAAAGGGTTCCCAGTAGTAAGTGTGGAATCTGTGCAAAATAGTGACAATCAGAGGCTTCTAAAATTGACTCAAAATAAGTTTACTGCTGATGGTTCAGCACCGGATGGTGATTATACTTGGGTGATCCCGGTAACCGTTTCTACATCACGTGATCCGAATAAGATTGCGAAAACTTTCTTATTAGATCAAAAATCAATGGAAGTTGTATTGGACGACGTAACTGCAGATGATTGGGTAAAAATCAATCCTGGCACAGTCGGCTTCTATCGGACAAGATACTCCAAAGAAATGCTCGAGAAATTATTACCCGCTGTGCGAAAAATGGAGTTGCCGCCACTTGACCGTTTGGGATTGATTGATGACATGTTTGCGATGGTGCAAGCAGGTCAAGCAAGCACAGCTGAGGTGCTAAAGCTTATCGATTCCTATCGTAACGAAACTAATTATACTGTATGGACTGCTATTACCAATTCATTGGCGAACTTGCACATACTGATTTCTCATACAGACTTAATGGAAGACTTTAATCGTTATGGGGAAAAGTTGTATCGACCAGTGGCCGATCGCTTAGGCTGGGATGTGCGAGAAGGCGAGAACCATTTAGACACTTTATTACGAAGTCTGGTTTTGTCACGTTTGGTGTCCTTCCGATGCAAGGACATCATTGCCGAAGCACAAAAGCGGTACATAAATATATTTTGCAATTTGTCATGCATATGTCCTATATATATATATTATTACAATATGCTTTTCTCTATCAGGTTCAATAATCACGCTGATGGAACGAATCCTATACCAGCTGACTTGCGTTCTACATGCTACAAAGCCGTGTTGCAGGATGGTGATGAAAAAATATTCAATGAGATGCTGCAACTGTACCGTTCCACAGATTTGCATGAAGAACAAGATCGTATTTCAAGAGCGTTGGGTTGTATTGGCAATGTAAATATATTACGTAAAGTCATAGATTTCGCCATGTCGGTAAGTACGCTAATATTTTGTCGCTTTTATTGCTTAGAGTAATTTTGTCATCAATGATATTTTAGGGAGAAGTACGTGCACAGGACTCAGTTTTTGTTATTGTCGCTGTAGCGGTGAATCCCAAAGGTCGGGTATTGGCTTGGGAATTCTTCAAGGACAATAATCAGAAATTATTGCAACAATATCAGGTGAGCAAGTTTTACTTCGCGAATAATTGCATAACATTAGTCAATGTCGTACTACTTCCCCATCTTTTATACTTTAATTACAGGGTAGTTTCCTCTTGACACGCCTTATCAAGTATCTTATTGAGAATTTCGCTTCGGAGGAACGAGCTACTGAAGTGGAAACTTACTTTAAGAAAAATCAGTTTCCTGGTACAGAACGTACTGTATCTCAAGCTGTGGAAACTATTCGCCTTAACGCTAACTGGTTGAAGCGTGATTTAGATTCCCTGACTACTTATCTGAAAAATCAGTAAAATTGCTCCGTACATTTATATACCTTGTTAATCCAGAATGAAATAAACAGAAATGTGGAGGGGAAAAGAGAGTCACAGCTGAAATAAAAGCATCATAAAGCCAAAGCTCATCATAATATAGCACTTCATACGGTAGGGCAAATAATCGGTTAACATTTTGGTTGGCGAAGCTGTTTATCATACGAAATTTACAATAATATAGGGAAGTATGCATAGAAACTTTTTCTAGATAAACACATATTGGCAGATTTTTTTCTAGATTTTTTTCAACTAAATATAATTGTTTGCGAAGAACATGGGTAATATTATCGAGCATTTACTTATATACGAAGGTATTTTTTTTTAATATTCAACAGCTTAACACAAGCTGAAGAATGATTGCAAATTTGATTATTTATTTAATCATATTGAAAACCACCGTTAGTACGCACTGTGTATTAATTTTTCCACTATCCTTTGATACCTAGTATATATTGATTTGCCATTGAATGTAGCGCTTATAATTTTAAGTAATTTGATTTTGTTATCCAGTGCACGACTATATAAGCTTAGATCAACATGTTCAAATAAAATACAATTTCATTAATAAAGCTATTGCAAAGCAAAAAATTGGATGAATTTGCATTTTTAGATATAAATACTGTAATATTGATACCTGTATTTTTAAATTACATAACATAATTAATAAAATGATTAAAAAGAATCAACAAGGTGTTTTCATACATACATTGAGGAAAAGGTTGTAATTCATTTTGTTGGAGTAATTTTAGGTAATTCAAAAACAAAATCGGAATGTATTTTCTGTTTATTCATATATACGATTAAGAAAATTTTAATAAATGGTCATATTACATTTCATGGTCAATAATCTAATAAATGTCAATCTTACATTTCATGGTCAAGAACAATAACGGCCATTATCCGATCGATGCAAATCGTCTATTAGTTCCAGCATACGTCGCTTGAACAAACGTTGCTTAGGGCGAGTCAGTGACAAGATATCGTCGATATTACCTCGAAAAAATGCCAGGAGCTGCTCCTCATCGCGAATATCAGATTCAATACGATTTGCACTGACATTGAACGATTCTCCAACCGTGGTATTATTGCCCACTTCATATCTTGTTGCACTAGATGAAACATTTAAAGGAGCCGCATGCTTCATTTGCTCTGCTTTTTCTTCATCAAGCTTTAATGGGGGCGATTGTTGATTCATTTTCATTGTGATAGCCACATCAGATTGCCTAGTTAATGGTTTAGATGAATTAGCGGTGAGTTGGAGTTCATTCAATATTTCTGGATAGCCAACGTTAGTACTTTGATTAGTGTCGTTGTTGTTGTAGTGCTTAACATCATCATGGGTAGCGTAATTTGTTTGTATAGTTGAGATTTCGCAAATATCTCCACTGTTATCATCAATGGAAATTCTCGGCTTTGCACCGCGGGAAAGCTTTCGCCTCCTTTTAGTTTGTCCTATTGTTTCCGTTGTCGGCAAAAGAAATTTTATTTCATCGTACAAATAGAAACGTTTGCGACGAGGTGTGGGTAAATCTTCGGTACTATCACCATAGTCGGAACGAATATTAGTATTATATTGAATGCTGCGTAGGAAGCCAGTGCGAACATTTCTCCATTTTTCGCGACAAAAAACGTCTGCAAAAAAGTATAAATTATAATAAAAAAATCACATCAAGGCATCACATCTACTATATAATTGCAACATGACCATACTATGTCGCCTAACATAGCTTTGCCTCATTTGTAATTTATACATACCTGGTTTGCCTACATCAGCAGCAACTTCTTGCCAAGCCTTTTCTAATTTGTCTCGCTTTGCATATTCTGAAGAATGTACATTCCATAAGCAATCACGCTTTTTTACAGCATTAATTATTTTCAGAATAAGTTCAGTGTCAGCCATTTTCATACTAAAATAAGCACAATAACTTCATGTCATTGATGTGATGCGATTTGACGCTAAATTTTATCGTTTGCAAAGTGTCACATCGCAATTCTGGGTTAGTGATTATTTGACATATTGATAAATTCAAATTGTGGATCTATGTAGATATGGATATCTTCAGTTATTCTTATAAAACGACTAGGATGGCATAATATATTTTTTAAATGTCATTCTTTATATAATTTTCTATTATATTATATATTATTATTAATTACAGCCGATTCAGAACTGAGATTTTCAAAAATCCATCTCTCGGCAAAGTG
Organism: Bactrocera correcta; assembly: GCA_027475135.1. Taxonomy (NCBI): domain Eukaryota; kingdom Metazoa; phylum Arthropoda; class Insecta; order Diptera; family Tephritidae; genus Bactrocera; species Bactrocera correcta. The sequence goes on from CM050326.1 coordinate 72,686,777, forward strand.
AGAGAACAAGCCTTTTGTTGTAAATAAATTGTTATCAGTAACAGCTGTTTCTGACAGCAGCTATTTCTGTTTCATCTAACTTTTCTTGCTCCTATACGTAAATTTCAACGAGACAATAAACAAGACGCTAAATAAAAAAATGTTAATAGCAGTAAAAAGTTATAAAGATATATATGAAATATGAAACATTACAAATTAAATACACATCAAAAATCCTACAGCGGTAAGCTAGAACTCTCTTTTTATAATAACTCGGGATACTAAATTGATGTTTTCGTATTCCAGATGCTGATTTGCTGATTAATCAAAAGGAACATCCTGATACAAAAATAGGTGATGTGGTTGAGGTTTATGACCGCGAAGATGAAAATACTAGATTATTATTGCAAATTACCAAATTTAACGATCTTCGCCGTGACGAAATTAGCATTGAGGCAGGCATTGCTACTCAGTTCAATTTAAGAAAGTTTGCCTATGTTTTTATGCGACGTGTGAATGCAAGTGATGTAGCTCTTGATTCTATTGAAATTGCGTTTAAAGATCAATATATGGGAAGATCCGAAATGTGGCGTTTGAAAACATATTTGGTATGTATATGTTAACTCTTTTTAATGTAATTTTAACTGTAATGTGCTGAGTTCTTTAACTACTAAGTCTTGCCATTAGTTCTGTTACAAAATTTTAAATGCACATAGCGAGAACAAATTAGCAAAAGAAGTGCCGTTACCATACCCTCAAAAAAATGCGAAGTAGATAGAAGAAAACGTCGGATACCTTATTAAATGTGTATATAAATGATCACTATGACAAGCTGGATCGATTTAGCCATGCCTGTCCTTCTGTATATAAGGGTTAATCAGTTTTTGACATATCGATCTGATCGAACGTGTGCAAACCTTTTTTTTTCACGAAGCTGCTCATATGTCCGAAACGCGGATATTGGACCATTATAGCACCCTACAAACTGAATGCCATAATGACCTTGTATGGAAAACCTTTTTCTTAGAAAAGATATCTTCAACAAATTAGTCATAAATTATTCTATAAAGAAACGATACAATCTTTGTATTTGTGAAAAGTATTACAGCTTCAGTGCAATCGAAATTAGTAATCAGTTCCAAGGATGACAAAAATTAAATAACGTTCATCGGGTCTTAATGAAGTTAAGAATGAGAATTGGTAACATAAAACACCGATAAAGGCTTGTGAATTTAAACAGTTTTTCTATGTTGATTTGTTTATGCTGAAAAATAAGAGATTCATATCTAGTAAAAAAGTAAAAAAAATTCTCATCATATTCTCCTTAGACTATGTTCACAGGAGGACTATTTTTACCGCCGTATGCTTTTTTTTGTGGGTTGTGGAGCCAGCCTCCAGTTTCCAAAGAATATTTATATTCCGAAATTTGTATTTTATTATCTATATTTTTTATGTAAAATGTAAAATCCATAACAATTTTATGCTATGTCTTAAATATAAGGATAAAAATTAGCTAACCAAAAATATTTTTATGCACCGCGTACATGATGCAAGAATTTGAGATGTAATATACAAAACAAAAATGTCGTGTGTGCAATGAGCGACACTAAAAAAGAATTTGACGGTAATGAGCGACAAAACTAGTCCTCGTCTGAACGCAGTCTGTTCCCCCTGAGTTTTTTTATTCAATTGCATTCTTATTGTAATTTATGTCATTCTGAAAGTATACTTCTTTGTATACATTGCGGAAAATTTAGGATTTGTTACTCGAAGGTTTGGCCAATGGTTCAGTGTTTATTTTCGCTTATAAACAATGGAATGGGGAAATAAAGAAAATCGTATTGCAGTGATTGCTTTACATAAATGTGGAAAGAGTGCAGGGGAAATTCATGATCTTCTCAAAGAACTTAATATTTCGAGAATGTTTGTTTATCGCACTATTGATCGTTTTTCCAAAACATCTACAATTGATGACAGAAAGAGAAGTGGTCGTCCTCGTGCCGTTCGAACCGATTCAGCCATGAAAACTGTTCGCGAACGTATTAGCAGAGATCCCTGTACAAAACAGATAGATATGTCAAAGGAATTGGATATATCGGCTAGGTCAATGGCAAGACTTATTCGAGATGATCTCCACATCAAACCCTATCGTCAGTCAACTGGGTCGTACAAATCAAAATGAAATTTTGTACATCGCTCATCTAAAAAAGTATTATTAAATAAAATTTACTTCATTAAAAAACGTATTATATATAGTTTGACTTTTATAGCGGCCTACACTTGTAACAGAACTTATCGACAGGACTAATTAAAAATTAAAAATCATAAATAGTTACATGCTTATATGGCATTGTTGCAAAGTCTCTTTGTTTTAGTTTAGTTGGCAAAGTATAAATAAGTAAATTACATTGAAATAACTAAGAGATCCCAAAAACTCTTTTATTAATTTGCAGACGGACACTTGTGTTTATATAAATAAAAAAATCGAAAATATTGAAATGCAAATTCGTTGTCAAGTTTATGAGATGTGGGCTCAAGGTGAACGCGTTTCCTGTGGAGTAATAACGGAAGAAACAAAGATTGTATTCCGCAGTAGTACTTCAATGGTATATTTGTTTTTGCAAATGTCATCAGAAATGTGGGATTTCGACATACACGGCGATTTATATTTCGAAAAGGCGGTTAACGGGTTCCTTACCGAATTATTTCATAAATGGAAGAAATTGGGCTGCAATCACGAAGTCACGATTGTATTGTTTTCTCGCACATTTTATGCTGCGAAATCACTTGACGAGTTTCCAGATCATATGCGCGATTGCCTGCAGTTGGATTATAAAGGCCGTTATTATGAGGATTTTTATCGTGTTGCTATTCAAAATGAACGCAATGAAGATTGGTGCACTGTATTGACGCAGTTACGCAAACTTTTTACATCATACGAATCAACGGTGCTGCGTTATCATGAGCGTGAGGGTGTATCCATTCCCGCAGCTACTAATTCCACAGCGGCTCAAGGCAACTTCCTGGAAGTATTGAATATTTCATTGAACACGTTCGAGAAACATTACTTGGATAGGACATTTGACCGAACGGGTCAGTTGTCTGTCGTTATCACACCTGGTGTTGGGGTGTTTGAAGTCGACAGAGAACTTACAAATATTACTAAGCAGCGGGTAAGATACAATCTGTGGATTTGTAAACTATTTAAATATTGAACCATATGATTGCAATTTTACTCTAGATAATTGATAATGGCGTTGGTAGCGATTTAGTATGCGTAGGAGAGCAACCTTTACACGCTGTTCCACTTTTAAAATTTCACAACAAGGACACTTCTCTAACCTCAGCAGACGACTATTCACTCCCGCATTGGATAAATTTAAGTTTTTACTCAACTAACAAAAAAGTGGCATACTCAAATTTTATACCGCGGATTAAATTGCCACCAATTGTTGCAAATATCACATTAAATAAGGAAAACAGAGTCAGTTATTTATTTATTTGACTAATTTATAGTTGCATAATTAAAGTAATATTTGATAACACATCGGTAATTTAATTTTAGGAAAGTGAAAAACATTTTTTGAGTTGCAACCAATCTGAATATATACATAATTCGTTGTTTGATTATGATGCCTATGATGAGCAAATATTTCAGCCTCCACCAGCTCAAAGCACTTGGTATGATTATTTAAAATTCGAGATAATTGATCTATGTACCAATATACATATGTATATATATACTTCTTTACTACATAGTTCGTTGCAGCGAGTTATACGTGCTAAAAAGACTTCCGTGCCTAGCTTAGAGACGTCAGCGTACCGAAACCATGACTGGGAGAATTTAACACCTACGAAAATTCCAAACTTGCGACGCAAAATGTCTGATCCAGATATATATCATGGTACATCAGGAATGCTAGCTGCTTTGGTAAATATACATACATATATATATGCCGTTGATATTTATTTACGAAATAAAGGTTAATGATCCCATTCCCTGTAGACTGATTCACCCAATTTGTCTGAATCATTAGCTTCTGATAAGAATTCACGACGTTCCATTGTTTCTATTGCTCCTATCGTTCGCCCGGGGCGAGCATTAATCAACCCATTCGATCCATCTCACGTTACAATAAAACTCACTTCGAATCGTCGACGTTGGACGCACATATTCCCAAAGGTAACGATTTAATTACAAGTATTGTTTATTTAAAATATTAACAATTCAACAAGCATACACATTTCAAAATTACATAAAATTTGGTCTAAATATGATAGGAAACACTTGCCGGTCTATAGGTAGATTGCATAAATATCTATAAATATTTTATAGGGACCTACCGGTGTTCTAATACAACAACATCATTACCAAGCCGTACCTGCCAAACCCCACAATTTAAGCTACAGTAATATAATTAATAACGATAACGAATACGCTTCAGGATTTAGCACATTTGATTATGATCACACATTTACATGTTCTTCGTTAAACAAGTCCTTTACTTCAAGCAATGATTGCGATAAAAATGAATGTAAGCGAGTGAAATCAAGTTTTATGAAAAAAATAATATTAAGTGTTATTCTCTTAAGTTCCCAAAAAACGAAATAATTCACTCTTGAACAATAGCCCAAATAATGTGACAGCAAGCGCAGCAGTACCCACAAAAAGTTTCTTATGGGGCGCGACGGGAGAGCAGGAATGGACACCGGCTATAACAACAGGTATGTTCTTATAGGGCCATATTAAGTAATAAATAATCATGTCAAAAAAATTATTTAAGATTTATGTACTTTTTTTTACAAATATATGTAATAATATAAACAAAATATATTATGGATTTGAAATGTTTTTTTTTTCGCGTTTAACATGTGTCCAATGTTCTTTGCAATAAACTATTTATATGTAATAATGTACTTTATTTCCTCATTTGACTAAAAATGAATTTGATTACTTTTATAATTTTGTTGCTTTAACACAGAGAATCCTCTAAATGTCTTTTCTGAAGTTAGAAACAATAATATCATGGCCTATTATAAAAAGTGGTTTTATGATTTCCAAACCACATACGCGTATGTATTTTGTCGATTTGTGTACACATTTACATACATAAATGGTAGAAGTCATGTTTTCATTTACACAAATTCATATGTATGTATATATCAAATCAGTGCTTGTGAGCTAGCATGAAACAAACTCAATTTAGACAAAAATCGTAAAAGTTTCACGATACCCAAAGTTAGTTTAGTCTATACAATAAACTAAGATTATAATAGTATATACATATTTAAATACATATATATGATATATATGTACATATACTATTGAGTTTCGCTATTAATAGTTTTTTGAATAAATTTACAATATAATATCAAAAAAAAAAAAAATTCATAAAATGCTTAAAAGCGCCCCAATATCCATCTAATTATATTATTTGTAAGTCCATATGTTTATATGACGTGAAACTGCCGGGTATATGTAATAATTAAAAATTTACCAAAAATTTTATTTCGTGGAACTATACTTCCTTACTGAAATTGCGGTCTCACATAGCGTAGGACTAATCCTCATTGTAGTTATCACTAAATCAGAATATCATCATAGTCTGTAAGTTTCAGAAATGATTTGTTTACCTTTGTTCATAATGAAAATAACTAAATTAGCTTTAAGTATTTATCAATAGTGAAATGTGGTCGCATCAAATTGTTTTGAAAACGATATTTAACATTGTGTGTGCATTGTTTTTATGTTTTAGTTACATAAAATATAATAGATATATATGTGATTTTATTAAGGCAATGTTGAAAATTTTTGATACTAATACATAAAATATTTTCTCTCATTTTTTCTTACTTCCAATAAAATGCGTGAAAATTTGTGTGAACGAACAAAAAAACACAAAAAAAAAAATATAATAACAATTTGCAAACTGAAAAAATTCCAATAAATACCTTAAATAAAACTTATTTGCTCGCCAACTTTAAACAACTTAAAAAAAAAACTAAATACTACATCAAAATTGAATCCATAACATTTTGGTCCTCAAAAATACTACCTACATGCATATGAATGAAAAGCGAATGCAAAAATGGGCAAACACTTAAATCCTATTGTTGAAACCGAAGCTCCTACTAAAAGTCAGAGCGCAAAGGCAGATGGCAGAGGAAAAGTAATAATAGGTTTGCAAAACACTCAAATAAAAAATTCCTACACATTTTCTAGTAATATTTAACATTTTGTACTTCAAAAGCTTTGCTTCAATTTGTATAGAGTAAAAAGAAAAAGTGTGCAGCATAATTCAAGCAATTTGTAGGTGTGCGTGCGCTTATAGCAAAAGGGCATGCGTATGGTTTATTACAAGTAGCCACAATTATACGATTAGAAACAGAAACACAAAAAAATTAGTTCAACAGAGAGACAAAAATTTAGAATGCATGCAACGCCATTCAAAAATGCTTGGCTTACACTGTATGCATATTTAATCTTTTATAAATGCACCAAGTAGTTTATTTTATTATATCGGCGCACCGTAATAATATTGTAATTTATTTTTGTGGTTAGAACGATTCACGGTAGTTTTATTTTAAGTTTTTGTTTGATACAATAGTATAACAAATATGACTGTGCGATTAATTGATGATTCTAAATTTTGATTAAATACTCGTAAATCAACTAAAACAAATCCATTGAGTAATATTGAAATTATTTGCTAAGTACTTAGGTAATAATCATTTTGATTACACTATTTACAGACTAGGCAACGTATTCAAATAATGGCACAGTTTTAATACACATACATATGTACACGTTTACATACATTGTACGAACATTTTGAACATTTATGTTGGAGTAGTTTGGTCTCTTGAACTTGTCGACTCATAAAATTTCGTTATATACTAGTTTTGGCAGCCAATAATATTTACACTTAAGGGGATATACCAGTGTAAAAAAAGGCTTTGTAATTTTTTTAAGAAAAAATACGCGATTGAATATTTCGCTTCTTTGAACGTAATAGGGTTTATATTTTCAGCTTATTTTAAAATTTTATTTTTTACAAAAATTTTGAAAAATAACGGAGTTATGGGCTATCTTCGGAGGTGCCAAAAAAAATGTGCCCAAAGCTGGAATAGTTCGGCCAATTCTGAGATTAGACTGAAACCCCAAAAAAATTTTAAAAGTTTATTAAACTTAAAGATATTTCCTATACCATGAACTACGATCTTTGAAAAATATCAAAAATTAACAAAATGTCATAATTTTGAAAAAAAAAAAAATCGTTTTTTTAGGAAAAAATGGTCGTTTTTTAATGCGAAATTGACGATTTTCAATCAATCAAAAAGATCGTAGTCCATTGTATAGTATATGTATTCAAAAATACTCAGTTTTAATTTGAAGTCCATCGGTCAATTTCTCGTTTAGTTATGATGTCAGCAATATTGAAAAATGTCGTTTCGAGAAAAACGCGTTTAAAGTTTCACTTATATGTGTTTGCACCTCCGAGCGGTCGCTCTTTAAAACGCTGTCATCCGAAAACTCTTCAAGATGCGACCTTCCCGATTTCACAAAATATTTATGGAAATATATTCTATCGATAAAGCAAAAAACAATTTTTTTTTTTTGAAAGTGTCACACTGGTATAACCCCTTAAACCATACATACCAACGTACATACAAACGTAAAATTAACGCAATTATTATATATTTAATAGTTGGTTAATATTTTTAAATAAATTGCTTGCATATCATGGAATAGCAGTAATTAAGTACACGCACTGAATATTAAAATCTGGAAACTGGAAGTTTGCACCAAAAAAAAAAAAAATCACAATACTCGTATGTATACATACATACATAAGCACTCATTGCATGCACTTTCTAGAAAAATATTATAATTAATTTTATATTTCACATAAGTTTGTTTAAAGCTTGTCGCTTCTTGCAAAATAACATTTATTAAATTAAGTTATCGCTACGGACCTCCATATACATATACACACTTCTTTCCAAACAAGTAGATATTCATACATATGTAAATATAAAAAGTTTCGCTTATTTAAAAAGGAATTCAAATGTCTAAGCAAACAGCGAAAACACAATATTTGGAAGTCAACCAATTCGACTATTAAGATTATTGTATTAACACTTTCAATAAATTTATGTTGCTTCAAGCTCGTCTATTCTCGAAATATTGTCGAAATGACTGACAATGAAATCGACGTTACATTAAAATCCGATCAAACGAGGTTGATCGCCAACAGAGTTTTAAAATTAAAGAAGCGAGGAGCATTTTTAATGTCCTGCAACCAGTGACTTTTCATTCACATTTACTTTCCAAATCTTTGCTTACAAACATTATTCAAATTTTAATGTTCTTTATACAATATACATGCATCCATACTTTCATATGTACATATATAAAGTAAATATGTTAAATCGTATATATATCTTCTTTCTTGTCGATTTATTTGAGCACAGTTTGGCTTTCACAGAGGCGATGGCTTTCCTTATTCTTGTTCTACATTGAATTAAATTTCACTTTATAAAATGTTTAGTGGTTTTTATTTTTATTTTATTTATTGTCACGTCTTTTCTGTACTCTGTGTAACCGACTTTGCCTGTAATAACACTACTTTGCTTGTTTCACTCGCATTATAATATGAAGTTATTAATCGTTCGTTTTTGACCATCCACAATTTTAGGTGTGGATTGGAAATCGCTAACCATACCGGCTTGTTTGCCAATCACAACCGATTATTTCCCAGATAAACGTTCTCTGCATAATGATTATGTTATATCTGATTATACGCTTCTGCCTGACGATGTAAATTTCGATTATGCTAATAGTAGAGCGGTGTATCGTAAACCTCTTTCTACGGAGGAGGTATTTCGGGAGATTGTGTCCCAACGATTGGCGCAAGGTTTCCAGCTGATTGTGCTCGAGGAGAAGAATACTCAACCAGCACAGGCGCCCTGCTGTGGCGGCTACAAACAGCAAAAGCCATCTTCCGTTTTAGGAATTATTGCACCGACTGAAGTGATGAAGGAGTATTTACTCTCTATTGGTCGAATATTTCACCGAATAACATTGATTGGATCCGTGATAACAGTCACTGGTTATCGGCCAAGGTAAGTGACCTACAGTTATTGTAATTATACATTTGTACTTCTGAATTTCAAAATATTTTAGACATCCTTATCCGCCCATTAACGTTGATTACCGTTATCGTTTTCATGCACCCCAACACGAGACTTATGAAATATCAGGTGTTAATTTTACGACGGAAAAATTAGAAAATTTCAATTGGAATTATATGGATCATTATATTTGTACACGCGGTGACCGGGACTATCCTTTGATGGAGGTAAATTATTGCTCCATTATAAAAGTGAAATCGGCATTCTTATTGAATTTTGTGTGATTTGTTTTTCTCAATTTTGAACATAACTGCACAGAGTCTGAAATATTGGCGATACCGTATGTATTTACTACCTACTGATAACTTAGCGATGAAAAAAATTATTGAATATGGAAGTCAACGCTGTGATATCTATACAGATCTAGCTGTGGACAATACAAAGAGACAGGTCGAAGACTTCATGCGTTTTATGGAAGTGCATATAAACAAAGTGAAACGGCAGCGAATCCACGTAAGCCAGTATCGTAGATAAAAATGATTTGCCTTAAATATTGTTTATATTTCTTGCTTTTCACATAAATAATTCTGATCTAAAAACTTTACTCTTACAAAATATATATATTTTAATATAATCAAGCCAGTTTTGGATGATTCAAAGCGGCATCTAATTATTGATTAATTTACTTACTTCATTCTAAAATGTTATTTTATCGTTATTCATATGATTACCTCAATACCTAAAATAAATATATCTAATCTTTATTTTCTTATACTTTTTATATCAATTGTTGTATATTTATTTATATTTTGTTTAAAGTATTTTAATTTTGCAACTCTCGTTTCAATAATTTAATGTACAAATGGCTTGATTTCATTTCATTTCACTTTGAATTAGCAGGAAATCGTTTTTATTGTAAATGGCTGAACATAATGATGTAGGTTATAAATTTTCGATATTTTATTTTTATATTTGTTTGTAATTAACGCGTGTACAACTATCTTTATGTATATAGTGTATTCTATGTTTATTATATATACTCGTTGACTACTTTTAAGCGAAGCTAATTCCTGATCTTTTCCAAATTATTATTGCTTTCGGCTTATGTATCGAGTTGGAATCATTTACAGGATAGCCCCACCGCACAAAGTCATTTAACACGACGACGTCACAGTACCAGCATTATTTCCAGACCTCAACCCAACCAGGTTCTTTACTTAAAATCTTTACATTCAGTCTAACGTACATATTCATTCATACATTTCGTCTATTACATACACACAAATTTCTACTTAGTCGTACTTGTAATTTCTTTCCATCACTGTGATTGCGAATGCGAATTGTTTATCTATCCAACAATCATAAATTAATATATGCACACAGTTTTTAATCTAGTATATTAATTGTGAAATCGAATTCTAACTTTGAGAAGAACTACAATCAATTTTGCCTTATTTTGCTCCTTGCTGTAAAAGTAAATCGTATTCAGTAACGTTTCATATTCAAAACTAAAAATAAATTTAGCGAAATGTATATATAGGAAAATCTCTAGTTCATTTAATATATGTACATACATACTACATATACTTAGATACAGAAATATTGAAAAAAAAAATATTGTGTTAATTAAATTATGTATGCAACTTTTCTTCTGACGTACCACTGGAACCTGAAGGGACTGGTGAATTCGCCCTTTCGTGAACGTGTTGGAAGCAATCGCCTACCGGAAAAACGACCAAGGTTCTTATTCTGCCATTTATTATGTTGTTAACGGTTATAGTAACAGTATTGTGACAGCACCTAACGCATTATCAGTAACAATTTGATTTGATTTGATTCAAAGGCTTTTCTGCTCCCACGGTGTTTGCTTACATACATACATACATACATAGTTATATATTATGCATAATAATGCTATTTCCATATATTTTTTTATCACCTACATACGCACATATCTATTCTATTTCTTCTGCAACCTTCTGAAAACATTTTAATTTTCTTTTTATATATATATAATATATATTTATATTGTTTCTACTCATTAATTTAAAGATAATATAAATAATTTATTTAAAAAATGTAAATATTTATTTAAATATGGCCGCCAAAATTTTATAAAGTTATACCTAATTTCTAGCAATTTTCAATATCAGCAGTTTTTGGCAATGATATGTATTTTAATTTAATATGATTTAATTTGATCTCTATATTTTAATTTGGTTTTCGGTTTTCAGCATGTTACACCTAGATTTAATGAAAAGCATCATCCACTATTTATGTCAACACAGCAAAGGTTGGTCAAAGCGAAGCTTTTAAGTTTTGTCCGATTTGTTCTTGTATTTCATAGCGCACATCAACTAATAAAAAGTAGTCGTAGTTAGCATTTATATTTGCTGGCCCATGGAGGTGTATTAATTTATATTGAGTAGAATAATGTGAAAAAACGAATAATTATAATTCGTAGTAAGCAAAAATGGTGGTCTAAAAACTAACGACATTATCCCGAATTCCTGCGAGTATAATGTTCGCACTTAGTAGACAAGTGGAAGGAAAAACTCGTTAATTTTTTGACCATGTTTTGTGCTGTTGCCACTTTGTAGGGGAATAGTGAATAATACATACCATATATTTAATAACAGCTTTATCTCGAAACCTGTGATGAAAGTCGATCGTGGTCGCATATCGCCCGCGGCAGATGCAGCTGCAATAGCATTAAATAATGATTTAAGCCACAAAGAGGATCAGGATGATGGGTAAGTGCTTTTCATCGAAAATTCATAGATATATAAAAGTTTGGTCACCAAGGTCCAGCATCCTGAATGAAAATACATACATATGTGCTTCGAGGTTAAAACTAACTCAAATATAAAGCAATAAATATACATATACACGCATATTCGTGAACGGAATAATAATTTCCTATTATTATTTCTTAATTTTTTTTTTGTATGCAAAGCTTTGCGTCGGAGGTAAAATTACGTCCGAATTCCGATTTGAATGAAATCCTTGAAGCGATGAAGCATCCCATAACCGGTGTAGCTTTCTTCACTCAGACTCCTAACTTACCATGCTACACCTTTGTTTCACATGAGGCCTTGCTTTGGCTCAAGTCACGTTTGGACAACCACAAAAATCCATTAGATATATTGGAAGCCATGCGAAGGTAATAAGTATTTGATTCATCTTGTTATTTAATAAAATTATAACAATTTTCAGAGAGAAAATGATTTGTCACGCTTCAGGAGATTGGGATAGGCAAATTATACCTGGATTTTATCTTTATTTTATAGTGCAACAAGAAAAACCGATAAAAGGTACTTTTAGTGAAATTATGTCAGTAAAGTGAAAAGTGATGAAGAGGATAATAATACTTATTTATTCTTAAGTAATGCAATACTTTTTACAAGGAAATTATATTCACAAATTTATATTGTTTATATTGATTTCAGAGGTACCTAAACCTCTTTTGGATTTAAGTGCTTTTGAAAATGAGTGGATGGAGATCGAATTACAGGGGTGTAACCATTTGTGGACTGATGAAATGAAGATTCCGAATATACCCACATTCCTGCGAGAAATACCTTCCGCACAATCTTGGGCTGATTATAGCCAAAATAGTGAGTAAATATGTATGTATAAAATAAAAAAATATGCTTAAGCAATATTCTTACAGAAAAAATATACCGTCATTCCCATTTGGAAATCAATGTCAATCAAAAGAGCGAACGTATGGAATGGGGTCATGTCAAGTATCATACTGTTATGCAGCCTGGGTATGCTTTTGAAATAGTCGTTGAGTGGGTCACGGCATCCGGACCGATTGTGGGAGATTTGGTATGTGTACATACGGACTTATGAAAAATGAAAGTAAATTACCACCTTTTTTTATTAACATTTAAAGATTTGGAGCTGGACACGTAAAGCGAATCATTGCAATTATGAATTGATATCAGTTCCTGCTGATCCGATGGCAGAACCATTTACAGAGAAATCTGATCCACTCCGTGGTCCCATTTTCATACCGTTATCGGAGAAATTTTTAAGCGGCAAGAGTGTTATGTTCTCCGGTAAGTGATAATATATAAATAAAATCTTATGCAGTGTCATGAATGATTTATTTAAAAATATAATAATTTGTATCTATGTACGCATTAGAATTCGCTGAAGAGAGTAGAGCTGATCGTATGTTATTATTTCAAGAAGCTATTCTTGCAAGGTTCGGTTTTTTGCCATGTGTGATAGAAAAAAAGTATTCGTTTAACAAAGATGTAAGTACCTCCTCATTCATTATACACCTTAATATATAAGTAAGTGGCCATGTTTTCTTTTATATTCGCATAGGTGCCTAAGGAATACCAATACGTACATTGTTCCGGACACATGTTCGTGCTTATTCGGTAAGAAAAATTACTAACAATAAATGTTAAACAAATTCGCGAGTATAAGATTATTATTGCTTTCTACAGTTGTTCAAAAAATAACTATCAATTTGAGTCTCCGAGCCGGCAAGAAGCGAACGTTACCCGATGTGTGTACGGGCACACAAATAATACTAATGTACCAAAGAAGGTGTTATCATGCATATAATTAATTTTGAAAGTAATGTTGTGTTAATGATATATTACAAATTTATAGGTTGGGTTTTTATGGGCCTGGAATCACATGATTCCCAATAAGAAGTGGAAGTCATTGGTAATTAAAAATTCGCAAGACGGTGAGCTTTTTCAACTGAAAATGCTTAAAGATTTTCGTGATTTTTGTTCGGATGCTGATGAGCGACTCACTAAATTCTGGGAACATTGCCATGAATTGAAGCGAAAATCTCTAAAAATGGATAATATTGTCGAAGGAAAGGTTAAATAATTACAAAATTCGAATACACATACATATGTACGTTTTTAGTTCATAGTACATATTCATTTCTATTTAAAAAGGGTGGTCCAATAACAACTGTTTCAAATTATAGCGGGATTCTGTAACCAGTCTCTAGTCTCTATTTGAGACATTTTGAGACAAAGTATCAATTTGATACTAGTTACTATTCACTAAACAGTCTCTAGCGTTAGTCTCAAAATATTGAGACCTGGTAGTTAGCTGGTCACAAAACTAAAAAGAACTCTTGGTGCCATTTTCAATGTACTGAATAGAGATCATCATAGATATTAATCGATGGTCGTTTTTTTTACATTTTGTAAGCAATTCAAACACGAAAAGGTTAAAAATAAATAAATTTTACATAAATTTCATAAATATTATTAAGCAAAGTCAATATATATTTTCATTTTTATTGATAATTATGTTGTTTGACTATGTTATAGAAAAGTTAATATTTGTTATCGACATATTTATTATCATTCAAGTGTAAAAACATCTCTGAATAATGAAATGTAATAGATTTTGAGACTGTCACTTACAGAATAGCAAAATCGTCTCAAGTCTCAAAAATTGTCTCTAACTCAAAATCTCAAATTTAGAGACTTGATACTGTCTCACGTTACAGAATCGCACGGTTAGTTTAATGAATATCTATAAAAATTTTGATGCCCTTATTAAATGAATTGAAAATGTTAACTTGCATAGTGAAAGTGCTACACCCTTTTATAAAGTAATATAATTTTTTGAGATAAAAAATTGTGATATTTCTGAAAGGGTTTACAATTTATGGTTCCTTTTGAACTAAAACTATTATATAGTAATTAAACATTTAATACAAAAATTTTACCTATCGCAATTTGAAAAAAAAAAAAAATAAAATAAAAAAATAAATACATTTTTTCTATAAAATTAATCTTTTATTTAAATACGTTTTTTAACAATCTAGAATTTTTGAGAAGAAACTTTTTTGATTATTAGGATAAAATACCATGGTCACTATTATACATATCCCAAATCTGCTCCAAATAAGTTTTAAGTGTAAGCATACTGTAATCTTTGTTGACATTGAAAATAAAGCAGCTGACCGAAAACTTTGCGCTACCATCACATACTTTTCCTTGCTACAATTGAAAGAATATATACATATTTTATGGTATTGTCGTATATATTTTTGATTTCAATAGATTATTTTAAAAGCTAAAAGCCTTTTTAATAATATTTTAATAGTTATTTCTAATTATTATTAACGTAAAAATATTTGTTCCATTTACTCTAACAGTATGGCAATGTTGATGGTTTTCCAATTTTGACAGCCTGTGTTGTTTTTGTTCTTAGTTTTTCTATTTAACGAAGTAATCAAAATACAGTAAAAATTTAGCAATTTGTCATGATTTAAAGCTTTGAAGGCAGCAGGAAGTTTTGGATATTTTATTGGATTGTACACATATGTCACAGAACATTGTGTAGATAAACAATGAATAATTGGGTTCAATTGAGTGATAAGTTCTAGCTGATGGGAAATGACACATGAAGTGATGTGTTCAAATGAAAGTGTTTGCCGGAGTAGTGTTTAATGGTTGAATTTATGATTGATGTTGAAGTATGCGGTTTAATGCACAAATATTAACAGCGTACAATTAGAATAATATATACATAATTTATATAAAATTGAGTTCGAATGCACAAAAGAAGAAATACTTGGGTTACAAGTTGTCAACACAAGAAAACAGTAACTCAACACTAACTTATTATTTGCTCCATCCAAAGATATACCTATAAAAGTTCCAAAATTTTGTTTGCTTCGTTATTATTTGGTGTGGTTGTAATCATAGCTGTTGTCCTATTAGAAATTTATACGTGGACAACTGATGTGACTACATGCAATTCCATGGCACATTTTACTTGGTAAGTATCTGGATGTATTTTGAATTTGTAGATAATACTCTATAAAAAAGTTAAAAATATACATATATTTACATATATACATAGGCATATTAGTAGAAAATCTAATTCACTTAATATTTTTAAATTGAATTTGAATAAATGCGAGTGGGCTGAGTTTTGTTTTGCTTGTCACAAGCTAAAACATTTAAAGGCGGGCAGTGCCGTCAGCAAACGTGCTTATGCATTTAAATGTTCTAAATGTAAATTAAATTAAACAGAACCTCAAAATTAAAATGTATCTACTGCGCGCAAAGAGTTTTCAGAGTGCTTGAATAAATCAGAATAGTACTTATTCACAGAGTCATGTAATTCAAAAGCTTAAACATATTTACGCAGTCTACTATGCATGTATGTATGTACTTGAATTGTTTATTGAATTCATCGGTTATTGACTTTCATTTGTTGACTACATCTCACAAAAAAACGAATTATAAAAGTTAAACTGTAATTGTAGGTTTTTTTTTTATTAATTTAAAATAGTGGGATTCACAGATTTGTAGCTTTCGTTAATTAGTTAATTCATAATTTTGATTCTCAAAAAAATTATAATTATCGCATGCGTTCGTATATACTATATTTATATTTACTTATGTTTTTATTGTTCACTCCGTATTTGAACAAATTAAAAAACAATGTATAAATTCATATTACAGGTATAATAAACACAACCTGCCTCAATCTAATGTGAATCGTGCGGATACCGAACATCATGTACCGCTCTGTTCCATTACTGATGTTCAGTTAAGATTTTTGGTTCCAGATGATTTGACCGAGGTAAATATAATTGACAACAACAGTGTACTTCTAACTATTGTTTCCTATTAATACTTTGTATATATGAATATTTTTTAAGGTGAGAACATTATGCCAAGATTGGTTTCCCATTGATTATCCGTTATCATGGTACGAAGACATTACATCGAGTTCGCGATTCTTCGCGCTAGCGGCTGTCTACAATCTGGCTATAATAGGATTAATAGTTGCCGAAATCAAACCATACAGAAATCTTAACAAAGAGGTCCTATCCTAATGTTCTTTAAAATATAAGTAAGTTATTTTTCAACAAAATATTTTTGCTCTTAGGATAAAGGGATTTTACCAGATTCCATGGGCCGTAATGCTGACATTGGTTACATACTATCATTGGGTGTGCATCGGAAACATCGACGAAATGGGATTGGGTCATTACTTCTGGACTCCTTACTAAATCATTTGACGACCGCTGAACGTCATTCGGTAAAAGCGATATTTCTACATGTGCTAACCACAAACCAACCTGCCATACAATTTTATGAAAAAAGAAGGTATTATGTGAATTTTTGTTATTTTATTAAGAACTTACTATCTGTTGTTACAATATTTTATTTTTCAGATTTCATTTGCATTCCTTCCTTCCCTATTATTATAACATTCGGGGCAAAGGGAAAGATGGTTTTACATATGTCACTTACATCAATGGAGGTCATCAACCGTGGACATTATTATATCCTTTACAAATTTACTTTTCTATTCAAATTCAAGTTATAGGTGCAAGTTGATAAATCGAACTTTTGTTATCTTCATTATTAACATGAATTATTTAGATGTGTAACAACCTGTTCGACTTATTTACTGTCATCAGATACGTTATTTACATTAATTTTATACATTTGGGTTCCTTAACTTTTTAATACAGACCACATCAAGCACTATGTATCGAAGTTACAGCATGCTGGTGCAGTTTTCACATGGATTTCGACGCGTTTGAGGCAAGTTGTACGTTGGATTTGTCATAAAACCGTGTCTCGTTTTAATTTTGCACATTAAGTTCAAGAATTTCACAGAAGCACCGAGTGGTATATTCGAAGGAAAGAAAAAAATCCAAATCTGTAGATATATAAGTGTATTTAGCACCGTGCTAGAGAAATTTCTAATAGGAAAATAGTTTGTTTTTAGTTATTATATATGAATGATGGTGAGAGATTTTTTAAAGAAATATGCAAACATAATCATGGTTAAATTGTTGACTGCGTCCATACACACATACATACATATAGGCATATTGAATTGCATGGAATCTAATTTTAAAGTATGTATATTATTTATAAGTATTTAAATTTTACAAAGGGGTTCCAACAAACCTATGTATGGATCCACTGGACACAATCACTTCAGATAATATTAACCAATATCCTTTGGCCTTTCACATATTTTATATGGCTAAACGTTTCGTTTATGTTTGATTTAAAATTTAAAAACAAATTTCTTTTAAAATTTAACAAAAAACCATATATGTATTCCAACCCCAAATAATTTAGGAAAAGTATTTTTGAATACCACACACAATTGTAGTCAGTTTAAATATATTTTTTTTTTTTTGCTTTTTTTTTGATTTTTCGTTTTTAGTAACAATGTTTTGTGTAAATACCCTAGATTTTATTATTGTTAATTTTTTATATAAACCGATAGTATAGTCTCTCTGTTATATAGTATAATTTTATTCAGTTTCAGGTCATAAAGTACAATAGCCGAGCATCAATAAAGACAGTATAAAATAAAAAAACATGCTGTCAGTTTTAAGAAATACGACAGAGTAAAAAAACTAAATACTAAACTCAAATAAAAGCTTACAAAGCATATGTATGCCATCAAATACATATTTATCTTTTATAGATCTACAAAACAAAGACCAAGACACCTCATTATCTTATATTTGGCTTGGGTATTGATGTTCGGAAATGTCTGTTGCTCTAATTTACGAACATGGTCTTATAATGAGTATCATGGGGCGTGTTTGAAAGCTTTTATTTTTTGATCTGTATACATAGTATCTGGTAAAGTATTTCTAAAATACTCAAATTCAATAAAACTATTTTTACTGCAATTTTTATATGTTTGTAGCAAATTTCAAAGTGAAATTCATGTTTAAATAAAATATGTTTAAGAAAAAATACATAATTCATTATTTTTTATTAATTTGATACAAAAAATATCCTTTTAGGCTAAACAAAATAATCATTAAGGCTTCGAAACAAATATTTTTGGATACTTCATATTATTGATAAAAAAAGATTGAAATTATCGCTTAGAATATTTTTATTTTGCTCATTTAGCCTACGTCAGTCGTACGTTTACGCGAGTTATGTAGTTCCAGCTTTAGCCGGTTTGCCGTTCCGGTTACGTAGAAGCGCTTGTCATTTGAAAGGGGAGCACTGCAATTTTTATAACTACGGTCACCCTGTCGTTTAATGAAACAAAATGTCAGTTTAAAGTTACTAAATGCGACAGTGAGTGATAATTTGTCAAGACGTAAACTTAGATTTTCACGTCTAAAAGTGTCGCGAGAACTCGTATAGTCGCATATGTAATGTATAAGAAAAAACGCGGACTTTTACGATAAATAAATATCCTTCGCTCATTCAACTTCCTTCCTTTATAATTCGGCTCGCTTAGTCCATTACTTACGTCTACGGTACAGTGATAAAAAATATCGGATTATTTCAAAAGGGATAATTGTACCAAAATAAATCATTACAAAAACACTTTTCAAGAAAATTATATGCTAAAATAATTTACAACACTTGACCTCTAAGTCATCGGGTTTGAAGAATTGTCAGAACCTTTAGAAATTTACAAACCAGCAAAATGATAAATTTCCAACGTCAAATATTTTACATATTGATTCTGTATATAAACACCGCATTCGCGTGGGGTAAGTTAAACTTCAAAGCAGCAATAAGATATTACAGATAAACGTGCAATATTATACAATAAGATTGTATAATTACCTTTACCACATAACCGAATGCACTGCACACTACCCTTTAGCAAATTTGCTGAAAGAATATTGTATCACAATATTAATAGAAATGCAGCAAATATCTGCTCATTACAGGTTAATAAATAAATAAATTAGGTTAGGTTTGGTGAGTTGTCCAACTGATAAAAAAAGTGAGGAGTCAGTACCGGTATTAAAATGCGACAATGGAATGTACTCGTATTTGCATTATCAGTAAATAATGCTGATGATAATTTACTTTTCGCACGCTTGAATGTCAATGCTGTGCTTTTTTACGTGTAGAAAATCCATCACTCAATTCTTATGTAACTTATGTATGTATTTTTAGTAAATAATATCGAATGAACCCTTAAGACAGCTTAGAAATCAAAAGATATTGTTAAAAATAATTCAAAGATTTGATATATTTGTGATCTAGTTTTTTCAACAAATTTTTTTAAAAAGTGTGTATTGTCTGAATACTACACATCTTTATGTTTTTGGGGAAGGTAATTTATATATGTATGTATATGAATCTGTAATAAACAATTGTTGTATGGAGAATTATGGAGTTCTGAAAGGCATATGTACATACATATATGTAAACTGAACATATGTACATACATATTTAATTTTGCGAATGACCTTTTGAGACAGATGAATCCTTTAGCCACTCAATTGTACGGAATAAAAAAGTATTTACCTATGCATATATAAATATTAATGCAGTTTGATATTTTAATTTTGCATTATTTGTTTGTTTTGATTACGGAGCAACGGATATCAGTTTTGCCGGCAGCTCCGCCATTGCGATTGTCATCGCGGTCACGTATGCAATAATTGTGTTAGTGGTGTATTGTGAATTCTTTTTAATAGAGGTTGTTCACTGTAAGGATGTGATGGGTTGCTGTATAACACACATAAATCATTTACAATTACTATGAAGGCTGTGGAACTCCAGTTAACACAATCTGCCAAAGCTTTTACAAAAAACCAAGCGGAAGTGTGCATACGATACGGATACGGTGAAACTGCAAGAGGAATGAAACTAAACTTTTTTGTTCTGTATTGCACTGTATTCGATGTGAAGAGCTGATTTTAGCAAGCTATGGTTTGGAAGCGAGCATAATATTCGCTATCATACATTTTTTTATAGTTTCTAAAATTTTTCTTGTTGCTAATAACGGAAAAAATACAAGTTTCAACCATACAAATAATATATAAAATATCGAGAATATAAGTAACTTTGAATAGACTTATTAGGGGTCTGCACGAAGATTTTTCTGGCAATTTTATATATGTATGTATATTCCTGCGGTATTATGCAAAATATAGGCAAATAGCTTAGTTATAGAAATTAAGTTAGATCTTATTTTTTTGAGATCTATAAATGAAAGAAAGAGTGACTTTTGTATAAAAAATTAAGTATTTCGACCTCAAGGGTAATTAACCAATGTTAGCGCCCTTTGATTTCAAAGAAAAAGGGCGATTTCTTTCCCGATAGCGTATTTACTTTAGGTCTAAGTACACGAAAAAGACAACTAGTAAATCCGTAGAATACGGTGGATTCGAAACCCAACATGTAATTTTACCATTCTTTTCATTGATTTGTAATACTGAATCGGTCGATTGCAAACTCAAGTGGCAAGCACTTTTCACAGAGATTTCGAATAAATAATTTTGAACGACTAAACCGACTGAACTTACACTATTATATTTTGGTTTTGAAATAAAGAAATCCAAAAAAAAATTATATGAAATATGGATATATTTTCACTGAATTCCGCTAAATACACACCAAGTCAGCAAAATTTAGTTTTTTATTATAATATACTCGTAATGTGAATACATATATTCCGTTATTTAATAAGAAGAAGCAAACTTTGCATGGTCTCAAGTAACGAAGACTAAAAAACTTTAAATAAATATTTATGTACGATATAGTGTATCATATTCTTATGTGTTTATATACAATTTAAATGCACAATAATAACCAAAATCTGATGGGATCGCTGAAATTTGAATTCGTAGCTATGCCAGTTATGTTTGCATTATCGCAATTTTTATGTACATTGAAAATATGTACAAATGTACATACATAAGTAAGATTAAAACCGTAAATCCGCGAGTAGAGAAAGTTGAATTCCTACTGAAACTGAAAAATAAAAAAAAGTTAATGGCAGCGATATAGACATTCTCTTACGACGCAAAAATTCTAGAAACTTGATTTAGAATATTCACAATTAACATTCTTGATTAATTTACAAAAATACGAGTACATACACATACATCTTACGAGTACATACATATTCATATTTTGAATTTTTTTTAACCTTAAGCTGAATGATTTCACATCAACAAAATAAAGTGACGGCGAAAAATTGTTCTACTTGAAAAGTTGATTCATTCGTATTAATTATTTTGAATTTTTAGCGAATTTCTGGATTATATACTCATAATCTGGATAATTTTCGATTTCTTTTAAACAGACGTTAAGACATTATTTCGATTATATTCAGACTATATAACGTAGCATGTTTATTTGTACACATGCATATGTATGCACAATCAGCTGTTTTTCGAGAGTTTGAGGGGAATC
Organism: Bactrocera correcta; assembly: GCA_027475135.1. Taxonomy (NCBI): domain Eukaryota; kingdom Metazoa; phylum Arthropoda; class Insecta; order Diptera; family Tephritidae; genus Bactrocera; species Bactrocera correcta. The sequence continues at coordinate 72,709,066 of CM050326.1, forward strand.
CGCTCCTAAAATTTAGATGTTGATTCTCAAAAATGCTAGTAATGTGATGAGTTTGCTTGTTTGTATTTATATATGTACATCTTATAAGTGCATATATTTTTATATAAATATATAAGAATACAATCCAGTTTATACATCTCGCTCATGTCAATCAAACTCATTGCCACGCTCTTGATTATAAACTCATTTGCAATGCTCTCTTGTTTATGGTATGCTTTAAAACATTGACGTCATTGTATAGCAAAAGCAAACGCTACATATTATCACACACAGTGCCGGGTGTAATCAAGCGATAAATTCGTTAACGCCACCACGTGCTTATCGCCATTCTACAGCAAAAACGAATTCAGTGGTGGGCCAATACAGAAAAGGGTTTGACTGGCAACACATCTGGGACTAAAACGGGTTTTCTGATCATTGAATATAACCGCATTTCTTTTCAATTACGAGAATAATGTTAAAATTAGCATTAGTCAGTGGAAAATCAGAAAGATGTCCCATTGAAAAAACAATCACCATGCTCGCTTTGATTTGATTAAGTTTATGGCGAAATTGTATATGATTTGATCGTAAATGTCATATATAACAGAAAACACAGCTTTTAGCACCACTTTGCAAGATGCAATCCATAATATTTATCCGATATATTCTATATGACAAATACATATACACATGCGTTTGCATGTGTGTGCATTTAAGCAAAAGCATGTCTGTAAGACAATAAAACAAGGAAAACAATTTGGCGCATGCACCAAAGATTTTTACACGGAAGTATCCAGTTTCAGAATTTCAGTTCCGTATTCAAAAATATTACTAAGAGCAGCGAAACGACTCACTTCAAGCATGCGCTTCTACAATACCTACTAACATTATGAGTAATAAACAGAAACTTCTTTCACTTGCATTTATGGCTTTTAGCTAATCATAACAAAGATCTCCCTATTCAAAATAACACAGAGCTCATTATACAGCGTAAGTATTAGCAAATAATTAATTAAAAAAACTATAATGTATAATGAGCTTGATCTGGGGTATATCAATAATGTCGGTGATTTTTTCTCAAGTTATGCCAAATGAAAACAAAAGACTTCAGCAGCGAACTGTAAAAGCAGTCCTATCGAAGCAATTTTAGAAGCAGAAACGGCGCAACTGTTATTATTTGATATTAACAGTAACCGGGTGTGTGTCCCTCCGTAGATCGCTGTATTCAAATAAATCAAACTAACTGTTGCACCTTCACTTTTGGTGGATTTTTTGTCAGTAAATATACTATATAACACCAGAGGTCCTTAAACTTTAGCTAATCGAATGACATATCGAGATAAAAACAGACTCCGCATTTGTTAGTCATTCTAATATATTATATTTAGTTTTCAAGTTGTTCTTCTTGTTTCTTTTCGAACCTCCCATTTCAAGATCTTGACAAAATCCCCTCAGTTAATCTTTGCAATGATTTTGGCAAAACTTCCACTTAAAGTGTGGAAATCATTGACGTGGTTGACCAAGTAAAAGCCAGTTTTCGACGGGCGATACTAGCGTAGTATAGCCTAGTTTAAAGTCTTTTCCAACAGACTATATGTATGTAAAAATGCTGACTACGTTTGTTGTTGCTTACTGTACTAATAGCGTGTCCATTTTAAAAGCCGAAATTAACTGAACTCGTTGTAGGTCAAAGTGTTATTGACTTTGTTTTATAAGCGCAGAAAACAAAAATGAAAACAAATAGTAAAAATTATGAATATGCAAAAGCGAACAAGGTATATTCGAGAAGGTACATTTAATACAGACTCTTATGGGTATGTGCAAATTCAATAAACGAACTTACACTTGCGGTAAATAAAAACGCACCACCACTTTTGTAGACCATCTTCAGCTCTATAACTGTAAATTAAAAAAAAAATGTCCTAAATATAGTAGACACTGAGAAATTAATTTTTTTATGCAATTGGATTGAACACTGTTTAGTTATAGTAGTGTTTTCTCGGCAAATAGCAGCTAGAATTTGTTGTTGTATTTTACAAAACAAGAGAACAGTAACGTTTAGGAGCATAAAAAGGGATCAGGTCGTCCTCGAAAGTAAACGGAGCGATCAGTGAACTTATTGCGGCAGATAAGCTTTTAAGTGAAGATAGTAAGAGGTTACAGGATAATTGTTTAGCTAAGAAAATTAAATATATGTAAATATAAATAATAGACAAATGATTTTTTGTTGCTTTTCATAACATATTTTGGGACCTCTACACCTTTTTGATGGAATAATGAATGCACAAACATATGCGAGAGTGCTTAATAAATTTTTAGTACCCGCAATTGTAGAGTATTATTCTCATTCGGATCGCCTAATCTTCCAGGATGACTCAGCGTCATGCCATCGTGCAAAATTATGATGTTTTGACTGGAAGAAAATCTTGTAGAAAACATAAATCAATACGATTTGTGGTGTATAAGTATGATTCTATTCAGCTCGAATTTTTATTTCTAGTTGGCGAATACTTTTAACGATATAAGGATTCCACGCTCAAATTGGCTTGGAAACTCGCCCAATTTCAACTCTATTGCCACATAATGACATGTGAAGTTATCAAACAGAAGCCAACAAATAAAAGTCAACTGATAAAGATTTGATGACTGGTTTGGTAAAGTCCTGTTATAAGGAAATCAATTGAGGTCCCAGTGACTTCAAGAATTAAGAAAGTTATTGAGACTAGAGCAAAAACGACTCGTTATTAGAAGAGTATGTATTTTTTTTGTTAGGGGTGAAAATGATTTAGTCGCTTTAAATAAATTTAACTTTGCTTTCTTTTCATTAATCATGAATATCATGGATTGATTTTTGTAATTTTTTTGAATTAACTGGTTATTCTTTATAAAAACCATTTTCGAAAAAATTTATGTGGATAACTAATTTGCATACATGTGGCCAAAGTATAAAATGGGCCCAAATATTTTAACTTTATAAACAAATTGTTTTTTTTTTTATCTTGTTTCATTGTTTCAATAATATTTGGTGGTGCGTTTTTATTGACCGCAAGTGTTCACTCATGCATACATATATCAGCTGTAAAGCAAGTAAATACTAAAATGTTTGTGTGTTTGCACGCTTTTAACATTTCAGTAATTAACAACAACTTTTGTTTATTTGTACGCCAGTATGAATATGTTGAATGGTTCTATATTTTTGCCTATCTACTTGCATTCGAATTTCGGCTTGACCCCCCGTTGCTTATAAGGTCATTAATAGATTGTATGCAAGTGCGTTGACCACTTAATCGCTCGATTGGTTTTGTGCTCAAATCCCGGTCGAGATGGTATAGAAAATAATAGCAAATCTTTAACTACATTTCTAATATGATAAACTTTCGTAAATAATTTCCAAAAATTCATTCTGCATTTCTCACATAACGCGTCAAATGTAACGAGAAGCAGGGTCAGATAGTGCTATTGTGTGTACGTGTATACTTACATATGAAAAACTATTATAACGGTCTTATTTGTTACATATTCATATATATATGTATGTATTTATATAGACGAATTCGCATGTTTCCAATTTGTTGAGGTTGAAGCGAACTCCGAACGAAGTTCGTATTCTATTCAAGTGAACACTGAACGTCGAACTATTTAACAGTCAATTATTATTTGTTGCAATTATGCATAACATGAGTTTCACCAATTCTCATGCATAAGCTAACCTTTTAACCAATGTAGTAACTGTTAGCATTCGAATATGTACCACCTATACATATGTACATACATTACACACTAGCATTACTAAAAATGATGGATATTTAAAAAGTCTTATATTTAGTGTTTCGTGTTTTCCAGCATGTCCCGAGTAATGAAATACTCGCCCAAACGCAAATTCTCAATTGGATTTATTTTTGTATTCTTAATTCCTCTACTGTACTCATGGTGATTGCATAGTGACGGCATGATGGCACATTATTGCATGAAATATTAGCAACCTCATGGTATTAATATACATACATACATAATATTTGTCTTTATTTCAATTTTACTTAAAAAATGTAGATAAAAGAGACGTGCCAACGAATGCTAAATGTATAAACATACAGTCCAATTATTATAAGTGAATGCTTTTACAGATATGACCGAATCACACCCAATCAGGCAATACCTGCCAGCAAATCAAGCGCCACGAGCTCGGAATGCTGATAAAAAGCAAGCACTAAGCGATAACAGTTCTATGTGGGGATTGCTTTTGTTATGTTGACATTTTATATGCATTCCGTTTTGCTAATCGAAAGCTAACTGAATTAAAAATAACTGCATTATTTTTCTATTTACTGTACATACTTGTATGTGTGTATGTATATTACATAAATTTGCAAACTTGCATAAGCAAAACCGGTAAAAAAGTCTTGCAAGCATTAAATAATACAAAATGTCTAATATTTACATACATATGTACATATATTGTACATTTATACAATGCCGTAATTTCGTGTACATAATTTCAATGATTCAGACCTCTTTGTCAAAATTTGTTAAAAAAAACTATTTTTTTTTTGGTATTTTGAAAAAAAGGAAAACTAACTAAACCTTTCATCGAAAAGTGTGATCTATAGGGGACATTTGTTTATACGAATTTAATAAAAATTAACAAGTCAGTAAAAAGTAAAAGCTCTTCTTTCAATTTTAGTATTTCGTTTGGCCTCCTTTTTTTGAAATCTGCAAAAAATTCGATTTGACCGATCTCATCTTAAGCTTAAGGAATTGCTTTTGGGAGTTCGAGGAGATTTTGGTATTGTTTTCATTTTGAGTAGGCTTTACTAGCAAGTATACCCCAAATTACTACATCGTCACCTAAATGCAAAAGTCCGTATCTAAAAATGTATAGTATTTTACGGAAAATAACTCTTTCTCGGTTAGCTTTTTAAATAAGTCCAAATCAACTTCTTATAAATCATAGACGGATTTTTTCTGAAAACCGACTTAAAAAGGGCAAAAAACAGCTTTTCGAAATTTCGTTACGACCTGTCATGTTTTTTCTGAAACCAAAAGGCCGTAACTACTTGGGGAACAACCATTGTGTATAAAATCAGCAACGGTTAAGTTCTTCTACTTATTTTTTTGACAAAATGTGTGCATGTGGGGTTAAATTTTATTGGTCGAATAGATACGTTGCCTTAGTAATACTTTCTTAATAAGAAAATATTAAATTTTACGAAACTCTCAAATTGTAAAAGCTCAATGGTAAATTTATTTACCACTAGAAAAGATAGTTATTTAAATAAGTATTGTATCGAATCACACTGTATTAGTGGATTAACACTATTTTTATTTATGTTATACCATTACGTTTTTTGAAAAAAAAGAAAATGCATTAAATACAAATTTTTGGCGAAACCAACCATCAGATTTTAATTATGTCCCCAGAAAATTTTTGATTTTTAGTGAATTTTTACATTATGTTCAGCAATAGGTAGAGAAAATCAAGCGAAGCTCATGCTTAGCAAGTACTTTTACAATACGTTCTATGTGATTGTGTCTGTTTGTTAATTTTATTGATTCGGTTTGAATGTGCTAATGTTGAATATATCATTATTTTGGCATTAATTACATACAGTTTAGTTTTATTTGAAACTGACGCAAATAAATTCGTTGCGCAAAAATACATGAACTGAATTTTACATACATATGTCTCGGGCTGAGTTTTTAAGAACATTTGTTTTACTTTTTCATAACAATTTGCATATCGGCTCTTTAAACGTTGATCTGCCAGTACAGTTTCTCTATAATGTCTTCTAAATGTTGACTGCGTCAATGCATTACGGAATGTCCAAAATTTGCAACTTTTTCCGAGCATTAGGCTCGGAATACGTTTTTGAAATGTCTTCTTCGAAAAGCTTCACGTTCTGCTGCTTATTTTGTTTTGTGATCGGCAAAATATCTAAGGCGAAATATTGGTGCCGTGGGAGTCATTGAAATTTACCCAATTCCTCACCATTTCCTCATGTATTTCACGCGTAGATAAAAACATATGAAAGCACACTTGAACATGTTTAGAATGATGTTTTAAATAGTAACGTTTTGTAATTGATCTTCTAGAGTTCTCAACACCAATTCGCTTTATGTTTGCGCGTTCAACAAGATTAACGACATACATTGTTTTTTGATCCCATGACATTTTCCAGAACCCATTAAGTATTTTCTTACGATTTTCTTCGGAAAATGTAGAACAATTCCGTACAGCACTTTTCTCACAGAATTTTGAAGTACATCCAGCTTTAAGTTCTCTTGGAGCTTTTTCGCTAATAATGCCTTTCGATAGTCCCATGTATTTTTTTCCTTTCAATCGGTTTATTATATTTCCAAACCTTTTATTATTTTTTTTAAGTTTTTCATTACAACCATTTTCATAATTAGTACTCATTTTATTAATTTTGTTTTATTCCGGAAATAAAGGCAGTAACACAATTTGATAAAGAATGAAAGATAATGAAAACAACTGTAATTACGGATAACACAATGTGTCACATTGAAATTGAATCAAAAAGAATGAAAAACGGATAGTTACGGCTTTTTGGTTTATGAAATTGTTGAAGTTGCAGTTGCGGCCTTCTGATTCTCGCCTATAAAGTCGCTATTTTTGGACGTATGCATGTAAAATTTGCTGTGTACACGTGTTTCCGTTAAGTACTTCATAATCAATCAAAAAGTCAATTTTGAATTTTTTGTTATTTACGGCCTTTTGCATTTTAGGTGACGACATACAGATCATTGCAGCAATTCAAAGTGTTTTGAACAAAACCGCTCTCTCGAATATCTCAAAACATGTATAGATGCATTATCTTAGCGGAAAATTAACTCTTTCTCGGTCTAGTTTTTATGATAAGTCAAAAACACAACTTCTTATAAATCTATGTAGATTTCGGAGTTCATTTTCGTTGTAGTAAAGTAAAGTCGCGATGCTCTAAAATAAGAAAAAGCTACCCAAACCATTACAGCTCTTCCTCCGAAATTTCGCTTCGAACGAACTACGTCATGTTTGCTTAGATCATGCCAATAGCAGCAGTAACAGTCCGGGCCGTCTAAATGAAATCTATCTTCGGGCGAATTTCAACCGTTTTGTCATATGAACATCAGTCAACCGCGGTTTAAGTTCTGTCTACTCTATTTTGGTTATGGAGCTCAAAACTCGTGTAACATGTCTGGCAGTGATAGGAAAATATAATTTGTCATTGATTTGTCTAGAAGATAGCATATTCTAAGTTGCCTTTGGCGCAATGTAAGCCACACTTACATTTAAATAAGTAAAATATTCAAATTTTACGCAAAACTCCTCAAATTGTTAAAATGTATTCAACTGTGCATAAACGAATTATCACTTACCACAATAAGAAAATGACATAGTTACTAATAAATACAAGCCATATTTTCGTATAAACGAAAGTCCACGACTGTATAATACAGTGAGAGTTTCAACATTCTATATTTTATTTATAGCTTTGAATGATTCCGATTTGACGTATTGTTGATGATAAAAAAAAAACAGCAAAATCATTCAAATACAAATATATTTTGTGCGATAATCCCGAACGCTATCAAGATCTTCTTAACTTATGATCAAACCCAAGAAACAATTTTTGTTTTTTATTTCTATACAATTATGTTCCAAGATAAGGTGGGGTATAAATTATAGCGAAAGTAGCCTTAGTCAATATTTTTCACAATACTGTATGCACTGTGTGTGTGTGTGTTCGTTAGACTTTTATTATGGTAATGAATGTCGACTGAAGTTGAAAATCAATTGATTGGCATTAATTAATGTTTATTTTATGGAACGACGACGCAACATAAATTCGACGCGCGAAACAAACTGAAACCGAATTTTGAATAAAATGCCGGTAGCTGGTACAATTGGTTAATGTATACATTTGTGTTGGGTTACATTTATTCATTTACTACTGTTCGCATATCGAGCTCCTTCGTAACGTTCATCTCCACCTCACGGCTTTGCTCTAAAGCTTCATACATATTTACGCAGTCAATGCATTATTCAGCGGAATCGGGTCGCAAAATATTTCGCATTTGCACGAGCATAAGGCTAGCAAGTGAATAAGATTTTAATGTCATTTTCGAAACAGGTCTCAACTTCATGCCTAGATTTGCATTTGCTTCACTTGTCGATGGGCGGTAAGAAATAATCAAGAATCAAAAGTGTGCTTTTATTAGATTGTAGGAAAGGTCAAAAAGTTCTTGGGGAATAAATATTAAAATCTATGCAGAAATCTGTATGCCAAAATTTTCGATTTAAATTTTGTTTTTAGGTACTATAGTCGTATGTTAATTTGGAATCTCAATGACAGATGTCGGAAAAAAAATATGAAAGTGTGTAATACATAGTATGTATGTCCACGAACTTATCAAGGATCATAAATAAACGCTCCAAATAGGCGTGAGAGTCTGGCAAATGAGTAGAGATAGTGAAACTTAATAAATGACTTGTCTGCTTTACTCTGATATCCGAACCACAGGTATACCGAGATAAATAAGAGCACGTAATATGCATTAATTTCTTAATTGAAGCCATAATACTATGATAGGCTTACGAGCTGCTTGCTTATAAGCTACAAAAAATGTAAAAGCTTAAAAGGGATGAGTACTTATGGATGTAATGAATTAATAATCGCCTTACGTGCAGTATGTTTGCCATTATAAGCAGAAAGAATAGTGTTGAAAGTGCTTTTATATAAGTAGTATCGAACTTTAGACCCCTCCATCCCTCCATAATAGCAGGTACTTCGATGATTTTGTTTGCAAGCACATGTATGCATTTATTAAGTGAAATATTATCTTAAGTTCTTTGCTTTTAGGCTATAGAAATCACTAATTTTTTCACATACATATGTACATACATACATATATGTATACATGTAAGCATCTATAAATATGTACATTTAAATCACTTAGGCGCCTTAATCACTTCACAAAACTTTAAATACTTGTAATTAAGTGAAATTGTTATCGCAGTTAAGGCTGAAGCGTAGACACGTTATTTGCATTTTCTTAAATTTTTATACGCTGCAGTTGAAGTGCAGCCATGATAGTATAATCCCTTCTTAAGTGTTCACGTTTTATATAACATCTAATCGAGTATTATCGAAAAATTATGAAGAAAAAAAATTATGCAAATACTCCAAACGATTGTAAGAAACTCGATTTAACGTTAACACTTCTCTTAGAGACCGTATAACTCGAATAGAAGTAGTAAATCTTCAACTTGTATACTCGACTGAAAGCACTCTCAACTTTGATTCTCGTTCAAATGCTTGAGAACTCTTCCAATTGACACTATGAAGATTTCGATAAAGTAGTGGTCTGAGATGATCAAGTGGTAAAATGCTTAACGCCAGACTTTACCCATAAGAAGTGCTTATTATTAAATAATCAAAATATACATACATATGTACATATGTATAATACGCATTGTATGAATCAGTTAAGGACTTTACGCTTTGTAATCCCCAAATTTATTTTAGTTTTCTTGCAATTATTTCGGCTATAAACAGTTGCTGCTAAGAAAGGGTGGGGCAAAAAGGAAATTTCTTTTAATTTGACACCTTTTTATTGATTGCAGCATTTATAAACACGCGTGTACGTACGTATGTACAAATGTATGTATTTCCATTCACGGGAACATTCGCGTCGCAAAACTTAGCGTTATCATAAAACTGTATAAGCCGGTGTAGATTTTGTCAGCGCTACGTGCATACATATATTTCCGCATGCAAACCTCTGTGGGTCATTATTTATGTATGTATGTACTTATGTCTGCAGTTACAATGACGGTCATGCGTAGGGTAACACTATTGTTGAAAGTGTAATATATGCGTAACGTGTTGCTTAACGAATCAGCTGAATGATATGACAAATAAAACATTTAATTTTTTCTAATTTCTAGATTAGAAATTCACTTTAATTTCTTCACCATTTCAAGGGCCTTTAAAATTTCTCAAAATTCAACTAAAGCGCGAGGGTTGAGTATTGCGGTGGATTAACAGTAGTAAAAAATATTTTGAAGTTTTTTATGCAAGCATTCTTGCTTATTTCTTAATTGTTTTTGCAAATCAATTGTCACAGTCACATGCGTGCCGCTTGGATAAAAATACATTTTTCTTCGAATGTGTGGACAGACATTTTCATTTATACATTTTGCGAGTGTGCATGCACATACATGAATGAGTGTACATATGTATGTAAAAAATATGTGTTCTTGTGCTTGACCATTATATAGAGATTTTTCAAAATAATTTAAACATTGTAAATAAAAAACCATGCCAATTAACATCAAAACACATAACAAGCCGTCGGTGGGCAGGCATCCCGAATGTATGTTTGCAAATCGTCTTTTTTAGACAAAAAAAAGGGTGAAGGGACGAAATATACATACATATGTATACATATACATACATATGTAAACGTTCATGCAAAGATAATACATAGTGTGGGGATATACTTATGTAAGGAGTTTAAAGATTTTGTAGCTTCCTTTGAACGCACTTAATATTATAAAATCATACGAATGAATTCGTTTGAGATAGATTCCTTCTCTTTTTTATGTTACGCATTTCCACATTTTGTCGTTCCTTACTTTTTAATTTAACGACTTTATAAGTACATAAATCCTATTCCACTGTTAGAATTTAAATAAAAGAAAAAAACTTAAGAAGTGGTCAATATATTTACACAATTACTGAAATGTCTTTATTTAATATATTTTTTTAGATTTTGCCGTCACAACGCAGTCTAAAATAGTATTTTATGATGAACACTGGCAGGAGGTGACATCATCGGCTCATCAGTTCGAACATCTTGGTGCCATCACATTTGATGAAGCCGAAGAAAAAGTGTATTTCACCGATGAAGTGCAAAACAACGGCAGCATTTTCTCGCTAATGATACCGAAAGACTACGAAGATCCGCATTTAATTGAGAAGATGGTACAGCGCACCAAAAACGAAGCAGTTCGTTCGCTTGCGTACGACCCATTTGATCGCAATCTCTACTGGAGTGACATGTTGAATAAGAAAATCTTCGTGGTATCTGTTGATGCTAACACTTCCACCACACCAAAAGTGTTCCTAGATTTCACCCATGAAAACATTCAACCCGATGGTATTGCTATTGATTTTTGCCGTCGTACGCTCTTTTGGACTAACTCAAATTTTACCAATTCAAGTATTGAGCGTATTGGCTTGGATGGTAGCGAACGCAAGGTGATTGTGCGCGGAAAAATGTATGCGCCGCATGGTATAGTTGTCGATCAGTTGACTGATCGTATATATTATGTGGTGGATCAGCAGGGTATACATTTTTCGGTGGAGAGTGCAAATTTGGATGGCAGTGATCGGCAAGTGATACTGAAGGGTCTTAATAATGAACCATTTAGTTTGGCGGTAACAAAAGATGCAATCTTCTGGACCGATCATACGAATCGTGCAATTTGGGGTCATGCAAAATTCATTAACAACACCGACGCGAAGCATTTACAGCCGGAAGATGAGACGGTTGAAACCGAAGATGGCGCAAATATGATACTGAAGTACCAGGACAGGCCGCGTGGCATAGTCGCACGGATACATTACCTTACCAATTCCCTAAATGATCAACACTGCCACGAAGTGGTTGCTAGCATTAAGAAGCGTATTCTATCAATTGCCCCACCAACCAACAGTACACTCGATATAGGCGCGAATGTCTTGCGTAAAAAGTATTGCTTGAATGGCGGCGAATTTGTCGCGCAAACAACCAGCTGTATCTGTAAGATCGGTTACAAGGGTACACGTTGTGAGATCAATGAGTGCTTCAACTATTGTGTGCACGGCACGTGCGTGATCTCCTCGCTGGGATTGCCGACGTGCGAATGCCCTCGCAGCCATTTCGGCCCACGCTGTCAGTGGTACAAGTGTGCCAGCCATTGTATGAATGATGGTCACTGTATAATTGAGGATTCAGGTGAACCGAGTTGCGAGTGCAAAGAAAATTATGGTGGAGCACGTTGTGAATATAATTCTACCGAGATTTGTGCGCTTTATTGCAAAATCTTGAAACTGGAGCCGGATACGAATGTGCCCTACGGTTGCCATGACATGTAAGTGCAACAAATAAAACACTTTAAAAGCATTTAGGTTATGTTTTGGTTAGTCATAGTAAAAATTATTGAAATGTGTCCCTAAACCTCTTCAATTCCAGTTGTGAAGAGCTCGTTCAACATAGTGAAAATGGTGCGGAGACTTATGCAATTCCGAAGTTTGAACATTTGGAAATGTGCCAACAAGTAGATCCTTGGACTAGTACCGTCATCGTAGTGTTCGTGTGCGGTGTGGTCGCTTCTTTAGGCTTAATGCTTCTAATCGTGCAAGGATTGCGTCGTTTCTACAAGCCAGCGCGCCCACGCATAAAGAAAACTTTCGTGGTGCGCAAACAAGCTTCTCCCTCAACGGACACGCCGCTTACCAATCGCCCTGTGGCCACCGAACAGTGCGAAATCACAATAGAAAATTGTTGCAACATGAACATCTGCGACACAGTAAGTGTTTTTTCCATTGAACCTTAAATATATTTTTTGTTTTGTGAAAAGTGATTCATGAATTAATTAAAAAATTATATTCTTTTTTATAGCCTTGCTTCGATTCAAAGTTATTGGAACAAACACTCTCACGCAATGGCAAGGTCAAGGAAGACAAAAAAATGCTAATAAATAGCATGGATGATGAACTTTATTAGTACAGCATTGAAACATGTGCCAACGCAGGATTCGCTTGCGCTGCGGATACGGTACGCGCAGTCAGGGACTGGCATACTTCTTCTGCACGCAATAAACGGAGAACATCCACAAGAGGCCTTACAACGAAGTAACAAAAGAGAGCGTGCAAATGTAGAACAAAACAAAAGAGGAATTGCCAAGAGAGATTGATCGATTTGAAAAATGGGAATATGGATCTTATGTCATGGACATACACATGTAGATAGCACGAGTTCCTCGTCCGTGGCAGTAGATCCAAGAAGTGCAACAACGGATAGCTTTAAATAGAGTTATATACTCTCATGTCACAAATAGTAAAATTCATGTACTTATTTTTTTGAAACACTTACTTAATTATTTCATTATTATTACTGCACTACTGCATTGTATTTGCTTTTTATTTTAGTTCAGACAATCTACCATTATTGCAACATTAACTCGTCATAGTTGAATTTTTGAATTATTTATTTCGGGAGTCACATACAATTTATTTAATTTTGCTTATATTAGTTGATTTAAAAAATCGAGACCAATGAAGGCTGTAAACACTTTTCAAAGTGTTATAAACATATATATGTATATATGTACATTTTAAATTTTGTTACTTAAAATAAAAATGATGCACTGATTCCAAAATGGCAGCCAAGCTAATTAAATTTAAAAAATAACAAAAAAATCTTTAAATCTTTAATTTAGTTATAATAAAAGGTAATAATAGGGGCCGCTGGAAGTTATATGCTACGAATTATGCTTAGAATAACTTGAAATGGACGCAGTCTACCAAATGGTGAGATAATTTTCTTAAATTTGCCCCACATTGGAAACCTAGATAATGTCACTATGGTGAATTATATTAATAGTTAGTATACAAGTGTATGTACCAACATTAACGTTATTACCGTTTGATTCCAGAAGTTATTGAACGTTTCAAGCCAAATATAGTTTAAATCATATTTGCCAATGAACTATTTTTCCTCGCAACAATAAAAACATATAATTTTTTCTATATAAACATGCGTACATATATATTAAAATACTTTCTACTTATTTATGATCTTATTTGGAGTTGTGTTGCTAATGAGATTAGCGTATGCTATAGAATAGCCCTTGAAAATTACACACACTATAATATGTAACATTTACAAACACATTTGCATATTAGATATGTATGCTTACTTGTGCTCTCTGCCATTATCATAGTTATATTAGTTATGTTTAAAAATAAATGCTTAGAAAAATAATTGTAAGATTTTTTTTCCTTTTGTTGCTTATTACTCAATACACACATTTACACTTTTCGGAATACAATTAAATAGACTACAGCTGCGTCTATCAATATGCATACATATGTGTATGTACATAAGTATATTGTATGTAAATAGTACGTATACCTGTATTAATAAATTTATGTATATACTTGTGTATTTGTTTGCGGCCGTGGAATTTATATTTCATTTAAAGTTATTTGAATTTTCACAGAGAGAGCTGTGATCTTGGTTTTGGTTAATTATAATGTTAGTATAATTTATTGAATAAAAATAAAAATGCATTATTTATTTGTTATTGGATTATTTTGGTGTGAGCGCGAATTCTTTATGGTATTTGATGGAAAACAACACTATTGTGCAGCAAATAGGTCATCTCCCACTTTCATGATTTCATACGAGTGGGTTTTATCTTCAATTAAACCATTGTTTTTCTTTTTAAGACAATTTGAAAATATTCATACCTATTTTGTACATATGTATGTACATTCATATGAATTGTTGTCACTAGTCAACTTACTGTTATTTTATGCGACTTAAATTTTTGACTTTAGGCAAAAACAGATAGAATTCCAGATTTTCTTACTGAGAACGGAACTGTACATATTTTTTTATTTCAATTCAAATTTTGATTGACAAAATGGTACGTTTTTAAACTAAAATATATTAATTAATAAATTGTCGGCCGGCAATATGGTTGAAAGAGCATTTCACTGAATGCACCCTAAGATTTATATACAAACTTGCCATATGATTTCTGACAACTAAAACGTCAAACAAAAATAAAAAAACGAAATATAATAAAAAATTTCACTTCCTTCAATACGAGGACAAATCAAATTTATTTAAAAAGTAAGTAAATTTTAATGTTTGGGTTTCCAGAATCAGAGCAAAAAGAGCTGAATTTCCCTTTAAAACTTTCACAAATCGAAAATCTGCAGAAAAAATGAAAATATAGTGTGATAAGTCAGTTGTGAAGTTGTGGAAAATCGACTAATGTACAAAAAACATTATTAGAAAAAAGGAATCCAGTAGAAATGAAACGAAGAAGTTTGTTATTTTGTGGCATAAAGTAAAATTGAATCAATATTGCTTTCTGTCGAATACGTGATATTAAAATAGCAAATTTTGTTTACCTAGTAAACATAAGGGGTGTGAAGGAGGTGGTAAGCAATGCCCTAAACTGTTTGATAATGCATTAATAATTTACATATTGGTATATTGGAATACCCCTAATAATTAAACACAATACCTTCAAATATGTTATTGAAATCTTATTGCTGTAAAAGTCGAACATATTTTCCTTTAAGCTTTATGAATACAACGAAAGAGACTTAGAGATGTGGACGAACTTTTCATAAGTTGTAAACACTGGCATTGTCAATGGTTTGGAAGGCTTTAAAAAGAGTGTTTTGGCTTTTGAAAACATTACATCGTATGATCTTGATTACCTAATCTGGTGTCTTTTACTTACAGATCCTTGCAACCAACGAATTGGTCAAGCTAAATCCTAGTGACGTCATCATATATATTTTCGCCACGCCTTGAAATGAGTGGCAAAGTTCGTTTAAAGGAAAATGGGTATCTCGATGAAGACCCAATGACACTGCAAGATATCATTTATAAATATATATGTGAAAACCTAGATGTAATAAGTTCACCCAACATGTGTGGCACCCTACGTCAACTAAATGAGGGCATCGTTCTTCCAAATGACATTTGCGATCGACTGTTAAAAGCATGTCAACGTTTTCGTCGCCAATTGAGTGATGATGTGATAAATATTTTTCAGGATAGGACACGAACCTCGTTAAAAATTGTGCACTTGAGAAATAGTACTTTGACTAATACAGGTGAGAAATGTATCAACTTCACTTCTACGTATTGTAAGTACATTTACATTGTATGTATTTGAAAGATACAATCAATGACGAAATTCGTTACATTTAAAATCTCTATGAAATATAAATACGCATCACATATTGATATGTACACACATGCACACATATACATGTGTGTATGCAAATACTTTAGATAGCGGTTCTACATAATTGACTAATTGATTAAGTTGGAAATGAATTTGAATAAAACGTCACTGGCCTTCTAATAAGAATAATACAGATATGGAAAACTTGTTTTTCATTTATAAATTGGTACACCTATGAATATATGTACATATGTATATATAAACATGTAATATCAAAATATCAACATAAACCACTTTCTAACCGCTGTGAAATGTAAAAGTCAAGCATAGACATTTAATTTTGCAAAGATTACCTTAACATTGCATTCATATGTATGTATGTACATAAAAGCATGAACCTTAACGCGGTAGGTTAAAGTGAACTAATATAAAATTTGACTTTGGATTCATTGCATGTTTGTAATGGGAGCAATAAAAATCAAAGTTTTTATATAATACATTTATTTACATTAATTTCATGAATTTCGCTATTTCTACACAGGTTTGGAGATGATTATGCGCCACAAGTTGTATTCCCTTACGCTATGGTACTGTAATCAAATAAATGTGCAATCGGCCCAGCTGCTAACGTTATACGGTGAAGGGCTTCGCTCGTTAGAACTCGGTATTAATGCGCACATGCTGCAAAACTCTGAGCCGAATGAGAAAGAGCCCGTAGATTTTGAGTTCAATTGCCCGCATCTTCGCCGATTAGTTTTAAATGGTGTAGTGCTGCATAATGGTTTGCAACTCAATTGCCTGCTCGAACTGACCCATCTCGATTTGACATCCTGCGTATTAGTGGGTTTCAGTTTGGAAGTGCTAGCAAGCCTACCACTACTGCATACCTTAATCTTATTTAATGTGTGGCCAATCGCTAATCAATTACAAGCAATTTGCTTGTTGCGCCGATTGCGTACATTGGACATTTCAATTAGTAATTCTGGCAATGGACATGGAACCTACGATTTGCCCGACCAAACTTTGGAAATGATAATGAATAACTTACGAGAACTTACGCACTTAGATATTTCGGGTACAAATCTAGCCGGTAATGGAGTAGCAACGAAAGAATCGAATTTTAAATTGCGCACCGACATACCGGGGCTGGAATCGCGAATACAGCGACCATTACAGTTTTTGGGCCTCTATCATACAGCGCATTCGGCTTGTAAACGTCACGATATACCGGCGAATGAGGTATGGACATTTATTTTATCCATAAATATACATATTATAGTAAATATATCTATGTATATATACAAAAGATCGCGGGCGACGCCGATGAACATCAAATACTTACTGCGGCAAGGTATTACTACGACAGACCAATGCTTCTAACGAGAGTAAGTGTTGACTTGCAAGCATAAGAACATTCATTTTTTCATATTAGTAACTTTGAACTTTTTATTTAATTTAGGTTTTAAATGACCTCTACCACCTTTTTCGATTTGAAATCTGTAAGGATATACATCTGGCATTGGATGCAGTGCTTACAGCTATGGATAGACATTTGAAATTCAAGCATATGCAAATTTCGGGAAGGTAAATTATAAGAATTTGTAGTGTGATATTAGATATACTATATATGTAAATTTTCTATTACAGTGCTACATTGTTTTACATAGTTAAAGGTCGCGATCGCTCAAAATTCGGCACTCCCTTGCGTCATCACATTATTCGTACCCTACTCAACGGAATGGAGACGCATCTTACTGATGATACGATGCTTCGAAATGGTTATCTCACGTTAACACAATTCCAGATGCCAAATGATGTCGTAAGTCTCATTGCATTCGCATTAAATGCCTAGTTAAAAAAAAACAAAAACATTTTTCAGCTGTTCGTGTATGAGCGTCTCATAAAGGTCTTACTGCATGGTGTATCGAAGACTGAGCAGGAGGGCTTTGTGCAGAGGATAGCAATATATTTATTGAACACTTTAGCGTGTCAAGTGGATGGCAAGCAAAAACTGTTCTTAGGCGAACTGGGTGTCGTTAGTGTAAGTATCATTCGGGAATTGAGTAATAAGATTACTCAAAAAGAGCAGGAAGACAACAACAACTCGGTGGATATTTATCGATGTTTTTGTAACTTTCTTCCTTTAATCAGACAATGTTAAACTTAATTAAGGATCGTTTAACGCGGTCGGTATTCGATGATGTCATGGAAGTGGCATGGTCAACAATGTGGAATGTAACCGATGAGACTGCAATCAATTGTAGAAGATTTTTAGAGGGACGCGGAATGGAGTATTTCTTGAAATGCCTGCGTGTAAGTAAAATCTAACTCTGTGATCACCCTTTATACCTCTTCAATTATGTATGCTTACTAAATCTGTTGCAGACCTTCCCCGATCGTGATGAACTATTGAGGAATATGATGGGTCTCTTGGGTAATGTAGCGGAAGTTAAATCGTTGCGACCAAAACTTATGACACAAGAATTTATAGAAGTCTTTCGCAATTTATTAGTTTCGGCAAGCGATGGTATCGAAGTAAGTAAACGATATAAATTATGTTTGAACATTAAATTGTTATAACAGAACGACATAATTCACCCTAGGTAAGTTACAACGCGGCGGGTGTGCTGGCGCACATCGCTTCGGACGGACCTGAGGCATGGACAATACCGTCGCCAACTCGGGATAGTGTGCTCATACGCTTGGTGGAAGCCATTAGACGTTGGGATATAAAAAGTGAAAGGAACATTAATTATCGTAGCTTTGAGCCGATTTTGGGATTGGTACGCTGCTATGAGACGCCTCAGTGTCAACACTGGGCTGTTTGGGCTCTAGCCAATTTGACGCAGGTATGCAATTTTGTAGTGTATTTATATATAGAAATATTCTATTGTTGCAATTGTGTTTTAGGTTTACCCAGAAAAATATTGCCAGCTGGTGAAAGAGGAACACGGTATTGAAATATTGACTGAACTGATCCAAGATCCACGACCATACGAGGATATAAAATTAATTGCGCGCAAAGTAATTGAAAAGTGTACACATTGGCCCAATTGGTTACTAGACGGTTAAAATCGAGACAGTTGTGTAAATTAATGAAAAATCAAAATTGGTGAGAGTTGGATAGAGAATATCACCGAATAACAAGTGAGCTAAGCTAACTAATTAGAGCTAACGGAAGCGATCGGCGCTCGCATAGGCAAACACGAGCGAGTATAGGAATTTGTGTAAATTTATTCTCTGCTTCCTCTTAAGAAATGTTTATTTTTAAATGGTATACTGTTTATTTAAATTATACACAAACGATTATATTACATTATTATTAAAAAATGTAAAATTATTAACGTAAGACCGAAGTCGCGATAAGAAATTCATGGGTTAAGTAAGCTAAATAATAATAATAAAAAAGAAAACAGTGAATTGTCGGCAAAGCAATGTACGGAGACACGACTTCATCGTTCCAATGTCTACGTCGCATGTATGTATATAGGTTATGTTTGCTCGAACTAAGCTATTTAATAATCAATTAGAGAAACTTCACAAATAACATTGCTTATGGGAGCTGTTCGCAACTGTGGCGTTTTTTTTTCATTTTAAACTCAAAGAGATTAACCGCTCATTTAAAGAAATGAGTAATCGCAAAAAAAGAAAAAAAAAAAATATACATACATAAAAAATGTATGAGAAAACTCTACCCTAGGTGGTGTTCTTAGCGTTAATATATATATACATATGTATTCAAACATTTATCATTCATTACATAGGTCATGTAAAAAACATATTTCATACCAGTTTATTGCAGATTCGCTCACCATTACATAACATAACATAATATACAATGTAAATCCATTATGAAATGCAGCTTGTTTTCATGCCAATCACAATTGTAAATATTCCGTATAAAGAAGCCGTTATAGTAGTGCGTATATTTTCGAGTTTTATTATTGTTTTTACTAAAATACTTTACGATTGTTCTTTCAAAAGTTGAGTCGTGCAGAAGTAGTGGAAAGAGTGCAGGAGTTAGGTGACACGCCAAGCTCTTTAAATTTTGTAATGCTTTACTTTTTTAATCTGAACGTTTATACACACAAACACACATATACATATATGTACATATATGTATATGCATGTGTGACTGTTGGCAGCTATGCATGATTTAATACACTTTTATTAGTTTGGCTGAGCTTAACTTTAGATAGCATAAACAGTTAGTTTTCATGAAAATAGTTGTTGTATGATCTTGTCGAAGGCGCAGTGGAAGCAAGATTTTGTGAGAAAGGTTTTCAACTCACGCCCGCCGCTCCACATTCGCCATAAGCTCTTTGAAATACAATTAAAGTAGAGTAATAGCAACATACATACATACATACGCACTCTCAACTTTGACAGAGAAAACTTCGTTTTGAATGTAAAATAAATCGTAATAAAAATATTGAAACTAAAAAACGCATATTTTCTTTCTGCATTTTTCAAACTGCTATAAAACATACACGCATACATACATACATTATGTATTATAAGGTATCACTTTCAATTTATTTCCACACAAAAATAAATAAAATTATAATTTCTTTTACACAAAATTTATCCAAAAAATGAAAAAGAAAACTGCAAGCAAAAGAAAAAATCTAGCGGCGACGACGGCGTGAGCGCGATCGTCTGCCACGGCTACGACGCCTCTTACTGCCGCTGCGGCGTCGCCTCCGGCCACCTCGGTCGTATATGCCTCCACCCTCCTCATAATCAGCGGCATCTGTCGGCTGCATGTAAAATAATAATGCAAAAATTGCCATTAAATTTCACTACCAAACGAGTCAATACATATGCATGTCGTCATGGCTTATGCTCACCTGCAGTTTGCGCGATTTTCTTGTGGCCACAACATCGTCCTCTGAGCTGGAGATACTCAGCTCATCCGACAGCTCGTCATGATGGTCGCCTTCATGATAGTCGTAATTGTGGCTGCTTTTACGTGTGCTTGTCGTAGCGCTTTTCGTTTTACTCATTTCCTGGCTCTTCACGTCTGCCTCGCTGGTCTGTTTGTTGATCGTTGATTGCGCCTCAGCCGCTGACACCTTTGATAGTGATCTTTTGTTTGTGTCGTGCTTAACATGCGCTTTCGTCCTTTCTCTTATTTTGCCTTTTTATTTATTTTTTTTCGCACGAGCTTTTTAACGGTCTTTGCATTAAATAAACTAGTTGGAAATCAATTTTTTTGCACGTTAAAATTTTTTTTATTAAAATATTGAAAAAAATATGTTATAAAACGTTATTCAAGTTCGAGACAATCTAACGAATGAGAAAATTTTTGAAATTTACAAGTCAACAGTTTTCGAAATCTAGTCATCTTTGAACGGTGTCTATGATTGGAAATGCACAAGTATCGGTTTATTTTAAATACAGTGTCGGTTGGTTACTTGCAGCGGAAATGAGCGACCAAATTTTAAAAGATGAGAGATTGACCTCTCCGCACGATTGAACTTGGCTAGTAGCAGCCTTCTTTGCGAGCCGACTCTAGTTGGTAATTTCAAAGCCATTCTTCACTGGCTTTCTACCTCCGTACTGAATATTGCCAGAAGTTGGGCATGCTTCTGTTTAGACAGCGTGCCCTAGCTAGTGTGGCCGCAAAGTATCCACTGTTTATTTCGTAACAGGAGATATTTCGTAATCGGCTCGTTGGTCTTATTCACCTCACTTTGGTGTCTTTTTCAGCCGAGGCGAGAGTAGAGATTAAAGTAAAAATATATGTAAATGTCATTAGCAGTTTGGGTTTGCTTTTCTATCTTGCTCAAATTATTTTCTTCACAATTCCACTTTAAAAACATTAACTTTTCATTAAAAGTCCTTATATTTTGTCTGCGGAGCTTTGAATTTTATAGCATTCTTGCTATCTTCAACATCGACGATTTTGGCAGTTTTGACACTAAAGACAAGGAAAAATTTAGAATAAATATCGTGTAGTCAAGCAATGGAGGTGATTCTGAACATAAGCTAGGAACCCTAATTCAATAAATTTACAAATAATAAATAAATAAATTTATTCTTCATACTATCTCTTGAAAATTTGTAAATCATTTCCCTGTTTTTTATATTTATTTACATACTAATACATATACACACATACATACATGTACTTTACTATATACATATATATATTGTACATAGGTATATGGTAAATAAACACGTTAATAAAATTCC
This sequence comes from Bactrocera correcta, assembly GCA_027475135.1. Taxonomy (NCBI): domain Eukaryota; kingdom Metazoa; phylum Arthropoda; class Insecta; order Diptera; family Tephritidae; genus Bactrocera; species Bactrocera correcta. Next base: position 72,731,228 of record CM050326.1, read on the forward strand.
ACCATTAAGAAAGTCATCTCAATAAATTACAATGCAAGCATTTGAAAGCACAGAAGAAACGAGTAATCTAAATATAAGGCTACACACATACATACATACATATATGAGCGAATACAAAGTCACGCAATGCACTCAGCACACGCAAAATCAAAATGTAAACAACCCCACTGACGTAGAGCAAAACAAAATTCGATTGACAAGCACACACATACACACATTGCATGTAAACAACAGTAACTTTCAAGAAACGCACCGGTTGTCCCCACATTTATCAGCTTATTGGTATTCCACATGCTTTCTGCCCTCCTCCGCATTTCAGCTGTCGACGCAGCAGTAGCTGTGGTGAGGGTGGCAGATACACACACTCAAATAAGCGGGTTGTTATAGGAGGCATTCTCCCCAGAGATGAAAGTGCAAAAGAACAACCCTTACGTAGATGATTGTGGCCAAAACAAAACAATTGAGGTGACCAGATGTTTACATTTGTAAATAATTACTTCATTAAAGAAAATTTCAGAACCTTCATTAAATATCGGGTATAAAGAGTCTTGATGAACTGTATATATAGTTTGCGTTACACGTTATTGTTGTGAAAGAAGGAAGTGGGGAGATCGGCGATAATTCCCACTGGAGATTACAGCTTTTTTAATATAGTCGTCTTAAAATGGTCACCTTATCGCAGAAAATGTAAAAATTTCTTCTGCTCTGAAAAAGTTCGGTATTATCTTAAACGAGTATATGGTATGGCCGTAAGTATGATATCTAATACAAAAAAAGCTCGCCAGTTTTGAAGTTTGGTCACCCAAATTGCTGCTTCCGTCTTCGCAGAAAACAAACCGCCTGACGACGCAGACGGCGTTTTAGCCACCACACGAATTTAGTTATCATTTCGTCGTCTTCCCGTTTGGGGGTGTTGCATGTCTAACGGTTTGTCACTACGCGCTTTTTGAAACTTTTGCCGGTCGCGTGCAGACATCAAACGAGAAAGCAATGAAAATTGTGAACCAAAACAGTGCGAATAAATGGTGAAAATATAGTGCCAAAGTATGTTTGTATGTGTCTGTGGTTTATGTGAATTGAAATTGTTAATAAATGTGCGCAATTGTAAGTGAATCTCTTTTGCATTCTGAAGCCTTTGCATATCCATAGACATCCTAAATCACACATATGTATGTACGCTTTCAAATGTGTGTGTGTGTGTAAATGTAAATTTAGAGGGAGCATTACCATGCATGCAGTGCAGAAGCGTGTTTGCATGAGTATGTCCCAGTAAAGGCCGGCTTTGTAATTTTCAGTCCTTCGGTTGACTCGTCGACTGCCTTATCGACTTTAATGCCATTTACCTTTGTTATGATAATATTATATGCAGTTTCAGGCGTTGTGGACACTGCCGGTCCGGTAATTAAAGGTTTCCGACCCTCTATGTCTATTGTTGTGGTTGTTGTGTGGTCGCGGTCGTTGCACGCTTCATCGACGTCACCAAACGTGTACCAACGGACGTCACATATTGTTGTCGGTTCTCGCACTCGTCACCGGCGACTGGTGCCGTCACGCTTCCATTCAATTATTAATGTGCTTTATAGTATTTAGCTCCTTTATAAGCGGTGGCTTGGCGTTTTAGTATTGATTTTTCCCCAAACTTTGAGGCGGCCTGGCCGGTTGCCTGAAGTGTTGTAAAGTGTGGAAAGTTGAGAAAAGCTGAGAGGTGATGTTTGCACTCAACAACTAATTAAGTGGCTTAACTCAAGTGAAGTGCCGAAAGAAATTCATGGCGAACAACATCTTTGGAAAACAAAAGGAATATTGAAGATTTTGTGATATTCTTTGTACAATCTTCACACTAAATGTACGTACGTATCTGAATCCTTTAAACGTACGTACGTACATTATGAACGTGAGGATGTCATAGACATTTAAATAACCCCCATAGCGCCATTACTGTCATAAAACCTTTATAGACTAAAATATTTATGAGTGTTATTGAACTCTCTTTGAGAAGATCTCTTGACGTTCAAGGAGAATTTGGATGAATTTTTAACTGGAGCATTGGTAGTTATAACTTGAACAGGGTATATTAGGTTTTCCACGAAGCTTGTAACACCTAAAAGGAAGCGTCGGAAGTTTTAATTCGTGTCTTCCTCTAAATCATTTTTGACTTTTTTGTTAAGAAACAAAATTTTTTATAGCAGAGCGAAAACGCTTGATAATTCAAATTATGATTCTTCTACGCCCAGCGATATACGTAAGGGAATTCCTCATAAGGACCTCAACATACTGAACATTTAATGAATTGCGTTGGAAATTTGTTTAAAGATAACTTTGGTGTACGGAAGTTCGATTGTAGTTATATCGGGTTTTCCAATAGGGATGAATTGAGTTCTAAGTGTTGTTTCGGATATTTTTATTATGTCATGATCGGTAATTTTTACAATTTAATCGTTGAAAGATGTACTTAAAAACAACGTTTGCAAGTTATTCACGTTTATTATCGAAATAATAATAAATAATTAAGAAATGAGGCTCACTTCCATCTGAGTGGTGCGGTAAATAAACAAAACTGTCTATTCTGCTGCGAAGAAGATCCATATCAAATCATGAACAAACTACATTCACCTAAATTAACAGTTTGGTGCGGTTTTTGGTCTGGTGAAATCAGCGGTCCGTACTTCTTTCGAAAAGAAGCTCGTAGCACCGTCAATGGAGAGGTGTATAAATAGATGATAACCAACTTTTTATGGCCGCAATTGAGTTGACAACTTCTGGTTCTAACAAGACGGGGCTACTGCCCCACAGCACACACAACAACCGAATTATTGCGAGAAAATTTTGGAGATTCGATTATTTCAAAAAATTTGGACATTGTCTTCAAAGACGTTGCGATTTAACACCATAAGACTACAGCTTTTGGGCTTATTTGAAGTCATTGGTCTTTAGCAATAAACCAGACTCTCTTCATGCTTTAGAAGTCATTATTGAACATGCTATTCTTGACATACGACTTTATTTAGCTGAAAAAGTACTTCAAAATTAGATTCATCGAATTCGTTCCTGCAAAAGAAGTCGTGGAGGCTATTTGAAAGATATTATATTCATCATTATATATTTAAATTAACATTTGAAGGTCCTTTACAATTATTGTGCGCTTTTTTTTAATCATATCATTCTTATTAGAAAACCCTGTATATGTATATACAACAATATGCCTATAAAACATATTAAAAAAAATAAGTCTGTATATACATATGAGTGTTGGGACGTGTATTAAATATAAAACGACGAAATGTAGATAATTCACTTCCGTGGAAAAACGTGTTTTCGTGCCTTTGGCGTGTTCAAACCCGTCCATTATGGATTTGCAAAGTTGTTTTATCGCCAAAGGGCGACCAGAAATTATGATGTAAACAAGAAAGGGGGTAGGATACAAGTATGAGCGTGAGGCCGTAGTAATTGGCGTTGTAGTGGAGGTAAATTAGTTTGTTTGCGAGCAAATTAAAGCTAATAATAATTTTTACAAATATCGAAAATTAATGGAATTTCACTATAGAAGGGTAATTGCTGAAAGGGGAAACACATACTTTGAGGTAGCTGAATTGCATTTGAGGGTGCATGCGATTATTCCTATGTATGTATGTATGTATGAGCGCGTGTAAATTGCTTTTGAAATAAGCGGAAGTAATAAAATTATTTCCCGGGCATGAAATAGACTCTGGCATTGAAGGCCGGAAGTAGTCTATGATTAAACGGGATTTTCGCTTTGGCCCACAAATGTTTACGCAGAAGCCACGTTGAGAGCTTCAACGTGTAATTCGATGAAATGAGGGCGGAAATTAAAATTGCGAGTAAAAACAACTGTAAACAAATAACTTGTACAAACTAAGAGGTTAGTCTAGTCTCTTTGAATGTGATTCGAACCTGCGACCATTGGTACTACATATTACAACTCTACGCATCACACCACGTCCATTTAAAAACTAAAATGATAATTCTTAACACAACTACATCGTCACTAACATTGGTATTTGTTGCATACTTTAAGGCGTCACGAACAAAATGCATTTCTACACTGTGAAAATTTGTGTACATGAACCATTAAAGAGACATTAAAAACGAAAATGTGTAAATCATTTCAATAGCACAAGAACTGTAAAAATATAAATCATATGTTGCACAAAAGTACCTTAGCAAGGCTTTTACGCTGTAGATAGCATTTTATGCTGGTCTGTGGGTTGCTCGTAGTGGTGTATTTTCGGTGCAAGGCTTACATACAATCGCATCCCTGCAAGCGTAGTGAAGTGTAGTAGCGGCATGTGGAGCGGTTTCGATCGTTGCAGTTCCCGTGGCGTCGATATTCAGAGTACCAACAATGCTGGGAGTAGCCAACAGGAGACTCTGGCCGAAATTGAACACATATCAACGATAGCCGGCTCGCTGGTATCAATTGCTTCCATATCACATACACACACACAAGTACGTTATGTGAGTATGACAATGGCTGTTGTAGAGAGTCAATTGAATAGACAGTTCAGGCGCATTTCTTAATATTCTTGCTTTGTTTCCTTTTCCCCATTTGTAGCAATGTACAAACGATGCCGGTTATGAGACTGAACACACCTCGCTCAATTCGGACTTTGATGAAGCGGAACTGCGTCGCGAATTGCTGCGTGATGTAAGTCAATATATTTTATGAATGCTTTAATAATCACTTATTAATTCTTTTCTAAATCTTCTTTACAGAAATGGAAATTGTTGTTCGATATGGTAAGGCACTTATGGCCGTTAATATCATGTATAATATTTTAAAGAACGGTTATTTTGCTTTCTTCACACTTTTTTGAATGTAATACAGTTTCACGCACATGGGTGCATTGCTCTAGCGATGTGGTGGTTACCCTGCATTTAATTCAAACGATAGCTGCTAGATTGTAGGTTCGAATCCCGAGTGGGCCAACCAATTTTTTTTAATTTTTCTTCTATTTTGTTATTTTTGTAGCTCAAAAACAATTTTTTTAATGAATTAATGGTTTCAGTGGAATCCCAACAACTCACTGAAAGTCCTTTATTTTTAACTCCCGAAACACTTTGCTAAACAGTCTAATAGTTTTGCTTACCTAACGGTTATATGTGACAATCGAGATAGATATAGGGTTATGTAATATAAATGATCAGGATGAAGGGATGAGTTGAAATTCGGGTGACTGTCTGTTTGTCCGTCCGTCCGTGCAAGCTGTAATTTGAGTAAAAATTGAGATTTCTTAATGAAACTTGGTTTACATATATGCTCTTTGGTAAAAAAGTAAGGACGAGTTCGTAGATGGGCGTTAGCGCAGTAGGAAACTTATAAAGTTACATAACTAGGCAGTAAATTAAGATATATACATAAGTGTAATTTAGCCACAGAAGATTGTAGTAGCAAGAGACGCCTGCCGGTTAAAAATTTTGAAAAAATGGACGTGGCTCCGCCCTCTAAAAGGCTTAATGCATACGTACTACTGTGCCCAAAAAATAAGGTGACATTGTATTTATTTTCTTTATTTATTCTTCCAAATCAATTTCATCCCCTTCAAAGTAATCCCCTCCCGATGCATGCACTTATGCCAACGGATTTTCCAATCTTCGAAACACTGGTTGTAGTCACTTTCCGGGATGGCCTTCAGTTCCGTCTTCGCTGCGGCTTGAATCTCCTCTATCGTATAAAAACGGTGTCCCCGGAGCGGTCTTTTGAGCTTGGTGAACAGCCAGAAGTCGCACGGCGTCAGATCAGGTGAATACGGTGGTTGCGGAACGATATGGGTTGAGTTTTTGGCGAAATGATCACGAATTACGAGGGCAGTATGGGATGGTGCATTATCGTGGTGTAAAAACCAAGAATTGTCTTTCCACAATTCCGGCCTTTTTAGGCGGACAGCGTTACGCAAACGACGCATAACATTCAAATAATATTCCTTGTTGACTGTTTGACCGGTTGGAAGGAATTCATAATGCACAACACCACGATAATCGAAGAAAACAGTCAACATGACCTTGATTTTTGAGCGACTTTGGCGCGATTTTTTTGGTCTCGGCTCTCTTTTGGCACGATATTCGCTCGATTGATCGGTTGTTTCGGGGTCGTAAGCATAGATCCAAGTCTCATCGCCAGTTATAATGCATTTCATGACACCCTGGTAGTCGGAAAGCATCGTTTCACACACTTCAACGCGACGCCTTTTTTCCAAAAAATTCAATGTTTTCGGTACCAGTCGAGATTTGACGCGCTTGAGGCCCAAAACATCCTTCAAAATGGTATTGGCTGAGCCTTTCGATATGCCAACTTCATCAGCAAGGTCTCTAATTGTTAATCGACGGTTTTTCAACACCAAATCTTTGATTTGTTGAACGTGAGCTTCGTCGGTTGAGGTTGATGGTCGCCCTGGACGCTCTTCGTCTTCGACACGTTCACGGCCGGCTTGGAACTCACAAATACCACTTGTAAACATTTTTTTTAGACATAGCCTCATCACCAAAGGCTTTCTGCACCATCCTCAACGTATACGCAGCAGAAAATTGATTCCGTAAACAAAATTTAATGCAAATTCTTTGCTCAACAAATTTCGACTTCGCAAATAAATGAAAAACTGACTTTTAGCAGCTCACAAACGACACATATCTCAAACACTAATAAATATTTTGACATGAAATTTGACATAAATGTGCCCTGACAGTACTACCAACCTAAAAAAAAAAAAAAAATAATTCTCAAAATCCTTCGACGCGCGCAGTTTAAATTCAAATGTCAAATGGCTTATTTTTTGGGCACAGTCGTATGTATGGTTATATAAAATTGCTTGGATTCCGTTCCTCTGGTTGTCGTTTTGCACCTTGAGGTATTTGCCTGGCATTGGTCCTGGGAAGTTGCAAGAGTATGAAATGTTCGGTTACACCCTAACATAGCCCTTCCTCACTTGTATTTGATCACCGGAATCATAACACTATACTTGTACTACACTCGGCTGGGTATTGGACTCAACCAATTTTGTTCAAAATATTAAGTCAGAAGTAGTAATGAAATTTGTCTGTTTTTCTTAATTAGTCTTCAAAATCGAAATGTTTGCCTTCGATGTTCGAAATCAAGCTTATTGAAACCAGCACTATTAATTGGACTCATTTTTGAAAATTCGTCGTCAAATAATGTGTACTTGCAACTTAACTGAAGTAGTTCTAGATTAATTTCACGTTCACTCTTTAGTGGTAACTGGCATATATTGTAACGGTGGAATAATTGTTATTATTAATATACATACATAATAATCCCGCTTATTTAATTTTTAAATTAGAGAACACACTTTTTGACTGTGTATTTTTCCATATTTTCCCCTAAAAAACAGTTCGATCCCGAGGGTTTTGGTGAGATACCAGTTGATGACTTTGTGAAGGCATTAAAATCTCCCGAATTTTTATCACAAGTGCCTATGAATAAACGTGAATTGCTACATGAACGTGCGAAAAAGGCGCAACCGCCGACCGGACCTGGATATGTTACTTTCCAGGATTTTGTAAATGTGGTAAGTGATCTTAATTCTTGAACGTAAAGCTTATTGCTACTGAACTATTTTTTCTCTTTATAATTATGAGTGATTAAATTTTTCAAAAACGAGTTAAGTGGTCACTTAAGGCAAGTTACTTAATAAGTACAGGGTAGGCCATCTAAAGTTGACCCATCTGGCAACGCTGTAACTTTTAACAGCGCTGACAAATCGGCTAATGTCATACCGCGTTAGAAGCGTCATTCGAAGACAATTTATACCATGGAACAGTACACTCCAAAAGAACGCGCTGAAATTGTTCAGCTTTATATTCAAAATAACTTTTCAATTGTGTTAACTCAACGTGCGTTTCGCAAAAAAAATAAAGTGAAAAGTGCTCCAGTTAAGAACACAATTAAGTCTTTATACGCAAAATTTGTGAACACCGGTAATCTCAGTAATGCCAGTCATGCATCCAGACAACGCACAAGACGTTCTGATGAAAATATCGAAGCTGTACGAGCCAGTATTGAGGAGACTCCATCGACATCGAGTTATCGCCGCTCTCAGGAATTAGACATCTCTCGCACCACTCTCCGACGCATAATTCATAAAGATTTGAAGATGTTTCCATATAAAATTCAAATGGCACAAAAACTAAACCCAGCTGATTATCCGCGACGCCTTAATTTTGGCAAATGGGCAAATGGGTCAACTTTAAATGGCCTACCCTGTACTATTTACTATGAAAACTTAATAAGGATAAGCTTGTGATCCTCAGAGAAATTCAAAAGATTGGCGTTTCATCACGTGACCAATAAGCAGAGTCGTTGAGAGAAACTGAGGACCGTAGATGATTGAAGTGAATTGTTGGAGAAATAAATCTACAAAACATTGTGGCAGAGCATCGGGTCCTTTTGAGAACTCCAGACAGGGAGGTTCCCAATATTTTCCTCTCTACTTCACTGCCTATAAGTTACTTACTATAATTAAATTTTTCATGTTAGCGAGATCGAGAGTAAGTCTACTACCAGTAGATGAATTAAGCATTGGCCTGTGTATTAATTCCAGCAGTGTCTTGAGTCCATCTAAGCTGTCGTTCATATCAAACATATAACGCATTCTAAATGATCTCCGATCGTTTGGTTTCTCCATTTTTGTAGCTTTTAGAGTCATGAGAAGAAAATACATACGCACCCATCTTAACTTGGCTCTGTAAATGCAGCTATGGCTTTTGTTTTGAGTACAAGGCTCCCTTCTTCACACACATACAAATGTAAACATACACACATTGAGACTTGATAATTTGGTTTTTGTGCAGTTTTGGCAATTGTCCTTTGCCTAATTTGCACTTTGCATATTTGCGTCCTTTTTGTTTGTGTTCATTTCGGCCATTGGCCTGCCTGCCTGCCTTCTTATCGGAACCCGGTATGTAGGTGTGTGTCTGTGCACATAAGTGCACATCAAGAGCTGCTTACGCTCAAAAGAGAATCTCCGACAATTGCCATTCCATTAAGAGCCACATCTTGCTTGTTTGCGCACACACACACACACACATACATATTTGCATTGGCTACTCCTTTATTGCAGTGGCTTTGGAATGGTTCTCAAGTAGCAACTGTTGTTGCTAACAACGCTGCCTCGCAGGTGCATGTGTGCGTGTGTGAATGCGTGTTCATATTGATATTTACATGCGTTGCTATTATTGTTGTTATTGTCATTAGAATTGTTCAGATTGCGGGCATTGATGTTTACCTCTTTCTGCTTCAAGAAATTCAATTCAATTCGATTTGATGCGTTCAACTGCCGTTATATTTGTACTACCCAAGCGTATATGTATGTGTATGCGTGTGTATGTGTGTGTGTTTCCTCAACAAATATGCACTAGGATGTTTGTTGCTATTGTTGCTGTTAGTAAATGTTGTTGTTGACAAGTGGAATGCATTTTATGTTTTTTGATTGATATTTCGTTAGAGTTGTTGTTATCCTCTGTGTGCATTTATTAATTTGTTGACAAACGGTAAATATTGTAAAAAGAAAATTCCCACAAATTGCTTTCGGATAGGTATTGGCCATTCTTTCTGCACATTCTTTATATGCATTTATTTATGGCCATTCAAGGCTTCCATATTCTAAAAAAAGTGCAACGGTTTTTATTTGCTTTTGAAAGCAGTTAATTACTGTGGTAAAATTGTTTTCAAACATTCTTGTTGTGTCATTAAGTTAGTGAGGAAGAATAACAGCTCAGAACCTCATTATCTCCATAAGATTATCCTGACATCTCATTTGAAGATAATTTTACAATCTTATGTTTATTTATTTATTTTTTTATTGAAGACATCGTCTCGAAAGACTATCAAATTTTAACGCAAAAATTTTTCACATACAAATCCATCAGCCATTTGGAAAAACCTCCAAGTAGCAAGTTCCACAATACCGCGCCAGTCGTTTTTCCTTTTCGCTGCTTGGCGCCAACTGGAGATCCCAAGCGAAGCCAGATCCTTCTCCAACTGGTCTTTTCTGCTTCCTCCGGCGGGTCGAATACTTTTAGAGCTGGAGTGTTTTGGTTCATTCAGACGAAATGACCTTGCCAGCGTAGCCGCCGTCTTTTAATTAGCTGAGCTTTGGCTATGGGGTCGGATATCTCATACAGTTCATCGTTCCATCGAATGCGATATTCGCCGTGGCTAATGCGCAAAGGACCATAAATCTTCCGCAGAACCTTTCTCTCGAAAAGTCGTAACGTCGACTCATCAGATGTTGTCTTCGCCCATGTCTCTGCACCATGTAGCAGGACGAAAATAATGAGTGATTTATAGAGTTTAATTTTTGTTCGTCGGGAGACGACTTTACTTCTCAATTACTTACTCGGTCCGAAGTAGCACCTGTTATTCTGGGTTGGATATCGAGGCTGATATTGTTGTTGCTGTTACTGTTCGATCCAAGATAGACGAAGTTATATACGACTTGGAAGTTATGCCTATCAGCAGTGACGTGAGAGCCAAGTCGCGAATACGATGACTGTTTGTTTGTTGACAGGAGATAATTCGTCTTGACTTCGTTCACTACCAAACCCATTTGCTTCGCTTCGTTATCCAGTCCGGAGAAAGCAGCTGCACACTCTTATAGAAGCCCTACAGCTCGAATAATTTACTCCAGCAGTAGCTTGACGAATTCGCACAATAGGAAGTCATTTTGTCTGAAACCTCGTTTTTCCTGAACCTAACGAAGCTTTTCGTATTTGGCAACGTCAGTTTACACAGCTGTATTAGTTTTGCGGAGATACCAAATTCAGATATCGTCGTAAAGGCAGATCCTTTTCGTGCTGTCAAAGGCAGCGTTGAAATCGACGAAGAGGTGGTGAGTGTCGATTCTCTTTTCACAGGTCTTTTCCAAGACTTGGCGCATGGTGAACATCTGGTCATTTGTTGATTTTTAGCGGTAACACGTAAGCTGATTCGTTTGACACGAGGAAACTGGGGTTTAAACTCCTAAATTAACCCTTTGCGTACGCCCTTGCCGAAACATCTTCAGGTGGAACATTTTAGGTGCAAAGAACGGTTTTAAGTCATGACAGCCGATATGTGTATTTGGTTTTCTCATTGTTTTTCTACATTCCTAAAATGTCGAATGGTTGGCGATATATAGTATGTAGTTAATGCAACTAACTGAGCACTTTGAAGGTTGTTATGTTAAGTTCGGTGTGTGCTTTGGATCACAGCATTGAAGTGGTAAATTAATATTACAGAAAACGATATATTTTTTCCTCTCAGCTTCTTAAAGGTAAACAGATTAAAGGAGACGAATACCACAAGGCTATCCCAAGGTTATCCATTATGTGATCCAAGAAGGGTCCAAGAAGATCTAATGATATTACTATTCTATAAAATGTCTATGTCTGTGCTCCTTGCTCAACTGACTGCTCTGCTAGGCTTCAATACTCCATTTTGGCACGATTTGTGCAGATCATGTGCCAGTAATTGCCCAGTGATTAAAGATACATTCAAGAATTATAATTCATTCGGTTGACGCTTGCAATGCGTAGATTCTATGAATGAATTCTCCACCAATCGCTAATTAATGACTAATTTATTCCAGTGCTACCAACAAATAGCTGTGAATGCAAGAAAAGCTTTATGTTAGCAGCATGATAGAGCACTTGCCACATGCTACACGCCATATGCAACATGTAGCATGCGTGCCGCTGTTGCTGCTGAAGGAACGTGGTGTGGCGATTATTCAATCTGCAAAACGATTACCATTTATGGCATGGCATTGATTTACTAAAACCGATGGCGCACGCGCCTATTCCTCAGTCGACAAACGTCCGACAATTGCATTCGGTCGACGGGCTCAACCGGTAGCCGGCAGGCGATCGACGCCACCGCCTCTCGCTCGGCGCTTGCATGCAATCCGTTCCGTGTTGCGGTTCTTCATCGCATTTTCTACACAAGCACATACACACATACATACATACAAATACGAATGCACATTAATTTCAATAGAAAATGTTCGCCTTCACCTGCCAGCATCAAGCGCCTAGCAGAGCCGCGTGAAGCTGACGACGGCTGCAATGATGTCCCCGGAGCCATAAGCGCGATGCAGTTGCACCTAGTAGACACCGCCAGCACGCTCTGATTCTGTTCACAGTTCGTCTTTTACCTTACATTCGTACGAGCCGCTGTGATCCGTTGTGATTGATGTATAATGCAAGCGGGGAATGATTCCATTGAAGAAAAAATCCAATTCACTTGTCCGCATGTTTGTACGTAAGTGCACGCGCGTGTCGTGATACAAACATATATACAGTGCATGCAATCTGGTCGATGCTGCCAGTGATAATGATGTGTTGATGATGTTTATGATAATAACTGGCGAGATCAGCACCAGCGCGCTTTGTGCATATTCAAAGAAATCGAGCAAATCAAAATGAACACCACAAAAGTGAAGAATAAATGCAATGCGACGTAAAGCGGAGAAGCACAAGCGCATGCGCATTGCGCACATCATAATCGCGTCGCGTGCCCAACGATCGCTTGACGGCCGATGACTGAAGACTGCACGACCCCGAAGACTATGCTGTCGGCTAAGTTTATTCAATAAACTTGCAGCTGCAACGTTGCGCTTCTGTGCGGTAGACGGCACGGCGTGGCGAGGCGACGATCGCTGCACCGCGTAGTTGGGTGCATGGCTGTGGGCAATGGACGTGCAGCGGCGGCACTTGTTGCATTTTTTACCGTTTGTGCATTCCGACTTCATTCAGAACAAGATTCAGGAATTTCTTGGTGCGTGCTTGGCACAGGTCCTACAACAGCAACCCAACTACAGCAACACCAACAGCAGTTGTTCGCTTCGGCGTGCATTGAATTCAGAAACAAGAATGAGTTATGCAGTGGAGAATGCAACGCTGCCTTTTGCTTCTTATAATTTGATTGTGGCAGTTTATTACAATGTTATTGTTATTGCTATAGCTATTGTTGTTGCTTTTGTTGTTGTTTGTTCGCAGGTCATTCGTCGATTGTAATGTGGTAATGTGCTGCGCTCCGACGTAAAGCGAGTGTTTGTGGTGCCGTTGGCTGTAGTGGAACGGACGCACTTTCCGAACATTCGCGTTGCAGTTGGGCCACAATTTATTAATGGATCCAGGAAAAAATATCCCGCTTATTAAAAATTGCCTTGAATGTTTTCATCAAAATAAAAATTCCAAGCTACTTAATTGCTGAAGCTCTTCCTGCAGGTTTTGTTACTTCGAGTTCAACTTTGCATGGTCTTTTTAAAATACCGTTGCGGAAGGTAAGGCCAGTGGTACTCAAGTTTTGGGACACTTTACCGGGTGGACTGTTTCTATTTGAATTAAGAGCTCTCAAATCTGACAAATGGATTCGATATGAAAACCCTCAAGGTCCAGGGGAAAATATTATAGGTGTTACCACACATGAAGTGCGTCTAACGGAGAGTATAGAATCTAATCTAAATGTCTACCCATTATGCCAGACGTATTTTCCATCGGTTTCTCTGATTCATATTACTCATTAGATTATTGGGTCTTTGTGTAGGGACTTTGACCAATAATTTATGAGACAACTCTGTCAAATGCATACAGGGTTTGTCCGAAAACCTGAGTCTGAGGACTGAGTCGATTTAAAAAAAAAAGCAATTGTTACAATGCTTTAAAAACTTTCAAAATAGGTGTCACGGAAGGTATTCTCCGTAGTAGCCTTGAAGGCCGAGGTGCATGCTGCGTGGATCCCCTCTGTCGTCTCAAAAGGCTTGCCCTTCATCCGTCTTTTTATGCAAGAAAACAAAACAAGGCTGGGCTATAGGGCGGCTTCGGAAGCGTTGGGATGCCGGTCTTGGTTAGATAGCACTTCACAAGAAAGGCGGTGTGAGCCGGGGCGTTGTCGCCGTGCAACTTCCAAACGCCTGCAATGTCTTGTCGGACCCGATTGACCCTTCGGATGAGTATCTTGAGGACTTCCAAAATGACAGTGAGCATCGTTTTCACTTTGGACTTGCTCAGTCTTCCCACCTTATGCAGCGACCTCTACCCGGCCCTCCAAAAAGGCCTGGCGCCACCGAAACACATCACTTCTTGTTAAAGATACACCTAATTTTACTCATAGGATCGCTTTCAGGGAGACGCTTCCTAGATCTGATGTCGCTCATTTAAAATTCGATAAAAACTGAAACAAACTCTTTAGACATATAAACTGGAGGGAGATCATGTAAAGACAATCTTGCAACTCGTCGTCTCGTTGCTGGGAGTTCGCTGAGAGCTATAGAACTTCTTCTTACTCCAACTAGTTGCCGTCCCCGGCGTACTTTCTAAAATATTTATGTATAGAATTTTAATAGAATTTACTGGTTATTTAATTTTTTTACTTTGGGCCATAATAATCTCCATCTTTTGCTCTGGTTTTAACTCAGATGCATCTGGCTATAAAATGCAATGCAGGTATTTCAATTTGTAATGATGAGCGATGTTTTATCAAAGTGCTTTTTTAATATATACAAGCCCATTCTTTAGTAATGTCGCGCGGCTGTAATTCATGGAAGAAGAGATGTGTGGTTGGCGCGGCAAGACGGCGGAAAATGCAGGCTGATTGCACAATGAATGCATGCGCTTTTTGCGACTCCCGTGCACATTCCTGCATCTTAAGCGACAATGGCGACACGCCAGACCAGACGGCCAGCGCTCGGCCAGCTGGACGCACACGATTGACGCGCCGCCGCACACCCAACATTCGTTCAGGTGTAGCCAGTGAGTGTGGCGCTGTGTGCTCGCCACGATTACGCGTATATGTCATAACGTGCAACACATTTGTTGCCAACATAACCGTTACAACAACACGCGCCGCGCAAGCGGTAATGACAATGTGGCAAGAAGAAGTTGCAACTTTTTTCCGTTTGTCTTATCAGTAGCAAATCAGTTGCTGATGATCTGAGCCGCTGAAGTCGCTGTTTGTCGATCAACAATCAGCCCGACAGCCGGGTAGACAGACGGCTGGTGTTGATGCAGCTGGTAATAAGATTGCAATTGGCAACGCGGCGCGTGGTGTGCTCTTGCGCATGGTCGCCGTAAAAGGCATTGTCACGTGCGATCTTTTGTTATAAATTCAGTAATCATACAATCGATGAGCTTGTATTGCGCATGTGTAATAGCGCGCGTGGGGATACTGGGCGGTGTTGGCGGATTGCGACAGGCGAACGGCGAACGGCGAACTGCCAACTGTTGCATGATGAAGTGATGCTGTGAAGCTGGTTGTCCGGTTGGCTCGTGCGCATTCATACCTGTACTTTAAGAACGCTTGTGTGCGTGTGTGTTTGTTGTGCGGCATTTTTGCTTTAAATCATTTATCCTAATAAGGTTTGGTCGCCAGTTTGTAACGCGTTGCACAGCTACGGCAACGGAGGCGCCTGGCTCGGACCATATTCTTTCACTTGTTCATTGCTTGCCGCGTGCCGTGTGTCGGAGGTGGGCCAAGCGCCCGGCCATATGGGCGACTGCGTGCTGGCATATTCGTGCGTTTTTGCCGGCAAGTCTACACAGAAAGATCTGGAAAGGAAAGCACAGGTTTCTGGCTATGTGCGCCTTTGTAGTCGATGAGATGAGCGTTTATTTTGGTGAAAAGTTGTTTGTGTCGCACATTGACATTGACAAGAGTGTTTGTCACTCGGCTTGCTTCGAATTATATGAAATATTGCCTGAATATTGGTTGAAATTCCAGAACTTCTGACTCTTAATTTCCAATCGATATTCAAAATTGTCGAATTGTTTTCGAACGATTGCTGTAACCTCGATTGCAGGGTTTGACTATTCTTAAGGGACAATTTCAAAGAGTTTGTAAGCGACGATTATCAGTTGAATGTCATACTTATAACGAATAGACTGGAAGACTGACTGTATGAGTCGCTTTTCTAGGTGTTGTGCACGAGTCTTTCATCCCTTTGGTCAAAGGTTTCATCATTAAATACTGAAGTTCTGGTCTGAGCAAAAACAAAAAACAATTGGATTGAAATAACAGACGAGTTTTGATTACCTTTAGTATCTTCTTTAAGTATTACGAGCTCACAATAAAACTTTGGGAAGGTAAAGTAAACATTTTTCTCAGATTCCATTCGATTTCTTCTTAAAATACAGTATTTTTGGGATACGAGCAGAAGTTGATGCCAAACGAGGTTTCAGACAAGGCGATTCCCCATCGTGCGACTTCTTCAATCTACTGCTGGAGAAAATAATTCGTGCTTAAGAACTAAGTAGACCTTGTACCTTCACAATCTTCTTTAAGAGTGTACAGCTGCTGTTGTACGCGGATGGTATTGATATCATTGGCTTCAACATCCGCACCGTTCTGCTTCCTCCAGAATGGACAAGGAAGCGAAGCAAATGGGTCTGGTTGTGACCGTGGCCAAGAAGTAATAACTTCTGCCATCAAACAAACAGTCGTCTCACTCGTGACTTGGCTCCCACGCCACTGTTGACAGTTAAAGTCGTAGATAATTTCGTCTATCTTGCAACCAATATTAACACCAACAAAAATGTCAGCATCGAAATCCAACCCAGAATAACTCTGGTCTTCGGACTGTATAGGCATTTGTGAAGTAAAGTCCTCTCTTGACGAACAAAGATCCAATTATCCCCATCCTGCTATATGGGACAGAGGCATGGACGATGGCAACATCTGATTAATCGACGTAGTGACTTTTCGAGAGTAGGTACTGCGAAATATTTATGGTCCTTTACGCGGTAGCCGCGACGAATACCGCATTCGATGGAACGATGAGCTGTATGAGATATACGACGACATTGACATAGTGCAGCGAATTAAAAGACAGTGGCTACGCTAACTAGGTCATGTCGTCCGAATGGACGAAAACACTCCAGCTCTGAAAGTATTCGACGCAGTACCCGCCGGGGGAAGCAGAGGAAGAGGAAGACCTCAACTCTGGAGAGATCAGGTGGAGAACGACTTGGCTGCACTTGGTACCTCGAATTAGCGCCAAATTGCGAAAAGAAGAAACGACTGGCGCACTGTTCTTAACTCGGCTTTAATTGCGTAAGCGGTGTCCACGCCATTAAATAAGAAGAAGACTTGAAATCACGAGCAGATCAGGTTTGTGGTTCGCCAAACACTTTTTGGAACTTTCAGAACCTCTAAAAATACATTTTTTGAGAATCAGTGTGAGATAGATTCAACGTATGTTTGTTGTACGCATGTAAAATTCAAATATTACAACCACGTCAGATGGAATTTTGCCGAGCTTAAGTGCTTCACTTAATTATGTGAGGGTGTAGCACTCGTGGCGCAACAAGCAATATGAACTCCAGCAACACGGTACGCCACAAGCGTTAAGCCAACAGCAACTCCGACCGTGGGTTAAACAGTAATGACATTATGAAAATAAATATGACACTATGTGCCTGAACATACGTAATTACGTATGCCAGTGTGTGTGCGCGGAAAGCATTTCCACTAATTTGTCTACGCACACAGTGCATGCGCTTAAAATAAGGTGCTCTGGTTCCGGCTGAGGGAAGCCGCGCGCTGCAGCGCCTAAATACCGCCGACTCCACATTATGTTGACTCGGAGATAATAATGTTTTGGTAGGACCGGCGGGTGCGCCGACCTCATTAGAGGCGAAATGTGACAGTGCCGCGTACGCAACTGCCACATGTGTCTAAACCGAGCGTAATTAGTTACAACATAACGGCTAAAAACCTCAACTCACTACCCAATTTACTACCGATTTTTTTGATTGAAATTCGTTCGTCGGCCGCAAGCCGAATTTGGCTTATGCAGCCATCACATGCGTGGTTTGTATGTGTGTGTGTGTGTGCTGTCAATAAATAGATGCGCTCGTGTTGCACGCTCAGTTGACATGTATGGATATAAATGCGGCTCATGGCCAAAGGGTCGCGGGCAACTCATTAAATGGGAAACTTAATCGGTGCACTGCCCGCAACGCTGCCGGCAAATCATTGATGAGTTTGCATAGGTGACATGCATTGTCGGCCTGCCAGGTGCGTTGTGGCACGGCCGTGTGTGCCTCTGTGTTTGTTTGCACGTTGCGCCCGCCATAGAACGTGCCACCCGTTTGTGTGTCAACACTCAGGGGCGCATACATGCACACATCTTTAATATCGGCAGGTGCATTGGTGCCTGTGTTCGCTGTTGTTGGCGCTTGTTCTGAACATGTCAGCGCTTGACAGTAACTGCTTCAATATTTGATTTAGAACGAGCGTAATGGATAATTGAAAAGCCTTCGCCTCACCATTTTAGCAGCGCTTCGCCGCGCGTAAGGCCTTTGAGTGCGGCAATGCCAAGGTGCTGCTAGAAAAATATCAAATTACCGCGTCGAAGTAAGAAATCTGTTGATCAGCATATATTTGTGTGTAAGCCGGCGCGGTGTACTCCAAATAAAATCAACAGCTTTGTGAGGAATAAAGGAAGAACTGAAAACACTGAGGCGCCAACAAACAAAAGCTGCAAATGCGGCATTAACACACACACAACTTTTGTGGCGCAAGGAACAGCAGCGGCCAAAGGAGATATTGATTGCACTCTCCTTTACACATGTGCACATGCATGTATATAATACATGTATGTTTGTAATACTATGTATGTGTATGTGCATATGCCGCGCGGATGCAAAAAAATATTAAAGGACCCGTTCTGCCCGTGTCATTCCGTTTCCGGTGGCAGTGGAAGGCTGCCGTGTGCCGAAAAAAGTAGTTGAGTCAAGCAGCTGCAAAGTGCGACAAACTCGCTTAACAGGGAGCTACTTCCTAATAGGTAGGTATACATATGAACGTCACAGAAATGTATAAAATATACCATACCAAATGTACTATATATACAGGGTGCCGTCGGTATTTGCTCACTTTTTATAGAAGTTGCTTGCTTGTTTTTGTGACTAATTCAGCATCCATATCGGAACTGGCGCGTTGTTGTTGTTGTAGCGACAAAAACATTCCTGAAGTCATTTCGAGGCGTGGTACCGAGTTCACAGTTCTAGGCCGGATAAAAATCTGGATCTGTTCCGGTCATTTAGACTTGACTGTCGTGGGAACAGTTGCGTCGTTGGCTCCGCTTTTCCTGGATTGCGTAAAGACTACTTGTAAACGATTGTTGAATTATTGACAATTACTCTTTTCGTGGAAGCTCCATCACTACCAACTGACTGTTCTAATCTTTGAATTCTGCAGTTGGTGCAGAAAAAGACACTGCGGAAGTTTTCGGAAAATTTATTTGTTGACTGCGGTAAATATCACATGAAAGCCAGTAAGAATAGTTTTCTCTTCTTCCCACTGTGATTTGTACTTAGCACTAACATGAACCCCAAAAAAATAAATCTGGTAAACAGTTTCTGGTTTTCTCTGTTTAGTAGTGGGCCTCGAAAAATTATATGAAAAGATGCGACGACTAACAGAAGATTTCAAGACCGGAGTATACTATAGTAGAACCTCCATAGATGATACGAGGGAACACTTTTCCAGCCTGCTGAATGGCAGTAAAAGCATAACACCAGAAGATGCCGAACCCGATTCCCCAAACGATGGCGATGGAGCAGACGTTCCCTTGCCCGACCAGAAGAAAATTAAAGCGGCGCGGCCGGTGGATTACAGGCCGAGCTATTCAAACACGCCGGCGAAAAACTGAGAATGCATCAGCTTTTTTGTAGAATATGGTTGAACGGAAGCATCCCGACGATTGGAATTTAGGTATGCTCTGTCCAAGCCACAACAAGGCAGACCCCAACCATAGACCAAACTCTATAAGTCACACATTATTCTCTGCTATAAGCTGCAGAGACATGGATGATGACAACAGCTGATGAGTCGACGTTACGAGTTTATGAGAGAAAGGTTCTGAGGAAGATTTATGGTCTTTTACGCATTCGACGTCGCATTCGACGGAAACGATGAGTTGTATGAGATATACGACGACATTGACATACTTGTAGTTCAGCGAATTAAGAGGCAGCGGTTATGCTGGCGAGGTCTTGTCGACCGAATGTATGAAAACGATCTAGCTGTGAAAGTATTCAACACAGTACCCGCCGGTGGAAGCAGAGGAAGATGAAGACCTCTACTCCTTTAGAGAGATCAGGTGGAGAAGGACCTGGCTGCACTTGGTATCTCGAATTGCCGCCAAATTGAGAAAAGAAGAAACGACTGGCGCACCGTTGTAAAATTGGCTATAATCGCGTAAACGATGTCGAAACATTAAGTTCGTAGTTTCGTAACACATGATTACTACCTTTTCTGTTGCACCCTATATACGCAAGTATAATATAGTACATATATGCAATATGTTCCTAAGCGTTCCTTTTTTCTTACTTTCAAACATGGGCATATG
This sequence comes from Bactrocera correcta, assembly GCA_027475135.1. Lineage (NCBI taxonomy): Eukaryota > Metazoa > Arthropoda > Insecta > Diptera > Tephritidae > Bactrocera > Bactrocera correcta. The sequence goes on from CM050326.1 coordinate 72,751,591, forward strand.
CAAATAATTTCTCCTTGCGAAATTCTTTTACGTGACGTTAAGTAAATACAAACACAAAGCGATTAAAGAACATACCTACACACAAGAATACATATGTACATATTTACACATGGCGGAGAAACAATAAGCATGCAAACCGCCTTCATTGATCCTTAAGCATTCCCATTTGCATTGTTTCGCCCCCTAATTGATATTCCTTGCTCCTGCCATTGCAATCAAAATCAGCGCGAATTCTTCTTTGTCTTGAGCAAATTTGATTTAAGAATCCGTAATTTCAAATTTAACAATTCTGCCGTTGGAGTGTGTGCACATTGCCACGTCAGTAGCGCTGTGCAGTGCCACAACAAATCAAAATCAAGGAGGAGGACCTTTTTACTGTTTTTGTTGGTTCTTCTACTTTGTCGTCTTTATGGTCCCATTATCGCGCGCTAAGCTGAGCTCGGCGTCTTTGCATAGCGACAAGCTGTGCTGTCAATCCAGCGTGCCAAAGACACAACCACATTTGTACAAACACTACACGCGCATACACACACACACACAGGCGCTTGCACACGAGTCAACAGGAAGTCATGTAAAGGTGCAAACGAGCTTCCGCTTCAACTCTGCGCTCGCTGTTGGCGCTGTCATTGGCATATATCCACGATATACATACAAATAAATGTATGTAAATGCAAAATTCTTCTTATTTTAATGTCAAATTAAATGTTTTTGATGTGATTGGCGGCGAGGAATGTTTTATTTTTGCCGCAAATTTGTTGCGTTCTCTGTATGTTTGTAGGTAGTATTTTAAATTTGGAATTTTTTTGAAATTAAAGGCAGCTAAGTGATAAAATATTACTTTCAAAAGAATTAAATTTTCTAGAAAATTTAAAGGTTAGAACTTTTGTTTCTTCTAAGTGCTGCTTTTCTTGATAATAGAAACACGAGCAGCTTGACATATAGCTGATGACACCCGAGCTAATTTTAGATTTTTTATGAGAGCAGATTGCAGAAAGCTTTCTTTGTATTTAAAATTTTTGATCACTGAAACTATGATTTTAAATCTCAAGGTTAACACCTAGAACCTCAGAACTATGATGATATAGACTGATGCTGTTTGAAGGCATTATGGGAAAATCTATCCTATATTCGTACCCGTAGTGTCGAGAATATCGGTGCCGTACTTTTTCCGTGGTGATCACGACCGACACGTTACTGTGAACGGGAGTCACTACCGCTCAATGATAACCGAATATTTTTAGCCCGAATTGGATGACATGGACTTGGACAATATGTGGTTCCAACAGGACGGCGCCATAGGCCACACAGCAATGTCATGTATTGAAAACCAAGTTTGGTGAAAGTGTTGTCTCACGAAATGGCCCAGTCAATTGACCGCCTCGGTTTGGGGCTTCGTCAAGTCTATAGTCTATGCCAACAAGCTAGCGACGATTCATGAACTTCGTACGAATACCAAACATCAAATGCAGCTGTGTCCCTCGATTTATGCTTGGAAACTATTGAAAATTGGGATCAGCGACTGGATTTCTGCATATGAGCCCGTGGTGGCCATACATAAGAAATCGAGTTTTCTATATAATGCAATCGAATGTACTTTCACAGGAATAAAGAATTTCATTGATATCTCCTATCGTTGCAGCGCTCTTGTTGAAAACCCCGTTGCATTACGATTTTTACCTTTCAGGAAAATTATTCAACAAAGAGGTTTCATTAAAATTTGTGCGAGGAATCAAATTTCTAGGGTCGAAACGTTCAGAATTTGGGAAAGGGAATTCGGTCTTAATTGTTTGTTTCGAGCATGTTTTTTTGATAGGTACGAATTATTCAAAGAGAGTCGAGAACGCTTTGACGGCGAACCACGTCCAGAATGGTCATCAACATCAACTGATGATCAACAGATCAATAAAATATAGGAACGGATTCTTGTGAATCGGCAATTAACAGTCAAAGACCTTATTGTCGTCTTTGAAATATCGGAAGGATCAGTGAAACCGTTTTGAAATATCATTTGGGCTTAAGAAAAGTAAAAGTACGATGGGCTCCAAAATCAGTAAATTTTTTTCGGAAAACACCGTCGCCTTAACGTCTGAGAAACCATTCTCTTCGTCTAGCAGGATGTCTGAAACTGATTATTACTGTCGATGAGTCTTGGATTTAAGCTTATGACCCGGAGAGCAACGATAAATCAGCCGAGTATCATGGCTAAGGTTAGTCGAAGCCGAAAGAACCGCGACAAAGTAGTTCAAAAATAAAGGTTATGTTGACAGTTTTCTTGTTTATGGAGGTGTGGACCACTCCGGATTCCTTCCGACCGCTCAAACTGTCAACAAGGAATACTTTTTGAGCCGAAATTATGGGCTGACAACTCTCAGTTTTTGCACCACGATAATGCACTGATTCATGGCATGGCATTGATTCTTCGTGAGTTTTTCGGCAAATTTTTAACCAATATCGCACCGCAATAACCGTATTCGCCTAGTTTAGCTTCTCTTTTGACTTTTGGCTATTCAGCAAACTCAAACGACTTTTCCGGGGAAACCGTTTTTAGTAAATTGAAAGCATTAAACGTGAATCGTTAAACATGAAGAGCATTGAAGACTATTCCGGAACTTGACTTTACTGTTTAGAGGATTGGAAAAAGCGTTGACATAAGTGTATTGGGCCAAGGTGGATTACTTTGCGGGGAACGACATAGATTTTGAAGAATAAATTAAGAATTTTAAAATTATGAACAAAGTCTGACTTGCTCATAGTAGTAAGTATGTAAGTACAAGAGTACGTATGGCACTGGCATTTCACCTTGGAAATAGTGTTTTAGATTGTAGGCACTCGCTGCTGACGTCAGTAAGATGTTAGAAACGTGGACGTCGCCTGGTCAATGGTCAATTTCGTGGCCATTTATTTTGATTGTGGTGCATTCAACCAGCGCTGATGGTGTCCACTGCCATTGCATTAAGGACACGCTGAGAGCACGCACACAATTCTTAAATACGAGTATCCAGCTATGCAACTCTATGAACGTGTGCAACGAAGCCTGAACTCGCAAAGAGCATTACAACCATTTTACGTATGGCTCTGCTATCAGCAGCTGGGTTGTAGTCGTTCATCTCTGTGCCCGCCGACTTTTATTCGTTCTTCGCCAACTTATTTCAAAGTTGCAATGATAACGTTTGCACTTTCAATATCTTGGCACATGCTCGGCAATTTCGCTAACAAATGTAGAAAGCAGAGAATGCAGCTTAATGCCGGGTGGTAGGGTCAAGTGCGCGCTTGAAATACTGACAGAGCTTTTGTCTAAATTTAGTTAAGCTGTTCGGTTGCCTTGATTGCTATTAAGTTGAAGGAAAGTGAAAGATCTGCATGCCTTTTGGAGAAAACTGGATAATTATGGGTTTGTTAACAAACGTTTAGGACCGACTGTGGATCTTGAGTTCAAATCTTAACCAACCGAAAGCTGAATTATTATTATTGTTCTTTAAAAATACAGGAAAATTTGTGACATATAATATTAATTTGTTTCAAAACAAATAAATTAAATTAAACTAAGATTAAGTCACATTAGAAATAACATAAAATATTGGGTCGTTCACTAAGTAATTTCGTTTGATGACAACAGCTGATCCTTTTTAATTTTTTCACAGACAACTTCACAATTAACCGCTTTACCGTTATATATTTCAACCGCTGATTTAGTAAGGCTTTTTGAAAAAAAAAAAAAAGATTCTTGGATTTTTTAGAATAGTTTCTGTTTGGTACCCGATCGGAAATGAACGATCGAAAACGGTATTTTCGAATTATTTTATTGATTTACTAAGGGATAAGGATTCAGTTCAAGCAGGGAAAAAAATTATAAAAAAAAATTATGTACTAAGAAATTGTGTTAACCAGACGCCAATGACAGAGTTGGATTCCAAAACCTCGTTCCGGAAATTTCGATCTTGAGGATGTATCTCGTCCTGAAAGAGTTCTTGAAGCCCATGTGGATAAAATTAAATCGTTGGTCGATGCAGATCGTTAAACCACAACTCCAGAGAGTGGTAAAAAATTAAATTTGCTTAATGATCGTTCACTGTCCAGAATTAATTTCGAAGTTTGACATACATATGGGTTCTTCATATTCTTACAGATCGAAATTTGGTTCGTTGCATTAACGGTTGTGTGATCAAACATCAAAGAAGTGATCTATTTTTGAGGCGCATTGGTACTGGCTACGAATAGTAGGTTTTTTACATGAATGTAAAGCGTAATAGATTATAGTTTGCAGAGGATAAACCACCTCAAACCATTTCGAAGTTTAATAGTCACCAAAAAGAGGTTATGTTTTCAGATTTCCACGGAATCGTTTATTTTTGCCCGACAATATCATGATTATTGCTGAAGTTTAAACAATTGAGGGGTGCAATCAAACAGAAGAGGCCAGAAATGATCAATAGAAAAGGTGTAGTATTCCAAAAGGATAATGTGAGACCTCATACTAGTTTGATGACTCGCCACAAGCTTTTGCAAGTTGAATGGGATGTGCTATCACACCTACCATATTCTCCAGACCTTTCACCTTCGGACTATTACTTGTTCCGATCTCTTTTTTGGTTGGGAGAGCTTCAGCTGAAATCAGCACGTCAAAAACCACTTGAACCAGTTTTTCGCCTGCAAGAATCAAAACTTTCATGAATCAATCTCTTGCTCGGAAGGTGCAAAAGCTGTGGGGTCAAAATGGAAAACATATAATTTCATAAACCAAAAAACGAAACTAGCTAGTGAACAATATACGAATCTAGGAATGGAAAAGAAACCACACTATTGTTAAACACAGACATAGGTACATATTCCATCAACCCTAAATTCCAATTAAAATGTAGTCTGCATTTTTACCTACATTCATTGAACAAATACAACTATGAATACACTCAGGGAACGGTAAACCCATATTTTGAGCTTTCTTCTGTACAAAATACTTTTCTAATTGTCAAAAACTTTTGACTATTTAACTTCCAACAAATTCATAATGGAATTGTAAAATACTTTGAATTTCACTCAATGCTAGTTTACCACAGAGCAAGTGTTTCACATACATACACACATACAAGCATATGCATGTACATAAATGCCTTTGTTTCCTAGGGGAGGTAAAACGTGGTAGGTATTTTAGTAGGTATTAACTTACTAAATTTCTCAGCCTTTGTGGTTACACCACTACTACACATACAACCACACATTCACACACACACATATGCGCATTGACTATGAATAATAGTAAAGTTTAAAAGGCAATTTGTCGATTGGTGAAGCGGTTCCTTAGATGTTGAATAGCTAAATAGGACAAAAAACCAACAAAAACAAAACAAAGCAAATCAATCATTTTGAAGTGGCATTCACACACATACACATTCACAGATCCGCGCACATGTTCCGAAACCGATGTGGGTAAAACATAACGACTATTATTGTGTTTTTCTGTGCAATTTGAGGGAAATTTTGGCAGCACTATAATTACGTGCATACATATGTACATACGAGTATATCGACGTGAATTGCGTTGAAAGGCAAAACCGGCGGAAATAAAGCGAATAAATGAGAAATACTTGATGATTTGGGCAATTAGAAGTTGTAAATAGTTGGATTACACACACATGCACACGCACACATTGCTTGCATACTTGTGTGTGTTCGCTAATTTGAACTAAAGAAGTAATAAAACGCACAGTAGCATTGAAGGATTTGCCGCTGCGTTCACAATTTACGAAGGTTTTCTTTAATCGATGGGACTTTGACTTTAATTGGAGGTTGTAAAGCGGAATGTAGTTATGCACATCTCTATGCACTCTTACATGTATTTAAAAATTTTTAAAAATACATATATATTTATACATTCGGCAATACCTAATACATAGATATGCCACCTGATCAAATTTGTCTGATCGTTATCGAATAGAACAGATCTTTTTCCTTAAGGGGTTACATGGGTTTCCTCGGGTAAAAAAAAGCATTTATTCAAAAATACTTTTTTCATATAAAAAATGAAATAATTTATTAGAATTTTTTATTGTTACAAACATACACTATTAACAAAGAAAAACTGAAATTTTTGGAAAAAAAAATATTTAAACTCGGCCATTGTGACGCTATTTACTGGCAGGATAACTCCTTACAGCATCATCAAAAGTGAAAACTTGAACGAAGGAAAAAAAAAAACTGACAATTGGATTTTTGGCAGACATTTTTATAAAAAAATGAAAATTTCAGTGAAAATTCTGCTATTTTTTTTTTAAATAGTTGTAATCGAAAAAAATCCTTCGTCCGAGTCTGTAATAACTGTATTTCAAAGACCTGTGTAAAATTTCATGAAAATCGGTTGAGTAGTTTACGAGAAATCTTGCCAACCGATTTCAAAAACATAGTTTCGAGAGAAATGCGTTTAAAGACGGCACACTTAGCCTAGCTAGCCTCGAGCGCACAAATTCTCAAGGCTGTATCTCCGAAACTATTACTCGGATCAACTTGAAAGTTTAGGACAATATTGTAGAGGTGTTTTATAACATATTCAACAAGACAATAATAATTTTGATTTTTGAAACTCGTAAACCCATGTAATCCATGTAACCCCTTAACTCTTTTATGCTCGTCTGAAGTTTGATCTCTCTAACTTATGTAACAGTCTATAAGTTATCACGAAGAATTGGCAATTTTTATCACGAAGAAAATTTAACAACGAGTTTGCTTGACATTTGGTGTTTCCAATATATTTCTTAATACGGAATCATTGCAAATGTTGCAGAAGTTTTAAGGAGAGTCTATTTTATCATGAATACAAGTATTTGAGTGGCTCAAACCAATCATTGAAGGTTTCGAAGTCATGTGTTAATGGCGATAACATCGGTTTAGTAAAGAAACAGTGCTTGAAAGTCATGATGTTGACGTCAAAGACACAGCAGAGGATCTCAACATCTTTTATGGATCGACCCTACACATTTTGGTTAATCTTTTGTATTATTACTGGTGGTAGAGACTTGGGTTTATGAATATGTCATCGAAGCTGTCCAACAATCCAGCAAATGGCACTCCAAAAACGAGCTTGCACTGATAAAACCAAAATTCCTTGAAGGCACTGAAGGTCAACAAAATCACTTCAGCTTACATTTGGTCAGATGGTAGTACTATAAAACGTTTTCTGTTTCGAGCGCTTCTGCGAACTGTTTCTTGAGAAAGACAGTGACGAGACGCGCTAAACCTTTTATGAATCTTGTGATTTTGTTCACTTATTTGACAAGCCGGGCTACTAAAGGATTGTCATATCGTTACTGGCTTTTATTCATTTTTACCAAAAGGGGAATATATTTCGATTTAGGGTTCAAGTTGAGGAGTATTTTCGTTCAGCGAAGTGAAGGACCACATAGTCAGATATTAATTATACAATATGAAGGACCAAAGTGAAGTAGGAAAGTATCTAAGTTAAAGATTTTTAATAACACTTTTAGCTTTGAAGCTAGCTCTTTTGCTTTACTAATAAGAAACCGTTCACGAAAGTGTCACATAACACACAAACAATAATAACAAATGTACAGGTTCCGTTTATCACCATTTACTCATCTTAATTGGCAATGGACACATTTCTACATACAGACTATACTGACCAAGTTAGTGCGTGCTGACACCCGCCACGAAGTCATGGTGCGTTTGCGTGTTCGCACAGTGTTAAAACGTAAACGCCGGAGGTCTCTCTTTGAGGATAGCCGAACAGGGGAAAACAGACAACAATTGCACTACAGTAGAATGAGAATATTGACATTATCACCCACAAGCAGGACGACTGGTCAGTAGTAGACGTAGGCCTCAATGGTGGCGGCGGCGGAGACAATTTAAGTGCTGGTCGCTCGGCCGGGCCAGCGGTAAACTAGGGAAGATGCCAGCAAGTCGGTCATTTAGTTCTGGCTTCGCGCCTTTTAGTATGTATATCAACAGTTTTATGAGACTTCTTTGCTTCTCACACACATGTACGTACGTGTGAGAGTGTGTGTGTTATTTATGCAATAATAAATTGTGCGTGTCGCAAACAAATGATAAACACTTTTGTGTGCGAGCCGTCACGCTTTGTAAATCTCGGATAAAGCGAGTTACTGTCGCATTGTCCTTTTTCCGAACAGTAGGTCACCATGATCTATCTACTGTTTTCTTGCGCCAATTAGTATGAGTACACATTCATTTCAGAGTATGGATGTACATATCATAGTGTATGTGTGTTATGTCAGGGAATAAGGTTTGCGCGGCAAATTGGGCACATTCCTTCTTTATCGGCGAATTTTGTTAGTGTGCGGCCGGCTTTAGATCTCCTATTTTACTCATTTACACTTGCAGTTGCATGAATGTGTGTTGTGTATGTGCCACAGCAGAATGTGTGACATTAAAGAGCATTTCTTAAAAACACCGAATCGAGCTAAGTGAAATGGACCATTATCCTGCTGCTGATATACATACATATGTATGTAGTACATACAACAAATGCAACAACAGAGGACATTGCGCAAAGATTTTCTGGGTGTTCCATTGTTGACATCACACACTGCGGGTGCTGAACAATTTAATTCCTTGAATTGAGCGGTTTGAAAATCAAACGATAAGTGAAGTCGGAAGTTCAAAGTGGAACTATAACTTATATATTTTTTATAGAAAAGGTACATACTTATAAGAATAATTACAAATGATCGTATCCGTTATGTTGGCAAAGTAGTGCAAAGTGTGTAATAGACGAAGACGGCCGTTGACAATTCGGAATTTAATTTATTAAATTTTAGCAATAAACTAGAAAACTTTGTAGTTAATAAATTTTCTATTGTAAATGCACTTTCCTGATTAAAATCTTTATTTAGGACTTATAAGTCAATAAGTCCCCTTGGCTTTACGAAGTCTCGCGAGTAACTAAACTGCATCTCTTATCGAATACTGGGGTTCTAAATATTGATATATTAATATGTGTTAAATCCGTATTCCATATTTCGTCTTTACATACATACATATATGTATAAAAATATATATAGGTCGCATAACCATTAATTCAAAATAAAATAAAATATCAATTCTACAATTTGTTCTTAAAACCGAATAATCAGTTTTGCAGCACATTCAGTAATTGCAAATAATTAGCAACACTGTTCGAGAAATTCGAACACACCCACGATATTTCCCACACCTGTTCGCAGAATTCAAATGTGTAATGATTGGCAATTCCGGCAGTCATTGATAAACCAATTGGAGTGAATTTCTGTGTTTTTGTTGTGTTCTTTACTTGTAAATGTAAGTTTTCGGTTGCAAAGCGGTTAAATAAAGGGAAATCATTGATAAGAAAGGCTTATTCGATTAGCTGGCTGCTGAAAATTATTGACGCAAATAATGTGTGAGTACATCATAAGCTACTTTGTTTTTGTTGTTTCGCTTTATAGTGCAGTACTTTGTGTTTATCAATGGTTGATGTGGCGCGCTCCGTTATTCTGCCGACGTATTTTGCGAAATTTGAATTTTAGACGCACAGCGGTGTTTTGCTCTTTCGCTCTTAATGACGCCACTTTTTTTTGTTTTACTCTCTTTTGAAAGTGTTGCCAGTTGGTGCGGTTTTTTTTAAAGATTAGTTGTAGCGGCAGTAAACAGCCGAGTTGACAGTTCTTGGCTGGATAAAAATCCATGTCGGCTCTGATTATTTAGACACGTCGGCTTAGATCCGTTTTTAATATGGCATAATTATGATTTACATAACTTTAAGCTTTAGTTTCTTCTAATCATAATTAAATAGTAATTAAATAAGTAATCGTTATCAACGAGAAGTTATTATTGTTAAAATTTTGATTTTGTATTTTTATTTTGCAATGTTTGTTGTCGAATATGGGCTTATAATGGAAGAAATCTAGATAGTCCAGTCATTATAGTAAGTTCACCTCGGAATTCGATATACCCATTTATATGTCTGTAAATACAATAGGGGTAAATTCAGACCAGCCTTGTTAATTCGTTATACTATTTCAGAGCTTAATCACACGATTTCGCTGTTGAATGGATTATCCCACTAATCTTAAAAATTTATCAAGAAAATTTTGCCATACAAAAATGACAGTTCCAAATCATTTCATTGAAAGGATCTGAAACTGATTCCACGAATAAATCTCTCCGTCACTCTGATTTTGCACAATTATACTTGAAAGAAACTGGGAAATCTGTTACACTAAATCACAGTCTGATGTAGTACAAAGAGAAAAAGTAAAAAACCAAATTTTTTTTGAAAGCATATGAATCTAATTTTGCCTTTAAAATCGACTTAACAAACGGAAAAAATGTCCATATTTCTATTATATGGAAAATATAAAAAGAAGACGGCTTATATTTCTTATGTGACAATTTTTCTTTGATAAATATTAAGCGATGTGAGTTCATGAATTTACAATAACAGCTGTTTTTTGACTTTCTAACGGCGTAAACAAACCTTTTTTTTTGGGGGAGGAAATTTTCTTAAAAAGGTTTAAACCAATCGCTTTAAATTTTCCCCGGGCATTTGGGAATAGTTTTTAGTCGGTTGATTTGAATAGGGTTTTTTATAGTAAAATTTTGATTTTTTAAAAACAAAAGAGGATGTTTTAAAACCCAAACGAAAATTTTTTTGGGAAAGCCTTTTTGGAAAATTTTTCGTTCTTTTAAAATCACATCACTTTTTCCTACCCTCAGGCACATTTAATTTCGAAGTTTCGCCAGCAATGGCTATTGGATCTGCTCCACATAATTTTCAATTAAATGACTGACAATTTTTGATTTTGCACTTTGTTGGGGCATTTTTACTCTTAAATAAAATTGAATCAGGTGTTTCGGAATAAAATTTACCTTACTACTCGTACCACGGTAGAGCAAAAAGTATTGTCATAGTTAAGCCTCTTAACGAAGTATCAACTAACGAATTACCAAATTAACAGGCTTCTGTCTGAATACCCCTAATATATTGACACCCTAATGCAAGTATTTACAGACATATGAATGGGTATATCGAATTCCGAGATTCTTACCTAATTTAAGCTTAAATGACTGGACTAAGCGTCTTTACACTGAGGTTGTTCTTAATGGGTTATTACTCTATGGGAATTTAAAAAAAGCGAATGTATATTTTTCTTAGAATGTTCTCCGAAAATTGATTCGGCAATAGTTTCGGAAATATGAGTGTATTTGACAGGTTTTTTAACTAAGCGTAAACTAAACGCTATTTATTGTTGGTGAGGAAATTTTCTTGAAAACGGTTAGACCGATCGGCTTTAAATTTTCACACGGTCATTTTAGGTATGTATGTATATTTGTCAAGTATTGATCAAAGAAATAGGTTTTTGATATAAATTTAGAATTTTTAAACACACTGAGGAGTGTAAATTTAAAAACAAAACGTTATTTTGGTGAAACCGGCATTTTGTCGAAAAATTTTTACCAGTTCTTCTATCATTACTAGTACACATTTTTTATACCCTAAAAGGACATTTTTTCGAAGTTTCGCCTGGAGATCGGCTAATTTGGGTCATGATTATTAACTTACACAAAAATTTTACTTATACACATATACGATATGTATGTATATTTTTATTTATTTGTTAAAAAATGCTACGAGGTTTTGTAACATACTTTTGACATAAATTTCATCCAGAGTACACTTGTAATGATGCAACTATTATTAAGAAGATTAACAATTTGTATTAAATTAACGATTATGGTACCAGTGGTGTATATGAAGCCACATTCACATTTCAAGCAGTTGCATATTTATTTAGTATATAAATAGATACATATGTACTCAATTAAAATGAACTCAATCAAACTTGAATTTAATGCAATAAATCGCGCTCTTAATTAAACTCAAACTCATTTTCTGTTTTGTGGGGAACGCTTATATACATATATACTTGTATGTAGATATTTCTGTGTATTGTAAATAAAATAAAATATACATACTTACCATTCCAGATGAGTGGCAAGCGTTCTCGCAGCTTTAAATGTGCAGTTCACCATCGCGATCGAGAAGTTTGTTCCGAAAATGATTTCCATCTCGTTCTAGAGGATCCGCCGTTCTTCAAGAAAATGGTACATGTCGTTGCCATGGAAATATTGCCTGAGGAGCGTGATCGGAAATACTACGCCGATCGCTATTCCTGCTGTCCCCCGCCTTTATTCATTATATTGATGACAATCATAGAGGTAAATAAAACATTCCAATTGTATACTTAGTAAAAAGCTTAAATTCCTTCACGTAAACATTTAATACAAATATGCAGTTCAAGTACTTTTATAGTAAATATTACAAACATAAGTATGTATTTATATATGTATGTATGTATGTACATACATATTATGTGCATAAATGCCATGAGAGAAGTAAACTTGAACGTAGTAATTAAATTGTGGTTTGAGTAAAAATGTCAAATATTTAATGACTACGCTTATCGAAAGCTGCTTGCGATTCTTTTGATGTAATTCTTAATGTGTCCATTACTATTTTCAATATTTAAATATTTCAATACGCAAAATATTCTGTGGCACGCTCACAAATATTCACCAAAGTAATACGTTTGTATGTATCATGTATCTGTGTATGTATGAAGGTAAACCTGAATGACCAGGTGCTTTATTGGAAAGTCATAAAATGTTCATAAGTAAATAATCAAATATTTATGTTAAGTACAGTTACACGTAATCATATACACACAAATGTTGACAAAATTTTCGATACTAAAAACCGAAATTACATAAAAATACCGTAAATTGCTTAATAGTCAGTTTCAATACGCTTTTATTGCCTTCGATGGATAAGCTGCTATGAAAGCTCCGTAGTATGTTAATTAAGTCGTGCGTGGAAATAGCTACCGTATAGTATGTGCACAGGAATTTTGTGTATTATTGCCATATATAGAGTGTGTAACCCCATGTATGTAAATATGTGTGTAGAATCTATTAAACAGGCAGTATTTAACAAGTTGTTAGAAGCAAAAACAAAAATGTTAGAGGGATGTGCTTGCAATTGTCAGAATTCCATGTGTGCTTTTGTATGTTTGTATATTGTGCCAAATATGTTTTTTTTTTTGGAAAAAACAATAATACTTCCCTCACTTACAATCTATAACTTTGCACATATGCAAATATAAATGATCAATAAATTAAAATAAATTAAATTACATATTTTCTTCTTTCTTTTGCGCAGCTCTGTTTTTTCGCCTATCACACACTCGTGGTTGGAGAAGCTGAACCTGCCGGCCCAGTTCCGATCGATTCATACTTCATTTACCGTCCCGATAAGCGTCGTGAAGTGTGGCGGTTTGTATTCTATATGGTATTACACGCTGGTTGGTTTCATCTCGGCTTCAATTTATGTGTGCAACTGCTTTTCGGTTTGCCATTGGAGATGGTACATGGCTCTGGACGAATTGCTTGTATATACTTTTCGGGTGTACTGGCTGGATCACTAGGTAATATTGAATTATAATAGTTATCAAAAATTCTGTGAAAATTTTAATATTCAAAATGTTTGATCTTTTCATGTAACTTTTATATATAAAATATGTTTGTATATAATAAATTATATTTCACTGTCTACGCTATTCGCAGGCACTAGTATTTTTGATCCCGAAGTGTGCCTAGTAGGCGCCAGTGGTGGTGTGTACGCACTGTTAGCTGCTCATTTGGCCAATGTCATGCTAAATTTTCATCAGATGCGTTATGGTATTCTACGTCTAATTGCCATCCTGGTATTCGGTAAGTATCGATTACGGAGTACTGAGTTGGTATGCGCATAAATATCTTTGTACAACTTTAAACTTTCAATATTTCTTATATATTTCATAAATATTTTTTAAATAATATCCTTGCAGCATCCTGTGACTTTGGCTTTGCAATTTACGCCCGATATGCCGAAGAGTATCCTTACAGTCCCTCAGTGTCGTATGTCGCGCATTTGACTGGTGCCTTAGCAGGTCTTACAATCGGCCTGATTGTACTCAAGAATTTCGAACAAAAGCTGCACGAGCAGCTTCTGTGGTGGATCGCTCTTGGAATTTACACTGCCTACATCATATTTGCCATAGTCTTTAATGTGTTGAATAGCACAGCGGCGTTGAGTCTAGATGTGGAGCCCATTCATGCAACTGAAACGTTTTTCAATGATTTCCATGTGTAATATAGTTTGTGTTTATTATTGCACTCTGGACACTCTTTTTTTTTTATAGGAGAGAAGTACATGAGTAAACCGATTTTCGAAATATGTTCATCACAACATAAGTTCGTATGTGTAATGCTTTAAACTGTGTGTTAAACGCTTGCAATAAGTTTGAGTTTTTTTGTTTATAATAGTTTTGTTTTTCCTCTTTTTTTTGTAAAGTGTATGAATGAATTGAAATTAGTGCTTTTTTTGATAAAAAGTTCAATATTATGTTTTTGTTTATTATATTGTAGTTTTATGTTTCTGTTAATTATAATTCAGTTTCGGTTTAATTTGTTATTTAATTGCTAATAATTAATTATCAGTGAATAGTAAAAAAAAAGTTAAGAGGTTTGAGTTGCCTTCAAAATGTCAATGAGGTATTAATGAGGGAGCTCATTAGATCGTGCAATAATTTAAGTGTGAATTTAGAATTTTTGTCTCTGAATAAGAAATTATAAGAATGAAATTTGAAAAGTTTCTAAATTGCCAGTACAAAATAGTTACTTCTATAGCGTATTAATGAAATGTATTTATGTATGTATATAAAGCGTTTCATATGTACATACATACACATGTTTTTCTGAATATAAGAATAATATTTATTTATTAAAATTAAAATTATTTTTAAGTCGGTAGAGGTGTAAGCAATTGCATTATACAGTATGTACATACATATATACATAAGTATGTTTTCGAAAAATGTTTGGAAGTCTATTCCGAAATCTTATTTTTTTCTTAATAATCGAATGTCAGAAATAAATTAGTGCACAATTTGTAAAACTGGTCCTAAATTTGTATTTAATTGCCGCTTCATGTTTATAAAAAAACATGATATACATATGTATGTAAATATATTGTATAATAAGCCGAAATGTATCATTTCAATGAAATACAATATTATCCATTACTACTGCAAAATGTTTCGGTTTCATTCCCTTGAAGTAATACGTACAATAGGCTAAGGCGAAGATATAGATAAGACTTTTTCATCCAAATTTTGTATTTTAGATCGAACGATGAAATACTTCAATTGCTACTCAAGCCAGCCTTTGCTTAAATTTTCACTGAATTACATTTTTTACAGCTATGAAAGAACATTGGTACTTAAAATATATAAAAAGTACATTTCAGATGTATAAATGTAAATAGTAAACACAGACATATATAAGTATATATAAAATGTCCTATTATGGACGAACACAACACTGCCATTTAAAGAGCTCTATGTCTCGCAAAAATATCAATTAAATGAACTAATTTATTTAAGGAAAGCACTGCGAGCTATTTTTAATTATATCTACACTTTGTACAATAAAAAATACAACTAATTACAATTTTTAAATAAATATTGTTTTTTTTACATATGCAGCAAATCTACAAAAAAATTGTTTTTATTGCATTTACTTAGATTATTTGTAAAGGTTTGTAAAAAAATTGCAAATGGAAAGGTTAGGTTAGGTTAATCCAGTAGGTCAATAAGCCATAGACCGCATAGAACAGTTTTGGTCCTTTGCGATACCAGCTGGAGTTCAGTTGCTAGATCCTAGAGGTGTAGTCATTCTTCAGTATGTCTGCGCTTTACGTGAATTTTAACAGATCCTGCGGCCTCAATATCGACCACTATCCTCCATTGTACTATACCGTGGAGACCCCAGATGCTTACAGTGTGGTCTGGCCAATGCGGACAAGTGCACAAGAGATGCTATATTGTTTCCTTGGTATCCTGCTCTAGACATTTCCTGCAGTCTTCTCGATCTGTCAGTGGCCAGTTAGTATTCCCATCATCTTCCTACAGTCTACAAAAAAAAGTCCGGAGGCCACTTCTGGGCTGTAGGGCACCTGCGGAAGCGATGGGATGACGTTGACGTTGGTTAGGTAGCTGTTCACTGCGATGTCTTGTCGGACCCAATTGGCCCTTCGTTTGAGTCTTTTGAGGAGACTTCCATGTAAAACTTGGCGTTGACGGTTCGTCGAGGAGGAACAAATTCATGGTGGACGATGCCTTTGAGGTCAAAAAAGACAATGAGCATTGTTGCCACTTTGGATTTGCGCATTCTTTCCTTTTTTGGACGAGGAGACGCCGGCGTGTGCAACTCGGAAGATTGCCTCTTTGTATCGGGATCATACCCGAAGATCCATAACTCGTTACCTGTGATTACGTAATTCAAAAATTGGGGGTCACTATCACATATGTTCAAATGTCTCTAACGAATGCTGCATTTTCTGTTTACATCACGCACAGAAACAAGTCGCGCGAAAATGTTTGTCCTGACTCTCCAAGTGGTCGGAAACAACTGACCAGCCGCTCGTTCGTTAGCTAGGAATGCCCTCTAGTCCAGTCGGTGCGTGCGCTCCGAAGTACAGTCGCGGCGGAAGAAAATCAGTCCTATTACTTTCCGGACAAAACCTGTAGCTATGTATATATGTAAATGATGCATATACCGATAAATATTTTACTAAAACATTCCTTGGATACGACAGATCAATCTTGCGTGCTTTTTAGAAGAGCTCTTCGCACTAAAAGCTTTAATTCAATGCTTAAAACTGTGCACAAATAAACATTTTACAAATTTCATCAGCCACTAACATTTTGCAACAAAACCACATACATATGTATGTATGTACATACATCTTTCAATTTAACCTAACCTATTCATCCATAAATAACGTAAAAACAAAATCTGCAGCTGAGACTCATCAATTGAGCTTTTTCAACTCGCACTCTCCTTGTCTTTCGCCAAACTATTTTCCATGCGCTCTCCAACGCGCTTCCACTGTCAACCAACACACTCACGCACACACAAACACACACTTGCTTTTGTGTTTGTGTACATCATCAATCATATTCTCTCCAATTTTTCGCCAGCGACCAGAAACCGATACGTGAAAATTTTAACATTAAATACAGAAATATCCACTTTTTGCTGCTAAATCGTCAGTCGCCGCTGGCATTCAACCACTCCCTACCCCCGTTGCAATGAAGCTTCCGCTAAATCACAATTCTCATCGGTGTAAACATAAGGCTGTCAGTCAAATGTTGATTGTCACTTATCAATTCCGAAATTGTGCAGCAGAAGAACTGCAGATTGGGGGACATGGAATGAACAGTTAAGCAAATAAGCGTCTCTACTGCACAAGTTAACATATATTTAAAGAATTGCTTTGTGGAAAATCTATGCACTTTGTAAGGCACTTTAAGGCGAGACTCTATATTCGTTCTACAGTTGCCGTCCGAAGCGCAGACCGGACTGGAGCTTTAGCCCCACTTTAACCGGTTGTTCCCGCAGGGCCTTCAAGTATTCAGATAGTTTTTTAGTGTTTTAGTTTTGCAACTGTAATTATTCTCAACTATCTGTTGACTTTTTGCAGAAGCCTATTTGCCTCGCGTCGCTTTTGATCCAACAAGTTCCTCTTCGCATCCGCTTTTTTACAATTTCCTGCGATTTTCAACAACAATTTTCGCGAGTCTGCTTTTGGATGACGAATTGCGCCGGTAAATATGCTTTAAATTACATGTCCTCACATATACATATACAAACCCCCGACTATGAAATGCCAAGCTTTGAGGACATTTCGTGTAAATACATATGTAGGTGACGGGTACGCTCTTCACGCCCCACTCGCTCCCGAAAAGAGTTATGCTCCAATGGCGTCGAGATACCCTTATACATATATGTGTGTGTATGTGCATGTGTGGGAACAACGGTATACTACCGGTATAGTATGCGAGTCATTGTGGGTGCGACAAACGGGCCTTGGGCCACTGAGGATGTTTGTAGCCATAATAAATGGCCGGATATGTGTCGTGCGAACAGAACTGAAAACGAAAAGTGTAAACAATCGAATATGGTTGGGAAGAGTGACAGAACGGCTGAATGGCAAGTGCGCAAAGTGTCACTGTGCGCTGATAAATGTGGAAGGTTCATTTACACAGTGCCAGCCATACACATAATCAATTGCTTTTATTTGTATGAACATTAGGGTGCTGGTATTTTTCAAGAAGCTGCCAATAGCGCGCATAATCATTGCGCAGATGCTTTAGTGGTTCGTGCAAGGTAGCAATAAATCCGAAGAAGTTTGGTTAAGTATCTTTTGTAGCATATTCACTTTGGTGTTGCTTCGACTGTCTTTATTTTTTGGTCACCACCCTAATGTTAGAGTCATTTGCTTACAATTATTTTTTTACTATTAAAGTGAAGCTGTAATGAAAACAGTAAATGAAAAATCACTTACATAATAGAGCATCAACGAGCTCCGTAGTTCTGTTGAAAGATCATATATTCTTCTTTATTGTTACTGCTGTTGCAGCGGCAGAATTCTGCCGAGTAGACAGTTGAGTAGATCTCAACATGGTCTTTCCAATGGAGTGGAGGTTTTCATCTTTTACTGCTTTTCCCGGCGGGACTGCGTCGAATGCCACATAGCTGGAATGTTTTCGTCCATTCGGACGACCAGCATAGCGGATGGCCTCAGTTCTCTAAACTATGTCAATGAAGTCGTATACCTCGCAGAGCTCATCGTTCCATCGACGGCAGTATTCACCGTTGCCAACGCACAAAGGACCATAAATCTTCCACAGAAACTTTCTCTCGAAAACTCGTAAAGTCGACTCATCAGATGTTGCCATCCATCCTTGCCTCTGCACCATATAGCAGGACGGGAATAATGAGTGACTTATAGAGTTTGGTATTTGTTCGTTGAGAGAGGACTTTACTTCTCAAATGCCTACTCAGTCCGCAGTAGCACCTGTTGGCAAGAGTTATTCTGCTTTGGATATCGAGGCTGATATTGCTCTTGGTGTTAATACTGGTTCCAAGATACACGCAATTATCTACGACTTCGAAGTTATGACTTGGGAGTCAAGTTTACAGAAGATTGTGCCTTCTATATTCAGCTCTGCGCTTCGAGTAATTTTCTCCAGCAGTGCATTGAATAAGTCACACAATGGGGAGTCACCTTGCCTGAAACCTCGTTTGGTATCGAACGGCTCGGAGAGGTTCTTCCCGATCCTGATCGAGCTTTTGTTATTACTTAACGTCAGTTTACACAGCCGCATTGGTTTTGCGGGGATGCCGATTTCAGACACGGCATCCTAAAAGTAGCTCCGTTTCCTGCTGTCAAAAGCGGATTTGAAATCGACGAAGAGGTGGTGCGTGTCGATTCTCCTTTCATGGGTCTTTATCAAAATTTGGCGCATGGATACCAAATTCAATAGTGGCATAAAAGAAGCCCTTTTTCGTTTCTGTTTTATTTTGGCAGTAATGAACTTAAAATTTATGGACTAGAGCAAAGTCTTCATTGGGCAGGAATGATATGAAATTCATGAGGTTTTCTTTTTTATACCTGTACCCAAGCGAAATTATATTTGTTTATTGCTGATGGGGGGTTTGGACTTAAGAAACTCTACTATCGACTTTTAGCGTTGTGGACTAACTTCTTTTTCATTCCTCGCAAATTTGAGTGTTTTCTAACGGTATTACATAATTCAGGTCGGCGCAGTTGGGCGCTGATATCGATAAAGTTTGAACTTTTTGCAATTTCCCCTCACCCACATTATTAATGACCCCATTTAAATGTGTGTGTAGACCAATAAATGTATCCGCCTGCGTATTGAAAGACGGCACAAATGGCTCTAAAGCGAAACCTGTGTAATTTGAGTTAAAGGTAATTGAAAGCCGTGAACTGAGTTGGTAATCACCAGCCTAGAAATTTCCAACTTCGTCCTTTCAACTGTCACTATTTCAGATAATTTATTAAGTAAACAAAAGTAACCTAATTTCAGGCATTACGACGAGCAAATAGCTCGTTGCCTGTGACTACTCTATGCAATCTAGAGTCGAAATCGACACCTTTGTTTGGTCATTATTCAATTTTGTGTCCTGGTGCAAGCATATACATACATACAGACATCATAACGGTACAAATACGTAAATAGTTGTGAATAATCACGTGAAAAAGAAGGCTTTTTCAGTTACAATGCTAATGGTAGTCATAACGGTGTTGGTAGTAGTGCTGGCGCACTCACCGTGTGCTGAGGGGAGAGAGCCATTGATAAGAAGCGCAGAGCCAAAGGCCAAACAAAGGATCATAAATTTGTTGGAGCGCAAATCTATTATCGATACATGCATATTTCTGCATATATATGTAAGTATGTATGTACGTGTGTGTTTTTGTATGACAAGTTTATAATAGTGCAAGATAACTGCATTGCTAGAGATTGTTCATGAAAGAGTGTTATTTAGCTGCGATGGCCTTAATGTGTGCACTCATTAAGATAAATGTGCAAACAACAAAAATAAAAACCGAAGTTGTCTTCTGATAGTTGATTACTTTCGATTTATAAAAATCTTAAATGCAGGTGAAGCAAGGATAAAAAGGTGATTGCAAATACCGTTAAATGCAAATGGATATTGTCATCAACTACATACAGTTGCTAGGTGTACATTAGCAGTGCAAATCTTCTGAATGTAATATGTTAACACAAATGTTTTTGTTCAAAAATCAGAATTTGGAACCAATGAAACCATGAAGCGTTGAAAATGTTGCAGAAGTTTTGGCGAGTCTATTTTATCAAGAACACAGGTATTAGAATGCGTTATGGGACTTCAGTGAAGATCATAAAGTCTTTGAAAGCTTGTCTTATGCGAGTTGCTCATCCATCATTAAAGAAACAGTTATTTAAAATCATCTTGTTGGCATCAGAGAGATAGCAGAGGGTCTCAACAACTCTTATACATCGATTTTTTTGGTTAATGTTTTGGGTATGAAACGTATCCTAGACTCGTACCAAAAGACTAATTATTTTAAAAAACCGAGGTCGAGTAGAGCTCCTAAAGAAATGCTTGACAACGAAGCAGAAACGTGTGTTTATAAATATGACGTCCCATAATCCAGCACTTTAAAAATGAGCTGAAACTGAAAAAACACTTCCAAGTCGGGCAAAAATGAAATGGAAGAGGCAGCTCGTTTTTTGATTGCCCGGGTTTGGTTTGCCATGAAAACGTTCCACAGTGTCAAATGGTCAGTAAGAAATACTACTTGACCGTTTTGAGCCATCTAAGTGAATCAATTTGTCATAAAGGAATGGTTTGTATGTAAACAGAAACTAATGGATTTTTCACCACGAAAATGCTCCGTCAAATGCTAGCATCTTGTGTCTGACTTCTTTGCCAAACACGAAAAGAAAGTCAACATTCAGCTAACTTATTCATCAGATTTGGCTCCCTGTTACTTCTTTCTGTTTTTGAAACTGAAAGTCATTCTTTGAAGTTACATCCGAGTTGGGGCTTATAAGGCGTGTATGGAAAATTTTAATAAGCTTTGGCATGTTTGTATTGGCTCATATTGAAGGAGTTAATAAAAATTTGTATTAAAATAAGAAAACTTGTTTTTTTGGCAGTCCGGGTCAAATTCGATCAGCACAAGTTACAGCATGAGAACTGTCCACTTCAAATGTTTGGTGAAACATTTTGTCTTACCTTGGGCAGTTGGACCGGTGTCTTTTACTGTGAACTGCATTTTTTTTTATTGCTACTGTACATGAATATATATTACATTGCGCAATATAAATAATATGAAAATATAATTATTAATTTCTCTCATTCTCGGTAATTAAAAATCCATAAATATGATGGCTGTGATAATCCTTGGGAACTCAGAAAAATAAATAAAACAGTTGTGAGGAAAATATGCGATTTTTTATTTGTGCGTGCAAAAATGTATATTTAACAAGTAAGGAAGAGCTAAGTTCGGTTATAACCGAACATTTCATACTCTTGCAACTCGGCAGTAGTAAAGACAGAGAAGTATCTTCAGGTGCATAAAGCCTGTTAGTTAAAAGGGGTCTATGACGAGTTTTCAACCGATTTTATTCATTCTTAGCACAAAAATGTACCGTTATAAGAAAAATACGCTCTCTTAACTTTGAAACGATAACTCACATTTTGGTCGATATATGCGGTACAAAGTCACCTCGGAGTTCGAAAATCTTTATAAAGGGTGGGCCATATAAAATTTTAAATTTAAAATGTCAATAAAAAACGGCTTGATATTTTTCAAAGGTCTAACATTTATTTAAAAGGTTGTTTTATAAATTTATTTGTGGGAAACAATTTCGGACAAATGACCACCACGGCTGAGTTTACAGTAGCTTATCTGATTCACCCAATTTTGGAGTACTTTCTCGATGGTTTCAGGCCTTATGGCACCTACAGCAGCTTGAATTCGTACTTTAGATCTTGAATTGTTTCTGGATGGTTGGCTTAACATTTAGCTTTAACAGCTCCCCACAGAAAATAGTATAACCGAGTTAAATCGCAGTTTCTGGGAGGCCAATTCACATCACCTCTTTTGCTGGGTATGCGATTTTCGAAGATAGGGCGTAAAAGATTGAGTTTAGCGTTTGCTGTATGGCACGTAGCGTCGTTCTGTACCCCAAATGCGACAATTCTGCTTGTTAACGTAACCATCGATGTGGAAATGAGCCTCGTCCGAAAAGTTGATTTTTCGGTAAAATTTTACCATCCTCGTTTTTTGTTTTTTTTTTCAATATTTCCCAGTTTTCTTCTAGTGAATAGCGAGTATTTCGTAAATTTTAGACTTTTTACTGAATATCTATCACTTTCCGAATGGTATTTGACGTTTCCAATGTCGAAATA
The DNA here is from genome assembly GCA_027475135.1 of Bactrocera correcta. NCBI lineage: Eukaryota > Metazoa > Arthropoda > Insecta > Diptera > Tephritidae > Bactrocera > Bactrocera correcta. Next base: position 72,774,451 of record CM050326.1, read on the forward strand.
TAGATAATTCAAATTTAAAACGTTAGATGACCCACCCTTTATAAGGTATGTGGGCGCTAAAGGAAGTACTGACATTTGTTACATGGAGACTGCTATTAGGAAATAATTCTCTCTGAATTTCAGTTATAAATCTGACTCATTGAGCAATATTTTTGGTAAAAAGTCAACTATAAGTATTGGAGTCCAAATATTCGGTACCTAGGGGGTAGAAAAAAACTATTGTAATCTGTAGCAACATGTGGCAAGAGTATAAAAATATGTGCATCTCGCATGTCCGCTCCGTAATACAATATTTCCCTGACTGTTGATGAGGTCATTGGTAATATACATATGTATGTATGTAATCCAGCAATGGATTTATTTAAATGCACTTGTAGGTAAAAGGTGCTCATAGTAAATATCACACAACAAATCTCATATAAGGAGATCCACAACATTAAACTATGGAAATTGCAGCGCAGAATTGCTGCTTTTCGCAACCCACGCACATTCCCCGCTCAGCTTTGCAGCATTCTATTGGTGTGTGTATGTTTGCCCATGCATCGAAATTGGTCAGCTACATTGGCAGTTTGTTGGCTCGTCAGTGAACATTATCAGCCTCACAAAGGACAGTAATATTGGACCAGCGATGGCACAGTGTTTGCATTTGACAATTTACTTTGATTGACTTTTTGTTGTTGCTTTGAAAAGCAAGTATGGTCTATCGAAGGCTATCTTCTTTCAATTCGAGACGATTGGACCGACGAATAAAACGAAACACGAAAACTTTAATTTTGCAGAATCGAATAGTATGGTCAAACTAGAGTTTAGTACCGATTTTGGTTTATAAGCCTAAGTCTGTTAAAGCCGGTTTAATGGTAGTAGTCAGAAGAGTGTCAAAAGAGTGCAAATGTGATTGCTACAAACAAGGGCACTTCCTTTGTCGATTGAAGTGGATTAACTAGAATGGAAACCTTTGAAAGATATATTGGGCAGTCGAAAAGGCACATAAGTAGTCATCATCAAACGATTTTGAACTATTTAAAAAAGACTGGCTACAAAAAGAAGCTCGATGTTTGGGTAACACATGAATTGTCTGTGAAAAATTTTATGGAACAAATTAACATCTACGATTCTTTGCTGAAACAAAATGAATTCAAACCACTTTTGAAGCGAATGCCAACAGGAGACGAAAAGTGGATCAAATACGACAATAAGGGGTGAAAAAGGTCATGGTCCAATTATGGTGGAGCTCACAAACTGGTCGCAAAGGCAGGATGGGCACCTCGAAAGGTTATGCTGAGTGTTTGGTGGAATTGCAAAGAAATCATCCACTAAGAGCTGCTCCAGTAAGGTCAAATGATTGATTCTACATTTTACTGTCAACAACTGATGAGATTGAAGCAAGCAATAGAAAAAAACGCCAGAACTGATCAACAGAAAGGGCTTCGCCTTCCATCAGGACAACACTAGACCAGACACGTCTTTGATGACTCGGCAAAAACTGGGAGAGTTTGGTTGGGAAGTTTTGATGCATCCGATATATAGTACAGACTTTACACTATCGGACTACCATTTGCTTCGGTCAAGCCTTCAAGAGAAGCCTGTGTAAATTACTTGTCGCAGTTTTTCGCCGAGAAACCAGAAAAGTTTTACACTGATGGAATAATATCTCTAACGGAAAAATGACAAAATGAGGACGACCAAAATGATACATATTTGGTTCATTAAAGTTCATTATAAATATTAAAAAAGAATAAGTTGAAGTTTGATTAGAAATACGAAAAGACTTTTTCGACTATCCAATAGTATCGATCTTTAATACATTAAATTATTCACATAAGATATTATGAAATTTTGAAAAGAAATTCCAGCCAACCAACCAAAGGGCGTTTTACTACAAAATTAAAACTTATAGATTTTTTTGCATCGCTCCACCGTGCCACGTTCGCAGAGCAACGTAAGAAAACAAATATTTGCACACGCTTGCATATGGATAAGAGCCACATCCATCGCCGTGCGAGCGCCACATTCTCGCAGTTGGCCAACCTGTGGTGCGTGTAATGCGCTCGATGACTCCTTTACATTGTCTTATTGTTATTTATTTGTTATTGCCGGTTGTTGCATGTTGTTACTCAGAGTTGTAAGAAAATATCTCATCTCATGACTTGATGTGTGTACTTGTGGCAATTTATTTGCCTCTTTCGTCCTCCTTTGCACTGCATTCCACCAGCAGGGGCAATGTGCACTGAATGTTTTTGCCACAACCATTGGTATTACTTAATATTCATAAATGACAAAGGTTTCTTCGACAGTTTCTCTGTTCTTGTTATTACTGTTGTTGTTCTTATACTGTTCTTATTATTGAGCTTTTTGTGTCACTGCACGTGGCCCAAGCCCATGCCACATATCGTTTGGCTTTATTGGCGCTCCATGTGTAATATTGTCCCACACACACACACACACACATACACACATGCATGTGAGGAATCAGTGTACGCATAGTTCAATTTCTGGTTCGAATGTCCGATTATTGGTTTGATGTGCACTTAATTGCACAAACTACATGAAATTTCTCATAGCAAAAGGCTTTTATTGCACTCTTCTTCCACAGACGGCCGCCAATCACCTACCGCATCCCCCCTACTTGCTTGGTTGCATGGCAGCTTGCAAATGTTCGTTTGAGTGCACGAGCTATCGAAAAGTCTGGCAATTGTGGCATTGTCCTGGACGATGAATTTTTATCAGTTTCTTGTTATTAATTTTAACTATTGTTTATTATTTTGCCTTTCAACAAGCAGATTGATGAGAAATTCTAGGAATTTGAAGATTTCACATATTATGCCTTTCAACGGTACGCTCGAGTTTAACTGATTGTGGAAAAGTTGTTGTTGGTGCAATATGAACAGAATTGTATAGAATCACTATTTCATATTTTGGATGTTTTAACACAAAGTTTAATTTTCTGTAAAGTTTCTTTTTCAATTCTGAGTGTAAATTTTGAGATGCTGCAATATGTACTAAAGCTGTTATTCATGTCGGTTGCAGCAAGAGAAAAATTCAATGAAAGTGGCTGAATAGCAGAATTGTGTGTTTGATAGTTTAAACGGTGAATATTTGTGCTTAGAATCAATAAAATTGGATGATTGGAACAGAGCTCATGTATCTGAGGAGTATAAGAGTATGAAATGTTCCTTTCATATCTACATACAATTGTGTATATATATATATATTTACTTACTTGCTTTGCAAAAGTGATGGCTTGATATTTTCGTTTAAGTTCCTTGAATTTTCTTTGTTTGTGTTAATATTACAAAGTAAGATGTTTCGGTTTTATATTTTGATATCTATCAATATATGTGCTTTATTATATTTATTACGTTTAGCAACACGGCACTTTTCAAACTCTTAGGCAGCAAATATTTGGCTTACATACAAATATTATATTTTGAATATTTTTATTTGAAATTTGCTTTATCACTTTCTACAAGAAATTATATTCAATAACTAGCACCAACAATTGATAAACACAGCTTACTTTAATAAATTAAACAAAAGAATATATTATCTTTCACATTCATCATTTTGCCTTCGATTCTCAATTCCACTTACTTACTGCCTTGCGTTTCAAAATGCTCTGAATGTGCTAGCTACGGATCGAAATGCATATACGTCTTGAGTACGAGTAATACATAGGAAAAAGGTTACGTCAACTTTAATATGCGGATTACACAATGCAAAAAACTTTTATTAAAAGAAGATAAGTTCTCTTCGTTTCTAACTAATACATTTGTCTGTGAGTGTTGAACGGGAGAAGAGAACACTGGAAATACAAATGAGTAGAACGAGTGTTGCCGACCTCGCAAAAGCTCTGGTTGATCACGTTCGAAAAATATTTTATTCTCAACACTTTTCATGAATAATGTTTCAAATATTTAGAACAGAAGCGATCGCGATGCAGTGACTTAGCATTCTTCTAGTGAAATGAACAGGTCTAGTGAACTAGTTTTATTAAAAACAAGAATTTAAATAAATAAATATTATTATTTTACTATTTCGAAAAATGTAACAAAAGTGTTCTACATACATGCCAGTTTCTCCGGTTCTCAAAACAGCGCATTGCTATATGTCATGTCAGTTGGATTTGTCTTGTAAATGGTTTAAGGGACCCAACTAGGAATATGTGGCTGTAGCAAAGCGGATTTTCTATTTTTACTATTAAATTGATCTACAGAGGCTAAATTTTTTTTAAACACCGGACTCGACTAGGCAAATTATCAACAAGGAGCGATGGGATTCCGCAGAGCTCGTTGAAGGCAGATATTGCTTATGAAATATTAAGTTTATTTATAAAATCTCATTTCTTGTTTATACAGAAGGCCGGCGGAAGGTCAATGAATAGCCTTGTTCTACAGAAGATTTTATTATTATTCCGAACGTTCTGGCTTCTGGTGGGGAGCTCATTAATAGTTTTTAATTAACAGTGCGGCTCTTTAAGGTAAATCACTTTGGACGGCATAGTGTTAAATAAATTAAAGTACTTAAATTTTTTTTATTGCTCGAAATTGTTATGAGATTAAAAATAGTTTATTCATTTGTATATTTTTCTTCATGAATGAATTTACGCACGTAAAAAGTACTAAAATAATAGTGAAATCAATGAGAACTCGTGATGTGAGTTGTGGACCGATTAGCCAACGGCTTCCCGCAACAAGTTTCTTGCTGGGCGTCATCAGGCTTTTATGTAGAAAGTTGCCTTAGTTATAATTAAGGAGCAAAGCAGACCGCGTAATCTTTGGGAAGTACTTCGTTCAAAAAAAGTCAGAAAGTAGTGTAGTGTCAATCTTCAATCTGGCCATGATACAAATCAGAGATAAAGAGATGTTTAACTCCTCTCTCACTTCCAGTGAGAGAGCAATTGCTAAACGTCAAAACCACCTAAACTCGATCAACTGTCAAAGTTTAGGTGGTTTTGACGTTTAGCAATTGGAAACGAGCGATGGCCAGATTGAAATCTTACCAAAAAATATGTAAACAGAGGGATTTGTTGCATCGTTCAAGACCACTTATAAAAAATGTAAAAAAATGAAAATTAAATAAATTTGTAAAATTTAAAGGTATTTGATGAAACGTTTTGTAATTTGAAGCATCATAGTATTATTTTCAATGGAAAATGAATAAAAAAATTTAATGAATGAGAGCTAACAAGCCTAAGTTCTTGTTTTGGGTATTGAAAGGTCAAAAATCAGTCCTTCTAATATACTTTAAAAAGATTTAAATAGTTTCTCCATACTATAAATAGCCACTACATAGTAATTTTTATTCGTACTAAATGTTGGGTGTTTTAATTTAAAATGCCCAAAAATTCTTATTTTGTTCGATCTGGACATAATGGAAAATGTTATAAAAAACGCTTATTTTGAGGCGCTCTCACGCTGGAATAAGTTGAACATCCCTTTATTCCTGATACAAATAAGGTCACCACTTGATCACCACAGTAACGAAGCGCGAAGTATAGTATGAAAGAACTGTTTTATTTCCACCAGAGTTCCTGACGCAAAACCCGGTTGCAGTGCAGGCAACGGATATGGGAGGTATACGTAAAGAAGAAAGCCGAACCTTTTACGACTTCAACTGGGGCCATTTCGATGATTTGCACTTCACTGTTAACTATCAAGTAGGAATTCACTTTAGAGCTAGATATCTCATTAACTCAATACTGTGACTCAATAGCCTATTCGCTTACAAGCGGGCACCGGATTCCAGAGGGTAAGTCCGATATGTGCAGATAGGCGACTTAGCTCATTTATTAGCGCTTGTTGGGCCGATAGAATCAGTTCTGCGCAGAGCATTCCTTTGACATAAAAGAGAATTTCCGCAAAGAAAAAAGAATAGAGAGAGACTGGTATTGGGAGAGAGGTATTGGGCCCAAGAGCGAAGCTTCTTCTGGAACAAGTTAAAACCTCGAATGTACAACTCGAGCAGAGAGCGTATTCTGGTTCAAGCACAACTCTTGAATTTATTAGAGTGTAGTGATTGGAGCAGCGGCAGGTTGCAGTGCAACCCAAAATTTGTCTGCTATATTCATTTCTATATAGTTACAAATAAAACTGCAAGTGGACAGTAAGCGAGTACTACTCAAATAAAATGCTCATATCTATACATACAATTACATAGTTGCGGCATCCACACTTTTAAATACTTTATTTAACACTTCTGCAGTGCGAAATTCGTTGGTTTTGTTGCTTTGTCCAATTTTCCACGGCCGAATGAGTTTTTTATGCAACGTAATTTTGCCGCATCCTTATAGAATAATTAATTTTTGGGGCGACTGTAAAAATAGCAATTTGAACGGACTTTAGCGGCGCAACGAGCGGGTTTCAGAGAAAACAGCTTGGCGCCTAGGTTAGTGGTGGAGGTGTGTGTGGCGTCCGCGCAGGATGTGGTTTGTGCTTAATGGTGTTGTTGTTGCAATGTTGTTACTGCAATGTGGCAGTACTGAGTGTGTGGCAATATCCTTTGCTTCATCATTTGAAACGCTGCTGGCAAACGAGGATTTATGTGTGAAAGACTTTTGCGCTACTATCGCGATGCAGTTATTCTCTTAATAACGAGACAGGGTCTGCCAGAAAGATGTGTGTCGGTGTGAAAAATTACATACGGCAATTGCGAGGTAGAACGCCATAATACCGTTATTTAAAATTTCAATAGAAAAATCACACTGCGCGTGTATAACTTGATCCTGCTCCGACAGTGTTTCCAAAATAGGCGACTCATCCATAAACAAGTTTTGCAACGAACTTTTTCGCGTGCTCGTGTAATCCATGTAGTGCAGCTTGGTCACACTGCACGCACAAATGACTTTCGGTGTCGTAATTCGATTTTTTGTTTGGTCTCGCTCATTTTTTGTCACTTTTAATTTGCTTTTATCCTCGTATGTACATAGTGTGTGTTTTAATTTTATTTCCACAGGCGTTCCCTGTTATTTATTTACGTATCTATTATTTTTTCGTACGTGGTGAGCTCGCGCAGTCTTGGTAAGGCTGTGTCCCAGTGGCTCCGCTATTTATTATGAGAACTTTGCCACTGCAGCGAATACGTGTCGCGAGCGCTGAAAACTAATTATAAAGGAATATACACACACCCAAATTAACATGTACATATTTCTATATACGCACACATACACATACGCCTCTAAAAGATAAAAGTAAATACGGAAAATATGTATTTGCCATGAAAGTGCAAATTTGCAATAAAAACTTGTTGGGGAATTGAGGGGGGTATACAGCAAAAGTCGCCAAAAATACGAATAGAAAAAGCGTACCGTTATGTGAAGTATGTGTGCATATACATATATGGAAAAGGTCTTTGTATCCTTTATTGTACTGGAATATATGCATCGGTATTGGAACCGCCACAAGGCCAAGGATTCCAAATTTAATAAAAGCTTAAAGGCTTTAGAGAACGATTGATGGGGGGAGATTGTGGTTAAAGTCCAGTTTAAGTAATCGTGCTCAAATTCAAATTTGATTGCGAAATCTGGTAAACTCGTTGGATCGAGTTGGCTATAGCATTTATAACCTAACCATACCAATACATTACTCTCTTCTTCATTTTCAACTTTTCACATAATGTATTTACATATATTAGGGCCCGTCATCAAAAAGAGGGTCTCTCATCTGAGGCTGTTTTCCTCTTTTCCCTGCTAGTGGTTTTTTCGTAGCGGGTCCCAAACCCAGCGCAAAACCCTGTGGAGCGGATGTTTCGCCGTCTCACTTTAGCTCGCCTTCAAACGAATGTTTTCTGGCTACCCAGAGGATACTTGTGGAAAGAACGGAAGTCCTGAGCTGCTTGAGTCCTATGTAAAAGAATCGTTTCTAGGCACTCGCAAGTGAATGGCAATCAGCGAACTTTCCTCGGTTGCGTGAACTTCTACACACGGCTCTATCCTCCAAAGGATGTAGACACCGCTTTCGGTCATAGCCGAGTTTACAGCAGCGCGCCAGTCGTTCTGGCTTTTCGCTGTTTGGCGCCAATTGGAGATTCCAAGTGTAGCAGGTTCTTCTTCACCTGTTCTTTCAAACAGAGTTGAGGTCTGCTTCCCCTGATAAGACTGCGTCGAATACTCTCATAGCTAGAGTGATTTCATCCATTCGTACAGCTCATCGTTCTATCGACTGCGATATTCGCGGGTGCCATTGCGCGAAGGACCATAAACCTTTCGCAGAACCTTTCTCTCGAAAACTCGTAACGCCGACTCATCTGATGTTGTCATCGTCCATGCCCCTGCACCATATAGCAGGGCGGAGTGACTTGATCTTTGTTCGTCGAGAAAAGACTTTACTTCTCAATCTCAACAGAAACCCAAACTTTTAGTGCCATTGAAGCGTGCAGTGGCAATGTTCAACGAAAGTTTGGCTAATACGATTTCATGATCACTTCGTCGAAGTCGACGAATCTATAATTTTCAAATACAAGTGTCTAAGCGCCACTTAGGTGGAACCTTTAGGAGACATTTCTAGGCTGGTTGGCGGCGAATAATCATGATTCTGGGTAAACAGTACATCGATATCCAATTTTCGTTCTACTTTCAATTACTTTAAGTGTTTAAGTGAGCTTTAAAGTGTCTAAACTTTTACTAAAATGAAAACACTAGGTGTAAATTAAATGGGACCAACTTAGAAATGTTCCTTAATAGTTTGAGCTCACATGTGGAATCGTCTGTTTATACTATAACTATAGTGTCGTTAGTGAGTTGCCAGTGTTGCTTGGTTCTTTGTCTGCATGCGTATATGTGTGTGTGTGCTGGCAAGGACATTTTATAGCACTTTTAGGTTAATTGCCTCATCAGACAGCTCCGCAATGACCGCGAATGCTACATAAATTTCTAATTATTCGCGTGTGTTGCAAAAAAAAGCACGTGAGTGAGAAGGAAGTGTGCGCACAAATGGCCTTACACCTAGGAATATACACACATAAATACAAATGTGGATAGAGAATGCCTAGGTATATTTAAGTTATCGCTTCTATGAGGTCATTGCTACAAACTTTGCAAATTAGTGTGATATACTATATATGTATATGTGTGTATGTATATTACATATATATTCATGCAAATATAACCATTCTTATGTACATTTAACGTTGCTGTCATTTGTACAGTTGCCGTTACTTCCCCACTTGCCGCTAAATAGCGCCGTGGTGGGTTGACATTTTAGGGGCGCAGCTCTCATATAAATATTTAATCATTAGCTAAGACATTTATAATCAAATTAATTCGAAATTATGATACGCACACCTCACGACAACAACAACAACAAAGGCGTGAAGATCACTGACTTTAATGACATAAAATTTGTATGGAAAATATGTAACTACGACAAACGCAAAAATATCAAAGAGTAAGGCAAAAAATTGTATATTTACTTATGCACTTTCTACAGTTATTCATAGTCCATATTATAATTAATCAGCGCGATATTCAGAAAGAAAGTATTCAACCCATATGATCCAAGAATTTGATTTTAGTTATAAACTGGTTATATATAGGTTATTCATTGGGTATATATTAGTTAAAAAACGGTATATTGGTTATAATAACGGCGGAAGCAGAAAGTTATAGGCTACACACATGTTATATGATATAGTGAATCGAAAACAATAAAAACCCCAAATTCCGGTTTTTTTTTGATGATAATTTAATTTGCATTTTAGGTGACGATTTCAAACATTTGAAAATATATTAAAATGGTTAAAATCAACTAAGTTTAAGGAGGCAGTTTGAGTTAATTAGAGATGGGATATTACTTTTAAGCTTAAACAATATCCAACGATAGGAAATTTCAAACTACAATAATACATAAATTAAGGCTGTGCCCAGTTCCTTGTTGTAAATCAGTACGCTTGCTTCAGTCTGAGTCGACTTAAGCTCTTTCAGTCTGAGTCGACTTAAGCTCTTTCAGTAGACGCCACATATATAATATATAATATGTTCTAGGTATGCCCGTTCATGGGAAGTCATTAAATCATTTGTTATGTCACACGGCAAATCACATTCAAATTGTTTGTGTATGTACATGTTAGTGGGTTGGTAATCATTTGCTATCAGTGCTGATGATGACATTGTTGACAGTCAGCGATGACACCGTCGGTTTCTTTTACATCATTTCCCTATTGGCTGACATTTTGGTTATTTTATTGGTGCGTGTTTGTTGGCAATTTTCTTGGCACGCAACCCAACCTACCGACAGCTGTCTCAGACCTGGCAACCAGCTATCGATTTGGTGTAAATTTCGTACAAATTCGCCTGCTTGACTAAAGCTGAAAGCTTCCATATATATTCAGCAAGTTTACGTGCTTCCCTTTTTGTGAGGTTATAGGCAAACTTACTGCTTTACATTCATTAAATTGTAACGAGATATAGGATATGGTAGTCCCAGGAAATTAGGTAGACTCAAAAGGAATAGTTATGCTCTCCTGCATATTTGTCTTCCGGCATTAATACTCTCCTAGTAATTATTAAAGCTTAAACTTTAGAAAGCTCTAAGTAATTCAACAAGGAATGATTTTCAATGGAGGCAAAAATAGGTACAGAAATAGTTTCATATTTCATATAATTTCTGCCGGGCCATTAGATTTTACCTAGAGTACTTCGGAAGGTTAGAACTCATAGCTCTTTGTGGGGAATGCTACCCTGATTATGCCTTAGATTTTCTGTTTTTTGCATATATCTTAACCGAATCTAATCAGACCAAACCCAAACTTCTTCGTAAAAAGTGTGACGAGAATACGAGGGTTCGTTAACGAAAGTGTGTCCTCCTCAAAGTTTAAGACTTCGATATCCGCCGTTAAAAAATGGATATTGATAAGAAATCAATATTTCACTTTAAATTTTGTTGCTGAAATTTATTATTGCCGTTATTTCCTTTTATTTCGTTGATTTTACGACCGAAGACACTAATCGCTCGCGGCTAGAGGTGTATACTCGGCTGCTGTTGACAGGTGAATGAGAAGTTTGAGTTTTATGAGTTGCGAACACAATTTGATTACGACTAATTGACACACGCCAACGGAACATTATGCTTAGTTGTATATTTTATTGATTGAGAAACGTGAGAACGTCAAATGAATACGAAGAGGAGCGGAAGAAGGTTACAACATTTTATTTTTGATTACGACACGCCAGCGAATGAGTGAATCAGCAAGGTTCGTTTGCATTTCTAAAAAGTGATTTAACGCGGTTATAAGAGAGGCAGGGTTGCACGTGGTAAGCTTCGTGATAGAATGTTAAGTAGTGAAAGCGATGAAGCGTGGGAGTTGATGATCCTTAAGTAAATCAGTTGAGTTGTACTATTGGAATCGTTAAGTCTTGGGTGCCATATTATATGTTTTGATTTTTGCCTTTGCTCAACCTCCTATTGGGATTGTTAGTGCTTAATTTGTTTGCAATATTTTAAAGGAACTGCTTTCGTCTAATGTTAAGATCATTTTGCTGTGTAATAACTCGATCCCTTCCAACAACAGGCGAGAGTCAAGTAGTCAATCCTGTTCACTTCATATTCACGACGACAGCGCTTCAGACGTTCGTCTGTAGCCAGGCTCCCTTTTCTACCTAGACTTTCCAATAGAGTGAAGGTCTTTTTCTTCCTCTGCTTCACCTGCACCCTCTCTTGAATACTCTGGAGTTGGAGTATTTTCATCCATTCGTCAATGTCGTCGGTTAATTCGTACAGCTCATCGTTCCATCGACTGCGGTATTCGCCGTTACAATGCGCAAAATACCATAAATCTTCCGCGGAACCTTTCTCTCGAAAACTTTTTAACGCTGATCATCAGGTTTTTTGTCCATGCCTCTCCCCTATATAGTCGGACGGGGATGATGCGATTTGTGGAGTTCGGTCTTTGTTCGTAGGGAGAGGACTTTACTTCTCAATTGCTTATTCAGTCCGAAGTGGCACCTGTTGGCAAGAGTTATTTTGCGTTGGATTTCGAGGCGGACGTTGTTGTTTTTGTTAATATGTTGGTTCCAAGATACATGAAATTATCCACGACTTCGAAGTTATGACTATCAACAGTAACCTGAGAGCCAAGTCGCGAGTTTGAAAACTGTTTGTTTGACGACAGGGATATTTCGTCTTGTCCTCGTTCACAACAATGATATCAATATCATCGGCGTACGCCAGAAGCTGTATACTCTTATAGAAGATGGTCTCTTCTCTCTTTAGTTCGGCATCTCGGATTATTTTTCTCTAGCAGTAGATTGAAGAAGTCGTACGATAGGGAGTCGCCTTGCCTGAAACCTCGGTTAGTATCGAACGGCTCAGAGAGGTTCTTCTCGATCTTGATAGATCTTTTGGTATTTTGCTATTGTTCAACGTCAGGTTACACAGACGTATTAGTGTTGCAGTGACACAATACCGGCATAAAGGCAGCTCCTTTTCGTGCTGTCAAATCGACGAAGAGGTGGTGTGTGTCGATCCTCTTTTCATGAGATCCCACCAGTTTCTTGAGATGGGCTTTAAATCCTTTTCACTACTGAGATAATATTCATTAATTTACTTCGTGGCTCTATGACGCTTTAATATTCTATATGAAACCAAAGGATTAGAAATTGCTCATCTTTTCTGGCAACTGCTGCAAGCGCCAACACTAGTTCCGTTACTCGGTTGCCGTGGCTAAACACAATTTGCAACTTGCAAACCAATTTGTTAATTACATTACCAGTATATTTATTGTCTGCTCATATGCGTTGCTGCTGCTGTTGTTGTAGTTTTTGTTTGTTCTCGCCACAGTTGGGAAATGGTGTCGGCTTGCTTAACCCTGCTGAACTGACTTTGTCTGCCGAGATATTTGCTCACATTGCCATGATACGCAGGCGAGAGTGCAAGCGCATATACAAACATACATACTAAATGCATTCTCGTATATATGTGTGTGTGTGTGCTGTGTTGCGTTTCTGCAGCACACTTATCAATTATCGCTCTAAGTGACTTCTTGGGTAGCCACGGCTGGGCTGGTGCTGGGCTAACTAACTCTGCTTCTGCTGGCTCTGCTGCTTTTCAACACCATATCGCCCAAGTTGTTGCTGTTAATTAGTTTAAAACAGACAATATCTCCGGGTGAAAAAAGGATAACAAAGGAATTTGTCTGAATGAAGCCTCGAAGGCGCTGCATTGGTGGCCAAAACCGACTGTGTGCTGATATCCGGGTTGCTCAATGTTTGTTGTTATTGTTTTTGTTGTTGACTAACATTACGGGTGTTCCACAGCGCCGACTGCAGGCATGCATACACACTCATACATACATAATATGTATAAGCAAGCATATTTTGGCCCATTGGTCTATGGTGTTTTGTCGTTTACCGACTGAGGTCGTAGCTATGATGTGCATGTGTGAGTGTATGTGTGTGTGTGAGTGTGACTGCTGCCTGCCGGCTTTGGAATTCGTTTGAGCGCACGTTCGAGGCAACTCGCTGTGTTGCATGTAGGCTTACTCATATATGGCCATGTATGTGGCGGTAAATATGTGCTTGTATGTGTATGGTTGACTTGCGACTCTGCCATGTCCTCTGTCCATTGATTCCGGTTTGTGTCTCGTTCTTTTAAATGCATTCGTTTTGGGTCAGTTTCTTTGCTTTTTAACGAGTTCATTCAAATGCGCTTTTTGTTGTTGCACACATCGTGGGTGTGTGTGTGTGCATGCAGTTGTTGTGGCAACATGCTGACACCACCCGCGGGGTTGTTTTCTTTCTGGCTTCTCCCATATTGCTGCCTGCCCACAGTGTGTGGCTGTGTGAGTGGCAAATGGGTAAATGACAATCGAATGCCTTACAACATTAAGTTATCAAAAGGCGACTTGCCGCCGATAAATGAAAGGTCAAAATATATAAAAAACATACAAAAATCACATTCACTCACACACACGCACATATACATATATATATATGCACTCAAAAGCGGTTCCCACTGCTTTGTTTGTGTTTCAACATATTTCTCAGTGGCAGCTCGGAGTTCTTCGCTTTGCGTGGTAAATATATTTACAAATCTTAATTATCTTCGCTTGGCGCACTTTTAGCGTGGAATTGTAAAAGAGAGATGTTAGTTAAAACGCTCGGATATTTTCGCACATTCCATTGATCCACTTATCTGCTTGCGGGTCCGTCGTGCGGCACTCGTGTAATGTGTCACATTCTTCGGCTATTAAATGTGTGCGCTTAGATTAGAGAGGAGCAGCACTTTAATTGGTTTTTGGGTGGGCAATAATTTATCTATGTGTGTGTGTGTGTACACGAGGCAGAACTAATTTGTAGATACACGAAGGTAAATCGCCGTGTAAGCGAAATGACTCAGTTTGTTGTTAAACACGTTTAAGTGCTATGTAGATTACTTGTATTCGGAAATGTGTGCGTCTCAAAATTTATTTTGTTTCAAACGAAAAAGAAGTTTTATGACACTGATACTTTACGATTGGAAGACTATATCCCTAGAACGCTACGATTTTTCGTGCGTGTGTAGTTGGAATTTCAGGACGAGTTCTCTGGTTAATTCTTTGTTATTATTGTTTAAGGTTTGTTATGAAGATTGTTTTGCCGGAATGCGGAATTTCAAATCTGTCAATGGTGCGTATGGCGAAAGCATTTTATTTTTCAAATGAAAACCAGAAGTATAATTAAAAAAAGAACAAGAAAAAATTTTAACTTCAGTTACACCGAAGCAATAATAGCCGTCCGAAATACAAAATATTCCTTTACATTAACTTTGATCACTCAGTTTGTATGACAGATATATGTGACCTGGTCAAAAAAAAAAAATGAATTTTTTGACACCTAAGCCCCCTTTCTAAACAGGCTATATATTTTGAAGAATTTCTTCCGATATTATACAGCTATATGTATAAGTACCAAAAATTTCCGATTTTTAACAAATTTAATACTTAAATACATCTCGTCAAATAAAAAGTTTTTCTTCTAAGCACTTGACTCCGATCGTTCAGTTTGACCAGTAGCTATATGCTTTAGTAGTGTAATATCGACGAACAAGGCAACTGAGTAGTTTGTTGGGGAGAAAAGGACGTTTGTAAAATTGGTAATCTAGTGCCGGATTAGCCAAGCAGTAAGAGTAGAAAATGCTACGGGCTCCGCTTTCAAACTGGCCGTAATTAAAATAATATCAATTTAGATGGAGCGTAAAATATCCTTGCATGCTATAAATGCGAAGCGCTTAGGCTATGCTTCACTTCCACCTGAAAATCTAAAACTCGATTTCGTCACGTTAAATCGTAAAAATAAGCAGGCATTTTACGAACTTTTTAACTTTAATGTTCTAATATTTAATTATAAATATTATAATCGATATATTTAGACTAGTATCTATACTAGATACATTTCTATCCTTCAAGCGTCCAGATTATTATTTATTTTTATTAATATCCATTAATTTTTATATCAAAATAAAGTAAAATTTCTGCCGAATAACGCTATTGTGAATTCTTACTAATTAAATAAATATTTTCATAAAATAAAATAAAAAGAAAATCATTATCGAATATCTCTAGATTTTGTATGCTTCATGCCGTCAAAAGAAAATAAATATTAGGGCGCCCGAGCTGATGCTACGAAGGCACTTTTATGTGGTTTTATCACTATTAAGAAAGTATTGGAAGCCATTTTCAATAACGTGGGATCCAAAAGCGGAGTGCCGTAATAAAACTTACGAACTACTTTCAACGATGAATAAGTTAGAAACGGGAATAATGACAATTACGTGGACGAAGTCCTAGAAAGCTTGCAAGTGACTAGTGTTTCGCTGCAGTCGTCTGATCAAGACCTTTAATAAAGGGATACGCCCTTTATGAATCATTATATGGCTACGTCCAAAAATGATATTTTTTCAGATATTGAGATAAGAGTCAAAGATCTAACCTACTGTGAAGAATACCAGCAACAGACATCACGATGAATCAAGCGAAATACAAAGTACGACCATTTCAGCGGCTCTACTACATTCGACCATTTTGTTGAAAATCAAACACCTGGACAACGTTTCGAATTTGAGGTGTTTATTGTCGTTATTGATAAGGCTGTCTGCTTTAACTAAACATATAAAAGCATATCATAAAATTACTAGTGTTTTTAAAGTATTTCGACAGAAAAAATCTCTTACAATAGAAGAGATTTTGGAAAAATCCTCTAGTATGGTCGGTGCTTACGAAGATGATTTGGAGAACAGCCTAGGCGGCGAATTAGGGCAGTTCGCCGAGCTGCTGAAAACAGATGTGGCTACCGTTGTTGACAGCAAGAAACAGGAGCCTCTGGAACAGCAATATTATAAACTTTTATTAAATAATTCTTTAGAATCGTGTGTCCCAAACTTAGAAATTACTTTGCGAATTTACTTATTTCTCATGATCACTAACTGCAGTGGCGAACGTTCTTTTTCAACATTAAACATGAATTAAGGCAAAAGAACGTCTTAATCATCTCACTTTGTTGAATATAGAGCATGACTTGCTTAAAGAAGTCGATATTGCTCTAAATGTACCTATAATAAATCCACAAAAGTTTATTTGTAACAATTTTGTTTTATTTAGTACCCTAAACTTGAGAACCTATAGCAAACCAAGGACCCCTTGACAGAATTTGCTACAGGCCCCGCACTAGTTTAATCCGTCACTGCACAGATCGATAACTCAAAAATTCGCGTTTATACAGACTGGAGGACCGACAGTCAGATAAACGGGCATATCTAACTGGACTCAGCTCGAAATAATTATAAAAATATTGGGTAGTCCAAAAAGAATTAAATTCGGAGAAGTTGAAAAAAAGTTACAGGTGTTCAAAACTGAGTGAAAATAACGAAGAAATTTGCTATATCTTGAAATTTTTGTTTAAAAAATGGAAAATGCAAAACACCAATGAAGATAAAAAAATATTTAGGATCTTTTTGGTTAGAGAATCTCAAATCCTTTTGTACGATCGAAGTTCAGTTTATCTACACATAGCTCTGATTGTAGAATCTCAAGAAAGTCAGCAAATATTTCAAATCTCCACGGAAACCAACCGACAAAGAAATTATGCGTTTAAAAAATAAAAGGAATGCATCATATTGCGTATTTGTGGCTCAAAATCTGTTATAATCAGTCCGTTCGAGGACAGTCAATGATTTTAAAATGGTAGCAATTCTCAAAATTGTTTATAAAATGTTGAAAATATCGGTTCAATGAATTCTAAGGATTTCAAAGAGAGGTGGCTCAAAATCTGTTATAATCAATCCGTTCGAGGACAGTCAATGATTTTAAACTGGTAGCACCTTTCAAAATTGTTTATAAAATGTTGAAAATTTCGGTTCAATGAATTCTAAGGATTTCAAAGAGAGGTGACATTCTGAGCGCGTGAATTTAAATAAGAGTTTACAACCGCCGACTGTAACAAAGTGACAACTCCGAACACATGAAAACAAGAACACATCATAAACGAAAACCCAAACAAAATATATGTGCGTACATAAGCCTATATGTGTATCAAGCATGAAATTTGGCCAACACGGCGGCAGGTGGCATTTCGCCGTTGGCTATCGGCGTGTCGGCGTGCAGTGAGCGGCGAGTGGCAAGTGATCAAACTTCGGCCAATATTCGCATCAGCTGCGAGAAACAGCTCCAGTTGCCGTGATTCATGCGTGATGCCATTGATTATGCGCAATTTCGTGTGTGTGGATCAGGCATTTAGGCTGGGCGCTTTGTTATTTGTGAGGTTTTAGTGGTCGGTTGCACCTGCCATTCGCAGAAATCGCCACCGCTTATGATAAAGGCTGCATTCGCAATTCGGTTGCGCGCCCAAAAAACCTCTTTGTCATTCATATGTGTTTGTATGCATGTAACAGCACGCCAGTTTATAGATATAAATGTATGTATATATGTAATTGTGGTTGAGTGCACATAAATGCCAACTGGCCGAGATTGGCAGACATGGCAGGACTTTGCTGCACATGAGTTTTGTAAAATGATCTGTGTTTCTGTTATTGCGGTTTTGCTGCAACTGAATATTCACATATGTATGTTTATATGCATGTGTTTGTTGCAATAAATATTTTACAGAATTCTGACAAACACAATTGTTGTGGAATTTTCGGCATTTCGTTTAAAGATTGACTTACACTTCGCTCGAAATGCCTTTAGCAATCTTAAAACTTTTGATAAAATGTCATAGCAAGATATTCCGCTTGTAATTGATTAAGTAATCGTTTAAGTAAATTACGTAAGGATTTCTTTTAAAAATCAAACTTTTTGAAAACGTCATTATTAAAGTCAAAGTCGGACAAGTGCTTTCTTCGAATATTCATATTTGAGCCCTTATAGCTTTGCGAGCAAAAAAATCGATTTTGTCGCACAGTGTTATCAAATCGCTCCTGCGTCGAGGGTAAAAATATTTCTCTAATAATACGAAATTATGATGTAAACGCACAGTACAACGCGTGATTACAAATTATTTAGATTTAAATATTATTTACGCCAATTTAAATGTGCACACATACACTCACACACATGCGTGTATTACAAACTGATTTATTGCATATGACAGATATGCATTTGATAATAAAATGGAATCCATTAATTTGCAATGCCCAAAATGAAAATTACCAAAAGCTTTTAGGCAGCATTTCGACGAATAAACATGTGTTCGCCTGTGAATGATAAATATAAATAGATCCACATGCATAAGTAATAATATTAAATAATGAAAATTCAGTTAAATGCAATGAACAGCATTTAAATATTATTATAATACGAAATCCGATTAATGGATAGCAACGAAAGTGTCGGCTATTTAATATTTCGTTGCTTTACTAATAGAGGGTGTTCCTTTTAGAGTTCATCTACTTTTTTAAAGAAAAAAACACAGAAACTTCAAATTTAATGGGAACCGCTCATTATCTTTCAAAAGAACATTCTTTGGCATTTATTTTTTTTAAAGTTATCTTTTTCAAATTTCTTTTAAAAATCAGACTACGTCTCAGATAGCTCATCCATTGAGTCCAATTTTCCAGGAATCGTTCGAGCATTTCGACTGGTAACTGGCGAATGACTCGCGTTTATGTTTTGCTCCAACGCCTGATTCAAAGCAGGATTGCTTAAGACTTTACATATCCCCACTGGAAACAATCTAATGGTATGATATCACACGATCGTGGTGGCCAATCGACTGGTCCAAAAGGTGAAATTATCTGCTATCCGAAGTGTTCTCTCAATAAATCCGTTGTTTGATGCGATGTGTGGACGAGTGGCGCCGTCTTGTTGAAATCAAATGTTGACGAGATCACGAGCTTCAATTTCAGGCATCAAACAGTCGTGACCGTCACGATTTTTGAAGAAATATGAATCGATGATTATACCGCCCCTCAACGGCTCTCATCGCTGAACAAAATTTGGTTCGAAAACAATGGATCTTCTTGGAACATTTCAAAACGCTTCATAGAGCGATGCGATGTCGCTTGGGAAGGTCGAGCGGGTTCAGTTCTTACACAAGCTGTGATTTTTACGCTTTAAATTCAAAATCTTAACATAAAATGCGTCAAGTCGAGTCAGTCGCCAGTCTTCGAGCACACTCTCAGCTACGACTGCTATATTTTCTTTACTGCGTGCTGGACGTGGTCTATTCGGTCGAATATTATCCAATAATGAATGCTGGGTCTTAAGATGTTGTTGCGAACAAGACGGCAAAAAAGGCTATAGAAGTAGTACTTTTACTTGGTTCACCCGTTATATGTAGATGCCTTTAGTCGCTGATTTGTTCAGTGTTTTGGGTTGGGTTAAGTTTCTAATTATGTGGAAGACTCTCTTTATCCTAAGCTATATTGCACCAAAAAATAGGTGGAATAACTGTCGAACTCTTCGCGGTTGTTTTGGAGGTTACAGAAGCAAGATATTCTAAACGTTCGTCGTGGAAAGATTGCGCACCTCATTATTATTCGTGGCATCAGTTATCGCATCTTTCCAGTGGTGTGACTAACAAAATTTTGTAAAAATGTTTATTGACTTTATCGATTGAAACTAGCAGACATTTATTGAGTTAAAACTGCGTCTCCTGAATAATTGTCAAACAAATCTAATGAGGTGGAATCGATTTTGAAGAAGCTATCTTTACGCGGCAGTGATTTTATGTGAATCAGTTCAATTGAGAAATCATATATGAAAAAAGTGAGTAAAAAAGATGAGTCATGTGTATAAGTTCACGCAAGTGAGGAAAGCTCTCTGAGCGCTATTCACTTAGTAGTGGCCAGAAACGACTCTTTTACATACGGTTGAAGTAGCGACTTCCGGTCTTAGACTAAGTATCTTTTTGGTAACAAAAAAAACATCTGTTTGAAGCCGAGCTAAAGTGAGAAGGCGAACCATCCTTCCCCAGGATTATGCCCTGGGTTTGGGACCCGCCACGTAAAAAACGCTCCCAATGAAAAGGATAACCGGGTCGAAGTTCTGCTTTCTCCAGACTAGGTAAGAAAGCGAAACAATGGGTATGGTAGTGAGAGAGAGCAAGACGAAATATCTCCTGTCATCAAATAAACAGTCGTCGCCCTCGCAACTTGGCGCCCCCGTCACTGTGGAACTATCATGAACACCAACAAAAACGTCAGGCTTGAAAAATAACTTAGGATAACTCTTGCCAGCAGGTGCTACTTTGAATTGAGTGGGCAATTAAAAAGTAAAGTCCTCTTCTGACGAACAAAGACCAAACTCTACAAGCTCCTCATCATTCCCTTGCCCTGCTGTAGGTAGCGGAGGCATATACAGTGACATCATCGGCCTTAGGAGTGTTCGAAAGAAAAGTTTTTCGAAAGATTTATGGTCCTTTGCGCATTTGCAACGACGAATACCACAGTCGATGGAACGAAGAGTTGTACGAGACATACGGCGACATTGACATAGTTCAACGAATTAAGAGACAGTGGCTACGCTGGCCAGCTCATGTTGTCCGAATGGATGAAAATACTCCAGCTCTGAAAATATTTCAGTACCCGCCGGCGAAGCAGAGGAAGAGGTGGACCTCCACTGCGTTGGAAAGACCAGGTGGAAAAGAACCTGCCTATACTTGGAATGGAGATCGAAGCCAAACAGCGAAAGTGAAGAACCACTGGCTCGCTTTGGTGAACGCGGCTATTGTAGAATGTCACCAAGACCAAAGAGGAACCAATTAAGTGTCGATACTGTTCTTAGTTATATTCCCAATTTTACGACTAACGTTTTCAGTGCAATTATTAGGCAATATGCTTCTAAAAGCTTCAAAAAGTTATGGTTTCAATCTCCTGAAGAGATATTAAATATTTTATCGTAATGTTTTTTTGTTTTCAAATGATCTATGACGGATTTTCGAGCGATCGTTGACTGTCGTCCAACTGTTTTCCATTGTATTTCGATGCCGTAAAATACTTACAGCACTCCGAGCATGATTTTTCAAAGTTTTAACATTTTATTAGACAAACCCACTGTGCGGTTTCGCGTCAAAATATCGGAGCAAGACACGGCTACCGAAACTTTAACGCATTCAAAGCAATAGCACGTAAATTAACACTACTAAGGTCTTTGCGAAAGAGAGAGATGAACGATGGATGGGCTTACGAGAGCTTTTCGTTCGAATGGGAGCTTTAACAGAAATATTTGTTAGCGTTGCTGGGTAATTAACCGGTGATTTAACCGATGGACGGCTTACAGAGATACTTACAGCTGCCGCTAGTTGCTAGTACATATACAAGTAAGAGAGTGTGGTAAATAAAAATAAATAAAAAGTCATTTGGATGTAATTTTGTTTTAAACATTTAATTTTTTTATTAATTCCTTTTGTTGCTGCTGACGGGTGCGCACACGTTTTTGAAAAATGCATTCTTTTCACTTTCGGTTTCTGTTTCTGTTTCTATTTCGTTTTCGATTTTGGTTTTTGTGATTTGTGTTTTGTCATTATTATTGTTGTTGTTTTTTCCAAAATGCATACAATTTTCGCATATATATATAATTAAGTATATAATTTCGGTGTTTGTGTTCTGGTTGAATATTTGACAGTACCGTTACAAAGAGTTGCCATACATATGCATATTTTGTTTTCGTAACAAGAAATTATGTTTACAGTTCTTTTCGTTTTTTGTTTTTTGTTTTTGGTTATTGTAATTGCAGGACAATACATACATATATATTTAGTTTATAGATTACAAGTGTAATTTGTTGGGATTTCTATTTGGCATTGCATTTTCATATTGAAAATAAATAAATAAGTTTCAATATTGAGCAGCATCGACTCAATGGCTTGGTGGTGGTGGAGGTGTTCATGCATGCAATATACATATTTACACATATGCACATACACACACACCGGTGACGACGGTGACTGAATGTGAGTAATTTTTTGTAGTTGAATTTCATAATTACATTTGATTAACGGTTATTTAATATTGATTTTACTTTACGCTTTTGGACATTTACAAATAGTTGTGTGTGTGTGTGTTTACTGGACGTAATTGGCAGCATGTGTATGTGTGTGTCGGTTAATTAGTGTATGACTCTTTGCTTTTGTGTTTGTTAATGTAATTTTCAGCAGTTTTCAGACGGAAACTAATATAATTAAAAACTTTTTGGAATTTGTGCACCTGACTGTTCTGCTTTTTATTGTTGTAGAAAATGTTGTGTGAGCCAAGTTCACTGTTATGCAGTTCTGCTCTAATCCTCGGACGTTTAGTGTTATTATTGTAATGTATTTTTTGATTTTTTTTTGTTTTTGCTTTCGTTAGTTTCTGATTTTTTGTTTTCTCTTTGGTTCATTTGTGAGTGCTCGTTACGAATAATTCTTCTTTTTTGCTTTGTTTAGATATACTTTTCGCTTCAGTTTTATTAACGGCGCTTATATTGCTAGTACATTATATATCATGTATATCTATTTATTACAATTCTTGTTTTTAACTACATAAATTGGATGCGAAAACACTGTGAGTTTAATTTAAATGTGAATTTTAACTTAACGTTAGGGTTGCCGTAAGGAAAAACATATTTCGCAATTCTAAACTAGTTAGAAAACGCTATTAAATACTAAAAAAATAATCTCTCAACAAATATTTTAATTATGTATAAGCATATGTACAGTTGTAACGATTTTACAGTTATGTATATCTATAAAGGTATTGATTTTTCTCGCTCTTCTTTTTCTCTTTCGACAATGCAGGCGGCAACGAGAGCACGGAAGTGCTTTAACAAGCGTGAAACCGAAATATTTGGAACTATTTTGGCGAAATCAAAGTGGAAAAAATTGAAATTTATTTTGATTTAATTTAATTTTTCATTTTGAATTTTTTTTTTCAAGTTTAATTTTTTTTTTAATTTGAAATTTTGAAGTTTTTTTTTTTCAATTTTGAATTTTTTTTTAAATGTGAATTTTGTTCTATTTTGAATTTCTCTCATTTTGATTTTTTTTTTTAAATTTGAAATGTTTTTTTAAAATTTTAAATTTGTTTTTTTTTCAAATTTGAAAATTTGTTTTTTTTTTTCAAATTTGAAATTTTTTTTTCGAATATTTTTTTCAAAATTGATTTTTTTTCAATTTTGATTTTTTTTTTCAAATTTGAATTTTTTTCAATTTGAAAATTTTTTTTCAAATGCAATTTTTTTTTATTTGAAAATATTTTTCTTTTGTCTTCCAAGCATTTTTTAACGAATTTTCCACTTTTTTCCCGCTCGTTTACAACTTGCGACCTTCCGCTTGCCCATTGCCGCCTGCATTTTCGCTTGTATTTGCTATTTATTATTTCGTTTTGGTTGACTAGTGCGTTAGTTTGTGAAAATGCGACAGCTTCGCATTCACTTACATATGTATGTATGTGTGTGTGTGTGTTTTTTGCGGGGGTAACGAGGACTTATCTAACCTTTTCGGCGTTTAGTATGTACAGACAACAAAGAATGCGCTCTAACCGCATTGCTACTATTTGGTTGTGTGACCCGATTGTGCATTGATGCCTACAATATAATTACGTAATATAAATTTAAATTAAATAAATAAATGTTTTTTACACTGCTTAATGTTACAATTAATTTTCGTTCAAGCGTACTTGAATTTACACGCGCTTGTGTTTGTGTGTGGGTGTGGCCACACAATGTTTGTTTGTGTGTGTGTGTTTATCTTTTTTATTTTCAAAATTAATTCAGTCTTTGGTATTATCACAACATTTGTTCATACGATTTGGGGTTTTATTTGCGTTCCATGCAAAAGATATTTAAATAAATTGAAAAAAATAAATTAAACAAGAACAGCAACGACGAAAAAATATAGTTAAATAGTAACAAATAAATAAATGTGGCTAACAGAAATGCGTGAATTTGAGCTGCGAGTGTGTGTAAGTTAAGCCGATATTTTTCGAAAATTTTCGCTTCATATTTTTGCTACGAACGCTTCTTGGTTCGCGGCAATTTCGACTTTATTGTGCGCTTCAACGCTCACTTCGCACCAGCAGCGGCTTTATGGTGCCACAGAGTTGCCACTCCGCGCTCAAATTTGCACGCATTTATATTGTTCTCGCATAAATTCTCTCACTTAACTGTTCGACGCAAACAGACTTTTTACGACACACCCAAATCGTACAACAACTGCTGTGCCACAACTTCGCTGCGCTCCTCCACCAGCTGCCCGGTCATCGTGTTGATCAGATTGAAGACAATGGCGAAGACGGTGAAGGCGCTGTAGACACCCAGCGCCAGCCACCAGATGAGATTCTCATAGGCGCGATGCTCGAAATTCTTCAGCACCAGCAGACCGATGGTGAAGCCCGCCAACGCGCCGGTCATGTGTGCCACATACGACACTGGCGGCGGATCGATGTTCGGCCAGGTGTGCTCAAGCGGCGTGGGCTTGGTCACACCCTCGTCGTCCAGATATTGTGAATACAATGCATATCCCAGATCGCAAGATACTGCAAGAGAGGAGAAGAGCAAAAGCGAATGGTGTGAACATTAGTACAAATTACAACTTTGTTTATCCAAAGCAAATGTTACGCAGAGATTACGCAACAAAAAAGAAACAAAAAAAAAGGAGAACAAAAACAAAAAAAGAAACAAAAATAAAAACAACAAAATAATCTACCAAAATGCACGCGGCGTGAAAGCGTAACGAAATGTGTTTACTTTGCGCCCACATAGAATGAGGTCAAATCATATCACCGCCGATTAGGCTAGCACTCAAACACCTTTCAACGCCGCACTCGCGCGCCGCGCGTAAACAAACCAAAATCGAAATCAAAATCAAAACGTAATGGCAATGGAAATCAAGTAAAACTTACCAAATATCAGCACCGACAGCAACTGCGCCACCGCGTAGCGCATCTGCCTGTAGTTGAGCGTAATGTTGGCCAAGTGTGCGGCGAGCATTGCGTATACGCCACCGCTGGCGCCCACCAAGTACACCTCCGAGTCGACGACGCTCGTGCCCAGCGAGCCGGCGAACACGCCCGCACAGTAAATAATGCCTATACGCGCCGAGCCGTGCATCACCTCCAGCGGTATGCCGTAGAAGAGTTGGATGACAACGTTGAAGCCCAGGTGGAACCAATTGGCATGCAGGAACATGTAGGAGAGGAAGCGCCACACCTGCAGACGACGATCGGGCCGGTAAATGAACACCGAGTCGGAGGCGATGGGCATGTGTGGAATGAGTTCGCGTGTGGCCTCCGTGCCCGGTACGGTGGCGGAGTCGTATGCGAAAATTGCGACCTGCAAAAGAGAAAAAAATTGAATCATTAGTATGTTGGTTGAAGAATGAAGGTGTATTCGATTTTATAGTAAATAAAAATATTAAATAATATTTATTATGTATTTTTAAAGTACTGCCCTGACTTCATTTCGTTCAAAAGGTAAGTTTTTTCAATTTTTTTGCTCTTTATCTTTAGCATTTTCTCTGCCAAGAAGGTCAAGCTTTGCAATTCGTGCGCGCAACTGCATTCTGCCAGCGTCTGGCAACGCTCACAGCAGCTTTGTTCGGAAATGTGGCTGCTGATTAAAATGTCAGCCAAAAGTCAGCTTATTATAACGGCATCTGTGTGGCTAATAAATGTTGCTGCAGGTGGACTTGGAATTCATTTAGCGCTGGCCGAAAGTCGCCATAAATTTTCTGCGCTTTGTGCAGTCACGTGCAATAAATGCGGGAAATTCAATGAAAATGCGGAAAAAAAATCTTTGAAAATTGAAATTATTTTCAACAATTTTGTTTTTGTATTTGTTAGTTGCATTTCTCATTGCCAGATAAAAATTGAAACATTTAAAAGAACATATTTCTTCATGAAACTAAACTTTCCCAGATAGTTGAACAAATGCAGAAGCATACTTTCAGGCGACTTGTCTTTGCTTCGGTGTGGGCGCAAGCATTAAAATAGGTGAAAGACGCTGGCGTATTGCCTTGTGTGCGGAGAAGCAAACTCAAATGGCTGAAGTGGAGTGGTTGTCATAAAAATCTCGAATCGCTTGTGGAAGTTGCAAAGAAATGGCCGCAGCGCGGGGCAATGGCAGTGCGCAACGGCAATTGCTGCCACAACAATGTTAATAAAAAGGATAATTTTTATATACACGAGAGTTGTTGCTTGGCATGTGGAAACTACATAAAACACACCCACACACACACACACACACACACACATGTAAGCGCATACACTTGTAAGAGTGGCCATAAAGAGCGAGACAATGCTTTACTTTGCATGTGCATGTGTATGTGTACGAAATATGTTTAGACCGCGGGGAAGTGGTAGTGGTAAAAACAGCAAACCCAATTGAGTCCAAATATTCGTTGGGACCTAACTGTAAAAAGTTTGAAAATTTTTTTGTCCCACACACACACACACGCTCATACTCATGCATGTATTACTTTTTATGTCACTGATTTTTACTGCTGTTTGCCGCTCCCTGTTCACTTTGCTGTTTATTTGCAGTTGTTTTTGTTTTTGTTTTTGTTTTTGTGCTTGTTGTTGTTTTCGCGTTTCCAATTTCTAGTTAGTCAAGTCTGTCATGCATGCCGCTTCTTGCTGTACGCTTCGATTTTGGCATATTCTGAAAGGTCCTTCCGCTTCTATTGTGCTTTTCATTGTCCTGGCAATAGCAAAAACACAAACGACAACAACAACAAAAGCACACTCGGCGTATTGTGAAATGAAACAAAGAAGTTTCGGAAGTATAGCGAAATAAAATGAAAAATGGCAGCGCATAAATTTCGCATATAAAAACCAGCAGCAACAACAACAAGAGCAACAACTAGACTCGAGTCCAAAGCGGCATTGCGCCTGCAAACAAAAACACAAATATAGTACTGGCAAACAGGCAAACGTGAGCGCTTTTTTTGCGTCTTGCGCCAACAATGTTGCACGCGCGTTGGTGTGCGTGTCCAGCGCCGTTGCCAATACAATGCGTTATGAAGTCACAACTTTGTCGCTATTAAAGCGCCAGTTAAATATTTTGTAGTGGTGGCGTTGTTTCCTTGCGTGCTGCCATCACGCTGCATGTGTGTGTGTGTGTGTGTGTGTTTGTGTTTGTGGCGGTGGTAGCACCGGGCAACCACTGTCAGCCAAGCAGGCAGACCGAATCGGACCAGACAATGTTTAATCGATTTTGGGGCGCCATGTGACTCGTGCGCCATCATTTTGCCCCAGCCGCCACAAATATTGGCTTGTTAGTCGCCGTTGTTGTTGTTGCTACTGTTGTTGTTGCTGCGCACCAGCTAGTTGTAGTGAAGTAAAAGTACTACTTCCGCTTTTGTGTTGTGCCACTTAACAGCGCCGCCGTTGCTGGTGTAACGGCATATTGATTTGTAGCCGTGGCGGCACTGCTAGCGTGTATGTGTGTGTGTGTGGGGGTATTTTTTGTGTATCTGTTTGATTTTTCTTGCGTTGTTGGCGCTGGCGTTATGCGCTGGTTTGTGGCAAAGCCAGCTTTTTTTGCTGGCAAAACACCGTTGCTTGATTAATTTCGTAATAAATTTTTGAGTGGCGCATATTCGATGATGATTTATTCAGCATTTAGCAGAAATCTAACTTTTTCAGCGCAAATTATTAATTTCACGCTGCCATTTTCGCGGAATTCACGGTGAAATATTTGAGAAAACATAAATAATGAAAATTATGCTTTGTTGTTGTTATTGTACATATTTAAAGTAGCGCTAATTTGCATAACATGAGTCATTAAAACTCGTTAAAAGCGAAAATTAGAATAGCAAATTTTAGCAAAAACCAATTCATTAATTTTTAAGTTCCAGAATTCCAACGAAACGCCGCGCCAATATCGAATATTCCACTTAATAATTGTTAAAAAATATTATGCAAATTTTACATGTAATTTCCAATAAATGCCCGCACTTCTAACAATAAACAGTAATCAATTTGAGTATTTAACAAATTGGAATGCCATGAATAATGGAGCGCAACATTGTTGAAAGCATTTGCATACAAACATACAAAGACATATATGAACATATCGTCGCTTAGTATGTAAAACAACGTATCATAAAAAAAAGAAATAAAAAATTGCTAACAGTTATAATAACCAATACATAACCAATACATAACCAATATATAACCATTTTATAACTGATATATAGCCATTTTATAACTAATATATAACTTTTAAATAACCGAAATTCAAATTTTGTTTCAATTGAGTGATTTTTATTATATCGTGTAAACTTTTGAAAAGTGATGTTACGTTATTTTGTATTTTAGGTGACCATATATTTGTTTTTGCGCAAAAAATTTGTGTTTTTGTGCGTTAAACGGCGTTTAAGTGGATAGTTTTTTGGCACGTTGGCTCAATCAATTTAATTATTTTTGTCAGAATTAGTATTTAATTACATTCAATTAATTTCAAATCTTGCGATTGCCGTTTCATATTTCATTAAGCAAAGCGCCAATAAATTGCGCGAGCGTTTGCCTTTTAATTTGATAATAGACACGGAAAATTTAAATTGCAAAGTTATGTGTGTATGAATTTGTTGCTAACTGCGAGCAATTGAAAAAATTTGCAACAACAACAACATCAAATATTTGCAAGCAATTTGCTTTCGCATAGAAAAGCGGAAATATGTGAGAATATATGCAAAAAATATTAAAAAAAAAACCACAACAAAATAGCGAGAAAAATTGGTCAAAGGCAGATCAAAACTATTTTGGATTACTTAAAAATATTTAATTGAAACGAATTAAAAGCAATTATTAAAGAAATATGTATATCGTCATCTAAACTGCAAAACAACGTATCGTTAAAAAATTGAAATTGGGTGTTTTTTGCTTACAGTTCACTACAACATATAACATATATGTAGGATACAATTTTTAGCTTTCGCTTTCGTACATAACCAAGATATAACCAATATATAACCATTTTATAACCAATATATAACTATTTCCTAACCAATATATAACCATTTTATAACCAAAACTCAAATTTTTAAATCAAAAATGTGATGTTACGCTAATTAGCATTTTAGGCGACGATATACATATAAATATATTTATATCGAGTACATACGAGCGCTATAGAAATTGTAAAAAAACTAAATAAATTCTTCATTTTCAATTTTGCTGCGAGAGCTGTTAAAGCAACTATTTGCTTCATTAGCGCTAACCTCAAAAATGCCGCGCACTCTGACAACTAGCTGCCTTATACTTATTAAATATTTGTTTGTTTTTTTTTGCATTGTTTGCATTTCTTTGCACGGTTTCTTTCGGTACTCACCTCAATGATGGAGATCGCCAGCATGAAGAACGGCCAGTGCAGCCGGTACTCGCTCTTCAAATAGCTCACTTCCGCATCCGCGTTGCAAGCGTATTTCGCCTTCTGCTGGTGTTGCTCCTGCTGCTGTTGTTGCTGCGATTTTGGCTGTTGTTGTTGTTGCGCCTTCTCCATATAGATGTGTTCGCCGTGTCGCGCACAGCAAGTGCTGCTCGTCGTGCTGCTGTCCGTGTCATAGGAGGAGGACGACGACGAAGATGACAACGACGACGACGAGAGGGCGGTTGATGGCGCTGGCGCGGGCGCCGTATCCGCGGGGCAGGAGTGCGCTGGCGCTGCCGGCATTGGAATGTCAATGATGGTCGCTTCAATGGCGGGCAATTCGTCGTTGTCCTCGTCGACAACAACAATGGTGCTGTGCTGTTGTTGCAGTTCGTGCTGTTCGACCGCAGCGAGTGCTGCGCTAGTTTGTTGTTGTTGTTGTTGCTGCTGTTCTGCTTGCTGTTGCCTTATTTGTGCTGCAAATTGCTCCATGTTTTTTTCGCTGCAACGGTTGTTGTTTTCGCTTTTGGTTTTTTGTTTTTATATATTACCAGCTTAGCTCTCCACTTCGGTGTGTGTGTGGCTTTGCTATGCTAGTAGTTGTTGTTGTTGCTTATAGTCTTTTGGCTTAACTTTCGCGTTGCGCTGCAAGTGTTGAAAGCGAAAAACTGTAAATGTTTGTTTATCACAATTTTTCACGTGTGTTGTTGGCGCCAGCGTTGAACTGGCGTGCTCCACTTTTCCAGTGTTGTCTTCTCGGCTCGCGCGCCTTTGTTTATCTGCCAGACGTTAATCCGCGCGGCGCTTGCATCTTTGTGTTGTGTTAAATTTGTTGCTGCAACTGGAAGAGAGGAGAAGAAGAACAAGAACAAAATCAGTTTTCAATATTTTCGAGGAGTGTGAGAAAAAAGTGTTCCAACAATAAACAATGGACAGACACACGCACACATAAAAGTTCTTATAAATGGTTTGTAAGCGTATTGGCTGTGTATGTATGTGTGCGAGTGTGGCTATTGTGTGGCCATTTCGCCACTTCCGTAGATGCAAGGAGGCCCATGCCATTTAGCGGTTCTTTCGCGGTTTCAGAAGCTTCAATCAGCGCCAACTCAGTAGCGCCAATCGTCAATATGGATAAACTGGCAGTTCTGCGAATCCATGTGAGTGTGTATGTATGTATGTGAGTGCATAAGATGCGGCGTTTCTGATACGCGAAGTTGTAACGCTTAAAATTTGAGGTCTTCAAATTAAATAAATGCTTAAAAATACTTAAAAAAAAATAAAAAAAAAATAATAAAAAAATAATTAAAAAAAAAAGAATTAGAAAAAATAAATTTAAAAAACGAAAAAAAAATTAAAAAAATTAGAAAAAAATTAATATAAAAAAAATAAAAAATACAAAACATAGTATTATCTTGAGTTTAGCTTTTTTGCATTTCGAAATTAACGAGAAAAATGTATTTTTTGTAAAATTCTTTAAATTCAAAGTACTGTTATTGTTATGTTGGCAAGTAACTGTTAGCCCATTTCGTTGAGACGCTCAACAGAGCCCACAAAATGGCAGCGCAAAATAAATGGTGCACCAAAAGCGCTGCCAACTTGCGGCAGATCGCGCACAACTTAACAACTAACTGCCTGCGTGCGCTTGTTACATGACAGTTGTTGTTGTTGTTGTTGCTTCTAGTTGCTTTTTGTAACACGCCAACTTTATGAAAGATGTTCAAAACAGCGCCAACTTGAAGTGAGTTGTAGCAAGTTTTCAGGCGTTTACGCGCATTCCTTTTCTTCCCTCGCAAACACACACACACATACATACACGCACGCTAACGCTGGCACTTGACAGCTGTACACGTATTTAAGCCCAAGTGGATTAGCGTGTGTTTGGTTGTGACAGTTGCCATTTTACGAGATTGCTCTGGCCTATATTCCAGCGAAATTATGCACACACACACAGCCACAAACATGCTTGCATACTACATAGCTGGCGGCGGCTTCGGAGTATGAGCACTCATGCCGTTAGCAAATAGTAACGCACACACACACAGCGGCGGTGCTAAAGTACGCCTAGAATTGTTGGGCGAGTCCCTTGAGCTTTAATGGCGCTACACATGTGACTACACACACATCCGCACATAGATATGTGTACGCTCGCTAAGTAATTGTTGTTGCGTTTGTTGTACATAATTTGAAGTTTCCAGGAATAAGTTTTAGATTAACTTAATGACCAATAAATATGATAGCGCTGCATGAAGCACAAATGTCTGCCCTGCCCTGCCATGCTATGCTATGCTGTGCCGTGCTATGTTCGTAATTAATGGTCAGCAATGGCGTAATCGCAATCGGTGCAGGGGAGATAGATATAGGCAGCTAAAGTAAGTGCATCCCCCACCCACATGCCAGCCAAGGCTGCCTGCCGCAGGCCCTTAGGGAATCGCTGAACACATGCAGAGGCGGGGCAATGTGTTAAATCGCTGAGATTGCCAAAGACTTCCAGCAAAACAGACCAAAAAACTTCAAGAACAACTATTTCCGCATACCAACACTTACACGCACACACACATGCAAATGCACAGATATTTCACGCACCAAACTGACTGCATGAGTCAATGTTGGAGGGGCCAGCATTCGTAGGAATCTTGCAAATGCCCATAGAGATAGTATATACCTATGTACATACATATGAATGTATGTAAATGTGTGTTGTATTTTCTTCCACAGCACTGCGGCATTTAAGTGCCACACTTAGCGGTAATAAGGCGCTTAATTTACTTAATTTTGGTTTTGTTGCTGTTTTTGCTTTTTTTATTTTTATTAAGAAAAAATTTTAATTTTAATTTTTTTATCTCTTCTTAATTTTTTTAATTTTTTTTATCTCTTCTTAAATTTTTATTTTTTTTATTTTTTTAATTTATGATGTAAATATGTGCCGTTGTGCGTGTGCCTCTGGCAGCGCTTCTTTGTTAAGACAACGCATTTATTGGCGCTGCCGCTGCTGGTTGTTGTTGTTGTTGTTGTTGGTGTGTTTCGCTGGCATGAAATCAAAAGCAAAAAAGAAAAGCATGTTGCCTGCTAACATACAAACAAACACACATACTCAGGTACAAACTTATGTCTGTTTGTGGGTGGCAAATTCTGTTTTTAATTTTTATGTGCCACGGATTTCTATGATTTTTATTTAATTTATGTTTTTATTTGTTTTTAATTACTTTTTTATTTTATTTTTTCGTTAATTAAAACGATTTTCCTTTTATTTAATTGCCTTTGGCTTATCTATAAATTATTTTTGCGAATTTTTCGACTTTTTTATAACGAATTTTCGTCTGTGAGGTGGATTTTTATCGCCTGGCGTCGCCAGACAGGAGCCGTTTTTATTTCTTAAATGTCTGGGCGGCGCACAGTTGCAAAATAATTTTTTTGAAATTTAAAGAAAAATATTTTTAGAATGACAAAAAGCAAGAAATAAACACAAAAAAGCAAAAACAAGTAATAAATATAAAGAAAAATTTTTTTTTGTTGTAGAAAATGTTTTTTCACATTTTCTAAATTTTTTTTTTGTTTGTATTTTTTTTTTATATTTTTAATTTTTTTTTTAATATTTTTAATTTTTTTTAAAATATTTTTGTTTATAAAAAAACTTGCATTTTTTTACAAAATAAATAAATTAAAAAATTCAACTACAAAAAGTAAGAAAATGTAAGGCACATTGTTTAAATCGACTTTTTTTAAATCAAAACAAATTTTTTAAAATTAAAGAAGTATGTTTTTTAGTCTTAAATATTGCGTAGTCGAAAAAGTCTTTTCGTATTTATGTATAAATTTTCTTAAAGTTTTCTATGAAAAAATGAAAACATTTTGATTGCCAGCCACATTAAAGTCAGCTCCCCCACCCCGCCATAGATTAAACCTGCCATTTAATGTGCGCATATTATATATCTACATATGTATGTAAGTGTGTGTGTTTTTTCCAACATTTTTTTTGTTGTTTGTGTAGGTGTGTTTAGCGCTGTCGGCGTTCATTTGAAACATGATTATTGTCATCATCAGCCACAAAATTGCGGATGATTTACTATTTCCCCATACATTAGCGCGTAAGCTTTACCACGGCTCATGTTGTTGCAGTGGTTGTTGTTGTTGTTGCGGGACACTTCAGAAAAGTCTACGCTAACAAATTTCAAATTGGCTGAGTCTGTGGTTTTTTGTGCAATTGTCTTTTTATTGTCGCATTTTTTGCAGAAAACCAGCAGCCAAGGTCTGCGGCGCTACACACACATACATACATATATGCATAAGTACATAAATATTATCTAATAGATATTTATGCGTGTTGATGCCATAGCATGTATATGTGTGTGTGTTTAATGTGTGTCGTGTAATTTGACCAAGACAATTATTGTAATTCTCCAACAAATGATTTCTGGCGACAAGCGCTTAGTGGCAGCAGTAGCTATAGTAACAACAACAATAACAACAACAAACGAATAAAAGCACTTAGCGCTGTGTGCGCCAACAATGCCACTAAGTACAAGTGAATTATGTTAATCGCATTCGTTTCAATTACAATAAACGGGCGGCAGCAACAGCAAGAACAACAGCTACGTTGGCAATATGAAATCAGCAAAAATGAAAAATCATCGAAAAAACGATTTGAATTTATGTAAGTTTGTTTTTTTGTGTGTTGTTTGCTGTTGCTTGGTAACGCTTTGACTGTTTTTGGGTGGCTTTTTCGTATGTACAATGTATAGATACATGCTTATGTTGTTGCAGGCGCTGTTGTGGCAACATCAGCGAGTCTTTTGCGCACGCGCTTCGATTTGTTATGGTTGGTTTTTCAGTTGGTAAAATATAAAATCAAATGTGCATATGTATGTGTGTATTGTGCAAATGTAGGTGCACCCACACATGTACATAGCTAATTGTGCTTGTTATGCTTGTGTTTGTGTGGCGGCAGCTTGAAAAATCGCCCAAATAACATGCGGATTGTGTCATTTACGCGGCTGTAAACAGATGACTGCTGTACGAGCGCATAAATATTTATATTTTGTATGTAAATATGTATATATGCATATACAATATGTATATATATATGTATTTTAATTGAAGCTACCATACATCTGTCACATAACCGCAGTGGTGTGTAAATTCATGAAACTTGAAAAAGCGACTGAAAAGCGTTTTCAATGGCATTTCGAGGCTCATTATTTTTGAATATTATTTTCAATTGTGTTTTCCTTCATTTTATAACAATTCAAAGTATTTGATATGCTTGAGTTTAAATAAGCAGTTGCTTCCAAGAATGCATACTACTGAAAAATTGAGGTATTTCCTTATTTATACCTAGAAAATTAAAAAAAAAAATGCAGAAAAAAAAAAAAAAAAAATTAAAAAAAAAAAAAAAAATGTCAAAAAAAAAAATTGAAATAAAAATGAAAGAAAAAAAAAATTAAAAAAGAAATTAAAAAAAAATTAAAAAAAATTTAAAAAAAAATTAGTTTTTAAAAATTAAAAAAAAAAAAAATAAAAAAATTAAAAAAAATAAAAAATAAAAAGAAAAAAATTAGAAAAATTAAAAAAAAAAAAATAGAAATAAAAAAAAGAAAAATTTAAAAAAAATTTAGAAAAAATAAAAATTACAAACAGAAACTTAGTAATTTTATTTTTGTTGCTTATTTTTATTTTATTTTTAATCAGCATATTTATACTATTTGTACTTATTTTTGCTGATTTAAAAAATAAATTAAATAAAAAAAATAAAAAAAAAATAAAAACAGAAACTTCATAGTAATTTTGTTTTAATATTTTTATTTTAATTTTATTTATTTTTATTTTTTTTTATATCTATACTATTTGTACTTATTTTTGCTGATATAAAAAAATTAAAAATTAAAAAAAAAATATTTAACAAAAAAATTAAAAACAGAAACTTTATAATTTTTAATTTTTTTTTTTCAATTTTATTTTTCTAATTATTTCATTCAAAATCACTGGAAATCACTGAAGCATTCAACTGCATTTGCCACCGACCAGGTTGGCATGGCAAAATCAAAAGCAGAAAATAGTAAAAATAACAAATTAATTTCAAAACAATTAAAAGCGTTGCAGTGAGTAATAAAAAAAAAAATAACAATAAAATATGAAATCGAAAAATTGCGAAAAAGCACACAGCAATAACTTAATCGCAAAACTGAGCAATTAAGTTAGAAAAATGCGCCAAAAATGCAGCTAGCGTGGCAGGAGCACACATACATACATACATACAGACAAAACTTCTATGCATGCATACATATGTATAGTACGTAAATATATAAGTGCATGTTGAGACTTTTGCGTGTTCGCTGCACCTCGTTGCCGTCCGTTAATTAATACCAAACATATATTACAAAAACAACACTTGTTGTTGTTGCAATTATAGGTATTATTTATATAAAATTAAAGCAACGCTTTTAGAAAATATGTCTGCGGTGTATGTGTGTGTTGGTGTGGAAATAGAGTTATTAGAGCCAAAAATGCTTGGCAAATAACTAAATAACACGAAAAAATCGCAAAGCATTATGAAAAACGGTAAATTTATTATGCGCTTTTTTGTTGCTTAAATGTTGCAATGCGAGAGTTTGCACTTAAAACTGAATTGCACTCGCTTTGCTTGGCGTTTTTCGCTTGCCACACTTGACGGCACTCACGCGCAGTCGAACGCGGTGAAATTGCATTGATTGAGCGCCACGCGTGTGGAAGCGCGTTATTTGTGGCACATGCATATTGGGTGCATAAGCTGTGAAGACAGATGATTATATGCGCGAATTTTTGCAAAAAAAAAAAAATACATAAAAAAATAATAAGTTTCGTAAAAATAAAAAGTTGTAAAAAAATATTCGATTTTTTTTTTAAATTTTTTAATTAATTTATTTTTTTAATAATTTATATTTTCAAAAAAAAAAAAAAAAAAATTTTTTTATTTTAAAAAGGTTTTAAGAATTAACAATAAATTTTAGACTCTTTATGCCCGCGACCTTCGCCTAACTGTGTTGTGCCTCGCACTTGTTGCCAAACAGTGACTGTGCAACAAGCAGTGGCAATAATCGAGTGCACCAGTTGTGTTGGCTGCAATGTTTGTTGTTGTTATTGCTGCTGTAGCGGCCAATTCAAATTAGCAGCACGTAGCGAGTGCGAATGCACAACTTCCTGCTAATTATGCGTCAGTATGTATGCAATGTGTGGTAAGTGGCATAGATGATTAGTTACCGCTAAGCAGTTGCACGTACATCAGCCGGCGGCACAAACGCCTTTGGCCGTTCTTGCAGCGGCCAAACGAACGGTTGACCGACCTAACAGCGTGAAAGCAGCACAATTGCCACAAATGAGCAACGCCACTATCTACTAGCTTGCTTGCAACGTGTGTGCGCCGCTGTGAGAATTAACATTTTCATTATGTTTATGATTGCTATATTTCTTATAAGCGATTATTTGCATTTTCCGCGCATTAGCAATTTGTTTTTGCCCACTCACACAAACGCTCGCACGCCACATACATATGTACATACATATGTACATATATATATGTTTATTGGCTGATATCGAGTGTTTTGCGCGAATAATCGCACGGCCGCTTTTGAAAGAGTCAATAAACGCATAATGGCCATTACAGTCGCCGCTATCGCCGCCAACAATAACAACAATGCGCCCAGGTCGACATGTTGCAACATTGCCGCCGCTCGTAAACACTCCAATAATCTTGCTGATGCTCATTGGTGACAGTTTTGCACGAGCACACGGGTTTGTTGCGTGTGTAGCATGCAACCAGGAATTTGCGTGTAGGCTGCAAAAACCGCTGTTGCTGCTGTTGTTGCACTTTTTATTGCCTACACTTGCTATGCTTTATCGAGTGTCAGCTAAGCAGGTGAGTAGGCTGTGCGTATGTGTGTGCGTGTTGAAATGTGGCAAGCGTTGCCTCGAGGCTTAATGTGCAACACTTTTGATTGCGCATCAAGACGCGCGACCTCAGTTGTCATTAGGGGCAACATTGCAAACAAATGCTGTCAGAACAACAAAGAAACGCTGGGAAATCGAAATAAAAATCGAGTTTGCAGCATTTCCTATGCTACCGGCGAGAAAGCCTGCCCAAAGGCAAAAAGCCAGCAACAACTGCGGTTGTGGCTGGGCGCGTCCAAATGTAAATTTGTTGGGGAATGAACAAAGATGTTCATTCAATGTTGCATGCATCTATCAAATTAACGAAAACGTGAGTTGTTGTTACCTTTGCTGCTACAAAAAGTTGCTTCACAGCAGCAAACAACGCCACCCAGCTAAAGTATGGTTGTTACCACGAGCATTTTATTTCAATTAAATTATTTGCATTTCTTATGAAATTCTCGCCCAAACAGCCGATTTTGTTTTTGTGCCACAGCGCCCACACATTTCATAAATCACAGACAATTATTAAATCTAGAAATACACGAACGTAAATCAACTCACCAATTCATATGTCTGCTTTGTTGTTCTTGTCGTAATCCAAATTGTGTGCTTTTTCGTTGTTTTTGCAACAACTTTTCATTCACACGCTCATTTAACGCCGCCGGCTCACTGGTGTTTATTTTGCCTTTTCACTTTCGCGTTGCTTTTGTTTTACCGTTAATGCACGCCTCTTGCTGTATTTGCTGCTATGTTGCAGGTATTGTTGTTGCACTTTTGTTGTCACACACTGCACAAGTCCTTTTGACCACGTTGGTGTTGTTTTTGCTATTGTTGTCACTAGGCAATCACTTTAGTGCGCTTACTTGTCGCTTGCACCACCACTTTGCTCACAAATGCAAAATGCAACAACAAGAAAAAAGCGTTCACTTAATTTTATTAAATATGCATGTGCGTATTTTTATTGTTGTTGGCGTACAAATTCACATGCGCCTTATTAAATGGATACTATAACTTTTGCTGCTGTTGTTGTTGTTGTTGTGAATTAGCTGGCTTTTATTTGCTTGAGCGATGATAAATTCTGCTTACGCTGCCTTTGCTAAATGTACAGTTAGTTTATTTGCACTTTTAGTTGAAATTTTTATTTGCTCACACACATTGACACATACATAGAGACACAATAAACGTTTTGTTATAATTTATGCATGCGGCTTTGTCATTGCCTTTATTTCTGTTATTTTCAATTCTGATTTGATATTTTTCTTTGCATGAGATTTGCTATTTTATTTATTATTGTTGTTGGTTTTCTTTTAATTTTTTCAATTAATTTCGTAGGCGTAGTGAAAGGGAAATCGTCGAATAAATGTTGTTGTTGTGCGCTTGAGTGAATTATTTCCCAAATTTATTTTTATTTTTATTTAATTCTTTTCATATACCTCGCTGAGCAATTCACTTCGTTCACGCTGTGTTTGTTGTTGCCACTAGAGGCCACCGAGTGCTGCTGCCGAACTGTTTTGTTTATGCTTTTTCTTCAATTAAGTTGCCCAAATTTGTGAAATTTATTTTATTAATTTTTTTTTTTTTTTTGCTTAAAATTTCGTTCGCCAATATCCGCTTTTTGGTTGTCAGATATTGCTTTGGCTACTACACTCCACCACCGCACAAGCAATCCGTTTTCAGAGAACCACTATAGACTCGCTCGCGTTCCGCACGCAACTGTTTGTGAATTTCATGCGGCCGGCCCTCAAATACCGAAACCAAAGTGTTGGACGGCTCGATGCGAGAGCTTGTTTATGCGCCGTATGCAACGTGTTCCAACGCTGCGCAGAGCAAGCGCCGTTGTACGCGTGGTTCGTGTATCTGACAGATACGCCAGGCACGGCGAAACAGCTGAGCGCTTCAAAGCACGTCGCTTGCGTGTATCTTTTACCTTTTGCTTTGGATTTCTTTGCGGCTGCACCTTGCTTCATAGCTTCATACCTTTGCAGTGGCGGCGCTGCGCCTGTGCCTGCGTGTAGTGGTGTGTGTGTGCGGCCGCGTGCATGCTCAAGTGTTCGTACTATATCCGCTTGCATTTGTTGAGATACTTTAATGGGCACACTCCAAACGGCAGCTGTTACCGCCAGCTGTCTCTGCTTAAGTTGCCATCGAACTATTTGCAGTTGCATGACACACACACACACACACACCCAAATGAACACAACGGAAGGAAGCGCACGCAGCTACATACACACACACAACTGCATATCGATGCACTGGGTCCTTGTTTGCCGATGTGTGGACTTGGTGAAGCAACAATGTCGAGATGTAGAGACTGGATACTGGAGAAAATATTGTTGCTGTTACATCTACCTGCACTAAGATACGTATTTTAGTTTAAAAATTTTTAGTAAATAAAAATAAATTAATTTAGTTATATATCTGTCTACATACATATATATGTATGAACTTGCGCTTGTTTCCTGCTAAGCGCTTACCGAAGTGCTAGAAATCCGTCAGACATGTTGCATTGCGTTTTGTTGCATGTAAATTTGTATAGCAGACAACTGAAAGTATCTCACAGATGCCGAAGTATAAGAGTGCGCCGCTTTGTATCTATATACCTACATATATTCAAAACCGAAGAGTGTAAAAGTGTTTACGATCTCCTCACCGCTGTCCCAAACTTAATAATAAAGCAATTGCTATGCCTGCAGGTTGAATATTTGTTGTTGCAAAAAGTTGTAGGGCGCGCATACCTGTAAACAATTTTGGTATATAATACGTGTTTACATATGTGTGTAAGTGCATATGTACATATGTATGTACCACAACAAGCACCTACACTTGAACGTTAGTTGAAATACAAGTATGCTCGGCAGGTAAAGCCTTTTCTTGAAAAGTTTTTTCCCAAATATTAGTTCTTGGGGAAACCCGCAGAAAGACAGTTCAAGGATAAGCACTCATAGTCGATAGGTGGGACAGGTATAATTATTTAACGTTTTTTTTAGTTTTAGTGTCCCTACTCACTACTTTTGTCAAGGCAGGCTACGCAAGCTTCAGAGTGTGCTCTTTCATGTGATTTCTTCAATCATTGCGAGAGTACAGTTTTTGGTATTAGAGCTGAATGCCGTATGTAAAATTACAAAAAAAAAAAAACACAAAACGGTTTTTAAATGAAGAGTTCTTTAAGTTTCATTTTGATATAATTTTACAAAATTTGCAAAAGCATTGAGGTTTTGCCTTTCTTGAAACAAAATGCCTTTTTGAAATATTGGGTGGTCGTAAAAGTCTTTTCGTATTTTTTAATACATGCAGTCGTATGCATTGACAAGTGCTGCCGATCACATTGCGTCATACCATATAGTGTTGGAAAAGTGAGATTTCAAGCTTCATTTAATCAAAAAAGAGAATTAAATTCGGCGAAGTTGAAAAAAAGTTACGGCTGCTCAAAAATGAGTGAAAATAATAAAGAAATTCGCTCTTTTTTTAAAATTTTTGTATAAAAAAGGGAATAATCTACGCAAGCCACAAATGAAATTTGTGAAAGTTTGCAGAGACGATGCAGAATCAGTTCGTTTAGCACAAAAATGGTTCACTCGCTTCCGTTCTAGGGAAAATTTTGATGTGAAAGACTTTTTCAATCGCTCTGACCTATCGTTGAAAAACTCGACAAAATTATGGAAAAGATTGATCAGGACTGTCACATAAGCAGCCATGACATCGCTGAGGAACTTTACATTCATCGTCAAACGGTTTTGAACCATTTAAAAAAGGCTGGCTGCAAAACGAAGTTCAATGTTTGGGGACCACACGAATTGTCTGTGAAAAATTTAATGGACCGAATTAGCATTCTTTGCTGAAACGAAATAAAATGGAACCATTTCTAAAGCGGATGTTAACAGGAGTTGAAAAGTTGATCAAATGCGACAATAATGTGCGTAAAAGATCTGGATACCAGCGTGGTGAAGCTCAACAAATCGAAAGGTTTTGTTGAGTGTTTGGTGGGATTGCAAAGAATCATCCACTAAGAGCTGCTCCAGCCTGGTCGAATGATTGATTCTACATTTTACTGTCAAAACTGATGAGATTGAAGCAAGCAATCGAAAAAGACGGCCAGAACTGATCAACAGAAAGGGCTTTGGTCTTCTATCAGGACAATGCTAGACCCCACACATCTTTGATGACTTAGAAAAAACTGAAAGAGCTTGGCTGGGAAGTTTTGGTGCATCCACCATATAGTCCTGACCTTGCACCGTCGAACTACCATTTGTTTCAGTCAATGCAGAACTTCTTAATGGAGTAAAGTTGGCTTCAAGAGAAGACTGTGAAAATTACACAGTTTTTCATCGAAAACCCAGAAAAGTTTTACACTGATGGAATAATGTCTCTAGCGGAAAAATGGCAAAAAGTGGTCGGGAAACCAAAATGGAATTTTTAACAAAAATTTGGTTCACTCACAGTTCCCCCTTTAATTTAAACAATTTAAATTACAATTTCCCCCAAAATAAAGGAAACTAACGAAAATAACTTTTTCCCCCACTACCCAATATTTAAAAAAATAAAGGCGTTTTTGAATATCAGATTTTGCTTGCCATTTTACTTTGAAAATAAAAAATTCCTTGTTTCATTTGAAAAAAATTTATGTAAAAGCCAAAGAGAAAAAAAACAAATTTTTGAATAAAAAAATTTGTGTGTAAGATTTATACTTTCCTTTTGACCTATTGTAACTTTTTCTGTATCTCGGTACTAGAATGAATAACTAAAATGTCGCTTGTAGAGATTACAATCTCTTTTATCTCAAAAAACTTATTTTGTGAACAGTTAGAATTATTTCAGACATCTTTGAAGCTTTTGGCAAGTTCAGTTTTTCAAAGCTTTGTTTAAAAAACGAAGATTACCAGGCATTTTTTGAGCCATTCGTGGAGCTTACTAATTGTAAGGTCAATTAAAATCTTCAAACTTGCAAAATGTTTCAAATGTAACATTAGTCACCATTATTATGTCAAAGTTTAAAACTCAAAAATTTTCCTTCAAGAAATTCGGGTATCAGTAAGTAAACATATAAAACATATCTCAAACAAAATATGACCAAAAGATTTTGTCCTTGCACTTAACTTGGGATAAATGAAAAATATCAAAAGCTCAAGCGCAGAAATGACTCGTTGTAACAAATACTTTTAGCTTAGCTAAATTGCAACAACAAAAAATTGCGAAAGATATTTGAAAGCAAAATAGTGTGCCATAGCACATTGATACACACATACACACACTCACACGGCCTCGTATCCCACACTATGCTCCATCGAAGAACTTTGTTGTGATTGTATCTGACGCAGAGAATTGACCAAGGGCTTGCAGCCAAAAGG
This sequence comes from Bactrocera correcta, assembly GCA_027475135.1. NCBI lineage: Eukaryota > Metazoa > Arthropoda > Insecta > Diptera > Tephritidae > Bactrocera > Bactrocera correcta. The sequence continues at coordinate 72,817,446 of CM050326.1, forward strand.
ATACACATTTAAGCTCGCCGCATATTTATACGTACATCCACACGCACAAACAGCGTTTGCATGTATTTGTCAGCTTTGGCACGCTTCCAAGTGAATGTAAACAATTCTTCAGTATTTTCAAAACTTTTAGCTCTTCCAACAATACAGTGTTTCAATTAAATGACTGTGTACGAAAATTTAGAAATTGTATGGAAAAAGATAGTAACAGTCAAGTTTGGAATGCAAAGTGTCAAACGGAGTACAAGAGTGTGATAGTACTATGGAGGAGGGTACGAACTTCATAAAGTCGAAAAGCTTTCAAAGTGCTTTCGCAAAGTCGAGAGATAATCTATTGTGTTTGGAGAGATAGCTTTCTTATTTCTGGAATGTTAAGGTCTCGAACCGGTGTTAGCCTCACTTGAAATCGTCAGATCGATTTGATATTGTTTCCGACAACGAAGTAGCTTTCTTTCATGATGAAACCGAAAAAGTCAACAAACATGTCTGAAGACCAGAAACGCATTCACTTTAGATATTTACATTAGAACCTATGGAAGCAGCTGTATACATAATTTCCTGAAAGCTCATATTAAGCTCCTTGTCTGAAGTATAATATCCGAACTAGTCTGGAAATATTTAACAAAAGCAAACAGAATCCTTCCGACTAAATTGGCCAGTTATGAACCATTGATGGCGTAGCTCGGTTCCTGACACCATTACTGTGGACTGCGCGGCGAACTGAATTTAATAAGCGCCGAGCAAGGCTGCCACAAAACGCACGCCATTTCGCTACAGTCCAAGGAGTGCCCGATGTTTGGCAATATTCACAGCACAGACCCGCTGTGGACTTCTAGTTGATTGGTCGGCTGCGTCACCGCAGCCCAGTTGAGTTGACATGTGAAATGGCAAGTGTCGCGCTAAGTGTTTCTACGTGTGAGTCGTGTGTGTGTGTGTGTCGGCACTTAACGCCAGTGCCCATAACTTAATGACTTATTGGACGCTGCGGACGTTTACTGTGTGCTTGTGTGCGGATGATAAGCGAAAAGTTGATTCAAAACTCAAACATAAAGGACATCCCAAAAAAGGTCTAAAATAACTGTAAGGCGCGTTCATATTAAAAAGTTCATACACTAGCACAAAAACAACATGCGGCATGAGTTTAATGAGCAAACGAGTAAACGAGCAAAATGTCATTTAGTCAACTTGGCATATTGGAGTTTTAATTACTGTGGCAAGTGGCTAGTTGCAACTTTGCGCGGCATGTTAGGCGCCGCACTAGTGCAAGTAGTTGCCATTACTGCACGAAATGATGCCGAGTGGTGGTGTTGCGAGCTCTAATGTGGCTGCAACAGCGTTTATATTTGCCCTCCGAATGCGGCAGATGTGGCAACACTTGACCAACACTTGCTTGTTGGCGCATAGTTGGCTGTTGAATAGTTTAATAACATCAAAAAAGCACTTGGCGCTGCGGCTGGTGGCGGAGGGGCGCCTCTAATGCGCCTTTTATTACTAAAGTTAGACAGGAAGTGAAACTTTCGGTCATAAGCTCAATTTTTCAACTTCACTCTCACGCCAAGGGTGGGCTGTTAAACAATTTTTATGCGGCTGAGAAGGCAGTAACAGCACTGGAGGGGTAGGTGGGTGTGTGTGTTGGTTAGATATAAAAAGTTTGGGAGCTGAAAATTCAATTGGAACAAATTTAGAAAAGCCAACGACTGCGCGACGACGGACGGCACGAATGACGGTATGCATAACTGCAGGGCGAGGCTTTGTGTTTTGTTTTGTGTGCTACCACAATGGACGTATTTGTTGCATGCCGCTTCACTTCGAGTTGTCATAACCTCGAGTTAGTTAATTTGCGGTCTGTGGTGCGACTAGTAGCAGTGAGTGAAATAATCCAAAAGCCGGCCGGCATGTTGGTTGTTGCACGCCGTTACGATTAGGATGGAGCTTGACGCGTCTGCACCCTTTGCGTGCGGGGCGTGTGATTTCAGACAGCTGGCCGGTCAGTTCGTTGATTTGGGAAGTCAGCGAGCGGCACTTGTGCGGATTCGGACGTGAACTTAGTTTAACGAAGCGTGACACAACCACTACGGGCGGCATCTGTGTTTACACACGGACTGTCGCTAGGTGGCGAGTGCTTAGTCGCGACGTACGCTGCCCGTACATTGCAGTAATCCTGATTACTAACCACTTTTCATTGTTTTTCACTTTCATAGCTCCCATCCACGTTCTTCTGCCTTGTCTGCCTTCATTTTGCCATACAATTACTACTCGGCTAACCCTTGACGGAGTTGCAATTTGTACGGGAACTCCCCAAGCACCTCAACCCCCAACTTCTGCAGTCGCGCCAGTTGCTCGAGACTAATGACAGACATAACCGTAGTCGCACTTAAATACAACTCCCTTCACTTGCAATTAACTTTCCATGCGTTGAAGGGTTGCTGTCGTACTTAAATACCCAGTCAGTCCGGCTTTTGTGCCCCTTGCTCCGCATAAGCTGCAATGACATTTTGTGCACTTGAAATTCGAAACGCGAAAAATTGCACTACCGCCTTGGCTTACTGGCCAAATCCCAGACTTATTATTACATTTCTTTGCATTTCGCTGCTTATTTTCGCCCTGCGCTCGGGACAGATTGAGTGGGTGGTTTGCGGCGCTCGTCTGTGTCCACGAACTCTTGACATAGTGGGAATTGATATAAGCACACGATATCATCTTACAAATGACATTCCAATATGATCCTTGAGCCGGCCAGACAGCCCATTACTCCATTCACACTGACTCACTCCAAAGAATTGCTCATTTAACGGTGAACCAATTAATTGCAAAGGTATCTGAGTGCAGCTGAGAGTTGATTAATGCATTTATTCCACTGAGAGGGCGACAAAAGAAATGCTTTGAGTTTTTTGTTTTCTTCAATGAAAAACTCAAGTGTGCTTGGGTAGTCTACCTCCGTTAGGTGAGTGGATGAAATGAATGCAGCTCATTCCCAGTCATTCTGCTATGTCATGGAGGAGGTTTGGGTGGTGGTTATAAAGAAATACTTATAATTATTCATAGAGAAATTTCAAATTATTTTATATTAAACGAATTTATGAAAGGATTAGTAAGTTTAGAATATAAATTATTTTTTGTGTTACAAATTGCTTCAAAGTAGAACTAGGATTGCAATAGAGTCTTCAACAACTGAGCCACAAATAAGCCAGAGCAGTTTCCTGGTAGGATTTGAAGTAATTGTTTTGCATTCCTCTGCCATTGATATGAACCAAGAATAAACTCCTAAGGAAATACTAAATAAGGAAGTGAGAAGTTTTGAACTCTCTTAAAACATGCAACATGTAGAGTTGAATGCTTCTGTAAGGTTGCTAGTTTAGGGTCTGAAGTATAAAACCTAGACTCACAGCTTTTTTGTAGATGATTTTTATAACACAGATCACTGAATAGAGTTTTGGTTAAGAAGTATAGTAAGGATCTAGGCCTCAATTATTAAAATGAGTAAGAGGTCTAGACCTAATGAAGGCTTGTGGAGACATGTATATGTATGTATACGAGTAAGTATGGTCCGCCTAGTAAAATTCTGACCGTCGATTACTGAGAGGTAGACTTCTTCTTCTTTATTATATAGTCGAGTTTAAAACAGCGCATTAGTCGTTCTTCCTTTTCGCTGCTTAACGCCAATGGGAGATTCCACTCGAAGCCAGATCCTTCTCCACCCTTGTCTTTCGAATGGAGTTAAGTGCTTGCTCTTCTCCTTCTTCCGGGGAGTACTGCATCGAATACTATCAGAGTTGGAGTGTTTTCGAAGATTCGGACGACATGACCTCACCAGCGTAGCCGCTGAGCTATGTCAATATCGAGTGCGACGACTGCTTGTTTGATGTCAGGAGATATTTCCTTTTGTTCTCGTTCACTACCAGACCCATTTGTTTCACTTCCTTATTCATTTTGGAAAAAGCAGAACTAACGGCGCGGTTGATAGGATCAATATCATCGGCGTTCGCCAGCGGCTGTACACTCTTAGAGAATTTGGTTCTCTATTTAGTTCTGCAGCTCGAATTATTTTCTCCAGCAGTAGATTGAAGAATGTCGCTTTGGTTAAAACCCTTGGTTCGGTATCGAACGGCCCGGAGAGGTCTTTCTCGTCCTGAAGTAGCTTTTGGTATTGCTCAACGTCCGTTTACACAGCCGTATTAGGTTTGTGGGAAAAACCAAATTCAGACATCGCGTCATAAAGTTAGCTCCTTTTCGTGCTGTCAAAAGCAGCTTTGAAATCGACGGAGGTAGGGGTGTGTTTAATTCTCTTTTCACGGGTATTTTCCAAGACTTGGCTCAGCGGTATAAACTGGTCAGTTGTTGAAAAGTAGACTATAATATTATACTATATATCTATTATATTTTACACGGAGCATACAAGAATAATCATCCAATTCGTATTTCATGCTGCTTTTCCACAAGGTTTCTAGTCTCAATTCCGGGAATTTGCGTGATTTTTCACAAGATTATGTGTCACGGTTGATATGCTCATCCCCTTTGAAAACATGTCCTCCACAGTACTGAGATAATTTCCCTTTCGGCTGCAAAACCACGTACACTTCACGTGGAAAATACTCGGAGCTGGCAACTGTCTTTCAAATATTTACATGTTTGTTTCGAACTGTGAACGCAACGAACACCTTATTGTATTTTGCACGTGTGAATGTGTTTCACCAACACACTCACACATATACATACAGCGCTTTGTGGGTGTTTAGTGCGCGGCGTTTGCTTGTCAGTTTCCAAACTGTGTTTACAAATTGCATTGGGATTCGTGAAAATTGCTTTTCCGCAAGTGGAATTCAAATGAAAGATTGGACTATCGCAGCCCAGTGACATATGCAAAGTTTTTGTGTTTGTTTTGGTTGCGGGAATGTGAAGTACGCGAGGGCAGCAAAGGTGGAAACTAGACTTTGAGTTGCACGTCGCAGAGGAAACGCATAAAATTCGCGACAATTTGCCGCACTGCGAAGGATACACGTGGGAGAGGCAAGGACGGACACTTTAGAAACGGACACACACGTACGAATTACCTTTGTTTAGTGCGTCAAAAGACAAGTTAGGAATTTCCAAATACTAAATACCAGTAACGTGCTCTTAGCGGCCGACATGTGTGCGACACATGCCACCGTTAGGGTGGGGAATCCCGACGTTGACTCGCCTACGGTGATCTTAATATGGCACGGCACCTGCGGTGGCCGCAAAGTGTTTCGCGCACAAATCGTTCACCGATGGGCAATTCCCATGTGTGCAAACACATGTTATTGTGTGAGTGTGTGTGTGGCGGGAGGAGCGTGAGATGTAGAAGAATGTGCGCACAAAAAACAAACAAACTCGATTTAGTCATTTCGCCAGTAAATCTTTACCTTCGTGCCAAGGATTTATTTTTGGGAAAGCAGAGGAGATTGCGTTGAAAATTGCAACTACAAAATATTTGCACGTAATGACAAAATTCCTTAAACGAGTGAGTGATGCACAATGGCTTGGATTCGTTTCGTTTTTAAGCCGAAAAAGCCGATGCACAGAGCCATTCACCAAACAGTTGTTGACTACTGTTATGTCTTTAAGTGGCACGTACAGGCTCGCTGAATGGAGCGTTCAATTGACATCTTAAACTGCACAATAACAACAAATAGTCAGGCATGACTGCATAAAAATCGGCGAGGAAGAGATGCCTTGTAGGAAAACATCCTGATTTTTAACCCGAAAGCGAGTAAGTGCTTTGGAGCAGCTTTAGAGTACTGTATTTTGCTTTATCGGCGGTGATCTTGAGACGATGAGGAGAAATTAAACTGTGAGCGATGTAGTGTCGAAGGAACGAGATGTTTGTTAAAAAAATTAATTTTTTGCTTGCTCCGATTTATATTTATTTTATGATAAGCGGTAGACTGCTTACTAAAGTTTTTCCCTTCTTCGCTTATTCGAGGCTTCTTAAAGTTACTAATATATTTTTGGAAGGAATCGACAGATAATGGCATCAAATCTCAATTACTGATTTCGCTTTTAAAAAAATGTCCGTTTGTGACTAGTTTTGAATTAGTTATTTTCAATGTGTTGAATTTTCTGCAGGGTATTTAGTTTTTCTCAAACATTTGAATATAGTTTGTGCGTGGGAACTCACTTTTAGTGCGTGCAAGAAACAATAAACGATTTTCAAGTTCAGAAGATAAATTTCGAAACAATTTCGATTATGTGGAAATGTTTATGTTTTTGAAAAACCCCAAACAACTGAGGCATTCTGTAAGGAAGAATAGCAATTATGCATTCAACATGATTACCTGATTCAACGTGAGAAACAGGGATTTATGCTCGTTTCACTGATTTGAGAATTCGTTGCAGTTTCTACAATTCCTGCATGAGTTGACAAAACTGAGATGAGACATTTTCGAATTCGTAGCCAACTTTCAGAGTGAATACAGTAGTTTAACAGTTGGTGAGTCCAAATGATCAATATTAAACAGTTTTTTGGTTTAGTTTCTGTGCTAAAGGAAGAATGAGATAGCTATTTTGAAACCAAATGGATCAAGAACCGAGACTCCGAGATGTTAAGGGCCAAAACAAAGAGCAATATGAGATAACCGCTTTCTACATAGCTGGAGTTACCCAGAATTATCTGTATATCAGGCACAAAATTCGGAATAAAAACGATTGCATTCGGGCATTGTGGTTTTGTTTTTTCGCTAATAATGGAGTCAGGCAGGAAAAGTGATTGATTTAAGTTCTTTGGAAAAGAAAAGTATTTGGACTATGGAAGGATTTGAAAGTGACCGAACGTAATACCGTGTTATTTTAGTTTATTAGTTAGTATGGAAATTTTTTTCAGTTCTCTTTGCATTAGTCGCCTAGATAGTCATACCAGGGGCGCGGCAATCGCTTTGCAGAGCAAACATGTCACCTTGTGACGGTCATTAGTACCTAAATAGGCATTTTGGATCATAATTCTTAACTTATTTAAGTTGCCATTGACAAGCAAGTTAAATAGAGGTATAAGTTGCATAAGTTAGGACTATGTACTACAAGTGGCGTGGGTTTCGTATTGATTATCCATATCCATCTCTCTGTCTCTCTTTATATATAATATGTACATATGTACGAGGTGTGTTCAAAAAGTATCGCGAATGTTTTTTCAAAAATTATTTATTTATTCATGAATATCTACTTTGTCCCCTTCAAAGTAATCCCCTTGTGTCAACGGTTTTTCCAATCTTCGAAGCACTTTAAAAAATGATTTTTTTTATCTTCTTCAGCTCCTCCTTCCATGCCGTCTTTATCTCGTCAAGAGAAGCGTAACGTCGTGCTTTCATGGGCCTCTTCAGTTTAGGGAATAAGAAAAAGTCACAGGGGCCAGATCTGGGGAATACGGTGGCTGCGGCATCATTAGTGTATTGTTTTTGGCCAAAAAGTCGCGCACAAGCAACGATGTGTGTGGGCAGGGGCGTTATCGTGGTGCAAAAGCCAAGTTTACAAATCCAGGCGCGGCGGATTGCTTCGCGCAAATTGCGCATAACTTGCAGGTAATTTTCCTTATTGACGTTTTCCCTTGGCAAGAACTCATGATGCACCACGCCCCTGCATGGAAAACGTAGTTACATTCCGTCTTTTTGACACACCTCTATATTAATATCAGATAATAAGGATTAAATTTGATTGACTGTCTGCCTGTCTAACTGTGCACGCTGTAACTTGAGTAAAAAGTCAGAATTCGTAATGAAACTGAAAACACGTGACCATTGCCACGCCCGCAAAAACACTATTGAGGGAAACCCTATCAAGTACCATAACTAAGCACTAAATTAGGATCTAGAAGGCACAGAGCATCGCAGGAGCAAAGCACACCGCTCGGCTAAAACTTTTGAAAAAGTACTCCTTGTATAACGGTACTGTTATATACTACTAAAAGTGTGTACCTTTAGATAAAATTACTTATGCTGGGACCCGCCTGAAAATTTGAATGTGAAAATGTGCGAAATCGGGTCATCACCACGCCTACTTACCATATAACAGTATTTTAAATTTCATTTGATTATTTCACTTTCTAGTATTAAAATCTAGAAGCTTTTTAACATTATAAAACTTTACGCAAAAAATGCCTTTCGAACCAGAACTGCTCAAACCCCTAGGTGCCGGATATGTGGACCTCATTGCCTATAGTTGCCTTTTTGCCGAAAATATCGACTAATGTGTGAGATAAATAATTGAAATTTGTAGAAAATCTTTACTTGACAGCAGTGTGTCTGTATGTTAAAAATGGGTTGAGTCAGATCAAAACTACTCGTATATCTAATATAAATAAATACATATATCGGCCAATATGTGAGTTACCTTAATCAAATTTGGAGGGCTAATAACGGTGCATATTTGTGCTTAGATTGAATAAAATCGGGAGAAATTTGTCCTAGAGCCCATATAACTAACAAGTCTTATGTACCTGATATTATTATTACGGCTAAAGTCTTTGCAAATCGAAATAGTATGAAATGTTCGCTTATACCCGAACTTAGCACTTCCATACTTATTGAGATATCGATCTGAAGTGAACCGAAAGGACGCACATTTTTCGGACGGCCGATATCGGAATCAAGTTTTTGTTCAAAGAGCCTTTTCATTTGCCAGGTTATCTGTAAGAGATAGGCATGGATAATATCCTGAGGCATTGGTGCAATCTCCGAATAAATTGTTCAGATTAGGTCACTAAAGCATATAATCGCCACACAATTTATTTTGTGTGGATCGATCGGAATCAAGGCCTTGGATGGATAGCTTTTTCATTTTTCGAGATATCTTCATGAAATTTGGGACGGATTATGTCCTAAGGCTGATCGACTAAAGTTTTGTAAGGACTCTTTTGTTTTTGCGAAGGATATTTTAGCTCCGGTGCTATAAATAAATTTCAGATCTTTGATATATGATATACTCATATAAATATACATAAGTTTGCTTAACTTTTTTGGACTGGATAAATATTTGGATTAAATTAGTAAAAAGGAGAACTATGCAAACATACAAACTTCCATTAATTATGCTTTAAACAAAACTAATGATATTGGCAGTCACTGACAGCTTTCTGTTCGAAATTTATGCAAATTGGTAAATTTCACTCATCGCTGACCACACAAACCGAAGGAAGATAAACTATTGAAAATATGTTTAGAGGAAGTGAAAGTGAAATGAGAATAAAAACTCAATAAAAATAAAAATTAAATTAGAGAAATAAAAATTAAAAACTCGTCTGCCATTTGAAGCCATTCGGCATATGAATCGTAATAAAAACTAGAAAAGTAATTGCCGTGAATTAGAGAAAGTTTTTATCGCAGCGAAAGGACATTAAACATTTGATGAATGTGGAAAAATTCGAACCACTTTTTGGCCTATGCTCGGCGCTGTCCAGCACAGGCGTTATGTCGTTGCTCGGCTGAGCGCGGAAATGTCACGGCCAGCGTTCGTATTTTATTCAAAATAATATTCAATGCCGACACATTTTTAATTTGCTTGCCGCTGTCGCGCTGCAATGTCAACGGCAAATGGCTGCGGCGATTGGGACGGTGTCGGCTGCTGTGCGCCATAAAACTGTTAATTGAATATGCATAATAAAAATGTCAATCAACACGGAACTGACCGACCGGCTGGCGGCTGGCGGCTGAAACTGAGCCACAAGCAAGGCTACATGCCATTGAGTCCTTGCATGCGAAGACAAGGACGCCAGAATGCCACTGTGTACGGCTGGTCGACAAATGTTGGTCGAAAAAAGATCAAAATAATTGGACATAAACATTGCATTTAAATTGAATTACATTTCGATTTCTATTTCTTTTTTTGTGCAACTGCTCGCCTCGCCTGGAAGTGTGCAAACGCTAATCCCCAACAACAGTGAACATCAAAGGAGCATGACAGGCGAACGGACCGTACAAGACGAAACGGCATAGTTTCGGAGAAGAAAGTGGCAATTGCATTTGCTGGATATTGGGATATTGGCTTTGTGCTAGCGTTAAGCAGATTGTGCATTTCGTTTTCATTTCCCTCAAAGTGCACATAAGGCGGAATTCCTACTCAACATACATACATACATGCAACATATAATGCCATTTGCAATGTGTACCGTTGTGCATACTTATATATGTATCTTTAAAAAATCCTATTCTACTGTCTCCTTTATGGCCAAGTATTTTCTCAGCTGTCCTTTTGGGCTCACAAATCAAAGTTTTGTGCAAATTACCTGCAATACTCCTTTACATATACTCTCAAGATTTACATCCACACTTTATTTGGCCAATCAGCACTTCCTTCTTCCAAATCGTGTCAGCAATTATATATGTATGTATAAGAAATTTATTCGTATATATCTATGAAAGAATATGAACACTGCGAATGTATAGATCATAAACTTATAGCTCCATGTTTTCAGGATGATGTGTTCCCGCGCTTCGCTTAACTTATGGTCAACGGTCTACTGAGCGTGCTATTCGCCACGCCATCTTGAGATCCAGCATTCTTTAATGGATAATATTCGAGCGAATAGACCACGTCCAGTACGCAGTGAAGAAAATACAGCAGTCATAGCCGAAGACCGTGGAGAGTCGATTCGAAGCCGACATTGCTTCCCACTAGGGACTCTTGAAAAGTTTCAAGAGGATCCGACATTTTCGAGCCTTATTTTATTTAGAAATAAGGCCTATTTCTGGCTCAATGTATATGTAAACAAGCAAAATCCTCGCATTTAAGACGAAGAGCAATCTGAAGAGCTTCAAGAGTTGCCATTACATCCAGAGAAAACAGCCGTTTGGCGTGGTTTGTGGGCCGATGGAATCCATATTTCTTCAAAAATTCTGCTGGTGAGAACGTAGCTGCAATTGCGACCGTTTTCGCGACATGTTAACCGACTACTTGATGCCAGAAATTGAAGCTCGAGATCTCGGCGACATTTGGTTTCAACAAGACGGCCGCCGGGGGAAGCAGAGACCTCCACTCCGTTGGAAGGACCAAGTGGAGAAGGACCTGGCTTCGCTTGGAATATCCAATTGGAGCCACGTAGCGAAGGGAAGAAACGACTGGCGCGCTGTTGTTGACTCGGCTATAATCGCGTAAGCGGTGTCTACGCCAGTAAAGAAGAAGAAGAAGACTGCGCCACTTAGCTCACATGGCATCAATCAGTGGATTTATTGTGAGATCACTTCGGTGAGCAGATAATTTCACGTTTTGGGCTCTTCGTTTGGCCACCAAGTTCGTGCGATATCAGACCGTTAGAGTTTTTCTTGTGGGGATATGTAAAGTCTAAAGTTTATGTGGACAATGCTGCTGCGATTCAGACCTTGGAGTAAAACATCACGTGCTCGTTAGTTTATACTCCAAATGCTCGAATAAGTCATCGAAAATTGGACTTAACGGATAGACCATCTGAGTTGTAGCCGCGGCCAACATTTGAAAGAGATAATCTTCAAAAAATAAATGCCAAAGAATGTTCTTTGTAATGATTATAAACATTCCCCGTTAATTTTGATGTTTCTGTGTTTTTTTCTTTAAAAAAGTTGGATCACCTTTAACTTACGTATATTTATAAAATAGTTTAGCACCAATTTCCTTCTGTATGTGCGTTTATTTTCGTAAATTCGCTTCTTATAGTACATTTAGTTGACCTACAAATATACCTACAGACATTTTAGTATATGTGTATTAAGTACGAACGAAAACTTAGACCGTATAATACAGTATTTGAGTATATTTGCTGACATTTCCATTATCAGCTGAAAATGCAAATAAGGCTTTTATGCTTGTTTTGAATACAGAAGTGCTTTTAATGTTCTTCTTGCTGTCAAGTGTGTATTCAATTGCAGTTTATTCCAAACAAAGGACAAATCAGAATTAAATTATATAATCCTTGCCATAAACGCATATTCCTTTAAGAACTTGTTATAGATTTATGTTGAATCCATTTTTATGAAAAGGTATAAGGGCGAAATATACGCTGGTTCTGTATGCCTTCGCATTTTGCTCAACTGGAAGTTGAATTAAACTTTCTATAGCAGAGCTGAAGAATCTTAAGCTAACTACTAAGGGCAATAACCTGGAACATTTATGAAAGTGCAAAGAGCTGCTCACTGGATTGTGAATGGTGGTCAGGATTGCTGCAGAACATGAACCAGTGGACTCTGGTTTGTATTGCAAAGGATTCATTGAAGGTTTCATAAAATAAACCAAGCAAAATTATATCTGTCATCTCTTTTAGGCGGTAGCAAACCATCACTTTCCACTAGAACTTTTCTCTATCAAAATTCAACCGAAATGAGCTTCTTGCTCTTTCAAGCAAACACAGACTAACCAAACATTATATTTCAAATTTCTTGTCAGCGTCTTTAATATTAACTAGCCATTAGTTGTTGTGTCAAATATGCACATAAAATTCATCAGCATTGCTTCGATAGCGACTAACGCTTCAGTTGATCATTTGAGTTGAACCTGTCAATTTGTGCAACATTGATTATATACTCATGTGCCTGTTGATGTCGCCCTGCAGCGCACGTGCAACTGAAGGGCAGTTCTGCTAATTAATTTCGATAATTACGAGCGTTTTCCAGAAAAGGCCAGCCCTGCAGCTTCGGCTTCTTAATAATGAGATATTATTCACTGCTTTTGAGTACTTTGAATTTAATTAACACTGCGCTGTGGCATGCAGCGGCCGATTTGTGGCACATGCCAAGCTTACAGCAAACAAACACACACACAAGCATTTGTGCATATATTAAATATATAAATGTGTATTATGTGTGTTAACATATAAACAACAAAATATGAAGGCGCAGTTTGCAAGCGGCAAAGTAACAACAATGTTGCAAGCCTTGATGGCGATGATAAGCTGCATGCCAGGCCAACTAAAGCTTATCGTTGTTTATGTGTGCATGTGTGTGTACGACATTACTTGCATATAGCTCACATCTTCAAGGCAAAGTGTGGATGCTTATACATTGCACATACGTATAGTAGGTATGTGGTAAACAGCACTTGCAACTTGGCAAGCAGTCAAGCACGTACACATACATTTATGTAGATGTGCGTGTATGTGTTCACCCTCAGTTATATGTGCGCTAAGCTACTTAAGTGCAAAAGCATTCATTACTATAATTGCCGGTAAAACAGCTCACTTCCCTGTTTAATCGCTGCGGCTGCGGCGCGCGCCTGTTGATAGGCTACCAACGCCAGCAGCCGCGCTGTCTGCTCCCTCCAACAACCGCTCTTGTTTCGAATGGGTAAACGGCGGCGCACACGCGGAAGCGTTCGCGTTGGAAACTCAATCAAAGCGCCCGGCTGAAAGAGTGATCAACGCCAGCGATCTTGATCGCTTGAAAGTAAAGCACCAAGCGCGCGTGCGCGAACGCGAGCGCGCATTTCATTGACCGTTTCGCCGCGCTGAGCACGCGCGCAATCAGACGGCGCGCAGGTGGAGCGCCTGCGCTGTTGTTGCTCTGGCCGATTTACGTTGTTGTCACGCCGGTCTGATAGGTGTGCAGTTGCAGCGCGAGCAACAGCGATCATTAGTAACACGCTGATGGGTATATGAGCGTGCTAATAATTTAACAGTAGATGAGTTCTAGTGCGCGGCATTGTTTTGGTTTCTGGTCTTTAGCTGACTTAAACATTTTCTAACGCAAGCGATCCTAATTTAAAATTCTAGACTTTATGGGTGCGCGAAGCCAAAGGAATTTCTAATTACTCGTGTGGCACATGCGCATACATATATGAATATATGTACATTAATGCATAGGTATGTGTGTGTGCGCACAATTAAACTGTAAACTTAGATAATAAACAAATTCGAAACTTAATGACGCTTAATAATTTTAGTACCGTTATCAGCGCGTAATTGTAATTTTGAATTTACGCATTTCCTCTAATCTATTCGCGTGTCTGAGGAACACAAATCAGTGAAACCATAACAGTAAGTCTCTCTCTACGAGCAAGCAAAGTTATTAGACCAAAAAATGTATTATAAACTCCCGTAGTGTTTTGGTGATCTCTTTTCAGCGCCGCGCATTTTCAGCTTTACGCAAAGGTGTCTTTATTAGGAATGGAGAGCAAGGTTGGGTTAGTTTGAGTGCTAATCCATATATGGCAGTTGGACCACTATACGCAGTCCTTTGTGAAGCCATAACAATAGAACTCCGCAGTTCGGACTATTATGAGTCAGAAATATGCCAATAAACATTTCCTGGAGCCAATAAACATTTTCTCAGGTGTTTTATTTTTTTCCCACCCGTTCGATGGAATATCTGAAAGTGTCTGCTCTCACGTGTTTAAGCCTTAATCTCGCAAACGCGGGATGTTCAGAAAGGAAATGCTGAAATGTTTCGACCACGTCTACTTCCATAAATTTTCTGCAGCTGGCGTTCGAAATGATTTTCAACCTTACAGCATCGACGCCGATGAGACAATGTCTTGTTCGAACCACCACAACTAGACTAGTCTTATGGAGGACAAAATACTCATTGAATCTTTTACGATCATTATTCGGTACTTGGGAGCGCTGGCCAAGTTCCGCTATCCAGTAGTAGAATACATGAGTAGAGGGAAGGCTAGGGTTTTATTCCTTGCCAGCTCATCAGCTAAATAGTTTTGTGCGATTCCGTCGTGGCACCCATACTAGTATTATTACAAAGTGACTCGATGCCATCAATAACGAGGAAAGGTATTCCTTAGAAGGCCCTGAATGCTTGGTTAGTGAGCTCGAGGCTACTATCTCCGTTCTACTATCGAAGTTCTTGGTTTAGTAATTTCTCTGATGCAGGAATAAATCTATTGCAAGTAGCAACAGCAATCTCGATTTGAAAAACACTCCAATAGACAGGAAGTTTGAAACTGAAGTTGATAGAGGGTTTCTGGCAATGTGCTCCTCCAACAACCTCCCCATAAGCTTTGATCCATCCGTAAAGAAGGTCACTGTCTCTCTTCTTCAGCGACTTCTACCCCATAAGCTTTGGTATGTGGCAGAGAAATAAGCCAGATTTTGGTTTGGCGACTTCATGATCCTAGAGATCCGGTATAAATCCAAATTTAGAACCCTAGGTTCTTTAAGTCTTAAGTCTTTCAGTCTACACCTTTCGGCGATATCTATGTATGTGCGCTGTATGCAAAATGGCATTAGTGTCAATGTTGGAGTGGACCCTAGGGCATCGCACATGCTAATGAGCGTCGCCGTTCGGCGCTCTCGAGCTTTCGAGTAAAGTGAATTTGTAATGAAATTTGATAGAGAACCTTAAGATCGCGATCGCAGGAATCTAAGTCATGTTTTATCGGAAGATTTTATGCTGGAGTGGGTTCTAAAATTTAAGAAATATTAAACTCAAACTGTTGCAGCTAAAATTAGATTAGAAAATACTTCGAAAAGAGACCAAGCAAGTTAAAAATTTTCTTCTTCTTCTTTACTGGCGTAGACACCTCTTACGCGATTATAGCCGAGTCAACAACAGCGCGCCAGTCGTTTTTTCTCTTCCCTACGTGGCGCCAATTGGATATTCCAAGTGAGGCCAGGTCCTTCTCCACTTGGTCCTTCCAACGGAGTGGAACGGAGTTAAAAATTTTATATTTAGAAAATAAAACTAATCCAATTGACCAAAATCTCCTCATTTTACCATAACAAAATTAAGCATTAACCTTAAAAAACTTTCGAAATTCCACGAGCCGACGAAGAATAGAGTATTAGGTTAGTTTCAAATTCGAAACTCGTCAAGCATGGAACGCAAACGTGACTTTTGGTCAAACCTTCAGACACATTCAAATTAATTTCTGACAATTACATAAGCTCATGCAGTCTGCAGATCGGAATTCTGTTTACTTATCGCCAGACCATCTTCCTTCCACAACTTGTTACTGAAGTCCTAACCTTTCGAAGACAAACCTCTTAGCTCAGGTCATTCCAGTAACCATTGAATAGTTGAGCTTGTTCCGCAATATTTTCGAATTTTCTTGCATTTGTTAATATTTTACTGGCATGTGACTTATTTTTTTTGCCAACAACTAAAAACGAAGTTAAATTTCAGCAAGTTGAATAATTTTTTGCAATTTAATTATTAGCCAACGCTTAAAAAAGCTGCAACACATTAAACAGCCAATGTGATAAATTTGCAAAACAAAAAAGTGAAATGCAATCAACGGACGGAGATATTTCACTTATTCGAATTGGATCTACCGCAATTTATTTACGGTCAAATATGCATACATACAAATACAAAAACAACAATGTGTATGCAATAAACAAATGACAATTCAATGTGCAAAAATTTCAAATATTTATTGGGCGAATGCCTTCGAACAAATCCTGCAAATAAAATATTTACCCCCATGTATGTGTGCGTGTGTGCGTGTGTGTTTTTATGGCACGGCTTGTTTTCAATGAAGTCACATAGTCAGACAATGGCACCGGGGGCGGTCAACAATGTGTGTGTTACTTGCATAAAATTGCACATTTTCAGCCACACACGCACACACACACACGGACGCGCGCACAGGGCATTGTTTGGTCACGCGTTGCTTTGTTTATACAAACAAAAAACATAGAAATCGAGAATGAAAAACAAAAAACACAAAACGTGTTAAAACAGAATTATTACGCACAATTGTGACGTCATGCTGCGTAACGGTCCCAAAGCGATTGGGCCAACAAATAATCGCAGGACAATGGTGCTGCGTAAAGGATCAAACGACTTTAGCGAATCGGAAATCGGCTTAGAACCGATAAATTGGCAGCATTAGAGCTGACATGCGTGTGCGTGCGATATGTGTATGTGTGTGCGTGAAGGGCTGTGTACAAAACGTTTAAACCTACATTTTATGGTTTGTTACACTTTACAGCTTTTGTTGTTGTTTCTTTGTTGGAATAATTGCGTAAACCGCTTTTGGATTTGCGTTATTGGAAGAGATGGCCATATTTCTGCATTAAAGAGACGTCTTTTTATCCATAATCCATGCAGATATTCTTAAAAGTCTTAGCTCGGAGGTTGACAAAATCATCTATTTCGTTAAATAATGTATTGACTAGTCTTTTCAACTTAATAAAATTGCTAAATTGCTAAATTTTAAAGTGTGGCCTTCAAAAATAGCTTGTAAAGGTCAGTTAATTGCATCGATTCTTTAAGTCTTCCAAGATGTGTTTTGTAAGCAAGTATTCCCTATGTCTCGGGATTCCGAAAGCCTCCTGAACTACTTGGTTCTACGAAAATATTGGACGACGAAAAGTTGTCGGAAATTGTAAATAAAATGCAAAATATTTAATTATTCATAAATTTTTACTTTTTCGCCTTCAAAGTAATCCTTACCAGACATAATGCAGCTATGTTAACGAATTTTTCAGTCCTCGGAACACTTTTCATAAGCACTTTGTGGGATGGCCTTCAGCTCCTACAGCCAATTTTGTTTTATCTCTTCAATCGTTGCTCCTACGTGTTTAAGTCTTAATCTCGCAAACGCGGGACAATCGGGAAGGAAATCATGAAATCATTACAACATGGACGCCGATAAGCTAAGTCTTATTCGAAAGACTGGCCTTACTGAGGGCAAAGCGCTTATTGGACCTCTTACGATCATTCTTGGGCTATTAGAATCTTGCGACGGTACCAGAATCGATGGTAGCCCAGCGCTGACCAAGTTTCCGCCAAGTTCAACTATACAGTAGTATAACACATGAGCAGTGGGGAAGGCTCGGAACACTTTTTATAAGCACTTTGTGAGATGGCCTTCAGCTCCTACAGCGAATTTTATTTTATCTCTTCAATCGTCTGAAAACAGATTCCACGGGGCGACAATTTCAGCTTGGGGTACAAGAAAAAGTCGCACGGAGCCTAATCGGTACTCATTGCGCTTTTGGATTTAAATACAGTCGTAATCGTCACTCGATGCGATGGTATTATCCTTAATTGTTCTTCCCCAGTTCCGGCCGTTTTCAACGGATCTTCTCACGCAAACACCTCAATACAGCCAATTAGAACTCCTTATTGATCGTTTGCCCCTCTGGAGTAAAATGCATGATGCAACAAACGACGAATATCGAAAAAGAAACGAACATCGCCTTGAGTTTTGAGCCGCTTTAGCGTACTTTTTTCTGGTTTCGACTTGTTTTTTCTCCAATTTCCGATGATTGTTGACTTGTTTGCATTTCAAACTTATAAACCAATGTCTTATCGGCAGTTATAAAGCTCTCCACGAAGGTGGGATCGGGATTCGCACGTTTAAATATGTCCAAAGAGACTTGATTAGGGTACTCTTTTTGAAAAAAATCGGCTTTATCGGAACGAGTTGAGCAATAATGCGTTTCATACCCAAAATATCCCCCAAAATCATACGAACGGACTCGCGAGAGATGTCGAACTCTCTTGACATCTCTCTAACACTTGATTGAAGATTTTTTAGCACTACATCCTTAATTTTTTTAATATTTCAGTTGAAGAGTTCGACAGTGGTCCAGAACGAGGCCCATCTTCTACGACCTTTCGACCGTCTTTGAAAGTTTTGGTTGATAAAACTGACTCACCGAAGATCGGCTCTAACTGCGTAAGCGCTGTCTATGCCAATATACACGAAGAAAAATCACCCACAAGCCTTTTCCAACATTCGCAAGGTTTTTGCACCCGAAATTTGTTTAAAAATACAAAATTCCAGACAAATTTTTTCTTCGACGTTTTTATACATTGAAAAAACTGAGGTGTAGCGACTTAAACAGTTGCTGTAACAAACAGATCGCGCTCATATTTGGCATAGTAATTAAGGACAGTGTCCTACCAACTTAAAACTTTTCTTTTAAATCGTTTACCCGGAATTACAATCAGTTACAATTTTCGGGTGCTTTTTTTGTCTCAATGTACATATGTATGTATGTATGCAGAAGTTTTCGGATCACTTAACCTTAAAGGTTACCGAATTCAAATGTTTTGATATAGTTCAAGGCAGCTATAAGTTCGGGTGTTTATGTATTTGAGATCATTCTTCATGAATTTAAAATCCCTTTAAACAAGGAAAAGGAACTTATCTAAATCATCTTTTGCGATCAATAATGTTCGAGGTATTTTTATATATCTTTGAACTCCATATCTACTCCAATTTTTGTCTGAGGCTTTTGTCAACTGCTTGAACGAAGAGATACATAAAGCTGAGCGCAATGCTGAAGTGAACATGAAATGTCATTAACTTCTTTCTGTGTGCTCTAATTTAGTTTTAACGACCTTTAAAGTGGGAGAAAATTTAATTCGCTGTCTCTTGGCAGTTGCACTTCAGTACACAATGACTGCATTAACCCGACAGCCGCTCCCCCGGCGCTTCCTTCAACTCAACCTGAGTGCTTAATTGCGTTTGTTTCAGCCACTTTTTTTTACTTTTTTTTTTAATTTTTTTATGTTAAAATTCAACGTCAGCGCATTGTTTTCCACGGGGATTTCTTATTTCTTTCGTTATTTCGGTTTGCATCTGGGTTTGGGTAAATGGCTGCAATGCTGGCGATGTGGCAATGTTGGCAATGCTGGCAATGGAAATCTAAATAGAAAGGTGCGAAATGCCATGAGAAGCGGAAAATGCAGGAAACACGTTGACAAACGCTGCTTAATTGTGCAATTCATTTTTGACTTGTCGGAAATTGCAACATTTCGTTTTGCATTTTTTTGTCCTCTCTGCACTTCGCTACACATTTCCTCATTTTTCCAGCTTTGTTTCAGTTGTCGCACTCACACACTCACATTCACCTACAGAGTGTTTACCACTTTCTTTATTTAACAACTTTTTTGTTGGCTTCAGTTGCATCTTCGCAGCAGCAGCCCTGATGACTTTTACAACAACGCCGGCAACAAATTGACAACAACAATTATGGCGACAAATCAGCTTCTAAATAAGGTTTTATACACCGTGCATAAATTAGTAGGAAAGGCATGGACAAAAAATATACGGTACGGATCTGTGTGACCTGGCTGTTGAGCCAAAGTCTGGGAAAGCCACGGATCCGTTTTTATATCCCCACCTGTTTACGCCAACTTTTGAGAGGTGCTTGCAAAATTTCGGCTATAGTGCGCTGAATATTGTTTTCCAGCTCTTCGAGCGTTGCTGTTTGATTCGAGGCAAATCTTCAGAGACAGCAACTTAGGGGTGTTAAATCCCTTGAGCTTTTGGTTTAGACGTGAAACATGATTCGGCGCATGTCTGGTTGCAAATAAAGTTCGTCCGCGTTGGTTTTATTAAATGGCGGGAAAAACGTCGTTCAGCTATTATTGATAACCGTGCCGGTAGTTCTGTTTTCTCCATGGATCTGGTAGTGAACGAGGGCAAGACCAAATATCTCCTGTCATCAAACAAACGGGGACTTTGATTCCCACGTCACTGTTGAGAGTCATAACTTCGAAGTCGTAGATATTTTCGTCTATCTTCGAATTAGTGTTAACACCAACAACAATCTCAGCCATGAAATGCAACGCAGAACAACTCTTCCCAATAGTAGCCCCTGTCGACTGAGTAGGCAATTGAAAAGTAAAGTCCTCTTTCCACGAACAAAGACCAAGTCACTCTACAAGTCACTCATCATCCCCGTCCTGCTGTTTGGTGCGGAGGCAAGGACGAAGACATCATCTGATGAGTCAACGTTACGAGTTTTCGAGTTCTGGTCCTTTACGCGCTGGCCACGGTGAGTACCGCAGTCGATGGAACGAGGTGCCGTACGAGTTCGACATAGTTTTAGTGACTCAAGAGATAGCGGATACGCTGGGTAAGTCACGTCGTCCGAATGGATGAAAACATTCTAGCTCTGAAAGTATTCGACGCAGTACCCGCCGGGGAAAGCAGAGGAAGAGGAAGATTTGAAACTTACTCGTATATTTCTGGAACGAAAGGACTTTCCATGAAAATCCAGGAAACTATCGAAGAAAATTTAAACTCTGTGGATCCTTCCTTCAATTAGTTGCAAGAAAAACTAGGCTAAGCACCTAGATAATATAATATAAAATAATAACACGTATACACTTGATGCAAAAATACTCGTATGCCATGAACGAAGACCTGAGGAACCGCCCATATTAGCGCGATTTAACACAAAGCTGCTTAAAGGAGCAAGCCACTTTGTTAAATGCTTAACGAATTTTCGCACAATTATTTCATCCTTAATCCTATTACCGAGCGCAGGGTCTTAATGCGTAATTAAGTTGGAATAATTGCATATTCCTACCTAAGAGACTTACGGACCCATGGCAATGTCATTAATTATAAAAAACGCAGGACGACGTCAGCCGAACTCTGCCGCAGGTGTTGAAGTGCGTTTAATGCCAAGTGGATGTGTGTGTGTGTGTGTGTGATAATGCAATGTAAATAAATTTGAAGAGAAACTAACGAAAATCAAATAAGTTAGCTGTAAACTAATTACAAAGCAGACCACCGCCGTTGCATGCGGCCGAGCGAGCCGAGGGCGGGGAGCGGCAGCGCACACCAACTGCAGACAATTTGCAGTTGACGATGTGTGACCGCGCCGCAAATGCTTTGGCCAGCAATGTGCGGCCAGTTGGTTTGTAGGCAAAGCACACACACACACACGCACACACCTGCCACACGACAAGCAACAAAAGCCCCTGCGCGGCGGAAGGGCCACCTGGGCCAGCCAGCGCGTCGCAACCGCACTCATTTAAATTGCAGCGCGAGCTTAGCAACAGATTTGGCTTCTGCCTTTGCTCAAATGCAGTGGCGTTGTTGTTGCTCGCAGGCGCAGTGATAATGATGTTTCGCTTGACGGTGGCAACAATATTGACAGCAACGCTGTCGATGGTGGTGGTTGTAGTGGCAGCGTTTACAATGAAACGCATGTCGGCGTGAGTTCCGCCTGGCAGTTTTCGGAAATTTCACAAAACTTAAGCGTCGCTTAGCTTGTGCCCCTCTTCACCTGTGTGCCGCGGCATGGCGCGGCCCAGTGGTTGGGCGAATTGGCTGTGTGACTCGTGGATTTGTATTTGAAGACACCGTTGGGGGAAGTGGCGGAAGGGGACACAGCGCAGCTGGGCATGCAGTAAGCACCTGTCACGGACTTGCTCAGTACGGCAGTGGCAGCAATTTAAAAGTACGCGCAACCAAAGTGGCAGCGTACATATATGTATGTATGTAGGTATTCACGTGTTCGTACGAAGTGGAAAATGTGTAATTTCTTGTTGTCAAAACTAACAGAAACGTTAACTGAGTTTGGTGACAATCCCTGACTTAAATATGATTGGAATGCCTACCCGGTAGGAAATTGTAAGGTATTTTTAAATCTTATATATAAAAATGAATCGCAAAATGTGTTGGTAAGCGCATAACTCAAAAACGCATGGACCAATTTTGCCAATTCTTTTTTTAAAATATTCGGTGAGGCTCAAGGATGGTTTTTACGGCAAGAAAATTTCGAATAATTGCCGGGAACCACCTAAAAACAGCCCTTTTCTCTTTTCCATACAAACGAATGAATGTTTGTTTATTAGTAACGCTAAGGGAACGACTGAACCAATCTTGATGAAATTTTCAGAGAATGTTCCGTGTGGATCGCAGAAGGTTTAGAAATAAAAAAAAAAAATCGTATGCTTTTAGTGAGGAAAAGTCGGAAAATTGGACAATTCCAAAAAGTTAATTTTTTCCATAAAAGTTTTTTTTTAACTTTTTTGTTTTGTTTTTCAATTATTTGAATCGTTCAAATTTGTCGTTTGCTTTAAATATTTTTGAAAATTATTCAGTGAAAACGTCATGTGTGTTGCACACAAAGTGATCAATTACAGATTGAAATTTGTTACGATGCCACGAAGTAGTCGCGCTAATATTGGTCGGCGTCACACCAAGGCACATGAACGAGAACTCTCAGGATGCGATGACATACATGTGGAATTATGGATTTGCAGTCAATCAGCAAGCGATCGTCACGATATCACAGCACGACCTTTCAAACAAAACTTGCGATGTTTGATGGACTTTATCTAGAAGCAACGTATATGTGGTGCTGTTAGATGCTAGATGTACTACGTGCTTTTCTTTCGCAAACGCAAACTGGAAATGATGGATATCCACTCTATCGGCGTCGCTCACCACTATTGTGCGTCTCGCAGTTAATTTGGAGAATGACGAAAGAGTTTGTTTCAACCCAGAGAATACAGTACAGCGGCAGAAAACACCGACAGCAGCAAAATCAACATTGACGATTTTGTCTCAACTTTCGTCAGTGATCCGTTTGCTAGAACATCTATTCGGAAATATCTTGATGTTATACATGGAATGCATCGTCGAAGAAATAGTTACACAGAAAGCAAGGCCAGTCAGTGGATTGACATCCAGGTGTCTTATCAGCTAATGCATTAGGATGAATTTACACAATCCACCCGAAAAACGCAATTTTTTCTACCTTCGGTTGCTATTTATTAATGTACGCGGTCCAACTTCATATGAGTCATTGCTTACTGTGAATGGTACGGTTTGAGCAACTTTTTGAGCAGCAAGCCTGTAATTAAAATTGCTGGAAAATCATAATCACTGGAATCAAACAATGGACGATGCGGTAGCTACTTCGAATGCAAATGAAAATCGCACACTTTTCACGATAATCATTTCGACATATCAGCCTTCAAATCCGCGTCAATTATGGGATATGAACAAAAATTACATTGCCGAAGACATTTCACATCGTATTCGCTAAGAATTGGTCAATTCCGGTTGATACTTCCGGTGGTTTGATATCAAATTTATCCTCTGTTTATCAATTCACGAAAGATCAATTTATCACGAATGCTCGTAAATTTGCCAAATTATCGTAACTATAATTCCATAAGTGCGCATTGTTAACTTCCAAAAATACCAATGTTGTTGACTTATACTGGAATATACATACAAAGTCAAATTCCGTGAGACTTTCGCTCATACAAATACCGATCGTCTTGGCAATGAAGACGTCGCCGTGAATTATCCAGTGCAATTTCTAAATTCTTTGAAGATGGTTGGTATGCCACCGCATCATTTGCGTCTCAAAGTTGGATCTGTCGGTATTATGTTGATGCGCCGAAATCGTGTAATGGGACCCTACAGATTGCGACGCAGCTATCGAATACAAGGGCCGAATACTTGATTCTACGAATTCCTTTGAGTTCCAACGATTTGCCATTTCAGTTCATAAAGATAGTCGCTAGAAATCTGTGGCATAAATTTGGAAATGCTATGTTTTTTTACACTGCCAGATATACGTGGCGTGCTCAGGAGTTGGAGAACCATATTTCTGTGCACCGGAACAGAAACCAAAAATTGTTGTTTATCAAGCTGTGTTACATTGAAAAAAAAAATTAAATGATAAATTCAAATTTCTTTTCATCTCAAAACACATAATTTCACGCAGAACAACGGCTGCGGGGCCAGCTAGTTTATTATACTTTTTATCAAACATAGCAAGGCATGTCTGAAGAGAATATAGTATAATTCAATATAATATCCGTTGTCTTTGACTAAGCTAAGGCTATTAAATTGAGTCCTTAAAAACTATAAATTAATCAGACTGTGACCTAACCTATTCTAACAAAAATTTTTCTGAATAATCAAAATAAATCAAAAGTATCCATCTCAAGAAGTTTTTTCTTAAGGCAAAAAGTATTAATCATTTTATCTGTTTCCTGCACGGTAGTTAGATCATCCTCGTATTAGTACTTCGGGTACATGTAAATACAACGGCATGTGAGTGAAAACTAATTTACAACACATTTTGAAAGTAACGCTTTGATAATTACACTTACTGTCTCGAATTACTCTTCTTCTTGCTCAAAAATACTGTAAATAACTGTTCATTGTTTTGTGTTGAAGTCTTTGGCTTTTCTGGAGACTGCTTGTATTAATGAGAATCATTGTTGTTGCACATACAAAACGTAAGAATTACCGAGTTTTTACACCTCGCTTGGTTGAATGGTTATGCAGAGTCATTCGATTGCGTGGGAGCTGGAAGCTTTACAACGTTTTAATTGCGCTAATCTTCGTTTTAAATTCTTGTAAGTTATAAAGTTGTAAAATCGAGCATAATTATAAGAAGAGTACTCAACTAAATAAATGTTGCATACCAAATCGACCACTTTTGAACCCGACCCTTTTAGATTTTGCTGAAACTTATCCATTCTTTTCAACCCTTTGAAAAACATTTTTGAGAATTTTTTCAAAATTTTTTGTCCAACTTCAAAAAAGTTATGAATTTTGCTATTTTTTGCTAAAAACTGGCTTTTTTATTTTCAAATAGCCATAACTTTTTTAGAAATTGACTTTTGGGGACCTTTTTTTTAAATTTTTGTTTTTGAATGAACTTTTCGAAAAAATATACGAAAAAATTTAACACGATCAACTATATAAAATAAACGGGTTTTTTAAGTAAAAACGTAATTTTTTTTTTTGGAAGGTCGCCATTTTTTGTTTTCCTTTAAAAAACTTAAATTAATTTGACAACTATCCCTGCCATTCCCGGAGAGGGCCGATTTTTGTTTTTATTTTTTTATTTATTTAAAAAAAAAATGAAAAAAAAAAAAATTTCCGAAAACTTTATTTTTATCAACTTATAATACCAGTTTTCAATAATATGAATCCTAATGCCAATACAAATACCAATACCAGTACCAATATTAATGCCAATTTCAATACCAATACCAGTATCAATACCAGTACCAGTATCATTGTCAATACAAATACCTATTCCAATACCATTACCAATGCCAATACCAGTATTAATATGTACCAATACTTATACCAAAACCAATACAAATACTTATACCAATAACAATACCATTACCAATACCAATACCAATACTTATACCAATAATAATACCATTACCAATACCAGTACCAGTATCAGTGTCAATACAAATACCTATTCCAATACCATTACCAATGCCAATACCAGTATTAATACCAATACTTATACCAATACCAATACAAATACTTATACCAATAACAATAACAATACCATTACCAAGTAAAATACCAGTACCAATTCCGATATCAATACCAATAACAACACCATTACCAACACGTAGACTCCACGCCAAATACCAACACATTTGTAGAATTTTATCTTAACATATATGTATGTATATACTTATGTATGTATATGTGTGTCAGTGTTAAGGACAGTTAACTTACCCTTGCTCTGGCTAATGACTGGCCAATTATTAGACTGACAAATGAGCTTCTGAGAATTTCAAATTCGTTGAATGTTTTGCAAACAGTTTTGGAATTTAATTAGATTCTTATATATGTATGTATATACACTCGCGCTGTCATTTGCATAAGAGTCTAATTAGATTCCAAAATTGTTCGCAAAACATTCAACGAATCTGAAATTATATTTATATGTACATAAATGCAAAATCATGTTTATATTTTAATCCGCATTCACTACTTAGCCAGCCGGCTGACGGACTTCCTCATTTCTGGTTTACCAATTTCATAAATTTTTTTGTCATTTTCACTTAAATGTTGGAGAAAATCACGCTTGGTTGGTTTTTAATTTCCCAAAGCACATTACGAAGTACTCGCTCCTAATTTTTAGGCATTTACATGACAAGTTATACCAGTAATATAACAAAAATTGAAACTATCTCTGTCTTAACTGGCCAGCTTCTGTGGCAGTGACCACGCTAACCGCAATCACCACAAAAAATAGCAATAAAACTGAAGAAAAACACAACAATAAATACAATAATAATTGTAGCAAACGCTAACCACTTGTCACTTGGAGGGCAGAGGTGCATGGAAGGAGTAGTCGTCGCAGAAACAGACTAATTTAAAATAAACAAAAACGGCTGAAAGCCCAAGTCTTAGCAATTTTCCGCTCATGAAGCACTTAAGCACTCACAATAATTTGAATTTAAAATTTTCACTTTGTGTCTTAATTGGGCGACTATAACCAACCGAACACTCGCATATAAGTGTAAATATACTTCGTGCCCCGGGACACGCCAAGCCTCAAATGACACGCTAACTGCTGCACACACGAGTCTGCCTAAGCACCAATAGCGGTGGCAGAACTCTTTCATTTTTTTATTATTTTAATTTTTATATAATTTTATTTTTTGTTTCGGTTTTCTTCCAGTTATGTGGTGGCTACTGCTGAACTCTGACGGTTAGCCAAGTTTACATTGATGTGTTGAACAAATTAATTATGTCTTAAGTTTAGTGGCAATTAAAAATGTGGCACAGCTTGAGGTAACTCAGCATGCAAATGAGCAAAGAGCGCTTGGGCTAGTATATACATATACCCACATGCACCCCTGTAAACACAAATTCTGACCATTTCTTAAGTATACTTAGTGAATTACTAAGCAGTACTACCGAGTGCGAGCGAGTGGTCTGGTGCGGAAGCATTCCCCGATAGTTGGTTCAATGAACTGGATTGAACCTGTTGAGAAAATTATACTTCAGTAGCTTAAAAAATCGCAATTTTTATCCAAACTCTAGTTCTTCGATCATTATGAAACAAATGTCATACAAAATTTTAATTTTTGATCCAGCCTCACCGATTCTGAAAAAAGTGGTCTAAATTTAACAGACCAGAACTGCAAGTGCAGTAGAAAATCGGTCAGCTATCTGTTGTGATTGCAGCTTCTCGACGTCGAACCTTTCTTGTGTTTGTTGACGTGCTGTTTTTGCGTACAGAGTCTGGTGCGCATCTTGGCTGCAACAAGATAGAGTCAATGTTAGAGCCCCGGAGCGTACGCACGCCTAAAACAGTTCAGACGTGCCTTTCATCTATCACAACATGATCTATCTGGTTGGTGGCTTTGTGATCCGGAGACAGACAGATAGCTTGGCAAATCATCCTATGCTGGAAACTAGTACTACAGATAACCATATATTAGGCCTCGGGTCTCATCTCATTTGGGAATGTTTCATTATGGAGGAATATGCCGACCATTGCGGCAAAGATACTATCTTTGTCTACCCTGGCGTTAAAGTCGCCAAGCACGATTTTGACATTGTGGAGAATTAAGTGTTCTAAGTGCTTATAGACGCCATCTTTGGTCACAACGTCTGTCTTTTCTGTAGGGGTGTGGACGCAAATCAGCGATATGCTGAAAAACCCTTCGCTTTTATACGGATTCTGATTAGACGTAGCACTGTAGCCACTGTAGCAAATGCCACTAGAATCTATTCGCCCCAGTCCTTGTCCCGTCCATTGCACTTCTTGGACAACAGTGACGTCAGCCTTTATTTTTAAGAGGACATCAACCAGCTGGGCAGCGGCACCTTCCCAACTTTAAAGGGGCCGGACATTCCAGGTGCATGACGGCAGATCATAATCCTTAACAAATCGTCTTCAATAAGGGAGTCTCTCATCGAAGGCTGTTTCCTTCTTTTCATTGGTAGTTATTTTTACGTGGCGGGTCTTAAACCCAGCGCACCATACTGGAGAGGGGATGTTTCGCTTTCTCACTTTAGCTCGAATTCAAACGGATGTTTTTTACCTACCCAGAGCCTACTTGATCAGTTGTGAGCTGCTTGAGACATATGTAAAATAATCGGTTCTGGCCAATCCAAAGTGAATGGCGCTCAGAGAGTTTCTCTCACTTGCGTGAACTTTTACTCATGGCTCCATCCCCCATAATTTACAACATTAACTCAAAATGAATTTTTAAAGAGAGTTTACCTGTTCCCCTATAAATAAATGTTTATTCGGCTAGATTATTCAAGAGGAACTAGTTAGGTATATTCACCTGAGTTACTACCAACTGATATCTTCCTTTCCACATGCATTATGAATGGAGTTTTAACAGACTTGCCAATTATTATCAAAATGAAACTTTCTGGCTTAAAATATGGCAAAAACTTATTTACTACCTCAAATCGAGACCCTTCGCACACACAAGAAACTTCATTTTCCCATACGGTTCTCGATATTTCGTGATAAAAGCAATTCCAACTTAATTTCGTATAAAGTGGGTCCTTAAACAGAAGGCCAACTGGCAACTGGAACGGTAGTGCCGTGACGCAGCACGGGGCAAAATACTGCCGAGGCGCAATGTTGAACTCCACAGGGGTATGCACGCATGGAATTTGCAAATAGCACTCCACAGGTAAATAATTTTGTTGTCTTGCCTGCGGCTAAAAGTGGCAACAACCCGCAGGATTGTGCCAAAACGCCTGCTCAGCAATCAGCCAGCCAGCCGGCCGGCCGGCAAGGCCAGTAAGACAGACCGGAGCACCTGAGAACATTATGGTTTCAAAGTGTTTCGCACACAGACACACATTCACGCAGGGCAACTTTGCACATTTATTATTATTATTATTGTTTTTGCTGGCTTCAGCAACAACACGCTTAGAGTTCAGGGCACTTCTGGCGGTTCTGAAAGCAGATCACTTATTATTAATATTAGTGGTTTGTTTTAAGATGAGTAACCGCAAGCACAAACACAACCAACAACAATAAGGCCAAATGAAAAAGTATCAACATTTCTGAAAAAGACTAATTTGGATGCAACAACAATGAAACAAAAACATATAACTGACTACCCGACTGGCTGGCTGAAAACACAAGTGTTGCGAGACTGCAAAATCGAGGGTAAAAAAAATATGGCAACATGCAGATGTGTCCGCCAGCCGGACTGCAAGCTAGACGCCGAACCGCCACTGAAGCCACCAAGTCACTCGGCGTTGTTTTGGGCCAATTTTAATTAGTTTAGCTTCGAGCGATAAACCGAAACGATCGTTGTGCGAGGTTGCCAGACGAAAACGACGCACAAAAAAAGCAAAAATAGATATCGCTGTGGTTAGCCGGCTGTGGCGCTGCGGCTGCTTTGCTCATGATGCTGACGATGCTGCTCCTGATGGTCCTTCTTCGTATTTGCGCCGCATCCAGCCAGACAGCAGCGCGACTTCTTCAATTTTCGCATATCGTTTTGATTGTGTGGCAAACGCGTTACGCTGCGCCGCCAAAAACAACAGCAAAAAGTGCAGTCCAAACGGCAAAGTCCAATAAGTTCAAACGCGCATACTCATTTTCCATTCAGTTCTGCGGCAACGCCCCCTTTTTGAATGGTCATTTATAGGTTGACGTCGGGGCCGAGAAGCCAGACCGCGCCGTAGTCAAGCGGCTACCAAAGTAATTGCCGAGGCGTCAAGCATACAAATGTGTGCGTGCGTGTGAGTGTGTGTGCAGCAGATACGCAAATCGATTAAAATTGTTTCTGCCACAAAAACAAAAGCAAGCGCGCCAAGAAAAGTGCGCAAAAAGTCGAGCGAGCTCCTACCTCGATCTCTGTAAGTGAGCGCGAACGCGTTGATATTTTTAAGCAAAATAAAAATGCACAGACGATTACTTCAAATTAGAGTAATTCCCAGGCATGCCAAGGAGTAGGCGAGCTGGCCGCCTGGAATGCGTTTATGTTAACGAATTAAAAATCTTTGCGTGTATTAACACACGTGCGCGTATGTCGGCAGTCGGCAGTTGGCAATCGGCACAGCTTCCAGCGCAAATTCGCACACGCATTCCATGAGAATTTCTAGTAGAAAGAATGGCGGCTCGCAACCTTCACTCCCAACAGCCCATTGCTGCACGGCAGTCGGAACTGCATCGATCTCCTCCCAGTCGGCGCAGCTTCTTCAATACACTTATCCAAGCCCGTCGTTGGCCTGAGGGTGTAATTTTAATTTATGTACTTATGTATTTTGTGTAATATATTAAGCGAATAGCTGCTGTCGTCGCAGTTGTCGGTTGGTCATAACTGAAATACTCTTATTGCTCAGTTTAGGACTTTCATAAATACATATATAGAATTGTACGTAGCTAAGTCAAATTCTTAGCAAAATCCCATAGCAACTATATGGGACCAGTGTTGCCAGATTGATTAGAAAGAATGCAGCAGCATCCCGAACTCATAAAATAAATGTCCAAATATATTTTCACTCCCCAAAATTCGTTTAAACTCAGGCGGTTCAAGTTTGGGAGTTCTGTTGGGATTATCAATGACCTTGTGTCTCGCTCTTTTAAGCTACATGAAGCTCGTTGGTCCCCGAGGAGTTCACAAGCAACGATTTTCGAGAAATATAATTTTTAACTGAGAGAAAGAATCCTGAGTTGACCAACAGTTCTACCGTAGGCTTAAATGAACTTCCTCCACTGATCGCCACCGCGTTTTGGCTTAGTTTTCGATTTGGCAACGCTGTGCATGTATTATTGCGATTAGTGGGAACGACATTTGTGCGTGCAGTCTCTTTGTAGTTAAACATCGCTGGCGGCTAAAGTAGTAATCGATTTATGGAGATCTTTCGAGTCTTGCTCTTAACACATAATTTACAGTGACAATATAATCATACATATTTTAGTAGTGAAACAAAAGTCAAGTCAAGTCAAATATGCCGCAAAATATATATATCTGTTAGGTTGCAATTTACGCTCTTTTGAGGCTAATGCGAATTGGTAATCAGAGGAATATAAGAGTATGCATATGGATCTGTCTGCTGATTCTTTTTCTTCTTCTTCATTGGCGTAGACTTCGCTTACGCGGCTACAGCCAACATCAGCGCGCCAGTCGTTTCTTCTTTTCGCAACTTGGCCTTCTCCACCTGGTCTCTCCAAAGGTAGGGAGGTCTTCCTCTTCCTCTGCTTATCCCGGCGGGTACTGCGCCGAATACTTTCAGAGCTGGAGTGTTTTCATTCGTACGGATGACATGAATTAGGCATCGTAGCCGCTGAAATATGTGAATACCGCCGAATATCCCGTACAGCTCATCGTTCCATCGATGCGGTACTCGCCGTTGCCAATGCGCAAAGGACCATAAATTTTCACAGAACTTTTCTTTTGAAAACTCGCAACGGCGACTCAACAAATGTTGTCATTATCCTCCCTTACGCCTCTGTATCATCAGCAGGACTGGAATGATGAGGGACTTGTAGAGTTTGGGCTTTGTTCGTCGGGAGATGACTTCACTTATCAATAGCCTAATCAGTCCAAGTGCCACTTGTTGGCAAGAGCTATTCTGCGTTGGATTTCGAGGCTGCGACTGTTTGTTTGATGACAGGAGATATTTCGTTTTGCCCTCGTTCACTACCAGAGCCGTGTGCCTCGCTTCCTTATTCAGTCTGAAGAGGGCGTACGCCAGCATCTGTGCTTATCTTATAAAAGATTGTATCTTCTCTATTCATATGTGCAATTCGAATTAGTTTCTCCAGGAATATATTGAAGAAGTCGAACGATAGGAAGTCGCCTTGTCTGAAACCTCGTTTGGTATCGAACGGCTCGGAGAGGTCCTTTCCGATCCTGACGGAGCTTTTAGTATTGCTCAACGGCTGATGTAGCGTAAGTCGCTTCTTTTCATGTCAAAAGCTGCTTTGAAATCGACAAAGAGGTGGTGTAAATCGATCCTCTTTTCACGGGTCTTTTCCAATTTTAACACATGGTGAATATCTGGTAGTTTTCGATTTTCCAGGCCTGAAGCCGTACTGATATTGTCCAATACGTTTGTTTACGGTGGACCTTAATTTTTCACCTAATAATCTCTATGGAACTTTATACGCGATGATGTGGAGTCTTACCTCATTATCGGAGAATCGGGTTCATCATCTCCTGGCGAAAGGCTTTCACTGCGATTCAGGAGGCTGGAGAAGTGTGTCTCGTTCTTGAAATTTTCTGTTAGTCGCCGTATCTTTTCATAGAACTTTCGAGCATTACCTTTATCTTGTCAAGCTCCTCGTACTCACGCACTTCGACCTCTTTCTTTTTCTGTCTGCAAATGCGTCTCGCTTCCCTCTTCAACTAACTACGGTATATATCCCATCCCGCGCGCTTTGTGGTCGATCGTAAGGTTTCAAGGTAGGCAGTATATTTTTTCTCCACTGCGACACGGTACTCCGCATCTTACCAGCTGTTTTCTTGCTATTTCCGAAAACCAATGGTTTCGGTTGCAGCTGTATATTTAGAAAAATATTCAACCACACCTTCAGCCTGGAATTTAAAACTCGCTGACTATTGCAACCAGTCTCGTACCGCATTTTCTAACTCGTGAGCCGATATATGGTCAATGTGCATGACCGCCGTTTATTAGTTTGGGCCACATCTGATATCACAGACATGTTCCATTTTAATTCGTATTATTATGAAATTAAGTTTATGTTACGCAAGGAAATTATGGCAATTCTTGCTCTTGGTGAGGAAAACCATGTTATTTATTTTTTTCTTCGAAATTTTCGAAATTTCAAGCTTAACGCATCAGCTTTCGTAAAGAATCCGAAAAATGCCTGATATTGCTAATGGAATAACATAACTCACATGACCAGCAAAATATGTTTATATATATGTATATATATAACGATTTATGCTTTCGAAATTTGCTGATTTTAGGCAGTGCTGCATTCCCACCATTTAAATAATTTCAGCTAGCTTCAACATGACTCAGTCTATTAAACTCTTGCAGACCTCGCAGATTGGCACTGCGGTTTTGTGTATGTATATGTATGTGCCCGCAAGCATGCTCATGTGTGCGTTTATATGTGCTTGGCCAACCCGCCAGCCAGCCTACAGGCTCATAATTAATAATCCTTGCAACTTAACTAATTTTGCAAAGTCTGACAAGTGCTCATTTGCAGCTACAAATATAATATACATATATGTCCAGGCAGTTTCGGTAAGCCAGCGCCGAGCCATCGCTCAACACACCATGGTTACGCCCCTCAAAGAGGCGAGTATTGGCTGAGGTGTAGGCTCACCGATGCCAGCTCCTACTCCATAGCCTCAGCCCTCAATGTATTGTACTTGAATGTTGTTGTTGTGCGCGTTGTTGTTGTATGACCGCAACATGTTTTGCGCTTAATTAAAAGTGTGTTGATGTTGCAAACCGAAAGCTCGCCCATTTTCGGCGCGGTGCGGTGTAGTGTGGTGTTGGTTGTGGTGCGCCTTTTGTTTTGGCGGTTTGGCGCACCGTGTCCTAAACGCCTTCACACACACAGCTGTGGTGCATTGTTTTGTGTTTTATTTGCATTTTTAATTTAATTTCTTTGCTTTGCTTAATTAGCGGAGCCGGGTAGGTAACTCGGCAATTAGCTCGCCCGACCGTCGTGTCCGCATACGCAGAACCTATAACGAACAGGCCCCTCACATGTATGCTCTGCTAGTGTGTGTTAGCGCCGTGCCTGCGTAGCGCAAAGTGGGTGGTGCTGGTGGGTTGGCTCGGGGCTGTTCGCAGCGCGTTACTTCGGCTGTTTAGCGGCGTTAATGAGTTAATTCCTTCACCAATAGGTTACTTAACAGCGCAGGAGTCAACCGCGCGTGCTTATAATGTACGCAACAGATGCTTTGCGGCAAGGAGCTCAACTAAACTTGCGGCTAGCCAAGGGGTGGAGTTAGCGCGACCAAGTTGTTGGCAGAAATTTTAATTTTGGAATTCCTTTGTTTCAGATTTAGTGAGGAGAAATAATTAGTAGAACTCGGTCTCCAAACAAAATTGCTTGAATTCTTTGTGTTACCCTTTAATAATTATGTAGGTATGTAAAAATACGGAATTCTGTTCATGTTTTAATTTGCTTCAAAGAATTTGTGAAAAATTTAATTTGATTTAATTTTTCTATCAAAATGGATAGAAGAAAGTTCGATTCGGCACTGTTGACAGCTACTCGGACTCACGTGTGGAACGACTTGGCGTATTTTACGTCGAAAATTGAAAGCATACAAAATACAGTTTGTGCAAAAACTGAATCTGCTCGACCTTCCCAAGCGACATCGCTTTGCTCTGGGATAAGTTCCAAGAAGATCCGACGTTTTCGAGCCAAATTTGGTTCATCGATGAGGCCCCCTTCTGTCTCAATGGGTATGTAAACAAGTAAAATTGCCGCATTTGGGATTCAGGAAATGCCAGTTCATCAAAAAAACAAAAATGGTTTGGTATGATTTGTGGGTCAGTGGAGTCATCGGTCCATATTTCTTCAAAAATGATGCCGCTGAGAACGTAACCATCAATGGCGACCGTTACCGCGCCATTATAATCGACTATTTGACTGAGATTGCAGCTCGTGAGGTTTGTTTTCAATAACACGGCGCCACTTCCCAAACATCACATCAATCAATTGATTTATTGAGAGAAGACTTTGATGACCAGATAATTTCACGTTTTGCCGGTCGATTGGCAAAAGATGGTGTGATATCACACCGTTCGACTTTTTCCTGTAGTGATATGTAAAGTTTAATGTATATGCGGACAGCCCCGCTTCGATTCTGGTCATGGAGCAAAACATCACGCCTATCATTCGCCAGTTATCAGTCGAAATGCTCGAAAGAGTCATCGAAAATTGAACTCCACGTATCGATCATCTGAGACGTAGCCGCGGCCAACATTTGAAAGAGATAATCCTCCAAAAATAAATGGCAAAGAATGTTCTTTAGAATGATAATGAACATTCCCCATTAAATTTTGTGTTTTTTCTTTAAAAAGAAAGAAAGAAAGACTCTGACTATTTCAATTGTCATAAAATAGAACACAATAATATGGCCTAACGTTTTTACTAGAAATCAAACGGCCACCCGAAGTTAAACCGACTTAAGCTACATTAAGATATTCTTCTTTTTCTTTACTGGCCCCCGGACCAACACGAACCTAGCCAGGTAGGCCCGCCGCTCGCTTCGGCTGAACTATGCCAATGTTTTTGTCGTATATTTCGTACAGCTCATCGTTCCATCGATGCGATATTCGCCGTGGCCAATGCGCAAAGGACCATAAATCTTTCGCAGAACCTTTCTCTCGAAAACCTTAAGTTCGACTCATCGGTTGTTGTTATCGTCCAAGCCTCTGCACCGTATAGCAGGACGGGAATTATGAGCGACTTATAGAGTTTGGTTTTTTTCGTCGAGAGATGATTTTACTTTTCAATTGCCTACTTAGTCCGAAGTAGCACCTGTTGGCAAGAGTAATCCTACCAGGCTGACATTGTTGGGGTGTTTACGCTGGTTCCAAGATAGACGACATTATCTACAACTTCAAAGTTATGACTGTAACACCATAAATTATTCCTGAAAACCTTGGGCTGATTCAGGTTTATTATTTTAGAAAGGTCATTCGAATGTTGGTTAACATTTCTAATATTTAAAAGTTTGCTGGAAACCCTTAACACCTCTAAATAATAAATTTAACTTATATTCCAAACGAGCTGCTTGTGGAGTAGTTTTCAACCGAAACAAATGTGAGTCGCATAATTTATAATAATCTAACACCAACTTACATAATCCTTTTCCTATTAAAAAGGAAGCCACACAAACTAAGTAACTGTAAATTTTGTAGCAAGGATCGAGCTCTCACTTTCCAATTCGAAGAAGGTAGCGGAGGTGAAAATTGAGACATCATCGTAAATGTCAGTGGCCACAACTCGGGGTAATATTTTCCATACCAAGAGGTATGTGAGAGTGCGTGTGCGATCGCAATGCCACGAAAAACGATTAGGCCACTTAATATGCCCAACACAATGCCCACAACTAGCAGTATCCACATGGTTTCAGCATACATACGAAGTAGAAATCTCGTGAACGCGATAAGGACATGAATTTAATATGGCAAAACACCAGATTACACACTGATCGCATATAACCGAGCGATCGATCGATCGTTTCTTACACTGTTTGGAAATATACGAGAGAAAGTATTTCGAATGCAGCAGCGGTGCTAATGTCTGCAGCGAATGATCTGAGGGAAAAGTGTGTGAATTCGAGCCCGAGATGATCGACGAAAGCGGAGAATAACAGTTACACAAGCATTATCTCACGCAGATATCTGTGTAGTAGCAACAACAAAAACAATATTAACAGCAACAGCAACAGCATCGTAATGCAACAAACACACCACAACAACAAGCAACAAGTGAAGTGATATATGGCCGAGAGAAAGGCAGGTCAAATTGACAAGATCATTATCGTTAATGTTTCGGGCCGTTTTTTATTGTTGCTGCCATTGTTCGCTTCGTATTTATGTGCGTTATGAATCGCAATGATGGCATTAGATGCTGGTTTATTGCCTCCGCCAGTGGCTTACAACTTCATTCAACGGCAGCAATGCGATACATATGGCATTATTGTGAGCGTGCGTGTGTTCTTAAGAGAGGGAGTGATGTTTCAATTTTTACGATTTTATATGATCATAATATTTATAACTTACGGTACATTTATGGTTGTTAAAAGTGTTTTCGAAGATTCGATATGAAGGTGTTAAAAATTAAGAAAGGCATGAAGAAATGATCAAAGTTGTTATTATTGTTGTAACTTGTGTGTGTGCGCATTTAGATATCATGTTGCTATTGGCATTCTGGTAAATTGATTGGAAGTCACAATGCGTAACAAGTGTTTCTTTGCTTAGAGTTTTTGTCGGTCTTTTGAAATTAGAAAACATAAGAACTTAATGTATTGGCACTACAAACTTTAATTTACTTAAAAACTAATTAATAATGATTACTTTATTAGTTAACAATAGTTATACGATCTTTATTGGCCTTTAGTATAGAACTTGTTGCATTAGAACAGAATTTATTTCTGGAATTCCGCACTTCCCTTAAATAGTCTAGCACAGGTAGTCAGGAGTATCCGACTCCACGTCGTATAACCGGCAGTCTTGAGCCAAACATTGTCTAGTGCATAATGCCACAAGTAGCCGGAATTTTTCCCTCGAAAGTTTGATTACATTTGTAAACCTCTTGAGTTTGTAACCACCCATTAGCAAATTTAGCTTCCCAGTACCCTTTCCTACGCACTTTCTTTTACTTCCAGAGCACATTCTTTATGTGATGGGCCCCAGCCCCAATTTAGACTTCCGGTCCTACCATCTAGAAGCAGCTGCAGAGCAAGCCATTTCGTTCCCGGCTACATCTTTGTGACCTAGCAGCGTGATTTTTCCACTAGGTTGCGAGCAGTAGGCTATTTAGCCGTTCTCCTGCATGAGAGCGATATAAACTCGTAAGCTGACTTCGTCTTAAGTGCCATTTGACTATCGATGAGTTTAGCGATACTTTCATTGCGACAGCGTTGGAGGCTTATCTCTAGCCGCTGACTTTTAGCAAAGACTTCTGTTTGAAAAATACTCGGAAAACTTCCCAATGGTATGGAAAGTTTGGTACGCGGTCCTGCGACGCTCGCGCCATTGCCTTACGACGTATTGGAGTAAACTCCTTAATAGTGATTCTCCTTAGCTGTAGGTCAAGCGTGAAGTTACTTCATTCAGCCTTACCACCGAGGGTATCTTTAAATTTTTTGTGAGGTTTATGTTTTTGGTAATGCTCTTCTCGGGAGAAGAACCAGTGGGGTTTCATCATAAGACTTAGTGCACGTGTGTTTTACTGTTTGATTGATTACTATGTAGAGTGGTGTGAGCTCCATCATGACTTCTAATGCTGCCGTCGCGTGTGTACGCATTGCACCGGATGACGCAAGCAAGTCTTTGCAGTTTCATATTTGGAGTCCTACCGAAACCGAAGCCATGCCACGGCTCCAGACATAACAATCGGTCCTACGATATTGTTGTACATCTACCTGACAGTCCTTGGCTTGCAGCTCCAGGATTTACCAGCCAGGCGTTTGCACACCAATAATGTTTTTGTTGATCAGATCCACATTTACTGTAGTGGAATCCAACATAAGACCAACATGAGACCCAGATATGCACACCAAGAATGATTTTGCTGATCATATCCATATTTACGTATAGTGGAATCTAATATGAGACCCAGATATTTGACGTCATTAGTCACCTCTAACTCTTTCTCTAAGGTTTAAGCTCCAAAAGTCCGGCAAGAATCTTTTCTTGGTGTACGGGACGATGATCATTTTTGAAGGATTGGTGTTCAATTCAGCCATACTGGCCATCTCTTTATCTTTACTCTTTTCACGATATCGCAGAGGATGTACTCGAATTTATCTCTTGCTATATATGTACATACCAATGTCGTCCGCATACCCTGGGACAACCGATTTCATGATTTCATTGTTGAACTAAATTCAATTAGAATAACCGAACTTTCGAACACCATATACTTGTTCTATGAACAGCTATAATTTTCGCAAAAACTTAAGTCAACCGTGTAAAGCGAAAGGTCTAAGTACATTCCTTTGCAATTGTCATTGAGACAATATGCTGCCATCGCAACTTACGCTGAAGTAACCCCAGTTACCGCATGTCTGGGTCGGCGCCCTCCAAATTCATAACGAACTATGGCTAAGCAATTTAGAAGTCGAAGCTCTATGTGCCGCCGTAAGACTTGGCTGCTGGCAGATCTTCATTTTGGCATGTGTTGGAAGAGCCATTGTGAACATCTGTTGCCGATCTGCGCGAGCCACGCGTCTTTCTAGCTAAACAAGCATACAAAGGAAAGTGAACATTTCTTGTTAATAAATAGATGATTCAGTACCGAATTAATTTAATTGTGTCCGTCTGCATGTGGATCGAAGAATTTCGATTCTTTTTCCCAATTTCTTATTCAAATAAAGTGCGTAGCACCAGCTACAAGCAACAACAACAGCGTCGACATGTGAACAAATAGTTAACAACGCGGTCCAAACAATCCGGCTGTGGAGTGAGGCCATTCTTGTACATTCACGCCATATGTGCCACATCGCCAATTGCCACACCATCGACTTCGTCTCGCTACATCATTAGCAAAGCAAGAAGCAGCACACGCGTCAAAACTCATAATCGTTTTTAATAAATTGCAAAATTTTGTTGCCGCATCATTGACCCAAACAAACAGCAAAACAACAACAACCACAAACAAAGCGTCAAAGTATTTGTATAAAATAACAAAATAGAGGAGAAGAAGAGACAGCAGCACCAGCAGCCGATTCGTGTACGCTTGTTTACGCAACACATGTTCTCTACTCTCGGGCTGGCTTGCCGCCAAGTGCGATTCTTCTTGCTGCCGCTGTGGACCACGCAGGCTACTCGACGGCTCTGCGAAGGTGCGCACGCACATTTTTTTGCTTTGTGCGGTGGTTAAGGATGAAAAATCAAGCAAATTAATTTTACAAATTAATGAAAAGTGTTTCTCATTTTCACTTTTATTTATGAGATGGTGGTCTGTAGGAAAACTCAAACCTGAGAAAACTTTTACTTGATTGGGAAAATTTACTTATTCTCAGCTTTATGAACATCTTTGGCTTGAAGCGTTAAACTTAAGACTAACAAATACTAATTCGTCACCACTGATTTTTGAATATAAAGCAGGCAGTCATTTAGGGGTTATTAATCTTCTAAAAGTAAGATATAGACGAGTTAACACCAGAGTGCCAGTCGTTTCTTCTTTTCGAAACTTGGCGCCAATTGGGGATTCCCAGCGAAGTCAGGTCCTTCTCTACCGGCATTTTCCAACGGAGTGGAAGTCTTCCTCTTTCTCTGCTTACCCCGGCGGTTATTGCGTCGAATACTTTCAGAGCTGGAGTGTTTTCGTCTATACGTACGACACGACTTAGCCAGCGGAGCCGCTTCTTTTGATTCGCTGAACTATGACAATGTCGTCGTATGTCTCGTACAGCTCATCGCTCCATCGAATGCGATATTTGTCGTGGCCAACGCGCAAAGGACCATAAATTTTCGCAGAACCTTCTCTCTTCTCTTTCTGACAAGGCCGACCCATCAGATGTTGTCATCGGCCATGCCTCTGCACCGTATAGCAGGACGGAAATAATGAGTGACTTATAGAGTTTGGTTTTGTTCGTACGGAGACTGCCTACTCAGTCCGAAGTAGCACCTGTTGGCAAGAGTTATTCTGCATTAGATTTCGAGGCTGGCGTTCTTGTTGGTGTTGATGCTGGTTCCAAGATAGGCGAAATTATCTACGACTTCGAAGTTATGACTGTCAACAGTGACGTGGAAGCCTGGTTGCGTGTGCGACGACTGTTTGTTTGATGACAGGAGATATTTCGTCTTGCCCTGCGTGTCAAACAGAGAGGTAAAAATTGCAACTTAATGACATCTTTCAAGATAATATCTACTTTTTCTTTCTATGAGAAAGTTTGACTATTGAAGTAGCTCTATGCGATTATATAAGAATAAATTGCCTTCTTATTGAAGGGGTTTCCCTGACAAAACACCATTTCTTTCTCGCAGGGTACTTGCTTCTTCTCACATATGTATCTGAACTTCGTAGTTGCGCAACCTTTCTTGCAATCTTCAAGTGAAAAGTGAAAATTAAAGAAAAACAAATGTTTCTCTCCACGCTACACATTTCGAGCCACACGCCACCGCTCAAGCAACTGTCGCACCAGCGGCCACCGTTGAAATCTGACAGAAGTTCCATTAGTGACTGACAACTGACACATTGGCGTGCCGAGCGGCTGTGCCACTTTCACCCTCACACCTATTGTGTACTTGCCACGCATGCTGCATGCTGCAAGGATGAGTAGCAGATCCTTCCGACGATCATACAAAGCCACGAAAAAGTTTTAATTTGAATTTTGCTCGCTCTCATTCTCTGTCAATTTGTTGCACGGCACTGCACTTCACTTTTCCATTTTTCACTTTCACAATTTCAATTTCGTTGGCGCAACAGCTGCTCCCCTCTACCATCTATTCCATGCATGTTGGCACGACGCATGCGCAGCTCCTTGCCGTGTGGCATTTGTCCAAGTGACCACAACAGCACACTCGACCATTTGTTGCGCTTGCGCTCTCCCCCAACAAGCATGTGTCCCTTATACTATTCGTGTGTGCATTTAGTCGACGGCAGTCGGCGTCATGCAGTTAACATGCGTAAAATGTCAACCGTATGACTACCGACGACCCCTCGCTTCGGGTTGCCTCAA
This sequence comes from Bactrocera correcta, assembly GCA_027475135.1. Taxonomy (NCBI): domain Eukaryota; kingdom Metazoa; phylum Arthropoda; class Insecta; order Diptera; family Tephritidae; genus Bactrocera; species Bactrocera correcta. The sequence goes on from CM050326.1 coordinate 72,859,196, forward strand.
GCGCCGCAGACGTGTGGTTTTTGATTGTCGTGGAAAGCCAAAAACAAAAAAACTGAGGTTTAATAAAAATAACATTTTTATTACGTTTCTGATAATATCCTTGACAAATGTGATAACGCTTGCTCGTGCATACACACACACATATGGAAAATGTGACCGGCCGTGTATGGAAGCAATGAGATAACCGGAATAGCAGACGGAAGAGGCTTTAATAGTTTACTGGTAATTCATAGAATTTTCAAAACTGCAAAGAATTTCAATTATTAGACCTTAATGATTAAATATATATGTATATATACGTAAATATGTATCTATATAAGCATGCATATGTATAGTGGCATATGTGTGTAAGGATAATGTTAATATGTTTGTAGTACATACATACATAAATACTGTAAATTTTTTTCGAGTTTTGTCGTTAATCACAAATTTTCACTGAAGTCGTATGTGCCTAACCTTAAATATTATTAAAAGGCAACTCCGGCAGCTGAGAAGTTATTTGAGTTCAATTGCTTTGATTGGAACCATTTCACGGTTACATATTTTGACCAAGTGTCTTCCAACGGCAATTCTCCAGGTAAACTTGAATAACTGACTTACTTTGATTGACTCTACTTATTGCTTTGATAATAACAGAATTTTATTTTCAATCTATAAAGCTCTTATATGTAATGATGTTTTAACCACACTTTTCCAGTTCAAAATTCATCAGAATCATTGGACTGGAGGCAAGAAATACTAAAACTTTTTTGTTTAAAATTCGCGCGAAAACCCATTCGTCGAAATATTATTTTTAGGTTAGTGTGACTGCCAGTGATAACTGACAGGTTGGCGACGAACCATTTCCAGGACGGTTCTCAGCATCAACTGATGATCAATACGTCAATCAAATAAAGGAGTTGTTGGTACTATTAACAGTCAGAGATCTTACTGGGATCGTTGGAATATCGGAAGAAGCATTGAAAATCATTTTGAAACTTCATTTGGGCCTAGGAAAAGTGAAAGCACGATTGGTTCCAAAATCACTCAGTTTTTCCGAAATAACAGTGAAACAATACTAGGTTGTCATGAAGCGTATTGTTTCTGGCTATGAGTCTTGGATCTACTTGTATGTTTACGACCCGGAAACAGACGATTAATCGGCCGAATAACGTGGCAAAGGTGAACAGAAGCCGAAAAAACACGTCAAAGCAGATCAAAAATCTAGGTTATGTTAAAAGTTTTCTTCGATTATCGAGGTGTGGTGCACGCCGAATTCCTTTCGACCGTACAAACTGTCGACAAGGAATACTATTTGAGTGTTGTTTATGCGAAGCTGTTCGTAAAAAAAAGCCGGAATTATGAGCAGACAATTCTTGGTTTTTGTACTACGATAATGTACCATGGCATACTGCATTCTTAATGAGTTTTCTGGCAAATTTTTAATGATAAGAAATTTTGTGATTCTAAAAGACTGTCAACATGGAGGAGGATGCATTGCCACCAGTGGTGCAATGGTAGCAAATGACGTAGGAATTGTGTTAAGAAGGGACTAATACGAAATATTTAAAAATAGTTTCGTTTCGTCAGCAGTTAACTCAATTTAAATGGTTACCACTGCTTTAGTCAGGAAAACAAGTCGAAGCATTTTGTTTTAGTGGTTAAAGAATGGCTGTTGTAAAAGTGGAAAAGTGCTGCCACATCGACCTAGACCTCAATCCCATTGAACACCTAAGGATGTGTGGAGAGACGAAGTTTCGAGAACGATCTGTTGCAACCTCATTAAAGCCTCATTGAAAACCCAAAATTCTAAAATTACGCTCATAAAATGGAAAAATATAGGGTTCAATACTGTCAACGACATTTCATTTGTGCTTATATTTAACTGACATTCCTTGTACAGAGACATACTACATATTCTGTGTCAAATGTCTTGCAAAATTTAACAAAATAAAGATTTTTGTAAGGTCGTCTTTGTCGCTGGCCAGCCTTCTCTATACTAAGTTTCTGTATAACCATATAATTTCACCCGGTTTTCCTGGTATTTAGAGTAGCCATTAAAGTTTACCATATTGATCGATGTTACATGGTTCAGAGATCGTGTTCTGATGTTTGAGGTTACGAGCATTTTGAGAAAGTAAAGCAAGTTAGATTAAACTAGTATTTTTATATTTATTGCTTCACGATCGAAGTGGGAAACAAGGTATGAATATTTCTAGAACCAAATGATTTATGTCGAAGAAAGCAATGAAACCACAAGCCATATGTCGCAACAAAGAATCACTTTCAAATATTCGGGTGAACCTAGCATTCCGATTTCTTAGCTGTCATATACGAATATATACACATACTTACAAGATCCGCGTAGTTATGACTTAATTGGGGAATATACAAATTTAAATACAATACAGTTAAGCCACACTCACAATCTTTTACTGCAAGCAATTTCTCTGGAAATGCTTCGGCATCTTGAAACAATTCGAATCAGAGAAAACTGTGAGGTAATCAAGCATAATCCTAAATTAAACAATTAACATGTAATTATCACAGTTTGCAACACAATCACGCAAACTCGCTGGGAGGACGGTCTAAGGTAATTGAAGGAGTAGAGCACAAGAGAGAGGCCACCGAGCTAGTCGATTAAAGGCAAAGACGAAGAAGAATTAATGAATATGTGAATGCGTGCATTCACTCGGAGCTAGGGACTGTCTTGCCGGCGCAAGCAACACATTGTTGGCATTAAATCATAACACAACACCAAGGATAACAACAGCAACAACAACACGCACTCATATGTTTTAAAATATATATGAATATGTATATAAATATATATGAAAAACGAGCAGCAACAAAATAGCCGTCAAAACGCCTACAATTCTGCACGCAGAGCAGAGCGACCAGCAGAAGACAGCACCGGGACACCGTGATAGGTGCGGACGCTTTCGGCAACAACATTAGCTGCAACAACTATTGTATTTCGTACCTAATAAAGGTAGGTATGCACATCTTTGAACCTCATATGCGTGTGTGTGTGTATTTGGTGTGCGGCGGTGGGCGTTTTGGGCCGGCGCTTAAGCGGCGCGGCAGCACAGCCGTGGCAACACGAAATCAGGCGTGCCTGTAATGATGGGTTCCCAACCCGCGGCATCAATGAATGGCTCAAAGTTGGTGGCGAGCATCCAAACATTGCTTGATTGCTTTATGGAATGATGAATTTCTGCGTCAAGCAAGCCATATGTACATACAAATGTACGAGGGTGTATGTGTGTGTTGAGTTATTGCCACTTGAGTGGTCCTTTATTTCGTTTTATTGAGTTAAGATATCGTTTGCGGGAGTTACGCCATCGAAATGACCGCCAGCGTATTAAAGGCGGCCCGTCTTCCGACTTGCTGAAATGTCGAAATGCTTAACAACGCCGATGATTGACGTTCGCTGTGTATTGGTGAGTGAGTGCGGATGGTTAATCGGGCATTATAGTTGTGAATTGAGGGAATTGAGTGCAGAGAACACTTCAAGCGCTATTTGAAGAGCCATTTATTTGCGTGAAGCGCCACTTTAATTGACTTAAATAGCCGAACAAAGGATGCCGACGCCGCGACGCCTTGAAAGGATGCTAATGGTGAGGGTATAGTTTCTGCCGTGTAATCACTGCGTCGAGCCGTCATTGAGTTGTAGGCCGTAACTATTTAGACGATTGACATTTAATTGGCTTGGAAAGTGCTGGCTTACACTTTGTACTGACGATTTGTTAGCGCGAAGTTGGAATACGAAAATTATTTTGATTTTAGGGGGCCGTTGTTCCAAGGTGATCATATATGGAAATATTTGTTTGCGGACTTTATGCAGATCTCGGATATTTTATTTACTGATAGTATTAAGCTTTTTTCCTGAAAATTGTAGTCGACTGAGTTAAATGCCACTTTCAGTGAGTTCGAAAGAAGTTCTCAGAAATCATCTTTCAAGGAATTCTAATGATTAGCCGATTGAAACCATAATTTCTTACCCAACTGAGGAAGCTGCTATGATTTCTTAATGTTGACTGATGCACAAAAATCAGAATATGTGAAAGTGTCTATGTTTGTTCTCGTCTTCACCACTCCGAAACTTCGCGAAGAGTTGAAATAGCCAAGCGCTGTTCTCTTCCAGTAAGTGCAAAACACAGAAAACCGGTTTGAATTTTCCTAAAATACACTTACAGCTGCAGCAAGTTCTAAATGCTGATCTTACAAGAGATCATCAAACATTATCCAACAGCATTAGCTGCAATCTTCGACAATCGCACTAATTGGTATGCAAATTACCCGCTTTGCACCTTCTTTGTCTTCCAGAAGCATATCCGATCTACTTTTATCTTGCGAAAGTAGATTATGGAAATTAAAAATAAACCGAAAGCTAATGAGTGTAAAATGTCCTTTCAAGTAGCGGCCTTAGCGCCTTTGTCGGAAACACAGGCAGAGACACTACAAAATACGAAAATCTGCTTGTTTTCTAAGTGTTCAAAAGTGGATTTGCGAAAATTAGTGCAACCATTTGTGCCATTAATAGCTGAAATTAGCGCAAAGCATGTACATACCAGCACACAGACGGGTCCTCGGACGACTGTCCTCAAGTTGTTTGTGCACATTAGCATATGTTTGCCACAGTTGTGGCTTTTGGAGCATGAAATCGGCTCAAATCCAATCGTGAAACAATTCAAATTCGATCAGCATTGTTGTTGCTACTGTTGCATTTAGTCACCATTGTCGTTGGTTCACTGTTGCTTTCTCCGCTCGACAGCTCTCGACATTCACCGGCGGCGCGCTTTGATGTACGGCAAACTGATGGAAGGAGTGATCGACTGTCGGCGCTTGTCTCCCATAGAGCGCATGTGTGTATGTGTGTGCGGTGTGTTGTGCTGCCTTCAGCATCTCGTCTTCGCTTAGCAGGATAATCTGGTGTGCGTGATTTGGCAGCGGCGCACGCAAAGCCTTTGGCTGCAGGAGCACAAAGGACAATTAACTCGCTTGTGCTCTAATTGTTTTCACTTATTTCGTTCTTTTTGAACACATTCATGCATACATGAAACATACAGTTAATTTTCTGTTTTTAGTTTCATCTTTTTTATTTGTGTATCAGTATTTATCCATTTCTTTTGATTGTCAATGCTGGCGCATATGTATGTGATGTGCGTTTGTGGTTGTCTCCACTGCATTGGTTGCTTTGTTCCTGCCGATTTCGGTGTCGGTTCAGCCCAATTTTATGGCAATTATTTCTATCCGCTTAAACCGCAAGTTTGTCTCTGATCCGCTTTGTTTTATTTGGTTTCGCGTGAGTGATTCGCCTTTAGATCGGACAAATCACTTGTGTTGTTGTGGTAGCAAGACATGCAGTTTGATTTGTTTGATTTTTCTTTCGGGCCTGAGAGGTTATATATATATTTTAAAAATATCAAAACTATTCGCCATAAAAAATAATAAAACCTCGGAAAACATAACCTACAAACAAATATATACATTTTCGAAAAAATGTCCTTAGAATTGTAATTTTTTACAAAATATATAGACCTACATTAGCAAAGCGATATAATAAATATTCAGAAAGAGCAGGCACTAACAAGTTAGAACTTAAAATTTTTCCGAAAATCAGTTAACTACAACTTTTTCCTATGTACAGGGTTTGTCCGGATAGTAATAGGATATTATTTATAATATTTTCTTCCGCCGCGACTGTACCTTGCAGCGTGCACGCACCGGCTGGATTCGGTAGAGGGCATACTTACCTAACGAACGAGCGGCTGGTCAGTTGTCTCCGAGCACCTGGAGAGTCAGGGCAAACATTTTCGCCCGACGTGTTTCTGTGAGTGGTGCAAGCCGAAAATGCAGCGTTCGTTAGAGCAGAGTTACGCGATTAAATTCGTTGTGATACTCGGTAAATTTTGAATTACGTAATCACAGCTGACGAGTCATGGATCTTTGAGTATGATCCCGAGACAAAGAGTCAATCTTCCGAGTGGCGCAAGCGGCGTCTCCTCGTCCAAGAAAGGGAAGAATGAGTAAGTCCAAAGTGAGAACGATGCTCATTGTCTTTTTTGACATCAAAAGCATCGTCCACCATGAATATGTTCCTCCTGGACAAACCGCAACGCCAAGGAAGTCCTCAAGACACTCAAACGAAGAGTCAATTGGGTCCGACAAGACATCGCCGCCGATTGGAAGTTGCATTACGACAACGCCCCGGCACACACCACCTTCCTTGTGGACAGCTGCCTAACCAAGGTCGGCATCCCAACGTTTCCACATATATGAAAAATAAGTGGAGAATAATTTTGAAGGCTGTCTTAGTCTCTATTTGATTTGTTTCACGATGCCCAATCTACATCTATGATCTATTTACTTGATGAATTCAGCCTTTGATACACTGTCATCATAGACATTTGCGCTTCTATAAATATGAAAATAACGGGTGAACCAAGCATAGGTACTTTTTCAATAGCCTTTTTTTAGGCAGATCAACTGTGAGTCGGGTCAAACTGTCATGTTATTTTTGTTCAGTATTGTTTGGCATTTCATCGTGGAAAGATTTATGTAAATACGAACAATGTTTACAAATCGTTCAACTTTATTACGAAAATTCACGTTCTGTAAAGATTTTGTTTAGCAACACTATCACCCATCATGGAGACCCGGCATTCACTATTGGTAATATTCGACCAAACAGACCACGCCCAGTACGCAGTGAAGAAAATATGTATCTGGTACGAGTGTACTGCTGAGAGTGTACACGCAGATCGTGGAGAGGCGATTTGGTGCTGTTCGCAGCAACTCCGAATGACATATGGAACGACTTGGGCATTTTACGTCAAGATCTTAAATTGAAAGCGTACAAAATACAGCTTGTACAGATGTCGTTCGACCTCCCCAGAAAAATTGCCACTTTTGGGACAAAGAACAACCTGAAGAGATTCTAGAGCTGGCATGTCAACCAAAAACATAAAGGTTTGGTGTGGTTTGTGGGCCGATGGAATCATTGGTACATATTTCTTTAAAAATGATGCCGATGAGAACGTAACTGTCAATGGCGTCCGTTATCGCGACATGATAATCGACTATTTGATTCCGGAAATTCAAGCTCGTGATCTCGGCGACATTTGGTTTGGGCGCCACGCATCAATCAATGGATTTATTGAAAGAACAGCGGTAAATGTTATGTAATACCGTTAGGCTTTTTCCTGTGGGAATATGAATGTTCTTTCGAACGATAATAAACATTTCCCATTAAAATTGAAGTTTCTGAGTGTTTTTTTTTTTTTTAATATAGGGAACCTCGAAATGGATCACCCATTATATAGAATAACAGCTATTTATTATTTACTGTTTGGTTATAGAAATCGATATTTATTTCCTTCGGAGTTTTTGAGTTTTACAAGCGTTTACATTGCTTTTCCTTACGTCCCTTTGCGATGTCAGCTTTTTGTTATTGTAACGCCATACTATGTAGTCCTAAAATACTAGTTTTGGGTTGAGGTATCAGCCCCTGATAATATAAAATTTCGACTTTGTTCGTTGAAGTTCTACCGATTATTGTTATCGGAATAGAGAATGCGAATTGCGATAAGTCTTATTATCTTATTCTTATTTTCTCAACGATATTGTCAAAAATGTTTTATTTCAACCAAATTTCGTGTGCGGAATTGTTGGAAAAGGCTTACGGTGGTTCAATTTTATTAAAAACACAAGCCTACGGGTGGTGCAAAGCCTTCAAAGGCAATCGAGAGAATTTAAAGCTAAAAACGCAAAGAATACCATCGATCAACCACCGTATTCACCAGTATCAGCCTTCTTTCGTTTTACCTTTAGTCGAAAATCGTAGATCGACATTTTCTTTTTGCCAATCCGATCATGAAAAGAGAAAAATTGAAAAAAAATATTATGAAAATATCTAAAAAGTAAAAGTCCGGTTTGGCTGATCACACCTGCACTTTAAGGTTTTGAAAAGATGGGATCAGTCTAGGACAAACATCTTTAAACTAATTCTTAAGTTATAAGTGAAGTCGTAAGTTATCCTCAACAAAGCAAGTCTCTGATTTTCTCGACAACACTTTTGTTTTCCTGCCAACTAGATTCGAAAATAATGTAAAATTAATATAGCTTTCATTATGTCTCAAAGAACACCAAAGCCAAGAAAGAGTCAAAATTCACACCCACTGTCCGTGGCTTATTAACCAAATATATTTCTTTTCTCGTTGCATTCATATTATTAAATAAAAACCATCCATAGTATAATAGATGAATTCCAAATGTCAAAATATTTACCCGAGCAATAAACACCAACGGTGAGTCCGTGTGTGTGAGTCTGCGGCAGCTTCTGTTGCCAATGAAAATGTTCCCACAGCGCTTTTGTGGGCTTTACTGCCAAGTTTTCGAAGAATTCCGAGCGCAAACAATAAGAAATGTTTTCTTTCGCTTTGATTTCTCAGCGTTTGAACTTTACTGAAAACATATGTGCATGTGTGTGTGTGTGTGTGTGTGTGAGTGTGGCTTCGTCAAAGCAACTAAATGAGTGACATGAATTTATGGAAAATCGCTTAACTCTGAGCCGCCGCACTTGGGCGCCCACACGAAATTGAGTTATTCACACGCGTTACAATAAAATGCAGTGTACAACAACAATGGAGGTAAATAAAATCGAAACAACAAATATGACGAAGGCAAAAAGTGTTTTTGGTAGAAAAAGGAATTTTCGAGCGACAGCGACAAAGCATTCAAAACCAGATCAAATGCAAGCTAAGTGCTCACACACACACGCACACATGCACACATGCATATAAATGCAAGCATAGGTTCACCTGTATTGCAGCAAAACTAAAACACCGTTGAGCGGCTTAACGCTGGCTAAGTGTTGGAGGTACGGGTTTATTGTGCATCGCGCTGCATATGTAGCCCTCGATTGGGGCTCAGCCGAGCTCAATGGGCGTTGAGTGTTGTGTAAATATTGGAAGTAAGCGGCGGCAGTAGCCCAGCAGCGTTTGCCGAAAGAGTGGCGAGTGGAGAGCCGAAGAGCAAGCCGCACAGCTTGAAGCGCTCGGACGGTAGCGTGTGTGCCCAGTAATACGGGCCGTGGATTAGCAGCGTGACAAGTGCCGCAAGCGGTGGGAAATAAGCAAGCGAGTGCAATCGAACGCACACACAAGCGCACAGAAACATATACAAAGAGTCGCTTGTCTTGGCCAACAAGTCAAAGCGTCAATGGACGTGGGAAAAGTGTCATAATCGTCGTAATGACTTTTGATATCACTGCTTTTCGGATTTGCTTGCATGCCGAGGTCGATGGGAAAATTTCGTGCGCCTACGGACTATGTGTTGTGGCAGCAAACAAACGAAGTGTTGTTTTTGTGTGTACTTTCAATTATTTTAAGAAATATCTATTACGGTAAACGTGTATTTCTGTGTGTGTGTGGTATTGTGCGCCTGTTTGCCTTTCACATTTGCATACTTCAAATTCGAATAATGCAACTCCCGTGCTGCAGCACTGCCGGGATATTTGTGTAACATTTTTTTGTTGGCGCAGCATTTCTTGTTTTCAGGAATTTCGTTTCCAGGTTCATGTGTTCGAATAATGAAATCTTTTTACCCACGTTTTTTCCTGAATTTTTCTTTGTAGCAATGTGTGTGTGTGGGAAACTTTTTATACCCTTAAGAGTTTTAACGGTAAAAGCCACAAGCAACGGAATGGTAGACTCACTCAGTGCACTCGGCTATGGTGTGGCGAAATATATTTGTTTAGTGCCCTTCCTTGGAATATTGCTCTGCGAACGTTTCCGCATCATCAGCTTACCTGAGGCAGTTTTCCAGTTTGCTTCCGTTTCTTGATATGTTATAGATCGATTGAAAAGTCACCGGCCTCCGATAGAAAAACAATTTGTTTCGCAAGTTTCGTGTTTTTTATTGAACATAGTTTCCTTTAAGCGTTAAAGCCTGATTAAATTAACCCTCTATCTTTTAGATACTATTTTTGTGGTACGATTGGACCTTTGCTTCAAAATAGGTCGCAGTTTCGACGATCACCTTTTCATTCGAAGGAAAAATTCTTCCCAGCGAGCCTTATTTTGAGCTCTAAGAATAGGAAATAGTCGCCGTGGCCAGATCTGGAGAATACGGTGGATGCGGAACCGATTCGAAGTTCGACTCGTGGTTTCTTGCCATCGTTTTTAGTTCTTGTGACCCGGTGCACTGACTTTGCGAAACAGCACTTTCTTTGTTTTTTCAAACGCGGTCGTGTTTTCGGCGATTTCGTCTTTCAAAGCCAATGAACCTTATGTAATAGTCGCTGTCAATCCTTTTTCATGTTAGTCAAAAAAAAAAAAAATAATAATAATAATCCCTGCGGATCCCAAAATATAGTACATACGTCATTATTTTGTCAACCGACTTTTGTGTTTTTCCACGCTTTGGAGCGGGTTCATCTTGAGCAGTCCACTCGGTTGACTGTCGATTTGACTTCGGAGTAAAATGATGGGACTATGTATCATCCAATATCAAGGCAAAAACTCAGTTTTATTACGCTTGAATATCTCCAAACACTGCTCGAATCATCAACTCGTTACGGCTTTTGGTTAAAAGTAAGCTCGCGCGGCACCAACTTTGCACAGATCTTTTTCACATGATGTAACGTTCATTTGATATCTCTAGAGTATCTTCTAGTCGAATAACTTACTTACAGTCATCCAAAATTATTTTTGGGATTTTTTTAAGTTTCTCCGGTAACCACCTTTCTTGGGCGTTCACTGTGCTCATCGTCTTCGGTGCTATTTCATCACGTCCAATCTTAGCTATCAATCCTTGGTGGTTATTTTCTTGGAACATTGTTCGGAAACTTGTCATCAAACAAATGAATTGTCAAATTTTGGACTTGTATCAAAATAGCTAAATCTTTTCCCAAAACGACTTCGATTTTAGGACCTTACATTCATCAAACGCTACATTACTGGTGACGAGATGTGGTTTAATGAATACGAAGTCGAAACTGCTCAACAATCTAGCGAATGATGCACCAAAAATAAGACGAAACCGAACAAACACAACCTGCTGCAGGCACTAAAAACCAACCAAGCTGAGGTATAGAACAAATATACGTGTAGGGAGAATTAGATTAAGCCTTGGCATACTTCTATTGGCTCAGTAGCCCATTTTGCAGGCTACAGTAGATATTGGTTTCAAAATTTGAGAAATTTTAGTGTTTTTTTACCAGACGATACTGCAATGTGAACGTAGCATTCAAACATTGAAAAAGTTTGAGCACCAAAAATTACTTTGAAATATTAAATATTCCAGTCAATATTACCATACATACACATTTGCATAGGTTCAAGGGCTTTTTACCGGAAATGCACCTGTTTATGATTGAAATTGCTTGAGGCCAATCGTGTGTGTCGGTTGCGATTGCTGTCATCAAAGCGTAAAACCACAAATTCGTTTGTGCCGCTTGGCTAAATGAGTGGCAAGCTAACAAGCCGGGCCGAGCTATTAAAGCCATATTGTGCCTGTTTCGGTTTTAGTTCTAACGAATGTGCTTATGGACTTTCTGTTTATTTCTGGTATTTATGCGGACTCATTCGGAGCGATTCGGTGGAAAGCCGGTCAACCAAATATTTTGAATTTCATTTCAGACAAAGAAGAACGGCATTTTTGTTTACCGCTATTCGGGTAAATTTCGTAAATCCGATGCTTTTGTAAACACAATCGTTTTTTTACAATTTTCTCTGCCAACCACTCAATGTTATTCAAATTTAATTCCACGAAAAATTTTGCAACTTTATGTCCTTTTTGGACAACGCTGTTGGCACAATGCATGCTGCATGCATTTATCTTTCGTGACATAAGCAGAAAAATATTCCAACGGATTTTCGCTCACTTTGGCTGTTTGCTTCTTTTTGTCGTAGTTGTTGCAATTATAATCCTTAAAATGTCAATGGCAAACGCCCCACACACACATATATATATATTATATATTTGTGTATTTGTAGAAGATTTCATATGCGTGTTTGTTTGTTTGTCTGTGCACAACAACACCAACCGTAATAAGCCGTGCGCCGACCGTATGTTTGCTGGCCAACTGACCAGTTCGGGTCCGCGCGCTCGGCTGAAAATCGCAAATTCCAGCGGCAACAATAGCTGCGAATTCACTTACATATTTTTAGCAAACAATGCCGACATATTGTTGCAGTGAGATAATAATGATAATCCCAGCGTCCTCTTAATCCTTTTGTCCTTCGGCTGCTATATGCTTTTTACAACTGTGGCACTGTTGCACTGTGGCAGCGCACTGAAAAGAAAGCAAAAGGATTTTCCTAACGATGACAGTGCGAAAAAACGGATATCCGATAATTTCGCTTTTCCTGTAAAAAATTTGTAGGCGTTTGTCATTATCGGCTACTGTTTTGAAACATTGCTGCTCCCGAAACTGTAATTGTAAGCATCGCGGTGTGTGTGTTTGTGTGTGTAGTTGTGTGAATTGGTGCAAATATTCATAATGTTTTTCTGCACTTACCTTCTCAGAATGGTTTGCCAAGTGTACGAATATGGAATTCAATATTTATGTCCATTGTTTATGGCAGTTCGGGGTTATTTGACGTTTTTTTGTGTTAAATAGAAAATTGGGGATTAAATAATTTTAACTGTCTTTCATAAAAAGTAGCATTCTTCGGTTTTTGTATCAGTACGTTTGAATATAGAATACCTAAAAATTAATTGTAAACGCAAAATAGCCGAAAATTCGGAAACGCTAAACAGTCTTACCAGCACAAAGCAGAAAAACGTTAACTTTAACTTTACCTAAGCTATAATACCCTTCATAGATGAGTTTACTGCATAAAAGATCGGAACAATCAATGCCAAATTTCGTGAAATAGCTTATCAAAAGATTTCTATATGTACATAGACTTGAGTTGGATCGGTCAGTTTGTATGGCAGCTATAGGTTATAGTTGTCGAATTCGATTTTTCAGTTTATAGGTCTATTTTTGAGTCTTGGAAAATAATTTGTGCCAAATTTCGTGAAAATTTCTTATCAAATGAAAAAGTTGAAAGCTATGTATATACTATAGTGGTATAATATCGGCGGTTCCAACAGTTGAGCAGCTGCTTCAGAAGAAAAAAACGTGTGAAAAATTTCAGAGAAATTTCAAAGTATGTGAGGAACTGAAGGACTAGTTCGCGTATATACAGACAAACAGACATAAAGACGGATAAGACTAAGTCCACTCAGTTCGTCACGCTGATCTGTTATATGAAGGGTGGTCCATTTCAAGGTTCCCTACTTTTTAAAAAAAGAAACACAAAAACTTCAAATTTATTGGGGAATGTTTATTATCGTTCGAAAGAACAAAACTTGGCATTTATTTTTTGAAGATTATCTCTTTCAAATGTTGGCCATGGCTACGTCTCAGTTGGTCCATGTGTTAAGTCCAATTTTCAATGACTCGTTCGACCATTTCGACCAGTAACTGGCGAATAACAGGCGGTATGGTTTGTTCTTAAGTTTCAGTCGAAGCGGGATTGTTCGCTTAGACTTTAGACTTTACATATTCCCACAGGAAGAAGTCTAAGAGTGTGATATCACATGATCTTGGTGGCCAATCGACCCGCCCAAAACGTGAAATTATTGTGACGCCGTCTCGTTAAAACCAAAAGTAGCCGAAATCAGGTTCTTCAATTTCAGACATTCATAGTCGGCTATCATGGCGTGATATTGATCGCCATTGACGGTTACGATCTCACCGGTATCATTTTTAAAGAAATATGAACCGATGACTCTACCGGCCAACAAACCACATCAAACCATTTTTTCTGAATGAAATGGAAACTCTTTAATCTCTTCAGGTCACTCTTCGTCCCAAAAGCGGCAATTTTCCTCGTTTATATACCTTTTGAACCAGAAACGGGCCACATCGCTGAACACAATTTGGCTTGAAAACGTCGGATCTTCTTGGAACTTTTCAAAATTGAAAGTTGAGAGACTTCAGTTTTTGCACAAGCTGTATTTTGTAGGCTTTCATTTTAAAATCCCGACTTAGAATGTGCGAAGTCGTTCTTGATGTACACTCTCAGCTACTATTGCTATATTTTCTTCACTGCCTGTGGAGGTGTTCTCAAGGTGGTCTCAAGACAAACACGTATTTTCTCTCGGATTCATGGATAATGACAACATCTGATAAGTCGACGTTACGAGTTTTCGTGAGAAAGGTTCTGCGGAAGATGTATTGTCCTTTGCGCAAGCGCAGCGGCAAGTACCGCAATCGACGGAACGATAAGCTGTACGAGTTATACGACGACATTGACATACAAGTAGTTCAGCGAATCAAGAGTTTTGAAGGTTTTCCATTAAGCACGCGCCGGTAGAAGCAGAAGAAAAGTAAAATCATTGGAGAAATAAGTGGAGAAGGACCTGGCTGCAGTTGGTATCTCGAATTGGCGCTAAATAGCGAAAAAAGGAGCGACTGTTAACTTGGAGCGCAGTTGTCAACTCGGCTATAACTGCGTAAGCGTTGCCAATAAAGAAGAAGAACAAATGAAGCACATCTTAGCTCTATGTATATTGCCTGTGTATAGTGGGATATTGCACGCAGAGCAAGTATTCTTACAACCTACCACAAATCATATAAATAACTATTTCACACAATTCAAACAAAGCGATTGTAATAAAAACTCAAATAATTGAAAATCTTCGAGAAATGGACCGAAGCATGTGCTGAGGTAAAGTCGGAACTTTTAATGTCTTTATTACTCAGCTGCAACGGGCAGCGGGAAGAATGCACTTCCATAGTATGACTCGCATATGTACGCGGACGCTCGAACCCCTTTAAAAGGTAAATCTTAATTTTTATTATCAAAAGAATAAAACGGGAAGACAACTCAATAAAACACTGCCACACGCGTCGTCGCGGTGACAGATTTCCACCAATTTTTTACTATCAGTTTTAGTGCCTCGACACTTATTTTGGGCATTTTTCTTCTGTTTCTTCTGCTGTCAAAATGCCACCAGCTCTTTGCATGCTAACTAGCTGCTGGAGTGCGGCGCTGCGTCGCCCATGCGCGACTTACCTAAGCCCCTGTCACACGGATACAGTGCGTACAACGAGACCAACAACAACAGCAATGTCGCGTCGACTTAATTCAAATACAAAAACGGTGAATCTCGCTGTGCTGTGACGTTGATGACACCGATACCAAATAAGTACCAAAACAGCGCAAGCGCTGTGGTCAACCGAAAGAGTGTAAATTTATGAGACCGGCGAGGTGGGGTAACGCGAAGGTAGGCCTTTGAGTGTGGCAGTGGTGCAGCGATGTGACATTTTTGGGTGCCATTAGGGTGATAAAGAGGCGAAGCGCGGTAAATCGTGGCGATAATAAGCTGCTGCACAACAACACACGGCGAACAGTCAGGTCCAATTATGCCACATGCCAGTGCAGTGCGTTTAGTTAATGCGCAGGCGCATGTGCAGCAGCAGCAGGCTTATCTAATTTGTGAGGCAGCGGCCAATAGCAGCGGGAATCCGTGTTGTTATGCTTTAATTTAACGCCGATGGCAATGGCAACATTGAAAACAACAAAAACAAATACAAAATAACTTAGCGAGAGATCCTGTGTTCGCTGGTCACATGAGTTGTATGTTGCCATGCTGCAACAATAACCAAATTTAAGCCAAATGTTTAAGAAGCAAGCGACATTCATGTGTTATGTTGCCAACACGTACACACATACACACACACACCGGTGCAGGCGCATATATAAAATGGGCCAAAGTGTGGCCAACACAAAAGAGCCTCCGCGACCGGAGTGGAGTAACAGCTGCGCGCCTGTATCCCTGGCGAGCACACACGAGTGCAACGGCACATTGTCGCTTTGTTGGCGTTTGGAATAAATGAATCCCAAGCGCAAGCGTCGGTGGTCCATTGGCCGCAGTGACCATGACAATGGCGCTGCGTTGCCCACACAGCCACACACACACACACACAGTCACACAGGCGCACAGTGCGGACCTTTGGTCGCTATTCTCCACCAGGTATTTTGGGGGATTTGTTGACCGAAAAGTGTGCGGCGTTTTTATTAGCCTCGTTTACGGATATTAATGCGTAGCTGTTGTTGTTGTTGCGGTGGTGTATTTGTAAGTGCAGCGCTGGCAGCTCACTGTATTTGCTCTTTAAATTTCAGTTGTTCTTACATTATTTTTCTTTTTTGCCCCGATCTTTCCTCGCACCATTTCCATTCATTTATTCTCGCCGCATCTGATTAGCCAGCGAGCTGCCTCCGCGTTGCACTCAGCGGTCTAAGCAGACAATGTTATATTAATTGTATACTGCTTGCCTGTTAACCAACTTTTTGGTGATTTTATTAGTTCTGTTTTCGTTTACGGTTTATTACAGTCAATGCTGCTAACAAGCCCACCAACAAAGTCCAACAAAGTTGGTGGACATTCAAGGGAAAATTAGTGACTTAAATTTCAATTTATGATATCAGATATGAATAAACGCACAGCAACGAGCCCATAAACATGCATACACATGTGTAGATATGTAGCATAGTGTATTCGAGTGTGTAGCCTCATGTGGTCTGGCTTTTGGTGTGAGAAATGTGATTATGTCTTCAAAGGGTTTGCGGCGAGGCGCGTTTATGTTCATTATTTATGAGATTTGGTAGCGGACAACCGATGAGTGATGTGTTTGTTATAATTTTCCTGGAGTTGTGTTGGCTATTCAGGGTCTCCCTGCAACCATCTATAACAGAAATTTTTTATATCGCACTACAAGCCATAGACTTGCATCTCGAGCGCCAGCGCATCAAATTTGTTTTATGACTTTTTATTTCTTTCTATTTTTGATCTCACTAAGCCTTAAATGTATTCAGTTTATACTGGCTGACTTACCAGCCTTATCCGGGTTCCCATGCTCTCCAATAAAAATTCATCTGGTCAGCTTAAAGATAATAATTAAAATATTGCTTGACTTCTGCTAACTCGTCTTTTGGTTAAAGAAAATTTACGCAGCCTGACTTTTGAGTCCCTGAGACGGATATGTGCGGGAGATTGAGAGATACTTGGTCAAAAAGAAATTCTACCTTGAATCCCTGCTGTAACTGCACATGGACCGTCACCAGTAATACCAGTTTTGATCTCCAATCATATTATCTATGGTTTGAATTTTGAAGGGGTCCCAGAAAAAATGTTAATTTTACCTTTGTAGGGCATAATGGGGATTGCGCACTTTTCATTCAACCTCTTATCGTATGAAGAAGCGAAACAAATCGATTAACCTGAATAAGTCGGCGATCTGAACAAAACGTGCGGAGAATGTAGCGTTGCCTTGAACAATAATACATCCCTGATTTCGTGACGATTTTTTATCATTATTTTTAATCGATCAGTTTATATGGCGGTTCTATACTGTAGTGCTATTGGCCGTCCTAACCAATTAGACGCTTCTTGGGGGGGAAAGGACGTCTGGTTGAACAAAATTTCAGACGCTAACTTAAAAAATGAGGATACGTCAAAATCGACTTCGCAGGATTTCCGGCGTTCCTTCTGGGCACCCACAAGAAAGGCGGTGTGAGCTGGAGCGTTGTCGTGGTGCAACTTCCAATCGACTACGATGTCTTGTCAGACCCGATTGTTCCTTCGCTTGAGTCTCCTGACATTCTCGTACAACTTGGCATTGTTGGTTTGTCCAGGAGTAACAAATTCATGGTAAACGTTTTCAATTTGGATTTGCTCATTCATCAGCGACCTCTTTCCGGCCCTCCAAAAAGTCTTGGTGCCACCGCAACACACCACTTCTTTCTAAGACAACATCTAGGTAAGCCTACTTGATCATATTAAACATCTGTGTTGCAGATTTACCGAGTTTCACACAGAATTTATTCGCATACCTCGGCTCTAACGAACGTTGCATTTTCGGCTCGCTCCACTCACAGAAACACATCCGCGAAAATATTTGTCCTGATTCACCAGGTGCTCGGAGACAACTGACCAGCCGCTCGTTCGTTAGCTAGGAACGACGTCTACCGAATACAGTCGCTCCGAAGTACAGTCGCGGCGGAATAAAATCACTCCTATTACTTTCCGAGCAAACCCTGTACCATTCTAAGGTCTAAATGTGTAAAGAACCAATTGGTACGAACTATCCCTACACCTATAAGATTGAAGTATTCTGGTTGTAGGTGCAAGTAAAGATAGCTTTGTCACACTATTTCCTTTTAGATTTTTCTCACTTTTTGCTAAAGCTCTTCGCAGGCGTCACTATAGATCACTGCATGGGTTCGTTCCCATGACAATCGAGTGTAAAGACCTGGATTTTTATCGGGGTAGAGACTGGCAACTCGGCGCCATGCTTTGAATCTTAGCTCTTTCGCTACAACAACAACAACAACAACAACAACAGTAGTACTGGTAAGTGTAACTAGCTCCAAAAATTTAAAGCAGAAAAAAGTTTAGTATTCAGTTGAACATATTGATTGTTTTATCGAGTTCAGCACCGGAAAAACACGACCATTTATTTATTATCACTTCCTATCTAAACGCTTGATAATAGCTGTTAACTGCAGGTGTTGGCAAGTTTTGTTGTGGCTAATGCCTATTTGAAAGTGAAACTAAGTAGTAAAACCAAAAACCGAAAAAGGAAATCCATTCATCACAAAACGTATGGAAACGGTGCTGAAGTAATTGAAATTCATTAGCCGCCGGCGCAGCTTGTTTGCAATTCATGGCACGAGTTGCGCTCCAACCGGCTCTAAGCCCAGCACTTACTCGCACACACAAACGCACACACGAGTACGTAGAGGCATACGGCAGTGTGCCAGCATAACGTGTACAAAATGTAAGTGATAGGCTCCTTTTTATGAATGAAAATTTATCGAAGCCGGTTTTCTAAGTCTCTTCACGTGCCCCAAACACTTCACGGCCCCGACGGGCTCACTCGACTAACTGCTCACGTATGCAAAGCACAGCTTGCGCCTACAACCGAACGTACAGACGTTTCGCTAAATTTGGAGCTGGAGGTAGTGAGTGCCACACTGCAGGCCAGTGGACGGACAGACAGGCTTACAATCAAACGTCTGTGCTGTGTTGTTGTTTTCAACTTTTTCGCTTTTGTCTAAGCGAGTTCAGAGGCGCGTCCATTCATGAAAATATTACGCGACAGAGCGCGGTGGGAGTGTTCGTAGTATTGGTGACGCCGGCAGCGTTGGAACTGGTGCTCAATGAAATGATGGAGGCGTCGGTGGAAGTGGCATACTTTGTTTCCATTCATAAAACTTGTGTTGTGAATTCGCCAAGCAATGAGTCATAGCGGATTTGTGTGCCTACCACACAAGCACAAGCGCCTTCGTGCCAATAAAATGGCAAAAGCATAAATATACACAAGCGCTGGCACGCTGTTGAACGCGCGTTGCACTGTTGCATGGGTGTTGGCTATTGGTTGCATAAATGGCATAAAGTACAACAACTACAACAGCGACAATAAAGCGCTGGCGTTGCGAGTTGGCGTACTGCCGGCGTATGCTTGGCACTTTGGCCATAGACCAAAGAGCATATTGCGCAGGCGCGTTGCCGCCCGACATTAGTAAGTACGTAGGCTTGTCGCTGTGCTGCGAGGAAGGCCTACAGCCATTTGTACATACATATGTACATACCTGTGTTTGAAGAAGTGTTTGTGCTTGTTTGTTAGTGCATACACTTGAACTCTGCGAATTGAAGCCAGACCGGCAATTGAATTGGTGAAAACCTGTTTTTGAAGTTGACAAATAGTTTCCGCAGTTTTGTTTTCTTTATTTGGCGCGTATAATGGACTATTTTGTCAGCGCAAAAATGATTACATATATAGTAGAATCATAACTTATACATCTATGTGCTGAAGTGTTACAGGTGTTTGACTGAGTTTTAATTCCTCCCATTTACGCTACATGTTTGGGGTTAAAAGTTTCAGCAAATACCGAGGAGGGTCTAGGTTTCATAGCACTCATTTACTAATTTCGAAATTTTGTTCGCAATCGGTTAATTTAAACTCTCCCCTTATAAAATAAAGAGCATACTCTCACTGGTCATTTGTGTCAAAGTCCCTAGTAACCCTAGTAAGAGATATGTATAGAGTCTTGTACAGGGTATACTGGGGTCTTGTTCATATCTCTTACTTCGTGACTTATTATACTTAACCGAGAAGAGTATGCTCTGTCAAATTTTTTTTTTTAATTTTTCATGCCTAAAAGATATTCTTAGTGTGTTTCATAATATCAACTTTTAGCTGCAACATCCTCAGAGTATAACTTGATGATTTACAAATTCCGAAGTATGTATAAATCAATTCGCACAAATAACCGGCAAGCATGCTCGTAGACATTAACTCGGCTTTAAATATGTTTTGCACTTCGCTGAGTACGAGTAATTTGCAATTGCATCAATGTAGAGACCAATTAAGTCTGTTTACTATATTTAAGTTAGCACTCGGATTAAAAATCGACAAAATCAAGAGCTGTTGCACATGCCAAGAATCTGCAATCTGACAATATACACTGTTGTAGTAGACTCGAGAGTAATAAAAGCAAAACAGAGTGATTGGCATTAAAACTCCATAGGTTAACTTCATTTGTTGATATTGGGGAGCTGAAATCTTTAAATGATTCAATAAATTAGCATATTAGTTGCCTCTTTTAAGCTAAGATTATTTCCAGCAGTGTAAAACTTTTCTGGTTTCTCGACGACAAGTAATTTTCATATGCTTCTCTTGAACCCAACCTTACTCCAATAAGAGGAGTTCTGCATTGACCGAAACAAATGGTAGTCCGATGGTGCAAGGTCAGATGGCTATATAGCGGATGCATCAAAGCTTCCTAGCCAAGCTCTCCCAGCTGTTACCGAGTCATCAAAAATGTGTTTGGTCCAGCATTATTCTGATGGAAGACGAAGCATTTTCTGTTTATCAGTTCTGGCCGTTTTTTTCGATTGCTTATTTCTGATGACATTCAGTAAAATGTAGAGTCAATAGTTCGACCAGGCTGGAGCAGCTCATAGTGGATGATTCCTTTTTAATCAGACCAAATACTCTGCATAACATCTCGAGGCGCCAAACCTGGTTTTGCGACCATGTGCTGAGCTTCACCACGATGGTATCCTGATCTTTTTCGCCATTATTTTCGTATATGATCCACTTTTCGTCTCCTGTTATCATTCGCTTCAGAAATGTTCCAATTTCATTTCGTTTGAGCAAAGATTCGCAGATGTTAATTTAGTCCATTAAGTTCTTTACAGACAATTCATGTGGTACTCAAACATAGAGCTCCTTTTTGTAGCCAGCCTTTTTTAAATTGTTCAAAACCATTTGTTGATGAATCTTAAGTTCCTCAGTGATGTCATGGTTGATTATGTGACGGATCTAGGCAATCTTTTCCATAATTTTAGCGACTTTTTTAACGATAGATCATTTTTGAACAGCTGTAGCTTTTTGTTTTCAACTTCCCCAAATTTAATTTGGTTTTGGTTAAATTAAGCTTAAAATCTCATCTTTACACGACTATATGGTATGACACAATGTGATTGGTAGCACTGTAGATATATGACTGCAACGACATCTATTGACAAAATACGAAATGACTTTTTCGACTACGCAATATATGCAAACATAATTATGTATGTGTACGGGATTCTGAATATCTACAGTTATTTACTTCCAGATATCATATATTCCAGAAGAAAAAACTAGTTGAATTAATTTCTGTGCGAGAACATGCCATATTTGATCCAGTCCAAAACCAAGCTGTGTCAAGGCACCTGACCGCAAGCGGACCTGCATATTTATTATATACTCGCTAACATAAACACATACATATACGGATTATATATTTATTATGATATACAACGGTATGCATGTATGCATGAATACTTATATATCACATAGTGCAGACATTTTCCGGTCTTTAACGGAAGCAGGCGGTTGCTTGTCCCGCTTCCAGGTAATTAGCACCGTCGGACAGCGCTTATTGTCCGCGCATATTTTATGAATGGAAATATCGTATGAAAATCGTAATTAACAATAATATCCACCGGCATTGTCGCATGCCTTTTACGCTCATTCATGTGTTCTCTTGTGGGTGGGAAGTTTGGCTTTGCCTGCACTCGCTTCAAACATGTACGTACATATGTATGTATAGTATGAACGACAGCATGTGTGTGTGTGTAAATATATATCGTACATATAAATGGCGTTTGATTGGAGTTCTATATTCGTTAGTTCGTACGCTTACAGTCGTAAATAAATATTTTCAATCATTTATTCATAACCGAGTTGACAAAAGCAAACTGCCGCTGCAGTGACAACAACAGCAAGCATAAACGCTCATATTGACGGCACTTTTGTGGCATATTTTGATTTACGACAAATAACTGCCATTTGCTGGATGTGGTATAGCATACATTTTTGACTTCTCTTTTGTTTCATTGCAGTGCGTCACATTTGTTGCTGACATGCGTTACATTAACTGTCATTTTACTCGATTAAAGTTTAATTATTAATACTTAAAAAAATTGCCCCATTTTGTAAATAAATGCTCAGAAAGATATTTAAAATAGTTGCTGAAGCTATAATATTCTTCAGAAAGTCGAGGATTCCTTACAAGGATCATTGATCAGTCTGTATTCTACCCGAATAGTGACCCGAGTTGAGAAATTTATTCTGAGATTGCATAATTGCTTAAGACTATGACTTTTTAAAAAATTAGTGAAGATACATAAAAATTTTGTCAAATGAAAAAATTTTCCCGTTTTTTTAAGCGCTTGATGCCGATCGTTCAGTTTGTATGACAGCTATATGCTATAGCTGTCTGATATCGGCTGTTCCGAAAGCTTTTTATATGCATTTTCGTCCTGTCAACCCACATTACAGGTAAGAGATTTTTTAATATTGGCTTTACAGGAAATAGTCTAACGGCATCAAATCGCACGACCGAGGCGGCTAATTGACTGCGCCATTTCGTGGGATAACACGTTCATTAAACTTGTTTATCGATTGCGACATTAGCTATGTATATGGCTGTGGCGACGTCCTGTTGGAACCACATATTGTCCAAGTCCATATCAACCAATTCGAGCCAAAAATATTCGATTATCATTGAGCGGTAGCGATTCTCAATCACAGTAACGTGGCGGTCTTGGTCATCACTGAAGAAGTACGGCCCATAACGCGCACCAAACCGTATTTTCTTCGGGATGCAATAGTGACTCATGGAGTACGTAGGGATTGCTGCATGATCAAAGACGCATATTTTGGTTATTGACGAAGCCATTCAGCCAGAAATGAGCCTCAACGTTGAAGATGATTTTTCGGTGAAAATCCGGATCATTTTCAAATTGTTGCTCAGCCCAATCCACGAACTTATGACGATTCTGGTGGTTAAGTGGCTTTAGTTCTTGCGTCAATTTGATCTTGTTAGGATGTAGGGGAAGATCTTTTCACAAAATTCGTCACAACGAGGACACAGAGATGCCCAACACTTGGGAACGTGTGAGAGAGAGACTGATTTGGGTCTTCCTCCATTGATACGCTAGCGACAGCAATATTCTCGTCACTAGGGTACTTCTCCGTCTCACTGGCACGGGAACACTTTGTACTGTGCCTGTGGATTAAAATTTTTCCACTTGAAGCTCAGTTGTTCATTTGACAAGACGATTATGACGACCATAAATTGGACGTAGCGCTTTTAAAGTTGAGACCACTGACTCCGAATTTGGCAGTAAATTTAAATAATTTCGAATCTTTGTTGGATTGTCATGATTTTCATGATGAAATGTCAATAGAGCGGGAAAAATATCGCGTTGTTTGCTGTCTCTATCGGTCTACTTTTGTAGCGGCTCTATGAAAAGACCCGGTATTAAAAGTTGTTTTGCTATTTCGGAACTTAGCTGACATTTATATCTCTGTATGAGCATGTATCCTGTGCTACACGACAGAGAGGCCCTCTACATGTAATTTTGGGTAATATGAAACAATTCGGAAGTTCATTAACTGCGTGAACTTTGATTGCAATACAAAAAATACAAGAGCTGTAGACTTAAAACGAGTTTCTTATAGATTATAACTGACTTTAAAAGAGTGTATGACTTGAATAGAAGTTAAAAGTCTCCGAGAAGTTAACACACATTAAAACTTTGAGAGGAAGTCCGCTTTAGCTGCGTTTAACAGGGAGGGTATTGCTTTGTTAAACCCAAATTTAAGTCAATTCTCGGAGTTAAGACAAATTATCTATCTTCACTGAATCCACGAGACTACAAAAATTAGTTTTTGAATATAGAAAAGTGAGACAGCGAGTTCGTGGAAGCGATTGGATGTGTCTGACGTCACGGTTAAAGTTCTCATTTAGAGGTTCTCTCTTGAGAACCAACTGCTTACAAATACGTGGAAGTAAATTTGCTTCTACCAGCCACACATGCTTAGAGCAATACCACCGAAAATTTAGATAAAACCGCCGTAAACGAAAATTCCATTCGGTTCACACATAAATCCACGGCCTTCCACGAAGCGCCAGATCACATGTTTGTTCATATTTACATACATATTTATTTAATATGGGTATGGGTGTATTGGGCACTTGTTAAAAATTGGGTCAAACAGAGTTGCATTGATATTTACAATTCACAAGGGCTTGTGAGTTTTGTAACCTGAGGCCGATACTGTTTGTGGTCAGACTCGCATATACATACATTCATACGCACATATACGATATCATGTATGCAAATCTGCATACCGGCCACTCATTTGTATATTTGTATGTATGTAGTTGTTTGCGAGCAAATTGGGCAATCCTAGTCGCTTGCGGATTTGTTTGCAATCAAGTGTTTTGTGGCAATCAGGTGCTATTTTGGTGATAACGCCCAGTCACACACACCCAAACATCCAAACTTGTACAATTCCGCATTTATGTGTATATTTAATTACTGATATTGTATGTACAAATGTACGTCTGTATGAGCGCACAAACAAATACACCGAATTACTCGGACAATCATTCATCAAAATATCAGCGCCGCCATCACCGACACCACCGACGCCACCGATGCCGCTGCACTACAAAGCAAAGCCACTAATCAGTTACCATCAGCAACACAACAGCAGCGGCAAATAGTGATTAGTGCGGCTATTTATGTACACACACACATACACACATGCATATTAACATATGCGCATAATTTTATGTGTTTAAGTGTTTGAGTGCGTGTGTGTGTGCTTGTGTAGGTGCACACATGCGCGCTGCGGTGTTCGAAGAACGCAAACACAACCAATTATCAACTGCTTGCGCCCACAATTAAAAGCAAATACCAGAAATTAGGCAGCCGTGAAGCGACGGTCACATCAAAGGACTTGCACGGCTGGCGCGGCGGTCAGCCGCGGGGTCAGCGGGTCGATCGATGTTAACAAGCGCGCTGTGAGTATGGCAACTGCGAGCAGGACTTGAACCTGTGTGCGGTCAAAAGGTGCTCATCATATGCACACACACACACATATGCGCTTTAGATTTCTGTATATACGTTTATATGTGTGTTTGTGGTTGTATGTATGTGCGTTGGCCAGTTGGACGTCGGAATCGGCCGTAGCGTGGCTGCCGCGCAGTCAAATATTTACACAGCTTATCGCACGCGATCGCTGGTGCTTGCAACAATAATAACAACCAGCCAGCGCCAGCAGGCAAGGCAGCGGCGTTTGCCTCAATCAGACATTTCGACGGGATCGGCAAATTGCGTCTTCTATTTAAATGCGCCAGGCACTTAACTTCATACACACACACACATGCATGCATGTAAGCTGAGCCCACAGCTGACTTGCAACTTTTCGGAGGCTTATTAATATTAACATTTGTATTTGGCTGTGTGTGTAGGCAGCGCGCAGGTCAACAAATTATTTCAATCCTTGCATGATGGAAAATAAATATCACATCACGATGAGTTGTTGCGCTCCAAAATGCGCCGTTCGCCAGATTGGCTTTAGGGTAAGGCACTGTAATTTGGTCAGCAGTGATAAAAATCGCCGCGTTTGATTTTTCGGCATTTTGCCGGCAATTTCTACGAAATCATTTAATGGCAAACATTTCAGTTTATTCATTGTTTTCGTGTGCTCCTTCCGCTCCCCTCCAGCGGACGAGCCGCCGAACGAATGGCTGCAAAATCAACATTTCAATTTTTGCTTGACGAAATTCAAATGACAGCGTCGGCTAATTGTGCGAGGAGAGTGGATCAATCGGCACACACACACACATACATGCGCGAATCTCTATGTATGTGTGTGTCAGATCAATAACTTGCAGCTATCAAGGGCCCTTACAATGGGAACAAAGGACATTTGTGCCTCGCGCATGTGTATGTAGAAGTGTATGTATGTATGCATGTGTATATGTTTGTATGTGTGTTGTCGTTTGACCCCTCAGTTGTTGTGTTATTAGCGTTTGCACGCTTTTAAATGCCAGACATTTGCGAAATTCAAAATTTATTGACAGCTGTTTTGCAAAATGCGTCTTCAAAGATGGACTGAATGGCAATGTGCGGACAAGAGAGCGAGCAGTAGCGAAATGAGAATAAAAAGTAATCACAAATCAGACATCTTTATTATAGCTATGAATCTGATATGTATGTATATATGTATGTGCATGTAGTCAAGGGATACCCAACTGGAAATATTTCCCAGGCGTTCTATAATGCTGAATGTTCCGATATTACCTCGGAGCGGCCATGGAAACTGATATTATATCGTTCCCACGACAGTCGGGTCTACGTAACGGGAACGGAACCAGATTTTTATCTGGCCAAGGACTGTCCACACGGCAAAATTCAGATATTATTATTATGAGCGACCTGCTCCTGGTCCTACTTTCAATTTTCATAATCTATTCTTTACAGAATTATTAAATATTCAAAGTCAATCTCATATTTATAAGACAATTCCAATAAAATGTGTTACCATTTCTTCTTCTTCCGAGTTAACAACTGCGCGCCAGTCATTTCTTCTTTTCGCAAGGTGGCGCCAATTGGAGGTTACAAGCGAAACCTGGTCTTCTTCACCTGAGCTTTCCAACGGAGTTGACGTCTTCCTCTTCCTCTGCTTCCCCGGCGGGTACTGTGTCGAATACTTTCAGAGTTGGAGTATTTTCATCCATTGACTTAGCCAGCGTAGTTGCTGTCTTTTAATTCGCTGAGCTATGTCCACGTCATCGTATATCTCATACAGCTCATCGTTCCATCGAATGTGATATTCGCCGTGGCCAACGCGCATAGAACCATAAATTCGCAGAACCGTTCTCTCGACAACTCGTAACGTCGACTCATCAGATGTTGTCATCGTCCTTGCCTCTGCACCATATAGCAGGACGGGGATGATGGGTGACTTATAGAGTTTGGTTTGGTTCGTTGAGAGAGGACAATGGTACGGTTTGAGTAACATATAACCCTTGATTTTGAGATATGAGGCTAAGCGCATAAGCCTAATGGTAACAAATCGTCTTTAGTTTTCTATAAATACATACCTTTATTATTAGAAGCTATGTGTAAGGAACCAAAAATTAACGACTCAAGGTTTTGGAAAAATTTTTCATGCCCGAAATATTTAGCAGGTTCTGTAAACACTACCGAAGGTTTACTAGAAGTGGTCGCTATTAGATATTTTTCTGTATTTGTTCGCAAAATTCAGTCTGGTTATATTAAATCTCCTTTATTTCCACTTCCTGAGAAACTTTGTAATAGAAAAATGTTTCTACCGTGCATTATTCCAGTTACTAATGTCAATGGTAGGTCACCAGTTTGGTTTGAGTATACTTCTCTACAGGGCAGACATTATAATTCTAATTTAATATTTAGGGCGGGTCATCGAAATTGGAGTAGCGCGTCGGTGGCAGCCCCAAGTTCAAGGCAGTTTTTGTACTCTTAAGACATATTTGATGTGAAAGCCTGTATCCCCTGGGCCCGTGCCAAGCGTGTGCCCCTAGTCCGCTACTGAGGATGTCAGCGAGAAGGTATTCAAAACAATGCTATTGTTTTGGCTTCTTTCAAACGAGTATTAATACATACTTACATATAAAGATACATATCTTTGTTTCTGCACATATTTCGCATTCATTCAACGTCAAATCCGAATTCTTCGATTACCTTTGTAACACACTTGCAACCGGTTTGGTTTTTGTTGCTTGCTATTGTTGTGTGGTGAACTCGCCATTCACCGTTCGCTTGCAATCGCTGTATTGAAATCACTAAATCAAATATTCAAAATTGACTTGTTTGCAATATGTTCACATTTGAAGGATTTTGCTCCCATTTAAATACCCGAGCACATACGAACACAACGCTAACAACGGCGGCAGCTGCTACATTGACTATTGACATTAAGTTTCTCATTCACAAAGGTTTCAATACAATTTATTTACATACACTTACATACAAACAATGATTTCAATACCTCTCGTTCTTCTAAGGCCTTATTATGGAAGAAATTTCGTTCATCAATTGTAATTTGTATCAAATTTACCGCGAAGTTTGTTACACCTAAAAGTAAAAGTCGTAGACCCTATAAAAAATATATATAATTGATGAACGTGACGAGTTCTGTCTCTTCAGATATTGGTATATCTCAACTTATAGTAGCAGAAGCTAAAAGGTCTCAGGGGAGACTTAAATCTGGTACCATGGGGAGCAGTTAGCCCTTGGAGTTTACTCCAATATGCTCATTTGTTGACTGTGGTTTAAACCTAAAGGCAGGTAGAATTGAAAATTTAGTTCAGTGGGGAGTCGCACTGCGGAAAAGGTGTACGAGGGCTGTCTGATAAATAACCGATCTAGCCACCATGCACGCGACATTTTCAATTTTTTTTTTTTTTTTTTCTACATAGTCTCCTTGTAACTCCGCACACTTCTCCCAGCGATGCTCCCATCTCTGCAACCCTTCCAAATAAAACTTGGCGTCTTTGTCTGCAAAATACGAGTTCACGAAAGAAATTGCCTTCTCATTTGACGAAAATCTCTGGCCGCCGAGCGCAGTTTTAAGGTGAAGAAACAAAAAAAAGTCGCTTGGTGCTAGATCCGGTGAATAAGGTGGATGGTCAAGCAGTTAGAACCGCAATTCGTGGATTTTCGCCATGGCGACTGTTGAGGTGTGAGATGGTACGTTGTCTTGGTGGAACAAGACTTTCTTTTTTTGCAAATGTGGCCGATTTTTCGAAATTTCTTCCTTTAGCTTATCCAATAATGATGCGTAGTATGCTCCTGTTATAGTTTTTCCATTTTCAAGATAGTCGATTAAAATAATTCCATGGCTGTCCCAAAAAACACTCGCCATCACTTTTCCAGCCGAATACACAGCTTTAGGTTTTTTTGGGGCCGGTTCCCCCTTTTCAATCCACTGTTTAGATTTGATTTTTGTTTCGGGCGTATAATGATGAATCCAAGCTTCGTCTACAGTTATCAATCGGCGCCAAAACTCGGTCGTATTGCCTCTAAACTGAGCCAACAGTGCGCTGGAAATGTTCATGCGCGCACGTTTGTGGTCTAGCGTAAGCAAACGCGGCACCCAACGCGCGGACAGCTTTCTCATGCCCAAATCTTGGTTTAATATGTGACAAACACGTTCTTTTGACATCTTCATAATCTCAGCCATTTCCTTAACTTTAATCCGGCGGTCGTCTGATAACAATTGATGAACTTTAGCGATGTTATCATTAGTGGTTACAACTTTTGGACGCCCAGGACGTTCATCGTCTTCCAAGCTCCTGCCACCACGTTTAAATTCAGCTGCCCAAAATTTTATGGTGGTAAACGATGGTGCAGAGTCACCGTACACAGAGTCCAACTCATCTTTGATTTATGAAGGCGCATTGCCTTTCAAAAATAAAAATTTAATTACAGCTCGATATTCATTTTTTTCCATTTTGGGGAAATCACCGAAATAGGCTTACAAAAACGACTGTCAACAGATAATTGCGCAAGATAAATTTCTGAAATTTTGGCGAGTAGCTATTATAATATGCACAATTTGAAGTAGAAACTTTTTTTTCAGAGGTGCCGCTGGCTTCACGTTGAGGTCGGTTATTTTTCAGACAGCCCTCGTACTTTTCACCTGATCAATTGGAACCAAATAATACATGTAATCAACGCATTGTACTTACCTATGTGCTTTTAAGCACCGAAGGGTGAGGCCATAGTCGGCAAGTACTCACGTAAAAAGCACAACGATCGTCGTGCCTAACCACAGCGGATATGCATTTATGTCTGGCCAAGGTTTCTGATCTCATGATAGCGAGAAAATAGCAGGATTAAATTGTATTATTAATCGTTAGTTCATTCCGTCTAAATATTACTTAAACCTTCTATCATGGCAGTTTGGAAAGACTTCTAACTCTGAAGCAAACTTTTGTTCCATGTTTGCAGATTATTTCTGAGTTATCTATAAAGCAAATGACCGGAAGCTTCTTCAAAGAACCAATCACAATTACAGCAAAAGAAAAGTGCGCTGTAAGAGTGAGCTTTACTCTAGCGTAAAACAGGACTTTGGCGCAGATGCCCCTCCACATATATTTGGCACTTTCGGCACATGGATGTAAATTGAAAGTCACAAAGTCAATTACCACAATATTTATGTTTATGTATATATGTATGTATGTATGTATTTGGTGTATATAAATAAACTGCGCAAAGTATTTCGCTTTCCGAATTCGCGAAGTCATGCTTTGCTAAAAGTTAGTCCTTGCAACGCTGCTGTGCGCACCGCCTCGGGCACCGGCGTCGGTCTTGCCGACCTCATTGCTATTGTTTTCGCACCAAGACGCTGCCTGGCAAGGAGCAATGTAGCAAATACATATGTTTTTTTGTGTTTATTTTTATTTTTTGGTCCTGCACTTTGTACCTTGGGGCAAGATGTTGCAATTTTTCTTTCGTAATTTCTGCTCTTTTCGGTGCAAACGTGTTTGTTGCTTTTATTGTTGCCAATTTTTGCTATGAAAATAGTTATTTAAATTCCATAGTTCAAGTGCCGTCAGGAAGCCATATATATTTGCGTATACTTTATTTGACTCGCTTAATTTTCCTGGGAAATGGGGTTGTTATTTTTTAATTAATTTTTAAAGTTTTTTTTTTAGGAATGACAAAGGGTCACGTAAAAGTTACACAACCGAACATTTAAATATTGAAATATAGTGAAATTAGAATGAAAAGTAAAAAACAAAAATCAAATGTAAGAACATATATACACTTGGTTACTTAGGCAATCCAAACTTTTGGAAAACCGCTTTTCCCACTCGTTACAATAGAAAACACAATAACATCAAATTCTGCAAAAAGTAATGATTGCGTTGATCAACAGTGCTTTAAATGTTTAATGACCATACAAAGAAGAGAGATCGAGTAATAAGAATCATCCCATCGAAAGATTTGTAAAAAGAATCAAGCACCTTAAAAGACTTCACAGTTCTGTCAAATCTCCCTTCATTCGAACATATAGTATTTCAGTCCGCTTGTGTTAGGACCGCGAGCGATCACATTTAAACTTATCCTTTTAATTAAACCTAGTACAACTAGCTCGACAATTCTCAATAGAAAACCCAAAGCGCACTAAATAATAACAGCCAGATAGTAAACATATTTAAATATTAATCTCTCAATATTACCTACACATCCGCATTGAAAGCAGGAACGCAAAGCAAGACTTATAAACGACATCATCGAGCCGTTTGTGGCAGTTTGTAGCGACAGTTGTTTGAGTCAAGGTTCTCCAGACATCTTCGACTAATGTCAAGATATCTTTTAGTAGTAAAACTAAACAATAATTCAAATTTACTGCAGGTGAATGACCTCAGTCACTAGTCTTGCATTTCAGCCTAAAATATTATCTGTGCTTTTCGTCGCAGTTGCCTGAGGCCTAAACAGAGTACACTCGATATAACATGCTGAGCATGACATTCTAATTATTTTCAACCTTATTTGTTCCAAGATAGTCAGTCAACTATGGGACTCTGTATAAGAAATCCTTTAGAGAAATACCTAAACTTAAAGGAGAACGACCCAAAATATTAGTAATAGAAGTTAACTTCTCATGAATACACGAATATATGTGCATTTATTTATCCTCAGATTGTTAATTCTTTTCGACTGTGGGCAGCTGACGCTAAGTCTAACGCAGTATATACGGAAAACTTATACCAAAAAATGACCCAGTAGCATAATGTTCATTGCCATGCATTAGGGAATCCGATCGAATTACGTTGAAAGGAAAATAAATACGACGGAATTACGAGTGGATTTATCGACAAGGAAGTTGAAAAATAGCGGACATTACCACATACTCATGCATACAAACCTCAGTCCCCCGCTCTTTCCTACTACTTCTCAAAAATTAATTAGTTGAAAGTGTGAACACACATACATACGTACACTTGCGCTTCGTGAGTGCGTGTACCCTTTGCATTGTTAAATTGCCAAAAGGATAACGCAACCGAACAGGCAAAGGAACATGACCTCTGACACCCGGTGTACTCAAGTGGCCGGCCATGTGCATCTGCTCTCACTCAAGGTGTCCCGCCTGTGACAAAGGTCTGCCCCGCCGGTCTGCGCGCTAAATATAGTATATCGAATGTAAAACGATATGGAAATGTGCCAAAAAACTGAAATATTCAAAATTACAAAATGAACACTTATCCCTTATATGCGCGTCAGTGTTATTATTGCAGAGTTGTTGTTTGCACAGTTGTGCCGTGGACTGGCGCATGCCATACGGACTGCCATTTGGGGCTTGCAATTTAACTCGAACTCGAATTCGAACTCGGCCACGGAAACGTTTCAAATTACCATTGACGGGTGCAAAAGGTAGCAGCCGAACGCTAAATGCAGTTAAATACTCATATGCATATTACCTATGTCAGGAATATGTATGTATATATGTGTATGTACATATGTACATTTCAGCATTTTGGTGTGTTTTGTATCTAAATAATTGAGGGTCCTCATTTTGAATGTATTGCCGTATAAAAAGTGGAAGACCTACTAGTGCCAAACGTCTGACACACTCTTTATTAAAAATGCCAATGTATTGAATATCAAGTATTTAAAGTGGCACATTCGATTACTTTTTAATTAAGT
The DNA here is from genome assembly GCA_027475135.1 of Bactrocera correcta. NCBI lineage: Eukaryota > Metazoa > Arthropoda > Insecta > Diptera > Tephritidae > Bactrocera > Bactrocera correcta. The sequence goes on from CM050326.1 coordinate 72,892,292, forward strand.
GAACAAATTTGCCTGCCAATAACTTCCAAAATCGTCAAGTAGATTTTTCGACTGCTGACAGCCTCATATCCTCAGCTGGATGTAAATTCGGTTCGGTTCAACTAACATGAGAACTGGAAGATATTGAACGAAGTGGAGTCATGCTGCCTCTTTGAGCTCCTATGGACCGTATAAGTCCTCTGTGTGTGCGAACTAGGTGCAAATTCACAGCAGTAGAGACTAAGGTCCCAGTAGTGTGTTGGCAGCATAACTCGTGATGCACTCTCTATATGTTTTAAAGATAAGCAGGTCTAAGATGGCCATTATGTGCACGTATTACACCTAACCGCGATGGAGTTTGTATGGAGTTCTTTGGCGCAGACGCAGCAGAAAAATTCCTCCGAGCCCGGGATGGACTCAATGCCAGTAAGAGTCAAGCGGATACGGAGCAACCTTGCTGCAAAGCGTTGCTCAGTGGTGACAATCTTATATCAAAACTTCCGATCTAAAAGATATTAGATAAAATCCGAATAAAATCCGGGTCAATTCCGATAATGTTGAAGCGGTTGTTGTGGGAATTGACCCATTTGCAGATGAAGAGCTCGAGTTGCCGCGAGAAACGCAACTTCGTTCTGGATATTGTAGCAGGTCATATTCCTGCCTATGCAGTATAGACCCTGACATATCAAACATATGTACGAGTACATATCTTTAGCGTACAATGAGTCCCCGCATGACACTAGCCAGCTCTTTGCATGCCCTGCTAACCCTATGCATCTGACACCCTTTTCCCTTTGGTCCGACCTCGTCGAAACAGCACGTTTTTTGTGCCTACCGTTGGATGACGTAGATGACAACTTATCTTATCCTTACCATCATAACGGGAATTATGTACCCGTTACCACAAAAAAACAATCCAAGTTTTTAAGTTTCCGCAATTAGTTCTTAATTTACTTTCTTAATACAAATGAAGAACGAATAACGTTCGGATGGCGAAAGCAATCAAGTTATGAGGAAATGTGACGAAGGTAACTCCAATAAATTATGGGATACGAACTTGCGTAATACGAGTCACGCTAACGACCCAAAAATTGTAATACGTCTTTACCCAGTGAAACTTGTGCGAAATTTGAGTTCCTGAGCTTACTGTTATGAAGAGTTGTAGCGAATATGTTGTTGGCGAGACTGCGGTCTATTTTAAACAAAAATATTCATCTGAATTCTTTCAGAGTCTTCTTCTTTCCAAATTCAAGTCAAACGTGTCATACAAACAAACAAGAATGGCATAAACAATTTCATTCTCATATACATAACCCTGCTTATGCATACTTCGTTAATTTTAAAGTGTCGCAATCACCATTATGTGAAAAACTGTTCCGAAAGTCTAGTCTTTTTCACCTCAGTGCTTTTCGCTCTCAAATTGTAATAACTGTATATTTCGTTCTTATCATTTGCGATAAAACGCATTTCGATTTCGCAACGTCTCTTAACTGTAAATAAGTACTTGTATGACAGCGAATTTTGCGTATCGCACGTTTTTTCGCTGAGCAGCGAACGCGCTATGCGTTCCAATGAAATATTCTACATGTAAAGCCTACAGAGCGCAACAAATCGACAGAGTTAATCTTATCTAGCCGATAGGCGATAAACCAACCTGCGCTTGCCTCAACTTTACCTGCCTATAGCACACTCTTTTATTTTGCTAATAAATTACCGATAAAAACAATAAAAAAAAAACGAACTTCCGATTATTCTGTGTCGCTGGTAGTGCTCCAAATATCGAAACGCAATTCAGTCAATGGAGTGCGGTGGTCAAAGCATGTGGTACTCGTCGGCGCGTTAATGTACAAAGTGGTAGCAATGTCGGATGCCGAGTCGGAATCGGAATATACGGATCATTCCAAAAGCCCCATATTGGGAAGGCAGCAATTACGCGCCAAGCGCAGGGTCAGAGTGCGTAAGCGTGGAAGTAGAAAAAATACATTTCAGGGCACACATCGACGAAGAAAGTATATATGCCTTGTCATAGCAGCACTGGTGACCATCGCCTTATTGGCAGTATTTATATCGATCAGTGATGACAACAACACTAACAATTATAGAACAAGTATACGTGAGGAAGCAGCAGGAAGCACTGCTGGCCCTAGGAGGAAGATAAAATCGATAGCACTTTTGAATTTTCAAAGAGACGAAGTGCTTATGTTCTTTAATATAAGAAACAATTGTTCCGTTACATTATGGGACGCCGCTCAATTGGATGACTCTCGAAGCTATGACGCTATCGTTGTAAATTCAACTCTTGATGACATATTAAGCGGTCGTGAACTTATCAACGTGAACCCAAACAATTCGCTTATAATTTTCGGCTCAGAGAAACCGTTACAATACAGTAAAAACGGTAATATATCGTTGGCGAATTCCCACTTGCGTATTTACGATAAAATATTTTCATACTCCTTGAAGTCCGATTTCATTCATCAACCATTTAAAATAGTGCGAAAGAATGATTCGAAGATTATGTCGCCCAATTTGCAACCAGAATGGGATGCGCCGCAAGCGAACTTCACGTCACAACGGCTACGAAACCTCAGATATGAAAGCGTGTTGGACTCGTCCCCATTGGCATTGGCCATATTGAATGGACCCTGTCATGTCGCGCGTAAGGAATTGATCGAGCGTATAACACAAAATATGGACGTGCACACTTATGGCGAATGCGGCGAATATAGGTTGGTATTACGGCCTTGAAGGGCCCCCTTATTAAGATAAGGGGTGTGGACTTTAGGAGTTTTGTGTTTTTGCCAAAGAAATGATTTGTGTGAACTGTGGCTTCAAATTATTACAAATTTCACAAATATCTAAACAAGACTGCTGAGACTAGTTTTTGCAAAGCCTTCTTTTGGAGTATGACTGATCTAACAGCTGAGATTCTAAGAGTTCAAGGTCACAAACGCATAAAAGTAAAAAAAAAATAGTCAAAATTGCTGCGTTCCTTCGATATGCGTGTTACCAGACAAAGTAGTAGAGTAGTGTGTGTAAAATTGTAGACGGTACTTTGAATTTTGCTGCTGACTAGCTGTTGTACCTTTTTATATCGCTACGTAAATCTTGATATTTCTTTCTATTTTAATTTTTTATTGTTTTTTTTTTTTTATACACAGCTGTGGCGAAGATCTCTGCAAATTCATACCACACAGTCGAGGGAATAAAACGTATAAGTTTTTCTTGGCCTTCGAAGAGGAACTGTGCGAGGACTACGTTGGCGAGAGCTTTTTCAAATCCTTAGGCCAAAGCTTGTTGCCAGTGGTCTTCGGTGGTGCTAATTACACGCGTTTCGCGCCCCCGAACTCTTACATAAATGCTCGCGATTATGCGAGCATACGCGAACTAACTGAATACTTGCTCTATTTGGACCAGAATCCCGAGGAACACATAAAATATTTCACATGGCAGGAGAAGTACTACCTCCAAGAGACTCGTGATGACTTGTGGGATATCTGCAAATATTTGCAAAATGCTGACGAAGGCAAACTACAGCTTGACGCATTAAAGGCAACAAATACAACAATTGCGAGTTGGTTAAATGAGAATAGGTGTCGACCATATGAATTGCCCGAAACGTGGGCTTCGTGAGACTTTACTGCTAGTTGTAAGGGCGTCGAGTCAAATTGAAAAAGGCATTAACCACATACATATATATACATACATATTAATGTATACTTATGTTAAGTTATAGCAAAGTACATGTGTAAATATGATTAATTAATAGCAGCGAGCAATTGAATGGACTTTTTTCGCCCTTTCGCCCGTGTTGCTCGCGATAAGATTGTGCGGTTGATATAGTCCCCTAACACATGCATGTATGTAATATTAGTTTGTTTGTGTTATATGATTAATGTGATACAAATTTATTTTATTTATCTACAATTTATATTTATTGAACTTAGATAATATTTCTTACAACTTTTTTTTTTTTAATACATTTTTACTGTGCAACTAAATTAATGACACAGAATGACATAAATTTGCTCATTAATAAAAATAAACGCATTTGAGTGCATCCATAAATATGCTTGTTCTCAATTTATTCGTCTGTATTAGCACCTAAGGCATTTAATTAGAGTTTGACTGCTATTGGCCTGCCATGCAAGACATTAATAAGCAATATCACCTCACTCGTCTACTTACGCTGTTTCTCGCATTCATGTCCTGCGAAATCTCGCCCATATTTATTGGAAATGGCGCTTGTCCCATGGGCAACACTCCACTCTTCGGCACAACTACATGTGTACTCACTAAATCATTTCAATATTTACAAATGTGTCGGGGATGTTGTTATTTTCTGCTTCGTGCCACAGGCGTCCTTTAATCCTTGGAAGCACCTATTTACTCTTAATGTATGCATAAACATAAGCACAAACACGCGCGGCTACCGATAAGTGGCGTTATTATGCTTGCAGTAGTCGGAGAAGCGGCTGCGCATGCCAATGACAACAACTGAGCCGCCTACAAAGGACAATAAATCGTCTGACCGTCGGAGTGAACACGGTGACACAGGGACACGGTGTTCTCGTGTCAACACCAAAACAGTAGTCATTCGTGTCGCCACGAGTCGCGTCGCAGAAGCCAAGGAAGTAAACGTATACCAAACCCTTACTAAGAATAGGTGTATACAGTGGTGGACAAGTAAATGAAAGCAAAGGAATTTCAACTATCTCTAAATGTGGACCAAAGCGATATATTTTCATACATCGATAGTCTTAGATATTATAAAGGGGGTATTCTGGTCTAGAAGCATGAATTTCAGGTAATGTTTAAAGTGTCGTTAAAATCGCAATTAATATTTTTAGTATCCATTTTTTTATTAGTTATTTATTAATTTTTTAAGAGTACAGAAAAAAATTAAAAACAAAAAAAGTAAAAAATTTCAAAAATTATGAGCTGACGAAGTGGGGGGTCTCTAAAAATTTCCACGTGACCATACCCATGAGTTCAACCCTCTTAGTTATCTGAAACCAAAAAAAAAGGATTATTAATCTAAAATAATGTCGCAATGGCCGGAACTACGGTAAAGTGGGAAAACATTTTTTCACAAAATGGCGACTACCCGAAAAAAAAGTTTTTTTGGATCACCTTTTCTGACTATTTCGAATTTTTTAAAAATAATAGAAATAAAAATTTGGGGATGGGGCTAGTTCCAACCATAGACAAGCCTATAAAGAAGACTCTTTGAAAATTTCAAGTAAATCGGTCCAGTAGAACCTGTGAAATTGTGGGTATCGCTCCGAGAAAGTCATTTTCGAGAAAAACGCGTTTAAAGGTTAGGAGATAATTCTAGTGAACACGAACGCCACGTCACAAAATCGGCTGTATCTCCGAAAGTAAGTCGAATTTTGAAAAATCCTTCCAAAGTCAAATTTTCGAAAGTCTAAACTATCAAAATATGCAACAAAAAAAATCGATTTTTTCAAAATCCTAGACCAGAATACCCCCTAAACTGTATCTCTTTGAACGTTGGAAAATGCTTCGCCTACTTTTATTCAATGAATTCTTTACAAGTTTTTTTTTTACAAATTAGTACAGAATATTAGACTATTCCTGAGCCAATTTTAAAGGAGTCAATCTTTCGCGGTTTACAATTTTAATGACAGCATATTTGGAGGCTCTTAACACAGTTCAAACATTATGATAATACAAGTTTCCCGATTTCCGGATGAGTTATGCGTCCAATTGTCTTTTTTTATAGTAGGTGGAAGCATCGAAAGCGTGAGTGCGGAACTTTAATCTGCTAAACCTAACCTGCGTCCAACTTGAGACTTTCTCACAGAAGCACCGGTTAAGTATTACTTCGTGGGAGGGACATGACATTCATTTCATTTTAAAAGTCTCAGTTTTCTCATTATGAAAACAGACGCTTCCATTTCTCAGTCGACTGACACATGAGTGTCGTCAAGGTATCGACCGTAAAACTGCCACCGAGTGTGGTTTTAGTTTTTTCTTTGTATTTGAAAAACGTGAGTAATAAAATAGTATATATTCAGAGTCTTCTATATACTCTGTACACGTCGGACAGTTCGGAGGAATGTCGCTGTGCAATCTCTAAATGTAGCTTCAAAAGCAACCATGTCTACTAAGTATTTGGGTCGAATGGAAATCCAGGTCCCCATATCGTTCGTCTATCCACGAAAGGATGTCCAGAATAAGTTTGTTGGTCCAGCGCCCTTTTGATGAGGACTGAGATTAGTATAGCATAATAGATTGCCATAAAAATTGGGGGGTCGCAGAGGAGAAGATTGATCAGTCTTCTACAATTTTGTCTAATGAGTGGACTTGGGCGATCGCATATCTGTTAAAGTAAAAACAATTTACGTTTTCTTTTGTTTTAGTAAATTTGCCCCCTAAATCTTGAAACAGCTACAAGTCGGTACGGTATTTCAAGTAAATTTTTTATGGCCACCACTGTATTTGTATTTGATCTACTTCAACTCTATATTGCTATGCTTACTCTTCGGCAGCTGATCCAACCACTGTGGCTGTCCTGATTAGCGATCCCTCTAATCGCGCTGATGCTGTGACTATCCCTAAGACGCCATGGATGCGTGCTTGTAGCGCGGTGAGCTGCCTTTCGTCTCGCCACTGTTTCTCTGGCATAAATAATTCTTGCCTACATAAATATGAAATTGACATGAACTTGCTTTGTTTTTATTTTTATTTCGTTTGTCAACGGCTGCCGAGCATTATGATTTTAATTTGTCGCGATCCCAGCTGCACCTTTGCACCAACACCGCACCCGCTCGCTCGACCATAAGGACCTTTGGCTTCACAATCGAACCTCGTACTTGTTCCGCATTATGTTATTTCACTTAATTTATTGTTATGGTCCACTTGGGATACTCGCAAAGGCCCCAAAATATGCAATCGCGCATGCGCCAAGCGGCAAGCTGCATAAACGACGTTGAATTCCAATTTACACTCACACATCGTGCACTCGGCAAGCTGGCTTAAAATTAGTATGACGCTTGTCAGGAAATTAGATTTACTGTTGTTTAATTTAGGCGTAAAGTGTGAGCAGATGTGCGCTGAAGCGAAGCAGGCTGCAACAAAACGGTAAACACAAAATTGAAGGATACGCTGAAAGGATGTACCTTGTGTTAGCAAGCATTTAGGCAAATTAACGGTACAGTGAATGTCTTCTAATGTCGAGAGAAGGAGACACAGCGGCTGTTGGCGTCGTACGAACAAAAGCCATGCCAGAATAAAGAGGAGACGCTGATGTTTAGGGGTGATGTCTCATGTTGTATTTGTGCGAAAATATGCAAAAAGTGCTTTGGCACAACCTGTGCGCCATATGGACACGTGTCAGGGGATCCTTCGCTGATCTTAATTTCCGATCTGCACGTCAACGATGTGCCGAAAAACACATCACGAAGCGGAAGGGTCGCAACACGAGCACAAGCAACGCTCCATTTCCCGCAAAATGTGCCAAAAACACCATAAATTGTGGTCGCGAACGCTCCGTTACCCTTTCCACGCTCCCCAACTGCGTTCACTGAGTGCGATGTCTCGTTTTTCTTTTCACGCTATTTTATCGCTGATTGCGACCAAATGTCGGTGAATTGCTGCGTCGACAAGCATGTTGATTGCGGACCACAACTGGCGTTCACTGCCAACAATCGTCAGCCGATCAGCTCAGCGCACAGATGACGCACTCCATGTTGCACATACACATACATACCTACGCGTGCGTTTGTGGGCATTCCTCGCTCGTTGCGATCAGCTATCTTGATGAGCTACCACAACCGCAAGCCGACGGCGCACACGACACCGACTCCGACGTCCGACCCCAGTGAGCGAACACCAGAGCTGCTTGCCGCTCGGAGGCGGAGGCGGACAGGTTGCGGTTTAACAAGCAGTGTCACCGCCTCCGCGGCAGTGCATTCAAATTCTTGTGCTCTTCTTCTGGTATGTATGTGGAGCAAATGCGATGTCTGCTCGCGATAAAAGTTGTGGCAACAAAGCGAAACTGTTAAAATTGCGCACATTACTCATAACGCTTGTTGTTGCGTTACCATTGTTATCCTGCGCCGCATGCCACATAGCCACAGACACACACACACACACACGCACTGCGCAAAAGCGTGTTCATCGAATGGATTTAATTTAAATTGTAACTGGCTCGCTGCAACTGCTGCAAGGATAACATATGCTCATGAACAGTTATTGCCTGTCGCGTCCTTTTTCTGGCTTTGTTCGTCCTTTGGCACGTTGGCATGCGACTCTGCGCGGCTTGAGGTTACTTCACTTGGTTACTGTTGTTTGTATAACACGTGGCATTTGTTCACTGATTGCATCGAACTCGTGCAGCCGGCTTGCGGGCGCAACTCGTCAACTTTTTGTCGAAAAAAGGTTATGTTTTTTAGGCACTGCGAATTTACAGCAATTTCTCCCTACTTTTGGGAACATGTGTACCTGTTTCAAACCCTTTTACAGTTCACAACTGCTGCATGCTTTTTTCTTCACAGTGTCGTGTAAAGTTTTGAGTCGGTTTTAAAATTAGTGTGCAAATTTGACGAAGACTTCAGAATACAAATATTCGCTATGTATTCTAAGTAATTGACCCACAATCAAGTAATAAACAGCAGACAGATAAGGACAGCAAACGGCGCCGTATTATTCACCATTCTTTTGACATTCCTCTTCAGTAAGGTTTGCCATTTCATTATGGAAACATAAACGATCCAACAACTAGTCAAAATTATTAAAATCTATTACCGAATTTCGGAGTCAGCGGTCTCAACTTTAAAAGAGCTTTATGGTCGTCAAAATCGTCCTATCAGATCAACAACTGAGCGCCTAGTGAAAAATTTAATCCACAGGTATAGTACAAAATATTCCTGTGCCAGTCAGACAAAAAAGTCCCCGTAGTGACGAGAATATTGTTGCCAGTAGCGCATCAATTGAGCAAGACCCAAATCAGTCTCTCACACGTCGTTCTCAAGCGCAGGCATCTCTGCGACCTCGTTGTAGCGAATTTTGCAAAGAGATTTTAGCCTACAACCTTACAAGGTCAAATTGACGCAAGAACTGCAGCCACTTAACCACCAGAATCGTCATAAGTTCGTGGATTGGGCTGAGCAACAACTTGAAAATGATCCGGATTTTCATCTAAAAATCACCTTCAGGGTGGAGGCTCAGTTCTGGCTGAATGGCCTTGTCAATAAGCAAATTATGCGTTATTGGTCAGTTGGCAATCCACGCCGAAAAAATTACGGATTGTTTTTTAGTACTTCTTCCGTGAGGATCAAGACCGGCACGTTACTGTGAATGAGAAGCGCCACCGCTGAGCAATAACCGAATATTTTTGGTCCGAACTGGATGATTTGTACTTGGACAATATGTGGTTTCAACAGGATGGCGCCCCAAGCCAAGGAGCGAATGTCACAATCGAATTATTGGAAACCAAGTTTGGTGAACGTGTTATCTCACGAAGTAGCCCAGTCAAATGGCCGCCTCGTTTGAGCAGTTTGACGCCGTTAGACTATTTTCTTTGGGGCTACGTCCAGTCTATGGTTTATGCGGTGTCTGTGGTGGCCTTGTCTCATAAATAATGACAAATATTAATGGCGGTTTTATTGAAAAACTCTTTAGTTTTCGAAACATCAAATCAAGGTTTAGAATCCAACGTGGGATATAATATCGAACAATCTGTTTAAATGTCATAGATTTTGGGTCATAAATATCATAATGTGTATCAAGTATGCGTGACGGTATTTCATTGAAGTTGAAGTCGAAGTCATCACACTCTTATATCTCTGAAAAATTTCAAAGCAACATTCCCCGAATCTGTTCGAGTATGCAATGGGAATTACAAGATATTACTTCGACAATGTACATACGTACTTGAAGACCTTAAAAGGGTAATCATAAAAGAGTCTCGATCCAAATACATTGAAATCATTGTGGACTACTTTAAAATGGTCAAATTGAATAAAAATTTAAGAAAAAATTGTGTTGCTTAAGAGAAAGTCCAAATTTTTTAAGATACCTTGCAAACAACAAAGTGAACTGCGATTCTCTCTCCCGCTGGTAATATGAAGTCACCTTCGGTTTGACAACAGCTGGTGTGAACTTTTTCACTCTTCCACATCAAGACGAAGTTGTCAAAGTTAAAGCTGGTTCTTTTCACTTTCGCCTCGCTTCGGGCTGTGAGTGTGTGACGATCAGTTAATGTCAAAATTCTGACGGCGACTAACACAGTGACGCGTCGGTGGCTGCAGACTGTCAGCGCCGTTGCGTGTAATTAATCATTCCGAAGTCAAATTTGTGATTTTTACGAGCAACATGTCAGGCGGCGGCAGCGCAAATGCCAAAACAATTAAATGCCTGGGCGGAGTGTGAGCGGCCAAACGGATGAACATACAAACGCACGAATGTGAGTGCAGGCTGCGACGCATCCGAGGCATCACTCGCAGGATTTGCCGTGTCGACTTGAAAAATGCTGATTCATGTCACGCCAGGGCCGAGCATGTGACAGCACCAGCAGGCGCTACTTTTGTTGTTGTTATGAGCGTTGTAAATATTTTGTTATTATTGTTATTGCCGCTTATACAGTTTCGGCAGTGATGCGCTCGTCATCAAATTATGTTGTTTGCTTAGTGCACGTTCAGCTATTGTTGTTGCCATTTGGGTTGATATTTTACCGTCTTTGCGGCCGACGCCCCCGAATCGGCGCAATTTAGTGGCCGTGTCACTGCTGAGGCGTCTGTCAGTTGGTTTGTTTTGGGCGTTGCTGCCACGGCTGTTGCCGTTGTGTTCATCAGTTGTTGTTGGTAAATAAAATAAAATGCATTAGATGACGCGTGGACCATAAAATAGATTTATTAATAAAATTTTATGACCTCCAGCAGGGATGCGCGGTGTTGTGTTGTGACATTTGGTGACACAGAATTATGATTTTGATGATTTTGAAAACAAATGTCGAGTAAATTTCATCGCGATGATGCCTGCTTTGGAAATGCTTATATGAAGGGATTGTGAGACAAGAAACTCGCAAAGGGGAATGATGTATTTGAACATCTGTTTTGACTTGAAGATAATTAAATATTTCAGTGCTACTGCCAAACCCGCTTGTAAAGTAGAGGTGCTATCTCGGAAGCATTGAAAGCGTAAATACAATGGAAGAGGAAGCTCTGCTACGCTTTTCGGGAGATGCCAAAGGTACTATGTTGGCGATAAAGACTAGGCAGAGGGCTAAACTCAGTAATATGGGGTTAAAGGCAAAAGTGACCTACAAAGCAGGGCTGGGAGTTCACGAAAAGCTAAACTGCAAGCCCAATCAGACGAAGGATAAAGAATAAAAGATGGCTTGGGCTACAGCAAAAATAGAAGAAGGTCGGAAACATTACGCATCGAGGCCGTAGTGCAAATTCACGGATACAAGATTCGTAAACCAGATCGAGAATCGAATTGCAGCCAGAAGACAGCGGTCTGTTGATAATCAAACAATGGTGCCAGCGAAACGACCGAGAAAAAAGAACGCCGCTGTAGATCCAAAAGTCAAAAAAGTCAAAAGTCCACAACGTCCAGGGCGGCAACGACGGCCAGCGAGATAGCCAAGAGGCATTTAATCGTGGCACTGATCGAACGAAGCAACCCCCTGGTCAAATCAGAGAGGAGAAATGGAAAGCGGTGGAGATGAAGTGGCTTGGTGCGCTCTTCGACAGACTAAATGGAGGCCCGCGCACGCCTATGCCAACTTTTTATGGTGCAAGGTGGCTCAACGGGGTCAAGGGTATTCAAAAGTAAAGACGGCTCCTCACAGCTATTATATAATATAATTAAGCGATTGCAAAGCTTCAAGGCCTGTGCGATGGAGCCGTTTTAGAGAAAATAGACCGCAGTTGCATTCCATACACACCGTAGGCGAAGGTTCTCATACTTCGCAAATTAGAACCAGAGAATGCTCGGCGGCTTCTCAGAAGACAAAATCCTGATGTGCCGACAGAAGTGCTGAAGATTACCGACAAACAGGATGGCGGTGAAAAGTACATCCTCCAAATTAACAAGTCACAGCTCCACAAGCTCCACTAATCAGATAAGAGAGTGCCTGAGCCTCAACTCGAGATCAAGTAGAAACCCGAACAAGAGAGTGAAGGTTCATCAAATAAATCTAGTTAAAAGCAATACGGTGATCTCTATGTGAGCACCTATTTACTTAGTGGGATTTCCCCGAAAAGTGCGACTCAGAGAATCACGTGCCAGTTTAAAAGTGCGATTAATATAAAAAAGATCGTTCGAAACTTGATTTCTGAACACTATCGCCAATGCAAGATTTCGAGTTAGGGACAGCTTCAAGTTATCGAAGTTCGAGTTATTGGCGTTCAGCTGTAGTATAATTTGTTGATTATAAAGTATAACGTAATCTCTCTTTCGGAATTTATTTCACTATTGCTAGGAATGCCTTAAGTACACATATTAAATTTTAGCCAAAAACTTTGTAAATATTTATTTCGCACTCGAGTTCAACTAACTCAAAGCAAATATAGGTATTTGGTGTCTAAAAGCTGTCAGTGAAATAACTGCAAGGCGTAACGGAATGTCGGTTAGCAAATAATATCGAAGAATTTCGATGTCAGCTTACCCAACACCTCTTCATTTAATTCTAGTTAGCGGCATTACACAAAGCCCCACACACACAGCCAAACATACACACGAATGTGTTGCATGCAGCGGCTCGGCGCATGTCTCTGCATAACCAAGCAAGCTGCACTCCTCACGCCTGCGAACAGCGCCACCGCGAGGATGAAAAACTTTTTCCAGACAGCTTAAATGCGCCGCCAATGAATTCAGCTAATTTAGTGCTTTTCTCTAGCGTTTCTCGCCTTATTTGTGGCTGCCATTACAATGCATATGAGTGAAGAAGGGTGCCGAGCCGCAGCCGCCAGCCGACAGCCTCCCTAGATGTCTTTAGAAAGTCAAGTGCGTCTCAAGTTACCCGCAAAGCAAATAATATAGACGACTGTGTGTTTGAGTATGTAGTTGTGTGCGTAAGTGCATAGGTATTCATTCATTGAAACGGAACCGTGCCAACAACGCTGACGAGTTGAACAATTGATCAAATAGCATAATTTATCAAAACGACTTTGGAAAACAAATATCGGTATCGGTAATAGAGATGCAACGCCGCGGTGTAGACACTGCAACATACATACATACACACAAAGCAGCACTTATGTAAATTTGTATAGGCACCTTACCTCGGTGCCTCATTTGTTTAAACAATTTAGTCGGACAAAGCAATTCAAAATGACATTTGTTGTTGTTTATATTGCTCGTGTATTGCTTAGCTATTTAAATGCTTAGCTTATTAGTGTCTTCGAAAAATTATGTTGTTGAAACTTGAGTAGCGTTATTGCCCCGACCCGCTAGTTTCCCATGTTAATTTGACGCAAAGCGCATAAATTTGAGTTGATTTCATTTAAATTAGATTCTTTACTAAATTACACCGGTATTTTAGCGCTTTTATTTTGTTCTGAAATTTAATATATATAATTAGTTTAACATCTAAGTGACACTCCAATCGGGCTGTCTTACAATAATTCGATATTATTTCAATACAAAAATCTCATTATGATAAAGATGCATACTTAAAAAATAGTCAAGAAATAAGAGAGAGGAACTAGTCTGAGTGTATTTTTTGGATGGTGGAACACAAATTATATAACTTTTTATTTAGCAATTCCAAGCCGATAGCAAAACTCTACTAAATAATTGATGCTAGATGAAATTGATTCCTTCATCAACCACAACACAAGTATATTCAGCGTTTGGGCGGAGTTCAGAACCAAGCAAATTTGTGATGTAAAAAATATATTATAAATTTTTTTCAAACTTTTTATTATTCCAAAGTTACATATTTCCCAAAGAGTTTGTGAAACTTTCAAAGGAAAATATTCAAAACTCGCCCATTACGACGTCATTGCCGGCAGTTCCTCGTAAAAAGATATCTCCGTTGACAGCAGATGTTCTTACAGGACTAAAGTGAAAAGAAGAAACTATGAGTTTAAAAATATAAAATAAAATTATAAAAGAATTAAATATTTTATTCGAATTTTTTATTGCTACAAACCTACACTATTAACAACATTTTAAAATCAGCCATATACGACGCTTTATCCGGTGACCACTTGGGAGAAGATGCGTTCGCGTTGGCAGGATAATTCCTTGCAGGATCATCTAAAGTGAAAAAATACGTCTTTTACAGTCTGTCAAGTAAAAGCGTGGTCGTATTAATTTATAAAAATAAAAATATTTTATGAAATTTTCATATTTTTATATACAAGTACTTTGTACATATTACAAACAATAATGCAATTTGGTCAATAATATGTCCAGTCACCACCGGCGTCGATAATTGCTTGGCATCTCCGAGGTATGCTTTCTACTAATTTGACGGCGTATTCTAGTCGCAAAGATCTTCAGATCCGACGAATTTCGTAAGACAACTGCTTCAAAGTGCATGTGCGTCTTCCACGAAGCTTCTGTTTAATATATGCCACATATTTTCAATAGGGTTTGCATCGGGCGACTGCGACGGCCAATCCAATGTAACGATGCCAGATTAAGTTTTCCATTGAGTACAGAGCTAGCTGCGATTTTTAGGATCGTTGTCCTCCAGCAGAATCCAATCTTCATTTTCTCTGATGAACCATCGTTTGGCAGATAGCAGGTAAGCCTTTTTGTAAAATTTTATCATTTTCTCGGCATTTAGGTTGTCAGTAAAAAGGTACAAAGTGGCGAATCCCTGCTTTGAGAAGCAGCCCCAATGATACACCTTTATTCCATGTTTTACGATCCGCTGAACAAGCTTATTGGTGGAAGTTGACCAGACTCGCGTGAGAACAGAACGTTTCATTTTCAAAATCGCTATCAATATTCTCATGCGCCCAAAAGCGAGTCGCTTTGTCACAAGCTTTTCAGTCAACAGAGGCTTCTTCATTGTGTTGCGCCATTTCAGATCATGAGTATGAAGAAGGGTTCGGATTGTATCGTAGGATATATCTAAGCCTTTTGCCATTAATTTTGCTTTTCTTTGCCGCAGTTTCAAAGTCGGATTCCGCGAAAACAGATACACTATTCTTCTTTCACCTTCTTTGTCCACTTTTCCTATCGAACCACGTTCTGGTAAATCATCGACATTTTTAGCCACTATATATCGCTGTATCCATTACTGTACAAACGCCTTCGACTTTCTCACATATTTTGCAGCTGCTGATAGCGACATTTTGGACCCTTCGGGTGGATGCAAAGGAACACAGCTTCGTAGCGCGACGCGTACTTAGCACTCATGGCGTTTAACGTGATTCTTTTTCAAAAGATCAACGACAACTGAACCCTTGTTGATAATGCATCAAGAATAAAGCTTCCCCCTATCGGCTCGCGATGAAATTAGAGCGAAATATTTCATTAACTGTCGGTAAAGTCGACCAAGCTTTTACTTGACAGACTGTAGTTAGAACTTTACCTAAAACTTGAACGAAGAAAAAAAATTGATAGTTGGATTTTTGGCCGACATTAAAAAAAAAATAAAATTTCACGACATTATCTTTTGAAGTAGACTAAGTCTTTAGGAATTGTATCTTACCTGTGTAAAGTTTCATGCAGATCGATTAAGTAGTTCTCGAGAAATCTCGCCAATCGACTTCAAAAACATAGCTTCGAGAAAAACGCGTTTAAAGACGGCTCACTTATTCTAGCTAGCCTCGAGCACATAAGCTCTCAAAGCACTATCGCCGAAACTATTACTCGGATCAACTTGTTTTTATTTAGGGCAATATTCTAGAGGTGTTGTAGAATGTAATAAGGCAATAAAAAATAGATGTTTTGAAAGCCGTAAACCCTTGTAATCCTTTAAGATCATAACCTAGGTATTGGAGAAAGCGAAAAACAAAACGAAAATTGTATTTTGGCAGTTGTTCTTACAAAAAAATGTAAACTTTGATTAACATTTCGTGATTATTTATATACTTGTAATTGCAAAAATATAAAAACCTGCGTTCCGAACTTTCGAAATGGTTTCACTAAAACCTATGTAAAATTTCATTAATATCGGTTGAGTAGTTAGTTCGCGTGAAATCTTGACAACTGACTTTGAAATATCACAACTTCGAGTAAATTTCGTTTAAAGATTTAAGCGACTATATGGCTGACCTCGAGCACGCTAACTTTCAAGGCTGCAACAACAAA
Organism: Bactrocera correcta; assembly: GCA_027475135.1. Classification (NCBI taxonomy): domain Eukaryota; kingdom Metazoa; phylum Arthropoda; class Insecta; order Diptera; family Tephritidae; genus Bactrocera; species Bactrocera correcta. Next base: position 72,908,516 of record CM050326.1, read on the forward strand.
CCGACTACTCGAATGAACTTAAGCATTAAAGACAATACTCTAGAGAAGCTATGGAATTAAAGACAAACAAAAAATCGATTTTTTGAAATCAAGAAACCCATTTAACCCCTTAATGATTGACTAAGGTTCTGGAATAAGATGGGTTACGCATATAAATGAGTTTGAGGTCGTAGTGGTAAATGTTTTTGTCCATAAAGACTTCTCTAGTTCATTCACTACCTTCTTAAGTAGTCTCATTATAACGATTATTCTATTGAGTGCCTCAGTTTGAAATACAAAATATTTTTATGTATAATTTATGAAGCTGTACGCTTTGGCAATGACATCATAACAGTAAATGTCAAATATAACGATGATATATATCACAATCACGAACTTACGAGTAGTTTAGCAAGCAAGCTTTCTAGAACAAGATTTCGGCTTGAATTAAATTCTTCAAAGTGCATTATCATTAGGAAGAGTAAAGGCGTTAGAAGTCAAGATTGGCTGAGTTGGATGGAGTCAACTTGCAGAAAAAAGGAACGTAGGCCTGCTTGTGTTTTTAGCTAAACTCTTTGAGGCGTAATAAGGCAATCGAAAAAAATAAGATGAGGTTTTGAAAAGTCACAGTGGATTCCTCTAACTAAAGGCGGAAACCATGATATATGTGTGTGCATATATGTATAAGCAATTCGTTTATATATTTTAAAAATCTTGCTTCTTACGTAGTACTTAGTTATCAATATTAGCGAAATTTAGGCGCAATTTGTGGTCAGAAGAAATAAGGACACAATATTTCGAGAATGCTCAGACGTAAGCTCATGGAATGCTAACAATTTTCGGAAAATGTTTTATGCAAATAATGCAACTCGGCACTTACTCTCATAGGCATACATACATACACACATATTAAAAGGTTTAATGCAAATTTATACATTTGCAATAATCCAAAGCAATAAAATGGTAATTCCTTTTACTTTTTCTTCAACGCTTGGTGAAGCATGTGAAGCCGCTTGCAAGGACACTAGCAACTGCATATTACATGAGTGACTATACACATACATAAATATATTTATGTACACTTGTAGCTATTTCCAGATGCATGTGTGGCCACGAGATGTAATGGAGTGATGACAGAACAAATAGCGATGCTGCGAACTTCGCGGCATATGCTCACATGAATGCATACTATACATACACTAGCGAGCGTTGTTGCTTGTATGTGAGAATTTGAATGTGTGTTGTTGTAACAAGTGATATTGGCGCTCTTTTCCATGGAATATGTAATGCATTCGGCGTGCAATTGTCACAGATCACGTGACATTGATAACGGATAACGCATAAGGAACAAGCTCGCATATACACCTCATGTGTGTGTGTGTGTGTGTGAAAAGGCGAACAAATAGTTTTAGTTTTGTTTGGAACTTTGAGTGGCGGCCAGATTATGTAGTGTTGCATCAAATGTCATAAAAAGAGTGGACCAACAACAACCATTCCAATCTCATATGCGTGTGTGTCCACGTTTGTGTGCACAAATCTGCTGCTGTTCGCATCAACTAACAGATAAACACCGTGATTTACTGCGTGTTGAGCTTAAACGCTTGTTCTAGGCATTTGCCGGCAGTGTTGGTAAGCTTCTCTCCCGGCCTCAATCCCGTACGTTTAAATTTGTCTCTTGCTTTTCATTGTATGAGCTACATGCAATGCAGTAGTTGAACCCTCCACTTTTTGCGAAAAAATGACCTATGGCGAGCGAGGCCATTGTTATCAGAAAATTTTGGTATCAAAAGTGAGTCTTTAGAATGATTTAAATTTCGAATGGTATCATGGGCGAAACCTTGTTTATTTATCAAACCATGAGAGATGAGTTTATAATAGAACTTGACTTTCTCACATTCGTTAGACCAGAAATAATTTCATTTGCACTTTTGTCCATTGTGATACCCAGAACTTCTAAGTACGGGTCGAAACGACCGCCGTATATCGTAAGCGCCTAGAGCCCCCACAAATTTATTGAGCTGACTGATATCTACTCCAGCCAATTCGTAAGAATAGTAGAGAGTATGACAACCCAGAAACTTTAACTGTAGTCTGACGAAAGCTGGATAGTGCAGGGGAAAGTGTCTAGCTGTTTCCAGCTTATCTTCCTTCCTGCAATTTTGACAAGCTTCGTGTTACGAAACCTTTAGCCTCACCGCGTGAGTGCCAGTGGGACTATGTCCAGTTAGAACACCTTTCATTGCGGCTATGTAAACCTTGCTAAGCGCTAGTAGTACCATGAATATTTTGCGTTCCACTCTGGACCAGAAATCCCACAAGTGTTGGCTGCTGACCACCAATTACTGAGCTCGCCCGAGGCCCATAGATCCAGCGCTAGATGCTTCGAAGCTTCTACACCGAAGTTTCGAACCACAATCTCAATATTCACTACAGGTATAAAATATATTCCGAAAATAATATATAATAATATTCCGGAATGTATTATTTAACCAATTGAACCATTATTAAGCCTATAATTTTCACTTCGAATATTGTCTATTAAGAATATGAATCCCGTATCCAATTCTATCGCATAGTTGAATTTAAGGCGACACCACGAAGCTTTGGCGCTAACATCGAGCTCCAGCATTCACAGTTCACAGCCACCGTTGCCATTTCATATCGATTACACGCTCAATGGCATTTTAAACGTTCATTGTTTACGCTTGCAATCCATTCTGAGCTGTCGCTAGGTGCGCTACGAGCTCTGTGGCACGAGCTCTGCCGCAGCCACAGCCGATGCGTTTCACCTCCGTTGCGTTGAGTGGCGTGTGGCGTTGGAGTGCGTGTGGCATTGCCGCCTGCTGGGTGCGCACAATTTGAGTGGGCGCTGTCTGGCATTGGCCGCTTGTCACAGTGCGCCCGGATCATAACTCACTTCATCAGTTTGTTTACAGTTTGCTTTGCTATTTATTTCGTCTGCAGAGCATTTAGCAACGCTATTATATTTTTGCGCTTCAAGTGAAGCTTAAAATCTGTTTGTCTTGCTTTGTTTACTTAATTTTTTTTTTGTTTCGCTTTGGTTTGGCACTGACATTGACGCGCGTTCTCGCTAGATTTTATCTGAGCGCGCACAAACATGCGAAACGCCCACTTCGCCTGCCAGTCAGCGCGCAGTGCATGCCCTTGCACTTACATAACTTACAAACTCTCATGCGCGCTAAAGCTCATGCTCGTGTCTATCCGCCAGCCTTTAAGTGCGGCTACCATTGCGGCTACCGCTTCGTGCCATTTCGCCCCACTCACCTTTGTTGCCAATTGCACCTACTTGACTGGCTGGTATTCACTGAGGCGACAGTTCTCCACATTGACAACAAAACAATCGAATTAATTTCCATTTTTATGCCAGCAAGGATGTGATCTTGTGTCACCCTCTACTCGCGGGAGGTCCTTTGGAAGCTTCAAAAAGGTAAAATTGATATAACCAATTTGCACCCGGGCGCCGTAGATTTGTAATTCGGGTAGATGCATAGTACTTTCTGAGTTCATTCTGGCACCTAACAGTCGACTGTAAGGTTAGACTTCGAATTTTAGTGCAGCTCGGCCTGATTTGATGACTACCACGTTTAGTAAAATGTATAGTATATATTTAAGTGTGTAATGTCGTGAAGTTTTCAGTGCGTAGTATTCAAGTATTGCCGTTGGCTGAATTTGTCAAATTTGAGATTTACACACGCGTTCATTAGAAAAAACACACTTTTCTGCAATAGTCGAAAGCTCGTGTTGCCCGAAAGTGATTTTTATTCCCAGAATCCACGTACAAACTAACTAGTCCCTCAAGATATGGATCTGAAATTTCGGTCCTTTTTTACTAAAAAACTCTGCATTTTTTGGAACCACTGATATTCGATCACTATAACGTATAGCTGCCAAATAAACTGTACAAAAAATAAAGTTTTTGAATGGTAAACTTTTTTACGAGATTCATTATGGATTATTGCCCAAAGCAACGCCACAATATTCGAGCTGATTGTTGAATTCGGACCACTTTAGTATCATATTATATATAGGGTCTGGCACTCGAAGTGTAATCAACTTCTCACAGCTCGCGCAGCTGTCGCACTGGAATCAGCTGTTTATAAATTTGCTGAATGACAGTTCGGAGTATTGTTCACAAGTGTACAAAAGCGTTTTGCCAAAAGTGAACGCAAAAAAAGTGATCAGCGATGGAATACAAACGTAATAGTGTGATTGCTTTATATTTAGCTGGAAAATCACAGCCAGCAATTATTCGTGAGCTCAAACACCTTAATGTGAATAAAGTTTTTGTGTATCGCACCATCACTCGTTACAATGATACTGGCAGCATCGCAAAACGCTATGGAAGTGGTCATCAAAAGACTGCAACGTCACGTGGTATGGTTCGGAAAGTGAAGAAGCGACTTGAGTGAAATTGACGACGAAATGTGAATCATATCAAAGTAAATGCGACATATTATCGGGAAAGTGTTCTGGAGGCTGCTTTCAAGCCGTGGGCAAACTAACATTTCGGTCGCAAACCATTGACGTTTCAACAAGACTCAGCACCGTCTCACAAAGCGCGAGTGAACCAAGAATGGCTGAAAAACAACGTTCCGAACTTCATTACGACCACACAATGGCTCTCGAATTCACCAGATGCGAATCCAATGGATTATTTTCTCTGGGCCATTTTGGAGAGCAAGGTCGGAAGTAAAAAATACACCAGTCTCGAGATGCTGAAAAAAGTTATTGTCTGTGAAAATACCGGCAACTTACATTCGGACAGCTTGCGATTCGTTTTATGACCATCTCAAGGGCATAGTTAAGGCAAAAGGTGGTCATATCGAGCAAAAGTGAATTGTTCCTTAATTTATGATTATTTTTACACAGTTTGTACTTTAAAATAAATAAAAATAGTTTTCCAAACCGAATTAATCGCTTTTTAATTGGTTACACTTCGAGTGGACCCTGTAACATCAGCTGCCATACATTTGGTATGTGAATAGTTATTAAAACCATTTCTGGCGCTTGATTTGTTTTTTTTTTTTCAAAATTGGCCGCACATTGTTGCATTACGGGAAAATATTTGAAAGCAACATATTTCTAATTCGTCAATTTATTCATGCAAACTTCCGCCACAATTCTTCGGCGTTTCTATTTCGATGGCCGTGTATGTATTTGCATAAATTTATGCCTGCATGAAAAATACATAAAGCAAACACCAATTAATTTGAAACAACTTGTTTGGTTAGCTGGTAAGTAGATTTTAATGTCAATTAGTAAATTAATCAGATTTACACCTAATATGTACAGTTATGCCTGCGGCTGATAAAATTAATTAAATTGCACTTGTAATGAGTTCAATTACTTCGACGTTACATGGAAAGCTGTGCGTGTTCGTACACTAAGCAAATTCACCCTAATGAAAGCGTTTAATTTAGTGCACTTCAGTGATGTGTGAAAAATAATTTGTTCATCCTCCACCGCCTCCACCATATACTTATATTATAGTACATACAAAGGGTATAACAATCAAATTTATGAACATTTTGGCTTTTGAAATAAAATGGTAATAATGGCGATGAGCACTTCAGCACCCGTTTGAAACGAAGCAGCATGGAGAAACAAAGCTGACGGATACCTGTTGCGTATGTTTTCATTAAAGGAGCAAAGGTGGCCTTGTATGGTATTAAAGACTCGTTTGTATGTGCTCAAAATATCTCTCCGACATTTCTCGCTTCCTCACTGCACCGCACTTAACACTCTCGCCCACCACATCCACAGCGACCATATTTACAATTGGGACGAAGGAGTACAGACTTGACCTCACTATTGCATTCGATTGTGTTATGATTCCCACTGTCGGTACTTCTATTAATTTAGGTTTGACTTTTGATAGCCTGTGATCCTTCACTCCTCACATAACCGAGGTTGTTGCCAAAATAAAGAGCCACAACAAAATTCTCAAGTCGCTAGCTGGCAGTACTTGGGGAGATGACAAAGAAACGTTGTTGATAACATACGAGGCAATCGGCCGGTCGGTTCTTAACTACACCGCATCAATATGGTCGCCTGGATGCAGGGAAACGCACATGAGAAAACTGCAATCATTGCACTACGGACTACGACAAGATGTTTCTTGTTGTCTACCATCGAACCGTTGCGTAGTGAGGCCTACATGCTCACAGTTAAGGAGCATAATTAACTCCTCTCCAAGAAGTTTCTTGTACTTTCGTAGAAATCTTACCTGCAGTCACTTGCTTGGAGCGGAACAGTGTCCTAGGATCATCAAGAGGTGTTTCCTCAACTATGTCGACGACATAAAACAATACGTCGATCAGACTTCGTACGCAACTAACCTTAGACATGCACTAACCGCCATTCAAAGTGGAACTATTAATACCTTCAACGACTCCCTCTCAATGAATGACGTACATGGAGTCAAACCACCAGCCATTGAAGTCGAAAAGCTCGAGTTGACGCGAGAAACGAGTGTGACCCTTGCGCAACTTCGTTCAGGATGCTGTAGCAGGCTAAACTCCTACTTATCCCGAATAGACCGTGACATATCAAACTATGTTCAGCATGCAATGAGTTCCCGCATGACACTAGCCATGTTTTTGCATGCCCTACTAAACCTAGGAAAGTATCAATATACAAGATATAGCCGATGAGTGATGTATGGTTAGAAACCTTGCTAGTTCCTTGAAACTTCGTAGTGTCCAAATTAGTGATCCACAGGCAATCACTACACATTTTTCTATTGAGCGGATCATCTTCTGCTGATATCGGAAAAAATAAAACTCTATTTACAATGCTGTTATTACCATTTAAGACCATTTAAGACCATTTAAGATAACTGAAAGTGATCGATCTTAAAAATACTCCACTTCACTCAATTTTCCTAGCACAAATTAATAGAGAGGCCGTCAAAACAGAAGAAAATAAAAGTACACAACACACATAGTTACATACCAATATACAGGTATGTATGTATGTAAAATGAAATGGAAGCCCACAAGAAACTTGTAAACAAACAAATTAGGACTCGTTGTCGGCTACCGCGGCGGCTGCAATAAATATGAGTGTATAGAAGCTGCCACGGAATCAACAAACAGTGCCACAGCAGCTGCAGGTGAGAAGATATTAACAACATCACGCCGAGATGCACGCACGCACACATACTCAAACATATATATATATATCCAAACATCTCCTTATTGGAGTGTGTGTGTTTGTGTATGTTTTGGTGCATGTGCACATCAAACACTGGCAAGCGCATAAACAGGCAGGCACGCACGCTTGCTCTGCCATGCAACGGCAGCAGCACGGTGCCACAAGCGAGGCAGCAGCAAGTGGCAAGTGGCAAGCAGTGCGAAAGCAAACAAAGCGCTGAGAAATCGCCTTGGCACAGCAGCTTTTGTGAACTTTCCTACAAATGCACATACCACCGTGCACTTGTGTGTGTGCAGTGGCGGCACTCATGTGCCTACATACAGACTCATTCATTGATAGCTGCTGCTCACTTGGCACTTACAGTTGTGTGCCGATTCAAGCTACTTATCGCTTGTTGATATTTGCTGATCCTCAAGTAAACGTTTAGGGCGCTGCTGTTGTCGTTGTTGTTGCTGGTGTGGCTGTTGTTGGTATGTGGTGCACGATTGTAAGTACATAAATGCGCACACACATCTGTATGCGCCACTGCGGGCGCATGCAAATAGCTTGTGCGCTGCACCGCCGCTCGTTGCATGTTTGCACAGCCGTCTGTCGATGGAGCCGCTTTGCGCCGCACCGGCCTCGGCCGGAGTCCGTCGATGGGTATGTAATTTGTGCATTGGTCTACTTGAAGGCGTTTGAAGTGTTCATTAACATCAAAGCGCCAACGGCCGCCCACTTTAGAGCAGGCCACACACAACCGCACATCCAACTGTATTTGTATGTGTGCCTGCCTGGACTTGTGGAACTGCATTTTAGTCTTATTGCATTATTGAACAGCTTGCATAACAACATTAATATTAGAACGTAGTTGTTCCAAGGCCTCAGTCGAACTACAACCAGTTGCAGTCTAAAATCTCTGATCTCTGTCGTTTCCATAACGGGGGTAACCAGTACAAAGAATTTCCTAACAATTGAGGGTCAAGAAATTAAAAATTCAGTCTAATATTAGCTGTCATCCAAAATAGACTTAGCGTATTACCTCGAACCTCAACAAATATACATAAGTCACATATATTATATATGGTCTTATCAGACTGACTTTTGTAAAGAAAGAATCAATGAAAAAAAGAGCACAGTAATATATCTTTATTAGTAACCAATTACATTTTACAGAGTTTTTAAAGGTTTCGAGGCTGACATTTGAGGTGAAAGTAACGGAAGCGTAAGCTAAACCTGCCACCTATAGATCTCTTCGCTGAAAACTGCGCAGAAAGATCTACTACTGGTTGTAGAAGAATTTACATTTAGAATCTTCGGGCATAGCTCGGTAGGTAGTGGCGGTTGGACAAGCACCGACTACATGACCCACTTTTCAACTGAAGAAGAAGGTTCATATGCGAATGGCTCGCAAATGGACGATGGAGTTAGCGCGGGAAAATACGTTACCTTACCACTGAAATATACTTCAAGATGAGGTCTCTGCTATTGCGAAAATCGCGAAGCTGTCTTCTAATGCTTTTGAAAGCAATTCCCGATTCAACATCTACATAGACAAGCAAGCGGCAATAAAGGCAGTAACCTCGTATCGGCTAACAACCGAAAACGTGATCAACATTGGGAAACCCACGATCTCGTCAGAAAATGTAAAAATGTTGAAATCTTGTGCAAAACGGTAGATCGGAAGTACACAAAACTCCTATTGCCACTCGATGTCCCGCATGGGCAAGACTACGCTGTAAGCATTTGGGATCTCCAAGTATGAAACATTGGAGGAGGTATCGATAGTGAGACCGCAGAGGATGACTACTTTTCTTTGATCTAGAAACTGAACTCCATCAAAGGTCCAAAACTGGTCTATGCGTGGTTTTTTGGCCTACCACTTTAACATAACCTAACTTAATCTAACCTAACGGAAGCGTAAAATCGAGTTGTGTATTCGATGTCTTAGCCAATCTATAAGGAATCTATAGGGAACCCGTAGTTTGAAAAGGTGCATTGAAAGCAAAGAAATGAAAGATATGACAATCAATCCCACGGCACGCTTATTCTCCTCTCTCCACCGAAGTTCCATTCAATACGTACTACGACTACTTCATGTTCTTATCCGCACGATATCAAGGCTAGGTTTAACTAGGCAGCTGGACATGCTTTCGTCTTTGTTACAATCTCAATTTTTGGATTGTAGTACATATGTATGTTATCGACTCTCCCACGGTGTATCTAGGTAAACTTTATGAAAGCTTCAAACTCCCATGATTGGTGTCACAATTACTTGAAAACCAGATAAGTAACCTATCAATCGGTGAATGGAGATAGTATCTCAAGAAGTCACAAATTTGGAAGTTCGAGTGGCACAACAATAAATCGCTTGCTTCCGTTCTAGAAATTTCGAAATTATGATTTACACTGATGGAATAATGTCTCTAGCGGAAAAATGGCAAAAAGTGGTCGACCAAAATGTTATATATTTGTTTATTTATTTGTTATTATGGTATAAAAAAAATAAGTTAAAATTTGATAAGAAATACGAAAAACCTTTTCGACTAATTGAAATATTGTATTTAATTCCCTTAAAAAAAATAATAAAATACTTAATCGTCGCTAAATTCCCTAATCAGGTCAAATTTCTCTGTGTTCACTATTGCCTTGAGACGCTTACTTCTACTTGCTCCAATTTTTGTTTACATAATCAAATGTGCGGTATAGTATACGAGTATGTAGGAGCGTAACTTAGGCAAATATAAAGCAAGTATATCAAATTGGAAACATCCGGATAATTTAGAAACGGCAAGCGAGTCTACGCCGATTGAGCATGAGCGATGCATGAGCGCCAGTAAATTGCTTAATAAAAGCTTTGTCGCTAATGATGCGCTGAACTCGCCTTGCTGGGCATGACGTCAGCGGTGCCGCGACTAAAGATTGACGAGAACCTTACAGTTCCACTTACATATATGTGTATGTGTGTGTGTAATCGCTGCTGAAACGCTGCATCCTGTTGTAGTTCATTTAGTCGCGCCGCGAGCGCCAGCAGCCATACATAAGAATGTGCACGTGTGTGTTTGTATGTGTGCGCGCAATTGCCCCGACACTTTTTATAATAAAACTGTTTATCATTTTAGTACAATTCGTCTAAATACTCGCATCTAAATGCTTTTGAATTACAACAGAAATTCAGAAATGCTTACGAGTCACTCGAGTGGGCGTCAATGTAGCCCGGTACGGCATGGTACCTAAGCTGCGACCTTACATCTGTGGCATACATGTATGTGTGCTCTTTGTTGTAAAGCTACAATCAGTGGTCCGTATGGTCAGCATTGATAATAAAACTAGGCGTGATTATGGCATTTACGCCACTTATACGGACGGCATACATACATGCATACATACGTGTGTGTAATGGAGAATGGTAAAGAAGATTTGTGAAATTACGGCGCCTACAAAACGATATGACACAATTTGGATTATGAATCATATACTCAAATATCAAACTTTTTAGCAGTGACCTCAGAGCGTGCATGACGCTAGTTTTAAGTATACATATTTACATATGATTTCGTCCAGGAAAACTAAGTTTTCACAAAAATATAAAAAAATGGAGGATGAAGGCTGCTTTTCACATTTCTTGATTAGAGACAAAAACAAATATTTATCATCGAATTTGATTTTCGGTTTTTCAAAATATTCTCCATGAAGATCCTAGAATTTTGCAAGCATTTGAACCAATTATAGAAGCACTTTTGCTACTCTGATTGTGGTATCTCAAAAAAAATTAATTCTGAATGCATTTAGTGCCTCTTAAGATGTCGAAACCCCTTTCCTTTTAGTTTATTTCTTTATGCTCGAGCATAAAAAGAAGTCATTCGGTGGCAAGTCAGGACTTTATGGTGGATCACTCATCAAATCGATGCTTTAAGTGCCCAAAAATGCAGTTGTTTTAGTCGACGGGTGAGAGCTCGCATTGTCGTGGTGAAGAGAGTTCCATCTTCGCCTGTTTCCTGAATTCTTGAAAGACAGAGGGCCAAAAAATGATTGTGTACCACCCAGAATTTACTGTTCTGCGTTTTTCTAGTCATATGGTTAGAAAATGTACAGATTTTTCAACAAAACTGGTAACCATTTGCTTGAAAGAGATTCATGTGCCAAGAACCTTTGTTTGATTCGGCTCATCTGGAAACGCCAATACACTCGACTACTGTTTACGTTCGGGCTCTTGCGCTTAAATTCACAATTCATCTTCTTTCTTGATGTCATAAACGTGTTTCGAAGTGGAGTCATCATATTTGGTTAACAATTTTCTTTTTCGACCAAACGACACGAACCCTTTTTTTGAGGCAAAATGAACAAATTTATTTTACAGTCAAATCAAGTATGCTGTTCCCACTAATGCGTATAATTGTCTCTACAATAGATCACATGACAATCTCGCAATATCAGTTTGCATACAGAACCAATAGTTTCCGGAATAACTGATTTGGACGACCTTCACAAAATTCGATCTAAAAAGTCGATAGAATGCGCTATTCCTGAGTTTGTCCATGACAAGAATAGTAAAAAATAGTCACGCGTAAATTAAATTGCATTTTTGACCGAAATGAATATTTTAAGTTACTGTATACAACACAAATAGCGGTCGTACGTCAAAACGTTCTGAGTATATATAAGAACAAAAATGATAAACTTTGCGACAAACTTGTGAGTTGCCATTTTGCAGCACTAGGGTTGCCAAATCCCGAAACCTGAAAGGCAACCTACGTATTTATGGACTAACTTGTTTTAATGCTCGTATTAATATTACAATAATAAGGGCTCAATAACAGTAAAATTGTAATAAATTCAGTGAAACAAAGGAACATTTAATTCCAAGTCTTTTATGATAATCGATTTGAATGATAGTTGTTGTTAAGCACACACACACATTTAAATACAAAGTACAAGTGCGCTACTCCAAGTCTATATCATCCTTCACTCTTGAAGTGGGCAATCAATCATTTAGCAAAAACTCATCACAATTTGCACATTTATGCATTGTCACGTCTCCGCACACTCACACAAACACACACACACACACTTTTGCAAATATAACAAACAAGCCGCGTTTGTACGTGGGAAATTGTTTACTATCGCCGAAGTAAAGATAAATATAGAACCCATAGCGTTAGGAAAAAGGTGTCAGAACTCAAAGAGCTTGCAGTGTGAAAAGCTTTAAGTTGGTATAGGTTTTTGCATTAAGAGTGATATGATTTCTTAAAAAAATACACGAATTTTTAAGGACATTCAAATGTTTTCTATTTAATGTGAAGTGCAAACGCTACAATTTAGTTCTGAATATAATATCAGTCAAATGGCCTACATGACTTCTTTTGCAGGAACGAATTTGAAACCCAATTTTCGAGTACTTTTTCCACTGAATCAAGTCGTATGTCATGAGTAGCATGGTCAATATTGACTTCTAAATCTTGAAGAGAGTCCGGTATATTGTTAAATACCAATGGCTTCGAATAACTCCGCAACAAGTAGTCTAATGGTTTTAAAACACAACTTCTTTGAAACCATTCAGTGTAACAATTTCTTGAAGTAATCAAATCTCCAAACCTTTTTCGCAATAATTCGGTTGTTGTACTTGCTATGTAGCATGTAGTCCCGATTTGTGGGAACCAGATGTTGTCAAGATCAACTTCTTCCAATTGCGGCCATAATTAGTGGGTTATCATCGATCTATACCGCACTCCATAGACAGTGTTGGTGTCACCAGCTTAATTTCGAAAAAAGTACGGACTATTGATTTTACCAGACCATAAACCACACTAAGCCCCACCCTCCAATTTAGGTGAATATAAGGTTGTCCGTGAATAATTTGTGGGTTTTCTTCGTAAAAGAATCGACAGTTTTGTTTGCTTACCGCACCACTTAGATGAAAGTGAGCCTAATCGGAGACGATGATTTTCTTAAAAAAACCGTTATTATTGTATAAGTTGCTCCAAGGCAAAACACTTGCCTGAACGGCAGCAATATTTTCATTACCCCGAGAGGTTCTTTGTCTTATTGTCCGTAAAGAAAGTGTACAAAAAATGGAAAAGCGCACGAAAAGTTGCGATTGGAGAACGATTATTTTGTAAACTTTGTTCTTGCGTAATCTTTCCGTTATAAAATTGTAAATATTACCGAAGACAACGAAAAAAGTTACAGACATATTAAAAGTGGTCGAAACGTCACTTAGAATTCATATCCTCCCTATTGGAAAACCCGGTAAAAATGGTATGAATAATGTTGCCTGCTAGTTCTGGCATGCGATACATAGATGGAGAACACTTCATTGTTTTTAAAGAACTTAACTTCGCGCAGGGATGGCACTCACTCTGCTGCTCACATCTCTACACACCACTTGCTACAGAAATATTGCCAGCAAAAGCTGCATACGTGACACCATCTACTCCGGGAAGTACATTCATACACCGCGTCTCAATTTGTCTCTCGTTGACTGCTGGATTAACCGAGTTACTGAAAAGAAGACCAAATAATAAGTCACACAATTTTGAATATTCATTTTACAACTTTTATGGCGCTACGTGTGCGCTTTCACAATGAAATGGTAGCGCCAGCCACAGTGGGACGAAATGAGAAAACGTTGTCACATAATGTAAATAATACAGTATCAAATCTGAGCTTAACTAAAAGATTTCTTTCGTTACAATTAAAGTAAAGTTTCTTCTTAAATATTGCCAGGTAGTTTTAAATATATTTTTTGATAAATTTTTACATGACCACGACAAAATGTAAGAAAAGTGTGGATCAATTATTACTAAGAGAATTTGTTTTTTTAATAAATATTCTTTATCTTACAATTTTTTTAAGATATATTTTGCCCAGTATCAAAATTATAATAAACCTCGGTATAATAAGCCTCTCTGTCCGTCGTCCTCTTAAACCGGGAGTAGTTAGTAGTCCTTTCCAGAATTTTTCCTTTTACTTTGTGGAAATGAGAAAACATAATGTGAAAAATATAGTATATATTTATATTTGTATACTTATACATCCATGGCAACCCATTAAAAAAGTGAAATGAACTGGTTCAATTAAAAAGTTGCGATAAAGTCTTCGGGTAGAGTATTGATTCAAAAAAATTCTATTTCGAAAGGTTAAAGAAAGAAAGACTCCAAAAAGTATGAGAAGAAGTATGTTGTTTTTAACAATACAAAAACCTGAGAATTATTTGCAAAGCAATTTCGAGTGTTTCGATTAACTTTAGTCCGGCTCTAATAATAAGGCAATGAGTTAGTCAGCCCACTATGAAGGCATCAACAGTTCAAACGGGTGCGATGGTCTCAAATGGAGTAAGACTCCCACGAACCGTTGATTATCCTGCTAGTAATAATAATGTACTTACATATTTAATAAACTATGAGAGCACTCTTATGTATGTATTTGCGTATACGCAGAGATGTATAATATTCTCGTAGATTTCATGAATTAATAACTGAAAGGTAAAACCATGAAATGAAATGCTACAAATGTGAATTTCAGTTCAATGAACGAATGCAAATAGGTTCTAAAGGCCAAATCATCGGCTTTCAAGGCAAAAGATGCACACACACATATACACACTCATACCCACACACATTGTGGGAATAACGCAATATTCAAATCGTGCTCTGGTTGCAGGCATATGCTTTCATATATTTATTTTCTCGAACACACATACTAGCGCATATTAAAGTGAATATGTGTGTAAGTATATGAATGTGCTCCTCTGGTGTCTATGCATTTCTGACTTATTCTCATATGCATATTTATTGCATTTTTTCGTTTCGGCAACGCCCCCATATTCGCAATGGAATTTCAATTTCATTATCCCCAACTCAAATGCAGTTCTTAGTGCGTGTATCACCTTTCCCATCGTTCTTCAGTAGAGCCTTTATAAATATATGCAAAAATACATTAGCTGGTTTGAGAAGGATTCTCTTTGAAATTCTTCAGTCTTTTCTTTGATTAGTTTTTCAGACGCCCGCAAATCTCTGTCAGCGTTCACTTTTTTTCTCAATAATTAAAAATTTTTCATTTTCGAAGATTGGTTCCCACACATTTACATAGACAGTTGGGTGTAGGTGAATGAATGCAAAGGACGACTTAAAAGAAGCGCGAACAGACAGCGTTTGGTCATATGTTTCGCTTGTATAAAAAATAATTGCAAGATATTTGTGGTTTTAAAAAAGGATTTCGAGCTAAGCAATGTTAGTGTAAATATCTTCTGAAAAAATCCATATCAACTTTTTAGCTTAAGAACTAGAAATCTTTACTACATTTTTCATAATAATTCTGGCCTTTCGAGCTGTACTTGAAGATCATCCATTGAACTCGTGGAACTACTTTTAAGGTATTGCTAACATGTGGTAGAAGTTCAGAGCGCCTTGGGAAGGCAAAATAAGTAATATATGTAAAATACTTAGGCTATCCAGAAACGACATCTGAAGTTTGTTGTTTCATATTTTTGGAATGCATAACGAACCAATGATTCTATGGGCATAATAAAGAATAAACAAGAAAAACGGTCGAAGGATTTGGAAAATTATTTTTTTTTTTTAGGTTGGTTGTACTGTCAGTCACATTTATATCAAATTTCATGTCAAAATATTCATTAGTGTTTGAGATACGTGTCGTTTTGTGAGCTGCTAAAAGTGAGTTTTTCGTTTTTTGCGATGTCGAAATTTGTTGAGCAAAGAATTTGCATTAAATTTTGTTTACGGAATCAATTTTCTGCTGCGAATACGTTGAGGATGGTGCAGAAAGCCTTTGCTGATGAGGCTATGTCTGAATAAATGTTTACAAGTGGTATAGTGAATTCCAAGCCGGCCGTGAACGTGTCGAAGACGAAGAGCGTCCAGGACGTCCATCACTGAAGGCCATCCCGGAAAGTGACTACAACCAGTGTTTCGAAGATTGGAAAATCCGTTGGCATAAGTGCATTGCATCGGGAGGGGATTACTTTGAAGAGGATGAAATTGATTTGGAAGAATAAATAAAGAATTTTCAAAATAAATACAATGTCACCTTTTTTTGGGCACAGTAGTACATTAAAATTTCGGAAACATATCTCGTCAAAAAAACTATTTTTAGTATGGCGCGATACTAACTAGATCGATGTTGCATCTTAAAGTGATCGCCGCTTCCGATGAATGATCAGCTTCTCGAAAGGTCGTTTGTAAAATTTCATATCGATAACTTCAAAACCGAAGGACTAGTTCGTACATATGTATATAAAAAAATCGACGGACATGGTTAAATTGACCCGGCTTGATTCACTGTATTGGCTATCAAAAAATAGCTTGATTCATTCTTATCAAAAACCTTTCGTGATGGAATCCACAAATGGCCAGAAAGATGGGAAAGTGTTTTAGCTTCAGAGATTGAGTAACATTATTGGATAGGAATTTCTTAAATAGACGTTATAGGCTCAATAATATCGCCCCGATGAGACTTACAGAACAAGTGTCTGTAATGGATCGATCTTATTACTCAGAGCATAATCAGCACTTGTGTAGTTAACGCTCATTGGTCCAATTAGAGTTCACTTATGTCAAAGCTTTGCTTTTCTTTTGCCCACAAGAACTCAAATAAGCTCTTACATGACATAAGTTTGCTCATTATGGGCGATCCTCACAGCGATCAACTTAGGTGGTATTTTTGTGCAAAGTTTTTCAGCCTCCAATTAGCCAAGCGCCCTGGCACACTCTGTTCTGCCACCCAAAGTCAAAGTCGTTTTAAGCCGAGCACAGCGTAATTGGTAAACTGATATGCCAACTCTGATCACTTTCGACATATTATCACACCTGGTACTACATGTGTAAGATGCGCTGCCTGAGCGTCGAGTGTCGAAGAAAAAACACCACGAGCACGTACGAGCAGAAGGGACAATATCAAAAGTGACAGCCGGACAGCCGCCAAAATGCAAAATGCAAAGAGCAGCAGCAAGCAGCAGTCAGTAGAGCCCTTTTGTACCGATGGCCACGCGCTTAAGTGATCATATTTCGTGATCAAACGAATGGAGGTGCAAAAAATTAATACAAGCACACACATAACCTCACAAAATTTATGCACTCGTTAAGGGGCATTATGCTCGGTCTACATATGCCGCCGCACATTTTTTTTTGTTTTTATTCGTGCCCGTTGGTAAATCGATCGCAGCACTGCCGACTACATACACTTTCTCGGTAACTGACCTTTACATAATTCCTTATTATAATGGTGATGACTAAAAGCAACTGCCAAAATATGAGCCGAGCGGCTGATTGAGCGTGTTGGCGAGCCGGCTGGCAAACCGTCCAGCCCTATAGTCTCTGTTTTGCCGTTTTTTTTTATTATTTTTTCGCTCTTTTGCAGGCGGCTGTCAGTGGCGATTTTTCTGATCTTGCTGTATTCTGTCTGCTCCTCTCGGCTTTCGGACCAACTTAGCGCATTGTGTTTGCCGTTGTTGTTGCTCTTTTTATTTGGTAACCTGATGCGGCAGCTGTCCGTCTGTGAGCTAATTTTTTCCTGTGTTTGCTGTTTTTGCAAATTGCAAATTATGCGCACGATTTGCTCCTTGCGGTTGCTGCAGCTCCTTCTGAGGCTGGAGCTGCTGTTTAATTCATTTGGTTGCGGCGTCTGTGGCGTTTATGCCCCGCTGCCGCTGAGCGCTTCTCCTCGGCAAAGAGCATATACAGGCTACATTTGGGTGGTCCAGTAGGCATTATGGACACAGGTGCCTTCGGAGTTACAGAAGCGGGCACTTAGCGGGGCAATATTTTTTCCAGTGATCTCATTAAACGGTAAATAAACTGTTATGACATTTTCCTACTGTTTGGCGACGAATTAAAGCGTAGTTGCATTAAACCGTACGAAGTAAAGGCGCTACAAATGTAGAGTATATATGAAAACAATAACAAATGCAATTAGCGTAAATGTGAAGACAAGCAAAGTGTCTAACTAGTCAATATTTAATGACTTCATAAGCGTTATTCAAGGTCCGACCGGCAGAGCGACGACAAAAGTGCGCTCTCTTCAAGGGTTTTGGGCATAGTCAGCGCTGTTGACAAGGTTAACTTTTCATTTTTCGTCGTTAACACCATTCGTCCTTCACGATCTAAGATTCTTGTTGCCTTTGTTCGCGCTCTTCTCACATTAACCGACGCGTGCGAGCGACACGTCATTATCTGTAGCGCCACCTGATGCTATGCGTTATGCGTGAAATATTAGCTATTGAAATTTAAACGTTGAAATATAGACTGCTAAAGTGTCAATCGTTATAATGGTAATGGTTTTTTAATAGCCTCTGTACTCAACAGTCTCAGGGCGCTGAAATACTGAACGCTCTTCGTATTAATAAATTGAACTTATAGAACTCATGTCTCTAATGAGTTTAGAAACCGTGATATAGCACTGTTGTAAAATCTTACAAGGTCTCATGGGCTGGCCATTTTAGAGTTTGATATTAATATATATATTAATTTGAAATTTGCCGAAGAGTTCTCATTTAAAATATTAATTCTTTCACTTGTGCTCAGTTTCGTTATTTCACAATTCCTATGGAATTGATTGATACTCCTAACCACAATATGTATTTTAAATAAATTGAGATAATTTCCAATGAAAGCCACCGGTTTGCTTAATAATCAGACTAATATAGAAAGACATCTCTGGTTCGTTAACAGTAAAACGGGAAAAGCTTAGAGCTTTGCCGTTTTTTTGCGGTTTACTCCACTCTTACTAGAGTAGTAGTTTTAAGTCGCCATTGTGAAATTTATCAGATTGCTTGATTAAATTAGATTTTGTGAAACGGGTAAGAAGCAATAGACCTCCAGCCCCTGTGTATCCCTCTATTTAATTGTAATTCTAAGGAATCGTATTTAGCAGTCCATCGCTCAGTTAGCCTTAATTCGGATGTTAACATTATTAACGATGAATGAAAATGCACCGCTGATACTTTAAAAAGGTCCATGGTAATTGATTCTCTACATGGCAATCTACTTTATTGCCGCTTTTGGCCAATTTACTTAAAAATACCAAAAGTGATTAACGCCGGATCTATTGCCTAAATATCGAGTAGTTAAAAACCTGTGACTAGTATATGCCTAAAGAATAAGTTATCTGAAAGCATATTACTAATAGTTAATGGCGGAAAGAAAATGGAAAGCCAGCCTTAATTATACCGACGTGGGAGTTGTTGAGATAGCAGAGCTCGGGTAGCAGAGCTGTGCTACTAGCCTTGAACTCATTAACAGTGCATTCAGGGCTGGTCAAAGAGTGCCTAAAGTTGCTATCAATAGCATTGAATGCCTTTGTGATAAGATTCATACGAGGGCTGCTACATCACTCAAAACGTTTTGTCATTTAATCGTGAATTGTTTTATTTACAGGGCATTAAAAAATTCATCTCGGCCAAAAAATGGAATTAACTCGTGAACATTTTCATGCGATAATTTTTCAGAACTTTCGAAGTGGATTATCACGACAAGAGTGCATCGATGTACTAAAATCTTTGTATAGCTATGAAGCACCATCCTATAGCACTGTAAAAACTGGTACAACGATTCAATCGTGGCCGACGCTCGCTCAAAGACGAATTCCGTGAAGGTTGTCCAAAAACAGCCGTTGTGCCAGAAAACATCGATGCCGTACGTGAACTGATAATGCAAGACCGTCATGTAACATACCTTCAGATAGAGGCATGCCTATGCATTTCTCCCATCGGCATACATTCGATATTGCATGAACACCTGACCGTAAAAAGGGTTTGTTCTCGTTGGATAACGCACAATTTGACAATCGCTCAAAAAAAGGGTCTATACGTATGAGCTCGAAATAAAACAGCAATCGACCGTGTGGGTCTTCCAAGACGAGCCAAATCCAATGAAAGTTGTTCGTGGAAGAAGCACTTCGAAGCAAATTGTCGCCGGTTTCTTCGGCAAAACTGGTCATGTGGCGACTGTTCCGCTTGAGCAACGTAGGACGGTCAATTCTGAGTGGTACACTACTATTTGTTTGCCTGAAGTCTTCGGAGAAATTCGAAAAACGAACAAGAGAAGACGAATCCTTGTGCACCATGACAATGCGAGCTCTCACACATCGGCTTAAACCAGCGCCGTTTTGACCGGCCAAAACGTCGAATTGATGGGTCATCCGCCGTACAGCCCTGACTTGGCACCCAATGACTTCTTTTTATTCCCACACATCAAGAAAATAATGCTTGGTCAACGATTTTCGTCGCCGAAAGATGCTGTTGAAGCATTCAAAAACCATGTTTTGGAGGTGTCTCAATCGGAGTGGAAAATGTGCAATAAAACCATTTTCGTTGATAAATATTCCTATTTTCATTATTAGGCCAGAAATATATATAGCAGCCCTCGTATGATTTCCAGGCCCCAGCGGAATCGCAGGAACTGTAAAGCTGATCAGCTAACAAGAAAAGGCACCCTACGACCGCCATCAATAGTATGAAAGCGGGTCGGTGGTGTCGGATGCTATTGTGTTCTACAACTAAGTGGCTGGACCTCACGGAAGCTCGGTCAGCACTTGACTGTCCCGCATTCAGGTGGTCAAGACATAAACACTTGGAACATCCCACCGAGTCGGCGGGAATGGAAATTAAACGCCTGTGCTAATTTGTATTCGCTCCAAGCGTTTTGTTAATTTATAAGCAGTTCTTCTTCTCTATAGCCTCACAAAGGGCTACATAGAGTAGTTAACGTGCCACCTTTGATCAGTCATCTAACCTAAGCTAGACTTAATACTTTAAGGAGTGCCTGTAAAGAACTACCTGGCTTCAAATGACTTTAGACTTCGTCATCAAATATTTTATGGAAATAAATAACTTTTGAATAATTTAACAGCGTTAACACTTGATTTAAGGTTGAAGCCTAAACAACTGAGCAAAATATTAAAGATAACATTTTCGCTTAATTCAAATTATAAATATTTATTTAATTTGTTCAATGACGACAAATATTTTGCCAAAACATCGTTGATTATGTTGTGAAAATTAAATTCATATCAGTGTTATGTAAACATTAGTTTCGCCGCAAGGTAGAATAACTTCACAGTCGCACACACAGGTACAGCACAGGTGCGCGCACGTCTCCGTCATTTACTGTCACACTGTTTACCGTTGTGGACTGACTATTGTTCGTTTTGTGTAAAATTTTCTGAAATTTACA
This sequence comes from Bactrocera correcta, assembly GCA_027475135.1. Lineage (NCBI taxonomy): Eukaryota > Metazoa > Arthropoda > Insecta > Diptera > Tephritidae > Bactrocera > Bactrocera correcta. The sequence goes on from CM050326.1 coordinate 72,929,839, forward strand.
AAAGAATTGCTGACGTCTAGCGCAATTAGCACAACAATACCCACTGCCGTTCACAGCGTCTGTCCTTGCGCCCTTGCCACGGCCCGGCGCCCGCAGGGACATTGTGTGCCACCCTTTGCAGTTGGCTGGGAATCCAAAGAAACTTTGCAATGCGAGTAGATAGTTTTGCGGTTTTCTGTTTACCTTCGACGCCCTCGAAATTTATCAAAATGTCCTTCAACAAAATAGAGATATCCACACACACACACACACACTTGAATGTCTCGCTTTCTCTGCTGATTTACACTGGCGCCACGCTTTATCTTACCTGTGCATTTGCTGCTACACATTTCTCTTGCTACTTCCACACTTTGTGCACATAAATTATTTCTGAATTGTTTTTCAACAATTTCCACAGTTTGCCCTTCCACCCTCCAGCCCCAGCCTCATGCTCAGCCTTCTTCAAGTGTTCGCTGGTCCTTCAGGCTGCCGATTGCCAAATTGCGAATGTGAGTACACGATAAATAAATTTGTTTACATCGAAATTGTGCGGTTATTCATGGCTCATAAAATGAAAATAGCAACTGTAAGTTGGCTGAGATAGTGTGGCGCAGCGAAATTTATTGCTGACTATGCGGAGCTTCTACGCCAGACAAACAAACAAAGTGCCAAATGAAGTGGCCAAGAAGCACGCGCGCACACACACGAAGCTCACCTGGCGCTCCAGCGCACATACATGTGCTCCGGTATCCACTTAGTTCCGCAAACTGACCAAGAGTGGTCGAACTGTGCGCCGCAGCCACTGACAGCGCAATTCTTCTTTGGATTTAATTCAATTCATTTCAATGGTTGGACGCAGCTTACACCTCGCAACCCGCTTTTCACCTGCGAACCAGCATATCAGCGAAGCCTTTTGGATTTTTGCACCATCATCGAATTGTGCGGCGTAGCTCTTCGGTTATCCTTTTGAATTCCTTTCAGTTCCTTGCAAACGCAAGTGTTCGAACTTTTCAATGCACTGACATCTACTGCACCCAACTTAACAGCAATTTTGTCCCACCTCCAGCTTTTGTATCCATTCACGTGCAGTCTGGATGAATGGCACCTGTTTGGCGGACAAGCAGTTTCCTGTTCTCTTTTTGCAGAAAACGTCGTGGTCAGGAAGACAACGCATACAAAAGCTTGCGAGGAAACTATCAAAATGAAAATCCATTACGGTTTCTTCAATGACCACGTAAGCAAGTTAAAGATGAGTAATATTCCAGCTACCACATTCTTAATATTTATTTACATAAGTTGGTGGGTTCTTACCAAAGCTCATAAAAATTTAATCAGCTAATTTGAATTATGTTTAAGGAAGATTAATTTTTAAAACATCGTTGTTTCTAACACCACGAAACTTGGGAACCTAGTATAGCTATTTTTTCTTTTTATCAACAGACTACTTTATTAGAGAAAGAGATAATCACATACTTTCATTAAAATTCCTAAAAAGATACTTTCGGGCTTCAAAAGTTAAAGGCCTACGAGGTATGACAATTAAGTAATGAGACTGATTTCATAAAAACTAAAAATATATTGAAAATTATTCTTCAACTATGCCATCCCCTTCAAAGTAGTCCCCTTGGGCATCTATACAGCGATTCCAGCGCTTTTTTCATGCTTCGTAACATTTCTGGAACGCTTCAACAGAGATGTCCGCGAGTACCCTCGTCACGACCGCCTGGATGCCTGTAATCGACTCAAAATGGGTTCCTTTGACCACTGACTTTGTTTTAGGAAACAAAACATGTCACAGGGTGACATGTCGGGCGAATAAGGCGGCTGTTGCAACACGGCGATCCCTTTAGAGGCCAAACATTGGGACACGCTGGGGGCGGTGTGGCACGGCGCGTTGTCGTGATGAAGGATCCAGTTACGAGCGATGTCTGGGCGCACCCTGTTGACTCGTTTTCGCAATATTTCGAGTACTTGGCAATAGTAGACCTGATTCACAATTTCCCCAGTGGTACGAATTCTTTGTGGACGGTTACACGGCTACCAAAAAAAGCAATAATCATCGTTTTCACCTTCGACTTGCTCATACGAGCTCAGACAGGGGGCGCACAGAGACAACCATTGTGAGCTTTTGTGTTTGGTTTCCGTGTCGTATTGGAAAGACCAGCTCTAATCGCCTGTAATAACTCGATCTAGCAGCGTGGGATCGTTTTCCACTTGTTCCAAACAGTCTTCTGCGGCGGTCATTCGATACATCACGCATACATATATACACAATTTTTAGATGAGATGTGACAAATATTAGGTGAAATATTTTCTTTATTCTTCATTGATGCTTGGCCTATCTGTTTTAAATGGAAATATTCTAGTGAATTTAGAATGATTTTCGATATGCTGATTTACTATATCTCGAATACGTAGCCTCCATATTCACTAGACATGACCTTGTGTGATTTTTTTCTTTTCCAAGTGTCAGTGAGAGTACTTTAGGGGCAGCAGTTTTACAAAACAGATGCAAAACGCTGAAAGAACTAAAGCCTTAACAAAAATCGAGTTAGAGGAGTTTTTTGGGGATTGGAAGAAATGCTAGCATAAGTACATACTATCGGATGGACACTTTTTTGAAAGCGACTAATGATTAAAAAACGGAAATTTCTGTTATTTTGTGAAATCGCTTCTATATCGATCAATGTGTGAGTCACATTAATAACATTGTGTGGAAATATTTCCTCGAACATATTTTTTTAATGCCAGGAACAGGTGAAACTGGACCATATCGTTCCCTTATCCTAATAAAAATAGTAAAGTGGCCTGGTTTCCCGGTTAACGCCGTGCTTAAGATTTCGTTCAATATGTGTAATATGTTATTACCATAAAGTGAGAATGCCGTTTTACACGCTATTTGATTTGGTGCCAGAAAGTTATGAAACAAGTTTCCTTAATCGAAGCGGGATTTTTCGTATAGACTTTAGACTTTCCGTATCCCCAGCAGAAAGTCTTATGGTGTGATATCACACGCCACCAATCGACCGGACCAAAACGAGAAATTATCAGAGCACCGAAATGTTCTCTCAATAAATCCATTGATTGATGTGATGTGTGGAAAGTGGCGCCGTCTTGCTGAAACCAAACATAACCGAGATCGCTTAAATTTCAAGAATAAAATGGCATCATAGCGGTCCTCATTGATCTTTACGTTCTTATTTTATTATTTTTAAAGTAATTTGGACCGATGATTCCACAGACCGACGCCAAACCGTTGTTTTGACCGAATGAAACGGCAGCCTTTGAATCTCTTAAGTTCCGGTAATTTTGCTGGTTTTGTTGGGTATGTGCCCAATGAGCCAGAAATGGGTCTCATCACTAAACAAAATTTGTCTCAAAGGCGTCATATCTTCTTGGAAATTTTCAAGAGCCTTTACAGCGAATCGATGTCACTTGCAAAGGTTGATCGGCTTCAGTTCTTGGACAAGCTGTATTTAATAGGGTTTGACTTTAAGATCTCGATGGAAAACGCGCCAAGTCGTTCCATATGTCAGTTCGATTTGCTGTGAACGCCGCAGAGTCAAATATTTCCTATATATTTATATATACGAATATGTGTTTGAGCGCATGGTAAATGCTTTCAACGGAGCGTTAAACGGAACCGCAAAGCAAGGCTTACGTGTTTTCGCCTGCTAATTACAAATATGTGTTTATGTAAACGTTTTTGCCACATTAACCACACTCACACTCACACACACGTGCACTTGTGGGTCACATACGCATGCGCCGCAATTTTGTAATTGCATTGCGGTAATTCATTCACCAAAAGTTTAGGGCGATTTTAATCAGCGACAAGTTAAATTGTAGGGTTTTCAACGCTGGCGGCTTTTTGCTTTCGCGTTTTTAATGCCTTCAGCCGCATTCAAATTCACATTTAAAGTCATTAACATTTTTCATTGTCTCTGGCGCGGCATTGTTGTCCACATAAGTACGTGTGTGTGTGTATTTACATCTGCATATTCGAGCAATTTTATCAGTTGCACCAACGACGACACATCAAACCACCGAAACTAACTCTTCTGGCATAATATGTGTATGAGCGTGTGTGTGTGTCCTCATGTGGCATTGTCAATGTGGCAACATGACGAATTTGCAAATTAAAAAAATGGCCAAACGCCGCCAAAAGTGCGCAGCAGCGCGAGACAATATTTGAGAGCGTTCGCACCTGGCGGTCGCCGCGCCGCCTTAATGCCCACAGTAGGTAAAAACATGGGTAGCGACGTGGGAAATTTAGTGTGACCACAATACAAATACAATAAAGTACATGCTGCGCAGAAGGTATGATCATTTTCGGCCACTAGCCGAAAAGTAAAAAAATGCTGAAAAATTAAGCAAACAAATTGTTATTGTCACATTCGTAGTTGCTGCCGTGTAATATATGCTTTTCGAGGTAAATTCCACTCAACATTTTCATGCATGCACACACATGCACCTTAACTTACATATGTCGGTGTCGGCGTCGGTGAATTATGACTTTTTGCGTAAAAATAACATTTATTTGTCGCTTTAGATTGGAGATAGCATTGAAAGATCTCTCCACTTTGCTGAATACTTATTTGGCTGCGAGCTTTCTTTACAACTTAAAAGTTAACGTATCTGCCAGCTGTTTCTTAGTTTTCAACTTATTGAATTTCTATCTTTTTTTGGCAAGCGCATTACTGTTATCCGATAAAATTGTGGTTCCTAGTTCACTCTACCAACACCAATTATATTAGGTTAAGTTAGGTTAGAAAGTTGATCATGATACAAAAGCCGGATCTCACTGGAACATCATAAAACGCCAATTCGTGGTGAGTCTGAAACTCCTAAATATAGTTCTAAAGAACACACCTAATGTGACGGACGTCAGTCAGTCCGTACAATAGAGGAGACTTAAACGTATTCTTCTCATTAAGTAATACTTTGTCCAGTGGTCCCGTGGGAGAGGCATGAGATGGGAGTGGATTAAAGTCCCGCACTCCGGCTTCCTTCTATTATAAAAAGCATAAACAAAGTCGATGTTTTGGAGCTAAAATAAACTATTGTATAAAATTTTTTGAAAATTTTACGGTATTCTTACATATGTATATGAGTAAAGAAGAAAAAAATGTATATGATTTAAGAATAAGCGGTTAAATTTTTGAGAAAATATATTTAATATTTTTTGAGTTATACGAGGTCTTCGAGGTAGTTAAAAAAGATGCTTCACTCCTGCAGTGATTCCGGCCATTACCTGTAAATGAAAAAAACTGAATTTTACTCCAAATTTTAGTCCTCCTAGGACTGTTAAAATTAAATTTTTGATCAAAAACTAATTCAGTATGTGCAGAAGTATATACAGAATAGGCAGAATTTCAGAATGATCGGATCATATATATATCCTCGAGTTTTCACTGTAGCTAATTCGAAAAATGATGTTTAGGAGAAATGCGTAAAAAAAAAACTGGTGGACCGGATTTAACGGAGCGGCTTTCATTTAAACGAATATAACTCAAAAACTATTTGAGATATTGATATGAACTGTTTGTATATTATTTTTAAAGAAATAAACTATGACAATATAATAAAACAATTTTTTATTTTTAAAATACTAATACACTAGGTATTCCCCTTAAAGACACCTAGAAATCAATGAAACGCTAATATAAATTTCGGATATTTCACCAGATTCGACGAAAATACGATGGTTGAGATGTTTGCAAAAGCTTGACAATGAAGGAGAAAGTGCCTGCATGTCAGCTACACAACTCTGACAATTTACAATCAAGAGCATTATTGGACAATGTTCACTGAACACGCTTATGATTGCGGCAAGATGAATCTTACTAAAAGTAATTACAAAGTTCAGAAGATCTACTGGGTTCTATTCTAGGTCGGAAGGATCTGTAATTCGTACAGGAACAAGCTCTTAACCAACACTTAGTAAACTCACGCGAGGTCCATATGTCCAACGACAGAATGCAAAGGACAACGGATACAATTATATTACAAATCTATTACTGCCGTTGAATCCATACATGCTCCAGGTAAGCCACTTTTACAGGTCGGATCGGATAACAGCCGCTAATGAATCGTTCTACTGACAAGTGAGAGCTCCGAATATTTTTAGCCGACCTTTCCAAGTCGGTCTCCCATCCGATGAAGAGTCATTCCACTAAAAGAGTTAAAACCTAAGACATATCCTTTTTAAGACCAAATCTCATTAAATTAAATCTTAAAGTACTAGAACCAGACTTTGACATCTCCGTCTATGTTATGTTAACTGAAAGATGCGCCCCCACTCTCAGTTGCATCCCCATTTTCTCCTTTCACTTTAATTGTTTATATCAAAACGGACCTACTTAGTTAAGATAACCCCACTTTAATGTAGCGGATTGAAAAAATGATGACACAAGCCGCTATAAACTTACATATGCACAAGTAGAAGTAAGCTCGAGCACTTACGCACCTCCCCATACGCATTAGTACTCATGTGTCACGAGTATAAACTTCAGCTCTCTGGCAATAGTCGACATCATAAATCTCCTTGCGGTTGCGTGTGCCAGTGAGCCAGCAATCGAGCCAAGACCATTCAGACCGGTGATGCCAGCCAACAACTAGCAAGACACTACATAACTGCAAGCCAAAGCCGCAAAAGAGCTCGTATTTTTGGCAAATGTCCCAATGCATAACGAACGTTACGCACACAACTATTAAAAATTTATGCTGCTGAGCCATCGTTGTGGTGCATTCAAGCATTCGGAACGGGAGCGGTTAGTCGATTGAAGTGCTGGCCAAAGGCGTTCATGGTGCGGAGCGACCGAGCTTGCGTGCGAAGTCTAGGTGCTGCGGAAGCTCGGTGTGGCAATATACGAAAACCGCACGCGTTGCACGAAATTCCAAAAATTAAGAGCGGAAAAAATGTCCCAGCGACTTTGGTGTAAACTCACTGAATGTAAGCGCTCAAAGCCACGTGCATGCCCGCCGGATGGGATACATATGTACGTGTCTACGCTAAGGATGTGCTCCCTTAACTGTTTTATAGGTATTTGAGATGGTGGCGCTGAGCTTCATCTGAGTTTCGGGATTCGAGCAAAGTGTGTGAAGAAAGGTTCGAAAAATTGTCACCATACGAGTATATTGTAGTTTAAGTTTTCGCTTTTCTTCGGGACTTTCGCAAGCACTCGTCGGGATTGTCGAATATTTCGCAACGTGTTCATCTCTGCGGCAAATTTTTAGCTACTCGAGTGCGTAGATGTCATGTGTGCACTAAAGTGACCGCAAAAACAAAATAATTGACGGCATATTTGTGGCCATTTCAAGCGGTAATTTAATGGAACCAACAAAAATGCAATAAAATACACGCGCCTTTCGTCTGTCAAGTATTTACTGTTATTAGCATAACACTAATGCTCTCGAAATTTCATTAGAAGAGGAGTGCAATTTAAGCCAGACATTTGTATATTCAAATTTAATGTCGCTCGGTTGAGTTTTCATTCTTCTTGATTGGAATATTGTTCAGCTTAACGGTCACGTAGTTTAAACTTAGTGACGCACTAAAGAATCCACAAAAAAGCCCATCTTTTACCAGCTAGGGGGTTAGTTTTAGTTTTTAGTTGAAAATATGCTAATGTAGGCTTGGTAAGGAGATGTATGATGAATAATTTTGGATATGAGAGTTGTATGTAGGATTAAGTCAAGTTAGGTTCGGTTGTGTTCTCGAATAAGTTATTGTACGGTTTCAAGCAAGTATTTGTTTCACTGGTACAAGAACCAAGGTGAGTGGATTAATAGTTATACTATTTAGAAGTCTATGTTGCTACTGAGATTTTTTTATCTTCACGAAGGAACTCAATGATTCATTAAATAAATTTCATAAAATATTTTCAAAAAAGTCAAATGAAATAAGGAATATTTGATATACCACCATGGGCAAAAGAGTTTCAATAAAAAAAATGTTAACCTAAAACTTTGTAATACCATGTTCATACCGAAAATTTAAAAGATTAGATTACATTTGATCTTTTCATAACCAAACAGTGTTCTCACTGCCGTTAGAAAGATCAAAAAACAGCTGTTATTGTCATTCAAGAATTCACATCGCTTAATATTTATCAAAAGAAAAGTTTGTCATATAGTATTTTGAAATAAAAGCCGTCTTTTTTAATATTTTCCATATAATAGAAATAATGAATGAATTTTTTCCTTTTGTTAAGTCGATTTTCAAGTGAAATTAGATTGATTGCTTTAAAAAAAATTGTTTGTTAACATGTTTTTCCCTTTGTAGTGTCTAAATCAGCTGTGATAATGTAACCAGTGCTGACAAGTAGATTGCGCAAAATCAAAGTCGCACAGAGAGATTTAGCGTGGATCAGCTTCACATCATTTCAATGAAGTGATTTGGAACTGTCATTTTTGTATGGCGAAATCTTGATAAATTTTTAAGATTAGTGGGATAATCCATTCAACAGCCGAAATCGTGTGATTAAGTGTCGGTCTGAACATGGTATAAGAGTGGCTTAAGTTCAGATTAGCTTAAAGGCCTCAGGTTTATCACGTTTTATGGCCTTCTGGCCCATAGTGGAATGAAAAAACAAAACATGGAACCCCTAGCTCACAGCTGTAGCTAAAGAGTTTGGAGGATGCAACTTGTCAAAGTTTCAGAGAGGAAGATGAGTTGGAAACATCTGAACACTTTATCTTTCACTGTCCAGCTTTCACCAGACTAAGGTTGAAGGTTGTCATGCAAGGCACTTTCTAGATATACATACAACAGTTCTTTTGATCCGTACCTAAGAGTTCTGTGCATCACAACAGACAAACATCTCTAGTAGTCCCCCCAACTCTAAAAGTCGCACTGATTTTTGATGAAGAACACTGCAAACTTCTTAAGGATTATGTTTTGTGAGTATGCACCTGGAATTTCTAGTTCCTTAATTAGGAAGGTGACGCTGCCCAGCTGGTTGCCGTCCTCGTAAGATGGACGGGATAAGAACTGAGATAATTAGGTCTTTGTGGCATTTACTATAGTGGCCATATAAATGACTTCAAGTCAGATGTGGGGTTCGTAGTAGGAGAGAGACTCCGTCGTGAAGTATTGGCATTCACCCCTACGGAAGAACGTCCGCATTAAAGCTAAATTCTTCAACATATCGCTGAATTGCGCCTACCCCACGGTGGAAGAGAAGAACGATGGGATGGGAAGATTTCTTCTATAAGCGTTTGAACCGCAGCTTTGAGAGCTGCCCCGCCACGATATCAAAATCGTGCTTGACGACTTTTACGCCAGGATGTTCAAAGAAGATATCTTTAGCGGTCGGTAAGCCTCCATGATGAAACATCTCCTAACGGGTTGAGGCTGATCGACTTCACTGGAGCCCGAAATGTGGTTATCTGTAGTATTAGATTCCAGCATAAAAAATTCAAAAAGCTAACTGTCTGTCTGCGAATCGAAAAGCCACTAACCAGATCGATCATATTGTGATACACCAAATTTACGTCTCCAGTACTACAGACGTGCGTTCGCTCCAAGATCCTAGTATTGACTCGGACAGCTTTCTTGTTGCAGCTAAGATATGCACCTGCCTCTGTGCAGCAAAAAACGCACGTCAACAAACTCAAGAGCGGTGTTGTAGTGACTGATGCTCAGACCATATTGAAATTATGGGGGCAATACTTCTCCAACCTGCTGAATGTCGGTAAAATTATAATACCAGAAGATCGTGAACCCGATTCCCACAATCGACGATGAAGCGGACGCTTCGAATGGCTGAAAACATTGCAGCTATGAGAGTATTCAATGCAGTACCCGCCGGGGGAAGTAGATGAAGAGGAAGACCTCCACTCCGTTAGAAAGACCAGGCATGGAAGGACAGGCTACAGTTGGAATCTTCAATTGGCGCCAAACAGGGAAAAGGAGGAACAACTACGCGCTGTTGTAAACTCGGCCATAACCGCGTCAGCGGTGTCAATGCCAATAAAGAAGAAGAAGAACATTTGGGGAAAACCAGTTCATTTGTCTACTTCTTCTTAAGCAAATTGCAGGTCATTGCTCCTCTATTAAACATAATGATAACCACAATATATGTTAATTATGGTGGTCGTTCACTGTAAGTACTCGTTGAATTAAGTAACAGCACTTTCGTGCAACACAAGTTTATTCAGGAAAAAGAAAAAAATTTTATACTCCTTTGCTTCCCCATCTCTCTTTTAAGGGACACGACCACAGAAGTGCTGAAATTATTTCAGTGCACCCAAAAGCCAATTACATAATAATCAATACAATTCTCAATACGATCACATAAACATACATACATACATATATGATACTTGATTTGCTAAGAATGAGCTGTTGGTGTTCGAATGTGTCACAATATGTGGCCGACGTAGTTAAGTAATTTCGTGCCTTTGTGTGCGTCTGAGTGCTATAGTAGAAATGTCAGCAACGTGCAACAAGGTGCTGTGTGTCTTGTGGCATGCAACCAGTGACAATTGTGTGCGGTTAAGAACAGCAAATTGTTTCCATATTCGCACACACACACGCATACACAAATCGGTATACGCACATACATACAGAACATGCATATTTGCGGTGAGATTTCAGGAATCACTTGCTCGTAGAGATTGGAGTTAATTATAACACCTTAACACATTTTCGAATCAATCAACTTTCGAATTGACCTCGAGTGTTGCACAAATGGCTTATTTAAATTTTCACTTAAACTCTTCGTGTTCAGCACGTACATACATTAAATACACACACACATGCATGTGTGCATGTGTTTGTTTTTGTTGCTGTGGCATCGGTCCACCTCGCAATTGCGGTTTAAATAAAATGGGAATTTCAGTAATTGCATTTGCATTGAACGAAATAACGCATTCTCACGCATACATGTGCGTTTGCAAAGTTACACATACATTCATACATACCTTTGCAGCTGTGTGTGTGTGTGAGCTGTTTCGTTCTGACATTTTTGTTTGTGGTCGCGGCGGCTTGGGTGACGCTAGCAAACTGTTGCCAGCAATTTAATTGCAAATTTCGGCAATTTTTACCGCAAGCATTTGCAGAAGCGCAAGCAATTTCAAAACATACTATATTTAACCCTTCGGTGAACGGCATGAGAGCGAAAAATTTTTAGAAATATTACTGAGCATAAGAGCATATGGAGAGAGAGTTAATAAAAAGCAAAGCATGTAATTATGAAAAGTACTTCATAAGGTCCGGGTGACTGTCTGTCTGTCCATCCGTCCGTAAGTGCAAGCTGTAACTTGAACACAAATGAAGATATCTTTGTCTCTCCCCTTTCATAAGTTTAACGTAAACCCCTTAACTACTGAGGTCACTAAAACCAAATTTGCTTAGCGCAAATATTAATGGAATTCCTGTCGACAGTGGAAAAATGGATGAAATCGGAAGATAACCCCGTTCACTCCTTGTAAATATAACGGTGCTGTTCAAAAAAAAAGCGCATTAAATCAATAACTAAATACGTCAGAGACAATAAATTTTACCTTCGAGAGGGTATGAGAGCGCTTTATGGGAGCCGGTGTTTAAATTGAACGATGCGAGTGGCACCACTCACTTTTTGCCGAAATCGTATATCTCGGGAACCGACTAAATTTAAAACGTGGCATTTTCATATTCCCATGTCACCTACGCCTACTTCCCATATAACACAATTTTAAATTTTACTTGATTTGTTCAGTTTCCAGTCCTTATGACTAAAAATTGCCCAAATCCAACCAAAACTGTTCAAGTCCTTAGATACCGAATATGTGGATCCCGGGTATAGAGTTGATGTGGACCCCGGGTATAGAGTTGACTTTTGCCCGAAAATATCGGTCAATGTATGGAATATACATTTCCAATTCATAGAAAATCCTTTCCTGATAATAATAATTCTGCGCATCGAAAATGAGTTGAATCGTGTCAATACTTCCCTGAGCCCTGTATACCTAGTACGTAGGTTGCTATGTATATTTCTGGACTAGGCAACACTAGTTGTTGCCAGGTGCAATCTAACATTTCCATTGGAAAGTTTAACATTTTTTAGCATAACATCACTCAGAACGTTTTGCCATTTAATCGTGAATTGTTTTATTTACAGGGAATTAAAAAATTCATCTCGGCCAAAAAATGGAATTAACTCGGGAACATTTTTGTGCGATCTTTTTTCACAACTTTCGACAAGAGTGCAGCGATGAACTAAAATCTTTGTATGGCTATGAAGCACCATCCTATAGCACTGTGAAAAACTGTTACAACGAATTCAATCGTGGCCGACGCTCGCTCAAAGACGAATTCCGTGAAGGTGGTCCAAAAACACCCGTTGTGCCAGAAAACATCGATGCCGTACGTGAACTGATAATGCAAGACCGTCATGTAACATAACTTCAGATAGAGGCATGCCTATGCATTTCTCCCACCAGCATACATTCGATATTGCATGAACACCTGGCCGTAAAAAAGGTTTGTTCTCGTTGGATCCCGCACAATTTGACAATCGCTCAAAAAAAGGCTCCTGTGAATTGGTGTAAAGAAATGCGGAAAAAATACGATCGCGGTGCTTCAAAAGACGTTTATAAGATCGTCAGAAGTGACGAATCATGGATCTATGCGTATGAGCCCGAAACAAAACAGCAATCGGCCATGTGGGTCTTCCAAGACGAGCCAAATCCAACGAAAAAAACAAAACAAAAAACCATTTTCGTTGATAAATATGCCTATTTTCATTATTAGGCCTAGAAATATATATAGCAGCCCTCGTATATACATATAAAGATTTTCGAACATCCGGCTGATTTTACTCCACGTTATTGGTGATTGTATGTGAGGTACCTTAAAGGGGAATTCTAGTCTATAAATCAAAAATTGGGCAGTTTTTTGAATTGTATTTAAAAAAACAAAAAAAAAAAAAATTTTTACCATCCATTTTTGTATGGTGTTTTTATTGATATCTTAAGAATACAGAAAAAAAAATTTTACAAAAATTTAAAATTTTTTTTTTTTTTTTTTGAAAAATGGCGACTGAAAATAAATATCATTTTTTACGCTTTGTTTTGAAATTCCTGAATTTTTTTAAATATTAAAAACAAAAATTTTGATACGAAGCTGCTAGGAACGATAAAGGATTATATAAAGAAGGTTCACACAAAATTTCAAATAAATCGGTTGGAAAGAACTTGAGATAATGCCGGTACCGTGTGGAAAAAAGTAGTTTCGAGAAAAAACGCGTTTAGAAAAGTGAGTCTACCTACCTACCGGGCTAGGTACTGCGTCACTAAAGTAACTATGGCTCTGAAAATATTTTTAATTTTTAAAAAACCTTTAGAGGATATGTTCTTAAAGGTCTAAACTTTAAAAATATAAAAAAAAAAAACGATTTTTTTTTTCAAAATTCTAGAGTAGAATACCCCCTGAATGAAACCCAGGGAACATTTTTTTAATATGTGGCATGATAAAAGTTAATAGATAAAATCGGGTCGATACTACCCCTGATCCCATATAGTACAGATAATGATTAGTGCTTTTCTAACAAACTACATACATATGTGTCGATTATGTCGGTTAGTGTATGAGTTATATAGAGCATATGTACTGATCCTCTGGTTGACGTTTTACACCTTTAGGTATTTAATTGTCTTTGATACCTGCAAGTTGCAAGAGTATATAATGTTTGGTTGCAGCCGAACTTAGCCTTTTCTTACTGATTTAATTAATTAAAAATAATTAAATTAAAAATTATTTTATTCTAAATATAATTATTGTGCTTGAAAGGGTTAAATACACTGTGAGTACAACATTTTTAAAACATCGCTATGAAATAACTTTCATAACCACCAAAATTGAAAAATTAAATTCACAAATTAAATTAAAGCTTCAAATAATTGTAGAAACTTCAAAATTATAAATAAATTTAAATGTAAAACACTTTGGAAAACGTAAAGTTTAACGCTAAACATTTCAATAAAAATATTTTGTTAAACGAAACGGACAATTAAATAAATTTCACACAGCTTCGGTGGACCAATTGGTCCTCTTTCGATCAAATTTGCGAATAATTTTTGTACATCGATGTGTTCGGCTAATTTTATACCATCGGTTATTTCTAACTCTTGGTCTTTGCTGTAACTGCTTTAGACAGTGTGGCCGAGGGCACAATCTAGTACCCTTTGCTAGTTATGACACATTTGAAACATCAAGTTAACCCCAGTAATACATTTGGACTTCAAAAATGACACTCGCTGAGTTTGACGGCTGACTTTTATTACCCCTTGCCCTGATTTACAAAAATATGTATTTGCCGTGATCTCATTTATAAGAACGCGAAACTAACGAAGATTTGTTTATTTTGTAACTGATTGATTGCAAAATATTTGAGCCCAAAGGCAAACAATTAACGTCTGAAGTGTCTCTGACGGTGGATGCCAATAGTTCTATAACAAGTTCCATCGAATTCCAATATTTTGTAGGTTAATTGCATGAAGGCTCAACTCATTTACGGAATCAATAAACCAATTTCTTATTGAGTTTTACCTCTCTAATTTCACTACTATTCGCTTTTTGGGATTAAAGCCAACAGGGCATAACTTTTATATTTTATATTCACTAATTTATTGCAAAACTCCTTATTAATTTTCAAACTTGTATTCGACCAATTATTCCGATGGAAATTAAATCATTTTCATTCGGTGATCTTCCAGGTGGCCCATACTGTTGGCAACCAAATTACTGCTCTAAGTTCATTCTCACGCTGTCGCGCCGCAGGCCCACTAACGCGAGAGTATATCTATATCTATGGTGCGTATATTCTACACTATTGCAGAGCAATTCAAAAATGTGATGCACAAATGTCTGTATGTGTGTTCAAATGTGCTCTTTGCGCTTCTCATCACTCACATTCATACACACGCATGTGGTGGTAGTGGTAATTCTTCACCTCTGTACAGATTGTAATTAATTGTGGCTATAAAAAATCCACAAAATGATGAGTGGCCAAAAACAGAAGCGTTGCGTGGAGTTCATAAACAGCCAACAATTGTTATAGGCGTAACGGCATAAAGTTGTTAATAGGTTAGCATTAGCCGGGAGCTCGCGGACTAAATGTACACGCAGTACTACATGAAAGCATCCAAATTGCAGTCAACACAGTTATGCCTAAAAGTGTTCGGAAATTATGTTTCAACTACTTTAATGCTAAATATTCTTTTAAGCTACTTTAGAACTGACCGTAGAAGCAGACAATTTCGAATTTTTATGGGCTTAGTGCTTTCTAAAAAGTCAGGAAATTCAAGTAATAATATGCAATAACGATCAAGGTAGACTAAACTGCAATGAAAATCAGTGAGGAAAATATCTAGGAATATGTGGATAATGTGGTCCATCTCTGTGAATGATCTTCGATGAGAAAGTGATGAAAGTCTTGAGGATCTGTTCGGTTGATTCGGTTCAACTGCAGTATTATTGTTGTTGCTGTACCCAAAGTAAACTGCAGGAATGCTTACATGTTCCAGTTAAGTAGAATATCGTTCAAATCCGTCGATCACTGTGCTTAGGTAAACATGCTTCGAGCGCTTGGTGCAACCGATGCATTAAATTTTCCAACTAATTTAATGGTATAATTTTGCTTTCGAACCTGCCACACGCATGCCGCAACTAGTGAAAATAGCTTAATTGTTTTGCCTTCGCCGGCGCCCCACTCTGCCCAACCCAGCAGGCAGATGCGCTCTGATTTACGAATGGATACATACGCAAGCGCTAAACACGTTGCTTGTGAGCAGGTCCACTCTTCTTCGGTATTCACACACAGGTTGAAGTCATCCATCAACAACTTCAAAATAAATGAAAACAACAATTAAAGCTCAATAGATCAATGGGATAAAATACTTTAATCGCCCCAGATGCAATGGTCATATACAAAGTCATTGCTGCAGAGATGCATTAAGGCGGGTCGGTGTTCCGTTTGAGAGAAATGTGTTGCACACTTTGAGCCGATGGCTTTATGTGATCATATAAGTCGGAACTGTTGGCCTTTGTGGTTAAGTGTAAGGTCTCTATACTTAGTGTTAAATATTAAGTTTACAAAATACAAAAAGCAATACTTTTTCAGCTAAATTAAAAGTTACGTCACGTCATTTCGAGCTTTGTACAAGCAATTGGCGAATCCGGTATATTGTCGGTAGTTATCTTGATTTCTCTTTCATACTCCATAGATATATATAAGGAACTCTGCGGTTGTAGGAATCTTAAGTCTCCAGACTCTTCCAAAGGACTAACACTAAACATCCCTCCTTAGAATATTGAACCACCGTGGGACATATATTAAAGTAATGAAAATTAATAACAATACCAATAACAATTAATTGCTCTACCTCACACCCAGTTTCAGCCGATCAATAGCATTATCGCTGCTAAGCAACAAAGAAACTCAACAATAGGCACACAATCGATAACACGCTTTCAACTTGATTATCGTGCCACATACCCGTAAGGGCCAGCACATTTCGCCACACATGTGTGAACGCATGCGCAGGCGCTCCCATAGCTAAAAGAAAAAAACATCAGTCTCAGCGCCGCTTGAATGCAG
Source organism: Bactrocera correcta (assembly GCA_027475135.1). Classification (NCBI taxonomy): domain Eukaryota; kingdom Metazoa; phylum Arthropoda; class Insecta; order Diptera; family Tephritidae; genus Bactrocera; species Bactrocera correcta. The sequence continues at coordinate 72,946,404 of CM050326.1, forward strand.
TGGACCCATTGGAGCCGCTGTTCTGCTCCACACCAAACGCTACAAGACGCTTTAACGCCCAAGTAGAGTGGCCACACACATGCAACACAACTCATTTGCGGCCTTTACGCCCCCCTACTTTTGTACCGCACTTCAATTCCTCCTTTTTCCACTTTCTCATATCGCGCCCATTGTTTACGAGTGTGTGTGTGTGCGTGTGTGTAATGTCGTTCGATCTTTCACCAACTTCGTTTTCCATCATCATTCATCTTTTCTACGGGATTGCCGTGATTAGTTTTATGGCGGCCGTTGACGGGCATTCGCTGAGCTGTTGAGAGTTCAATTAGAATTCTTCTTTGCCGTTGCCCTTCTTTTTTAAGCTGCAACTAAAGCTGCTGACACCTTCGGCAATCTTAATGGAGTTGTAAAGCTGCGCGCAGTCGACTGTCGGCCTCTTTGGCCCGCACAAGCGCCCAATCTCGATTTAACTCTGGTCGCACAGGCTTTCAAGCGTACAAACGTACACATGTTCAGCAATACACATACATATGTACATATGGATAATTGTGCCTATATACGCACGTAGGTCACTATTAATTGCTGGTCGGGAAATTTGATTAATTTTCTATTTCAATCTCTAAATCAGCATCTGCATCAATATTAATTTCAAGCCTTCATATATGTTTCCGACCTGCCAACGTCACTGTGTCTGTGGTATGTGTGTGGGTGTAGGCCTATATTTATTAGTAAGCACTTATGTTTGTATATGTGTATGTCCTACCTTGCGTTTAATTGAAATTCTGCTCCATTTCTAGGCAATTCATCAAAGACGCCGTCGGTGTACTGTCCAAGGTGGATATATCTGCCCACATTCATTCACATATCATTGATTGCTTTTCACCGGGTTGTCCATAATACCGCTGTTGTCCACATCATATGCAACATACTTAGTTATACTCCCATTTCTGGTTGCATTTCCTTGGCTTATGAGATCGCTTTGTAATTAGCTGCAAGATTTTGAGTGACCGATGAAGTCATACTCATAGCTTCGCATAAGTCAATACTTGTTTGCGGTTATACAGACTGTGACTAGCTTTTTTGCGAGTCCGTATGCCACTTATAAAAGGTTATGCTAAAAGGCTATACCACGGTAAATTGCAGAAGTACTGAGAGCTAGCTTCCACATCAGTCGGTTTTACGAAACCAGGAAGTATGCGGTGTTATATCTGGAATAGTATTTCTTATCTGAGATATCTCTATACAAAACTGAAAGTATTCGAATGATAGAGAGATCCTAAAAAAATCATTTCGAGCAATAAATAATGGCGAGTGGCATATAAGGTGGAACAAAAAGCTAGACCAGCTTAAAAAAAGCGCAGCCAATAAGATGGTTCGGACAAGTAGCAAGAAGGTAGCGCAGAAAAAAATTGTAGAGGCCACAGCAATCACCACTAAAACAAGGGCAAGACCGCAATAAAGATGGATAAACGTATTCAGGGAATCATGAAAAAGCCTGGCAGACCAAATAATAGAGATTGAGATTTTTTGAGAGCGCATGTGCAACGGGTTCCACTTTCTCACCTGAGATCTTGGACACACAGCTCGAAAATATGCATGGGAAATTCCAAGCTGGTGCTGTCAATTTGGCCGCCGTAACGTTACAGATTGATTACCCAACTATTGCTTCGGCACCACAAAGCGTGGCCAATGGTTGCAAGAATCTGTTGGCTATTGTTGCTGCCACCGAAGTGGATTTCAAGGAAGCTGCTATCATCAAGGAGTTCATCAAAAACCCCAGCAAGTTTATTGCTGCTGTTACCTCTGCTCCAGCTGCTGTTCCTGGCGGTGCTCGCGAAAAGAAGGAAGAAACCGAAGAGGAGGAGTCGGAGTCGAAGTCCGAGGAAGACGACGATTTGGATTTCGGTCTCTTCGACCAAATAGCTCAACATTAAAGTTACAAGGAGCTGAAGAGAAAATTGTGATGATGATTTGGATAATGTTTTTCGTCGCCACGACAACAAGAGCAAATGTATTAATGGAAACATTGGAAAGAAATAAAATGTTTAGTTTAAAAAACCTATTTTTTTTCTAATAAGCATGTAGCCGTTTGACTAATTAGACTCAGAAAAATGATGAATGAATGAATGATGAATGATGATGATGAGTAATGCACTGCGACGTCTATTGTGCCCTCTCCTTACTCACATTGACTCGCCTAGACCTTAATGAAGTATAAACAAAATGATACCGTTTATAGAAAAGGCTTCTCAGAACCAAACTTCCTGACTTTTTTTATATAACTAACTCCCACCAACAGTTGTCAGTTCTGAAAAATATTAAACTATAGTAAGATATTCCAAAAGGTTTTGGGAAAGCTGTTGTGAGTAAGCACTTGCAATTAGAAAATATTTTTTGAGAACTTTTGTGGAACTGAACCCAACCCGGTCAAAGATGCAGCTTGGCTCTCATGACCTCTATTACATTGCCTAGTCTTTAGACGATGGGAAAATACACATTTTGTTTGAATTAAAAATTAGATAATGGAATAAATCCATGTACTTGTATAAGACTCTATGCCGACGAACATTGAAAGACAAGAGTACATAACTCATTTATAGCTGAAAACCCGAAGCCTTTGAACTTTTAAGTGCCTTGGGAAGAAGTTAACACGCTTAGAGGCGAAAAACGCACACAAATGACCTTTGTCAACAAGAAGTTTATGGGAACAAACCAAGGCAATATGTCCACATAGCACCAATGCATATTCTCGGTCAGTCGCCTTGCGTGGAGTCACACTCAGGCGTTATCCAAACGACAATAGAAAACTGTGGAAAATACGAAAAAAAAATCTGTGAATTACAAACGTTTAACACCACTCAATTTCAAACTAATTTTACAAGTTTCGTTGTTGTTGTTGCTTTTACTTCGTACCATAGTGCCACCAAAACATGGGTCGCTGGGCGTATCAAGGTGGCAACAATCTCCATAAAGCACACACATACTTATACGCATGCATTTATGTATGCAAACGGTCAGAGAGACGGACAAACGGGCAGACAGACAGGCGGACAGTTTGTAGTCAATTAAATATAAACTAAAACAGGCAAACAGAAAGATCGGTGAAGCGAGCTGCGTGGAACGGTCAACAATCATCAACTTATGGCACACAACTTGCGGCAGATGGTCTTGACGTGTGTATGTATGTATTGTTTGTAGTTGTTTGTAGTTGTCGTTGTCGTTGTCGGAAATTCGGCTACTCAAGTGGTTGGCCTGCGTTTCGTTGGTTTATGTTGCTCGACTTTATTAACAGTGCCATTGGTGACAACTGAGCTGCTTGGTGGTCAAAAGTTGTCAAAATGGTAACTGTTTGCAAGAAATAAACAAAAACACACACATGCACACGTGTGTATGTGCACATAAATTACATTAGTCAAACAATGATAACAACCTCGCAACAACTGTTCGTCAACATTCAAAACATGGGAAAAGTTTCGAAACCTGCAAGTATTCGTTTGCTGTGGGAAAAGTGAAGGCGCATAAGTGCACACACATACACACACACACACGGTACGTAGAGACGCATGGAGTTTGATAGTTGTTCGTGGCCTTTCGCCATAACCAAATTTAAAAAGTAAAAGTTGTGCAATGGCTGCTCCATTTATTTGTGATACGATTTCCTTAAGGAATGGAATGAAATTGGAATGTATTTCTCCTTCAACGGATCCACAGTAGAGTATACAATTTCTAAATCTGTCGATATTTAGCTTTTGGATTTATGCTTACCATAGACTGAGCAAATAACCCTATAAAGAGTGGCTATCAGACACAGGAATTCAGGGTTCTTAAAAGAACACGTATCCCAACTCCCGGATAACTGAGCTTCGTTGAAGCTTGGCCACCATCGGTACTTGGGCGGTCTCAAAAGCCTTTTGGTCCAAGATTGATCGCAAGAGAGCTTGCCTGTCCTCCTGTTGCCGTCCATGCTGTTAGGTTGGGAATCTTACCAGTTGCCATTTGCAAAAGCTGTACGGAAGAGCATGATGTGGAAACAACTTAAAAACTTGGGAGCACATATCTACCACCGAACTGGCGGGAGTTGAAATTAAAGGCCTAGGCAAATTTGTATTAGCTACGAAGAGTTTTCCTATGGCTTCACAAAGAACCAAACCAAGAAAAAACGTTAACTTCGATTGCTTAAAAGCTATAATTCCCTTCAGAAACGTTTTCCTTCAAGAACTTCGCTGTGATCGTTCAGTTTGTGTGGCAGCTTTATGAATCTAAACAACTTCTTCGGAGATTACATAATTGCTTTAGGAAAACTCACATGTGCTAAATTTCAAGAATATATCTCATCAAACGAAAAAGTATGCCATACAAGGACTTGATTCCAAATGTACAGATTTTATGGCAGATATCTGCCAGAGAGGAGATAAAAGGTCGTGCTCGAAATTTCAGATCGATATTCCAAACACTAATGGACTATTTCGTCTTGTTGATCATTTATGTACGAGGTTTGACAATTAAGTAATGAGACTGATTTTACTGCCGCGCTTGTGGTAAACCTGTGACCATGAAACTCTCTTTCTCTTTTTCCGGTATCCCTCCCCTCCATTGATATATGTACAATCGCACTTGCTTGTTTAGTTCGCCTGCTGCGTCAAGTTAGACGTGTGTTGGTAGTGCTCGTCACGAAAATGGAAAAACGAAATCAAGAATAGCATCGAATGACCGTTGCAGAAGACTGTTTGGAACAACAGGCGATGTGATCTGGTTTTTCCAATACGACCCGGAAACCAAACGCAAAAGCGCACATGAGCAAGTCGAATGTGAAAATGATGATTATTGTCTTTTTTGACAGCCGTGGAATCGTCCACAAAGAATTCGTTCTACCGAGGAAAACTGTGAATCAAGTCTACTATTGCCAAGTACTCGAAAGATTGCGAAAAGGAGTCAACAGGGTGCGCCCAGACATCGCTCGTAACTGGATCCTTCATCACGACAACGCGCCGTGCCACACCGCCCTCAGCGTGTCCCAGTATTTGGTCTCTAAAGGGATCGCCGTGTTGCAACAACCGCCTTATTCGTCCGACATGTCACCCTGTGACTTTTTTCTGTGTCCAAAAACAAAATCGGTGGTCAAAGGAACCCATTTTGAGTCCATTACGGGCATCCAGGCGGTCGTGACGAGGGTACTTGCGGACAACCCAGTCGAAGCATTTCAGATATGTGACGAAGCATAGAAAACGCGCTGGAATCGCTGCATAGTTGCCCAAGTGTACTACTTTAAAGTGGATGGCAGAGTTGTAGAACAATTTTCAAATATACGGTTTTTATGGAATCAGTCTTATTACTTAATTGTCATACCTCGTATGCATACATTTTATAAGCCTTCCGGCGTATACTTCTGGATGCTATAAACTTCGTGACCCTGTTCATAATTATAATAATTAATCTTTATTTTCAAGATTTTTTTATTGTAACAGCTCACAAAAAATCCCAATTGGAAAAGTCAAGAACGTACCGAGTACACGTCGCATTAGCAGCAATAGCGACAAAAGAAAACGCTGACTCACGATCTCTTGGTAGAGATTTACCTCTGAACTGGAGACTTTTCTTTAACTTTTCCTTTCAACAAGTGCTCGCACACGAAGAGAAGGCAAACTAGACGCTCAGCTACAATGTTTTTAGACCTCCACTTCGGGCACAAGAAGCACCTGTGTCAGTTGGTTTTGATTTCCCATTCTCCGTAGCTGCATAACTTTCTTATCAGCGAAAAAAATGCATTCAACTGGATTCGTTCGTTCAATTATTCATACAAATGTACAAACATTTATACAAACCGTGAATATTGTTTGCATATATAGTCCGTACGTACAAATATCGAAGTGTATCAGGGCTTGGCTAAGACTGTAACGAAATATGGCTCTTTAACTTTCCCACGCATTATTTACGCAGTTGTGTTTGTTGCTATTGTTGCTATTACCACCACAGCATATTTCTTTAGTCTGTCTAGCTGGGTATTTTTGTCTGTGTGAAAATTCCCTTATTGTTAGTTACTTAATTGTCATACAATATTTGCCAAGTTGTCGCATTTTTATCGGTTCAACTATGTTGACTTTATGAGTGTTCGTATATGTATATACATACATATATATATATATGTATATGATGTATATGAAGGCCGGTGTCTTATTGGCACATTACCAGTTGTATTAGCGGGTTTTTCGCCTTTATGCCGCTAATATTCGACAGAAACTGGTAATACCTTTAGGTAACTACATTAGGGTGATACCGAATACTGATATAAAAATTGATTTCTACTGCTAACCTTTTTAAAAGCACATCATGAATCTAGCTTTTAGATGGCATTTTCAACGGTACTTATAATTGTGGAAGCAATGTGGTTAGTAGCACTGGAGATATACAACTGCAACGTCATCTATTGACAATGTACGAAAAGACTTTTTCGACTAACTATTTTTATATATACTATACATTATTCTGGACCACCAACTTTCAAATCAAAAACTTTGCAAAGTCTTTATGCTATTTCCTTTTAAACTTAAACCTTCCAATTGGCTCACCCTAATGCAAAATATGAATTTTGATAAGAAGTATATGTTGTACACATACATATGTATATATATATATTCCATATATTCACACAAACCTGCAGTTATATCTGCAAACATTCCGTGAGAAATAACGAAAGGTAATTATAAACGAACCTAAGCCCATTCTTATAGACATATGTATGTATGTACCTCTATATACACATTATGAGTAACAAAAAAGTTGTACAAACATAATGCGACTACGCTTGTCTGTTTTGGGCGAGGGCATGAGGTGTGAAGGTTGATCTCATTACAAATTTATCCATAATACTCCCGAGGCGAACACAAATATGAAAACTAGTGTTAGCCAACCCACGTCGATTGAAAAAGTCGACCCGTTCTTCTTTACAAAGCCAAATTCGTCATCGTTTTTTTCCTCTACTCGGAATGCAAATTACTCATTATTTGCATTTTATTTACAAATTTGGATTTACTAGTGCATATAGAAAACACGGTTGTAGCACAATAGCAGAGATGAACTATATTTTTCGGAGCTTCGGAGCCATGATATGAAGCTGAACTAATGTTTATGTCATACTGAGATTTGTTTGTTCTTAAAACTCTCTAAAAATTATGCTGAATTTCTCATTACACAACAATAATTTTTTTTAACCATTTTCCTCAGTTTCTTAACCGAAAATAATTTGAATCCCATGAAATGGCAAATTAGACACAACTTTACCTGCTGTCGTATGCATAAGTTTCCTGTTAAATTCTAGAAGTGGTAAAAAATCTTTTCTGCGCATTCTCACGCCAAGCTCAGATGATATCTTGGTTCATAGACTGGACCTTTTCTTACATTCGTGTACAAATTTATAGCGTCTTACAGTGGATGCGCCCTAATCTCCCAGTAGCAAGCAGAGTGAAGTTGTCCATTTCAAAATCGAATTCTTCTCCATGTCGTCACAATGTAAACTAAGAGCTTGGCAACTAACTGGTAAACTAACGTATAAATTAATGGAAAGGAGGTATCAAGGCAGTAGCTGCCGCTTTCGGAATCATCAAAAGAGCTGTGCTTTGCCAAAAACGCATTCGCAACTTCGGTTGTGGCTTTCAAAAACCAACTATTTTTTTTTTTTTTATTTTGATGTAAAATCGTTGTAAGAAATTCATTTCGAGTCATAACTTCGCAGTCGTAGATAATTTCGTCTATCTAGGAGCCAGTATTAACAGCAACAACAATGTCAGCCTCGAAATCCAACTCAAAATAACTCTTGCCAACGGATGCTACTTCGGACTGAGTAGACAATTGAGAATTAAAGTCTTATCGATGAAAAAAAATCATACTCAATAAGTCAGTCATTATATATACGACGGTATTGACCTAGTTCACCGAATTAAGAGACAGGGGCTACGCTGACTAAGTCATGTCATCCGAATGGATGAAAATGCTCCAGCTGTGAAAATAATCGACGCAATACCCGCCGGGGGAAACAGAGAAAGAGGAAGACCTCCACTCCGTTGGAGAGATTAGGTGGACAGGTGGACCTGGCTACACTTGGTATCTCGTATTGGCGCTAAATCGCGAAAAGAAGAAACGACTGCCGTGCTGTTAAGAACTCGGTTATAACCGCGTAAGCGCTGTCTACGAAAATAAAGAAGGATCAGTTCTAATGCAAGATTTTCAAGAAAGAACTTGAAAAATTGAGCCTTAAAAGCAAAATCAACTCCGTAGAGAGCAGTACTATCTCCACGACCATGAAATTGAAACAAAAAACACTATAACTAAACTTTTATATTTTTAGTCCCTGCGTTGCGACATTTTTTACCATTCAACACGCTTCGAAGCCTGACACACATATTTACATAGAAGTCAATTTGACAACCTGCACAGCCTTTGTACAGTATATATGTGTGTAAATGTATGGGTTTAATTGAGGCATCGAAGAATGAATGCTGCAGATGTTGAACAAAACCAATCAAATCGCAAATAAAAACGGGACATTTTCAAGTGAAAGTGGATTTTTTCAAACGGTTGTGGCAGAAATATTGCAATTGCATTGCCTGCGAGTGTGTGTTTTTGTGTGCACAACCAACTGGCCTTGGGTGCCCATAGAACCTTTCTAGTCTGTTGTAACACACACGCCGCGCACCCTTACATCCCCTCACTCACAAACTGTCTCATTACAAGCATCGCTGGGATTTCAATAAACTCATGTAAGTCTATGGTTTCGCTTCTCCATTTCAGCCAGAAACACTGAAGCGGGCAGAGCATTTGAGCGCAAACAAAAGTTTTTCGCATTTTATTACTTTTACCGTAGCGAAGTCAAGAAGCACCAAGAAGCGGCACCAAAGGGGTATTGTATGTGCATATGGTTACAACGAGGATATCTCACTATACTTACCTTTCCAATGCTGGCATGCATGCGATTCCACCCCACCCCTTCCAAGGTGCGCAGCTTTGCCCAATGTATGTGGCAGGCTTCTGTTGTATACTTAGTGCCGGCGTGGGTGTGCTTACAATAGTGGCTGCAGCCTCACATACCACGCTCTCTGCCATGGCAGGTACTATTTGAAGCATCCAATTGATGCAGTGCACCGAACTGTGGCGTTCTTCATATGCTCAGCTGGTTAAATGATTTCCTCGAATGCAGCCACCGGCAACACTGCTGGTTTGCTACTCGCTTAAAGGAAATGGAATGGGTTTTACTTTCAATCACGCGCATGAATTGCTTTCCAATTTCATTCGATACACAACTGTTTTTATTTCAGAAATTTGCTGGCGTTTAGTATGACAATGTGAGATTGCTTTTGCCGTCATTCCATTGTTTTATCTTATTTTGTCAATTTTCTAAGTCAACACCTTCCAATTTCAAAGAACGTGGCTGTGATTGTAGCTACTGTACTGAGGTAAAATCTAAGCCTGTTTATTGTTGCCGTTTACATCTTAAATAATTTAAATGGAATATGGCTCAGTTTAAAGTTTGCAGTTTACATGTCTCGATTGCCACTTTTTGGATAGTGTTTGTTTGATTTTATATTTTTTTTTTTTGTGAGTGATTGACTTGATCAGTTCCATTCCATTTACATAGTGCTTTGCTCTCTTTATAGCTATGTAGCATTGCTCAGTGCTGAGATCAGCCGAACTGTGATGAATCTTTTAAGAGAGAGATAGAGTATCATAAGTAATATACATATGTATGTCACGTCAGATAATTGTGGAGTCTTAAAATAACGACATCATCAATCAATCTTAAGGGGTTACATGAGTTTCCTCGAATAAAAAACAACATTTATTTAACAATTTTTTCTCATATAAAAAATTAAATATTTTATTATAATTTTTTGTTGTTACAAACATACGCTATGAACTAAGAAATTCTGAAATTTTTGGAAAAAAATTTTAAACTCGGCCGTTGGGACGCCATTTCCGGTGACCTCTCGGAAAAAAATGCGCCCGCTTTGGCAGGTTAACTCCTTACAGGATCATCTAATGGAAAAAATCATGTGTTTTAGTTAAAACCGTAACGAAGGAAAAAAACTGAAAATCGGATTTTTACAAAGAAATGAAAATTTCGCGATTTTTTTCCGAATTGTTGTAATCGAAAAAATACAAGTCCAAGTCTTTAAGGATTGTATCTCAAAGATCAGTATGAATTTTCATGAAGATCGATGGAGTAGTTCTCGAGACATCTTGCCAACCGACTTCAAAAACAACAGTTTCCAAAAAACGAGTTTAAAGACGGCGCACTTAGCTGAGCTAGCCTTTGCTTGTTGGTTGAACTATAAAATTTTCTAATGGCACTTCAAAGTCCTTTCCTTCAAAGAATACGAATTATGTTGGAAATAATGTATAATTTTGAACTTTTGGGTTAGGAACTCTCCGCAGTTCACCCCTGCATGTTACATAGGCTTATTTCACACCACTTTACCATACTCCTCAACTCAAGAGAATGTGTAGTCAAAAACTCTTGAACGAATTTATTTTGTTTTTTTCATTTTATTAAAGTTTACATAACAATAAAATTATTACATAAACTATAGATAACGCAGCGCTATCATCGGAGGCTTTCGGCTGAAAGAATTACTTTCCAACTGTTCTTAGAAAAGCTTGGTTTTTATTTAAAATGATATTTCTATATAATGTTGAGGTTTCTCCGTATTAATTAACTTAAAATCATCTTTTTTGCTTAGCAGTGAATCTTAACAGCACTAATGCATAGTTTCATTGGAAATTTGTGGAGCCATCTTCTTCTAGCTTTAATGATTAGTTGTGCCTATTAGAAATCTCAAAATTAAATCACTCTCATAGCTTTCACAATTTCGTTGGAACTCTTTAAACCCCCACCCAGTCAGTACTTTGGTGGCCACATTTTAGTTTATACATTTAAGCCAATTTATACAGCTTTAACACGTATATATAATTTTCCATTGTGACCATCGCATTTGCCATACAATAAATTATCAACCAATTCAGCATTTCATAATGAAAGTTGCAACACGAACAATAACAACATAAACCCAATAAATTTAAGCTCGTAAATCTGAAAACTGTGTGGCTACAAAGTGTTGATAAAATATGATATGGACAACATTCGAAAACCAATTTCAATACCCACTTGCAACATGTGTGTGTATTGTAATGTGCCACATAATGTTGCCACAATTCGAAATTCCTCTTTGCCATGCGGTTTGGACACTTTAGTCGGTATTTCAGTTGACTACCGCTGGCTTTGTGTTTAAGTGCATTATATACAGATACATACATACATATGACTGTATTGTATGTACATTGTCGAGTTTGGGGCCACACACGCACGCATTCCAAGCATGTATGTAGGTGTGAGTGGCTGCTTTGTGAGATACTTGACCGAACCATAGAGGAAATCGTAAGGATTTGCAATTGGAGTTGACCTAGAGGTCTGTAGAAATAGTTTCCAACAGGCGCAACCTCTTGAACGCCTTAATCGACAAGAGCATAAGTACGTGGAGCTTTCAATAAATATGATATGGCGTCAAGAAGCATCGATTCAGACATTGTAAAATAGAAGTAACACCAAAGCGAAGGCGGAGCATATTTTCTATACTGAAATCTATTCGACCAATTTTGCCGAAGATGAACAATATCAATATTGGACAACAGAAGGAACCAATCATTATGGTAAGAAACCATTTTTTACTAAAAGGCCCTAAGGAAGCGAAAAATAAATATTTGGGATTAGTTGGAGCTGAGCAAGGACTTCCAAATTTAAGCGATTTATAAGAAGTTGTTAATAAAATTTGGTCGTCCACCATAAAATAGTGACGGAAGAGACTTGAAGAAAGCACAAAATGCAGTAGTGAGACCAATGAAAATCAAGGATACAACACAAAGCTTGGAAATAAATAAAATAAACAATAAAAAATAGTTGAGTGCATGTGTATGTGCGTGTCTAGGCACCTTTCATAATATTTGTGCAATTATGTCTTTATCTGTTCGCTTTCATTGGCAGCTAAGCAGCGCTCGGTGGCGCTAGAAAGAACATAAATTTTCGGATACAAATCTATAAGGACTCCTGCGTCAGCAGTCAGAAGCTGAGCTCCTCTTTTCTAGTCATGCCTTTGTGGTTGGCTTTGGCTTAGTGTGTTGCCCCATGCACACGTGCTCTCATGCTCTGCTCTGCTCTCATGTGGGCGCATGTATGTGTGTGTGTGTATGCAAGTATGTAATTGTAATCACGTACCTCCTCAATCGAACACACACACTTACCATTGTTCTCACTGCAGCGCCGAGTTCTCTTCCTGAATTAAATGCAATTGCAGCATTTTATTCTTTACTGTCTAATTTCCCCATCTTCTTTTGACTTAATAACTTTGCTTCATCATAAATTCACCTGCCGTACGCCACTAGTATCCCTCTCATTCAATATTTTATTTTATTACACACGCTCTGCTTGTTGTTGTTGCTAGAGAAAATGTTTGCGCATTATTTACCATTCTCAATTTTTCACTCGACACATCCATTTTAAGGGGCAAAAACCAACCATAACAAAAGCAATAGACTCATTTACAATTTAATATTACTTTGTGGTTTGATGGCCCCAATTTTCCAAAGAATTTCTCTGCTCAAAGTGGAAAATTGTGGTTGCCTTTAGAATTGAAAATTGATTTCGGTTAAATATTTTTTATACAGTTTAAGTTATTATCACAAAAGTATTATCCTTTTCAAAAAGTAAGTCGACTGTATGCGCTTGTGGGCACGTTCTAGGCAATTTTTACGATTTTTCTACGAAACCGAAGCAAACCAGAGACATGAACTCATACTCATTGGCTGCAGCCGTTCATTCATTCATTTTTATTTTCAGTTTTTTGTTTGTCTAATTTTCAATATTTTATTATTAGCACCTGATTTATTAAGGTGAATTAAGAATTATGAATTATTAACATGGTCACGTACTTCCTACAAAGATCGCCTATATTTTTAAGTGCTTCCAGTGAAAGGAGGAAATAAGATTTTTAATATGCCGTTTTGAAAATAAATGTAGTCGATTTTTATATTATTTATGACACTATAAACACATGAATGTATATACAATATATTGTTGTATTGACTGTCTTCTATTCGCTAAACCTTTTGTTTTCCACATGTCGCCTCCATACTCTCCATATAAAACTCATGGGGATACATGGGTTTACTGGTTTCAAAAAATCGTTTCTATTTTTTGTCTCATTAACTTCTACAACACCTCTAGAATATAGTTGCGGAGATACAGCTTTGAGGACTTACGAGTATGGCGCTTGAAAGTTCTTAGGCAAGAGAGCTCGACATCTTTCGCGAGCTCTTCGAATGATTTTGGTGGTATTTTGGTATGAAACGCGTCTTGCTCGACTCGTCCCGATAGAATTGAATTGTTTTCACAAAGAGATCGATTGTGACCGAATTTAAAGCCGAACAATGAAATTGCCTCTCCGTAGAAACCGTTTGCAGGCAATCGAAGAGATACAATAAAATTTGCTGAAGGGACTGAAGCCATCTCAAAAAGCTCTTGAAAGCTTGAAAAGTGTTTCCAGGACTGGTAAAATCATTGGCATAATTGTATAACAACTTGTGCGGATTGCTTTGAAGGCGAAAAAATTTTGATGAATAATTAAATATTTTGCGCTTTATTTACAATTTCCGTCCGCTTTTTTGTCACAAAAATATATGTATGTTAAATAGTCCTGACGGGAGTCTACAAAAATAAACTAAAAAACGAAAATTTTATTTGATTACTTCTGCCTTCGCTAATACTTTTCTATATCAAAATTACAAGCCGAAACAAAAACCAGTCTCAATTTTGGAGCACAAATCCTTCTCTTCGCACTTTTCGATCTTTCTCTCTTTTTGACACAAATCTTAACGCCGTGAGTCCAGTGACCGCCGCCCACAGCATCCCCATAAAGGAAAGTGTGAAAGTGATTTGCAGTATCAGAAGTTATATTTATGTATTTATAAATATTGCCAAATATTTCAACTATTAACTTTCATACAAAAAAAAACCGCTCAGCGGCAGCAACACCCACGCAAGCTGCTCCCACTGCGTCAAAGTTCGAAAACTTCCTGTGTGGCAAACTAAATCAAACTCTATCAAACAGAATTAAGCTGAATTGGAAAAAAGAAAGTGAAATGAAGTGCAACATAAACTAAACTGTAACGGAAAAGAGGGGAATTGGAAAACTTTTGCGCGCCAAAACTTTTCACTTCCTATTTACATACAATACTTGTACATATGTTTGTGTGTGTGCGCATTTATGTATTGTTTATATGTGTTGGTCGCTGCGTTGTATTTTATTGTGATTATTTTCTGAAGTGAATTCGACAAGCCTCGAAGTTTCGCAATTGAAAAGAGTTTTTATCTAACATAAAACTGTAGTAAACAATAAAGATGCTTATCCACGGTTCGGCTGTGGCTGCCTCATGGCGCGACTGTGTGTGTGGGTGCTGGATATCAGCTGTGATAGCGCTCCAACTTCTAGTCAAAGGTAGTTCAGGCATTTACTTCTATTTGAACAACTTACAGGTGGCTGCGCTTTTATGCCAAATCATTTAAGTTAAATAATGGTTGGGACTAACTGAAATTAATTCTAAGTAATTCAATGCTTTTCAGTATTTTAATATTATACTTCGATACCTAAACTACACAAGATGTACATAAATGCGATGAGCTGCATTTTTAGTCCTTTTAAGCAGTACCTTATTGGCATACACAAGTTCCTCTCAGTTCCTCTCATTGCTATCAGCCCTTAGGACTGTTACAATATTTAATTAATTTAGTGAGCTAAACCCCATTTAAAGTTAAATCAACCGCCAAAGCACGCCATTCTAAACTGAACACTTATATATGTACATACATATGTAGATATACCCATCGGTCCTTCTCTCGATGAAGTTCTACGAAACTGAATGAAAATTCGCTTAGGAAAGCCAAACATTGTCTAATTGCAATTTTGAATATTTTAGTGTTTACATAAGGCCTTAAATTTGATGGTCATAAAGAGAGTTGCCACACTGCATGAAACTCAATATATTTTATTTTCACGGTCTCGAATAAAACTTCGACAAAGAAATGAGGCTTGAAAACACGTGGGATTTGTGACTATTGGCAGTTCCATTAGTTTCCCCAACTACACGTGGCGCATGAATCGTGTTACAAAAACAAACTCTAATAACTCTTTTTAGTCAATGCTTTACTTTTTATTGTGTATAATTCCAGAGTCAATGTTTTAAAGGCAGCAATCAAGGCAGTAACCTCATATCGCGCATCGGCCAGAAATGTCTTGAAAAGCAGGGTAGCAGTGGAAAATGTTGCCAGAAGTAAGCAACTTCACTTCTGCTGGGTGCCAGGCTACAAAGGCTTCGATGGTCATGAAATAGTAGACGAGATTGCCAAGAAGGGTGGACGGCTAACATCAGAAAACAAGATTAGCATTGAGAAACACATGCATTGTCTATACGACGATCTCGAATGAAGCATGGAAAAGAAAACACGATGGAAGGAGCTACCTCGGTGCGAGACTGCAAAATTCACGTGCAAAACGGTAGATCGGAAGTATACAAATTTCCTATTAGCACCCGATAGAAGCGACTGTAGGAACATAACCGGAATATTAATATCGGTCAGTGTCTGGTGGCGGCACACGCCCGCAGAATGGGGCTTCAGATGAAGAAGACTGCAACAAATATTTGGAGCAGGGCACCAGGGAAAGTGTGGAGCATCTTTTGTGCACTTGTCCCGCATTGTCAAGACGACGCTGTAAGCATCTGGGGTCCCCACGGTATGATACACTGGAAGAGGTATCGATAGTGAGGCCGCAGAGTCTGTCAAAATTCTCATCAAGCGCAGGCATCCTAAAAAATGATTATTTCTCTTGGACCTAGAAACTTCGCTCCATCCGGTATCGCAAAGGACCAAAACTGGTCCATGTATGGCTTACCAGTTTAAGCTAACCTTACCCTTATTGTATAGAAAATTTTATTTTATTTCATATAGTTAATTACTTTTTAAAAATGATGGACCGTAAAAGACCTTCATGCTCAGTCACGCCAATGCGATACCTAATAAGAAATTATTTTCACTTCGACCTGAAATGTTGAAGTCGGAGCTGCCACAATTATGAATTTAATGGAATGTGTCAAATCAGTCGGTTGTTTGGTTTTGTTCTATACACCTCTTGCTTGACAAAACTCCTTAAAAAGGTCTGGTGTAGTCAGGTGAGATGAGCTTGGGGATCATCGGAAAAATTTCGTTGAAGCTCCTTAATAATCGGTCCGGCTATGTGTGCATATTTACAAAGCTGGCTTCATGACTTTCAAAAAAGATAGTATTAGGGCTTGGTCTACACTTTGCTGGTAAGAAATGTTAAGACCACCAGTTTATTGTAAGATTAAGAAGAAACAGGTCGGTTTCACTTTTTGTCCGACAAAACCAAACTACACCCCCAAAATAATGGAAGTTCTTTTTACAACAAAAGACTTCAAGGAGTAATACCATGGCGCTATAAACTTAGTCCTCCATCAAAAATCGAGGTAAGCTGTTTGCATTGCAGAAACTATTATATGGTGCTAAGCACTGTCACTTCTACAGCGTTCCCCTGATTACACGAAAATCATAACATTTTAACACATTTGACCCAAACTCACTCAAGTTCTTGGTTTCAGCCCATACTCCGCCCAAACAAGAAAGAGGACGAACATTAATATGATTTAAATAATTAAATTATGTTATGGCAACCCTGCACTCCCTATTTGACCGTTTATGATAGCTTTTAAACTAATAAATTAAGATGGAGCGCTGCAGGGTATGAAACTCCACTAGCAGTTGTCACCAGTTCTGTTTCCAACTTCGCCTCGCACTCGCCAAAGTTGAGTTGGTGTTCGGTTGGAAGTGCGTTTTAGTTCCCATTGTTGGAGAGAGCGTCGCGTGCGTTCGCATGCAAATTTTAATTTAACATGTAGAAAATATGAATAACGGTATGCCACGACGATTGTTTATTATGTGTTGCAAAAGCAAATAATCTGGTCTGCGGGTATGACGCAGCCCGGCACGCCCAGCCACATGTGTCGCCGCAGAACAGGCCATTAGATGTGAATGTGTGACCGCAGGACAGCATTTGCCATTGTCTGCTGCTTCATATGTTCCAATACGACGGGAGCACACCACAAGGATGGCACCCGACGCTGCTGTTGTTGTCGTTTTATTTGTGCGAAATGCAATTAGTTTGAAATTTTGATTGCATGCTGCATAAAGTGAGCAAACAGCTCGCCCCAGCGAGCGGGCAACTTTGGTCGCACGTAGCGGACGGACACCGAGCACCAAGTTGTGCGACTAATTAGCAGTTTAACCATTGAAATCCTGTAAAGTGCATAAGTAATCAATGTTCGCCGCGCCATTTTGTTGTACTCGTTAAAAAGTTTCCAGTTTTATCGAGCAGGTAAACGCGTGCAAAGGACACGTCGACGCTGGATGTCCTCAGCTGCCACCGCAATTGTCACGACCGTTATTACTGCTTAGTGTTGTGGGTTAAGTATTTAAGTTGAAGTTGAGCACATTGGACTCGCATGGCGTTTGAATTTGTCCGGTTCACTTCACACCTTTCACCTCATGCAATCTCCGTGGCTGCCGTAGGGGCAATACATGCATTTGATTAGCAGTGAAGCAGCAACACAAATTGCGAATTTCACCACTGTCATGTAATTACTAACGGTAGTACCAAAGCTGTTATTGCTGCTAATTGCTTTAACCGGCTGACTCTCAACTATGCCACAACAAAAGCTTCAGTAGCTTTAGATGTGTTCATTTGAAGGATAATTCAAATTATGTGGCAATGATGGCAATGCACAGGAATCGCTTTTGTCGGATAGTAGAAGTTAAGACCACTTGACAAGTTGTTTTCCTCACAAAATTAGAATTAATGTAAGTTCTCTTTCATCTTTTGCAAGCCAGAAGACTCTTCCAGAGCCCTTAATGGTTGAAAAAGTAGTCTCCGTTTGAGTTACTTGTCCTACAATATGACGATAAAAGTTATCGCTGGATTGCTAGTTCCTCCCTTATTCTCCTAAAGCACTCAGCAGGTTATTCAAATCAATCGGGGATTTCACTACCAAGTCCATTCAGTTGGTTGAACTATAGCATTATTTTTCTTTACTGGCGTAGACACCACTTAAGCGTTTATAGCCGAGTTAACAACAGCGCACCAGTCGTTTCTTCTTTTCGCTATGTGGCGCCAGGTCCTTATCCATCTGATCTCTCCAACGGAGTGGAGGTCTTCCTCTTCCACTGCTTCCCCCGGCGAGTACTGTGTCAAATGCTTTCAGAGCTGGAGTGTTTTTGTCCGTTCGGATGAGATGACCTAGCCAGCGTAGCCGCTGTCTCTTAATTCGCTGAACTATGTCAATGTCGTCGTATATCTCAAACAGCTCATCGTTCCGTCGAATGCGATATTCGACGTGGCCAACGCGCAAAGAACCATAAATCTTTCGCAGAAATTTCTCTGGAAACTCGTAACGCTGACTCATCAGGCGTTTTCATCGTCCATATCTCTTCACCATATAGTAGGACGGGAATAATAAGTGACTTGTAGATTTTGTTTTTTGTTCGTTTTCTGTTCTTAGTTTGTTTAGTTTTCATTGTGAGCGTTTTTCATGTGGCGGACAATCCTAAGTAAGGATGGTTCGCCTTCTCACTTTAGCTCGCCTTCAAATGGATGTCCTTTAGTTACCCAGAGGATACTTGGTCTCAGACCAAAAGTCGTAAGCTGCTTGAACCTTATGTAAAATAATCGTTCCTCCCAGAGAACTTTCCTCACTTGTGTGAACTTTTCCACATGACTCCATCCATCCTAACTGGAAGCGAGCTTGTAGAGCTTATCTATTTAGATGGGAATGTGAATTGCAGAACCAATGCCGTTTATATCGAAACCCACCGACAGACGCTGGATACTACTTTATCCGGGTTTCGGTAAGTTCCAACCAATGTCAATCGAAGAGTTTGGCATGTTCCAGTAATAGGATACTCAGAACCAGATTTGAAAAACCGAATAAGTTCAGTAAGCAGTAAGGAACGCCATGAGACGAAGCTAATTCCGATGAGTAAGGAAACGTCCACTAAAAGTCATGTTGGCGAGGTAAAGAAATAAATTTTCCCGCCAGCATTCGGCGCTGATTTAACGGCACTATTACAAAACAACAAGATAGACACAAAAAGATGCCACACATGGAGGGGACGCCAGTATATTGTTGCATCAACGATTTTATGTTTTCCACTGCAACACTTTTCGTTTAATTAATAAACGCTTTATCTTCCAATGCAACATGCAGTTGCCGTCATGCCACGGTCCGCAGAGACCAGAGCGCGCCGAGATCTCAATCACGACATGAGCAAGTAAAAGAGAACCCAAAGCATAAAAACAATGCAACAACTAAATGTTTTACCAATAAAATGAGATGTCAACCTTTTTAATGCGCCGCGGTCGGTGGCAACGCGCAGCCGCCAAAGTGGGCATTAAAGAGGTCCACGGAAAGCTAATAAAATGAAGTCAACCTACAAAAGCAAAGCAATAAGTATGAGTGTTTATGACATACACACACACACACACTCCATACATGCACAGTGAACTCGAGTTCTAAAGCGGCCAGAAGGTCGCTGCACCGGCCACATGCAAGTGATACACACACACACACAACAATAAGAACTGCCCGCCACAGAGACGGCTAACAGCCACAGGCAGCTACCCAAAACACGCATCGTCGCCACAATCCCCACTGTCACATGCTATGTGGGCTTGTACCCATGTGTATGTATGTATGTATGTATTTACTGCCGTTTATGGCCCACTCAGTGACAACTAAATTAGTCTTAACAGTTCCGTTGGCGCGCCAGAGAATTCCGAACCATAAATGTGCGTGTGTGTGTTATGCCGCTACTAAATGTAGTTAGCAGTTGTTGTTGTAGGTATATCATGTGTATTAAGTATTATATCTATATTTCTATAAACTTATACGCTTGAGTGAGTGTGAGTGTGTGTGTGTGAGGCACCATAAATGGCGAGCTTAAAAGTGTTGGTCGCAACGTGTCTTCTGGCCAGTATAAAATCTATTATTCTTAGCGCAACACATGTTGTTGTTGTTCCCCCTCCTTTCCTCGGCTGCAAAGTATTATGTGCTAACCCTCACACCAGAACACCTTCGACCTGCGAGCGTGGTTAACACTGCATGCCCGAAGTGACAAAAGTACACGGCGGTGAGACGGACGCGGACGCGGTCGTCGGCTATGGACCATATTTGGCACCTGGGTGGGCCCGCATTGAAATTCTTTTCTTCTCTTATATTTCTTTATTTCTAAATTAATGAAAAAATGGAGAATAAAGCGACACAAACGCACACACACATACATTAATATATATTTAATGCCTAAACTATGCTCGTGCGATAAGCGGTTTAGATGACGCTAACTAAAACAAACAATGTACCCCCCACATGGCGGTTTAGTGCGAGGGCCGTTGATCTTGCTGATCGGTGTGGGTATTGTGTGTGTATATTTAGTAGCTGAGCTTTTCTCTGCTTTTGCTTTGTCTAAAAAGCGCCGCAAAATTAATGATGAAATGAAACCTTAATATTCCCTTTACAGCTTACAACAACAAATACATATATGGTGTACACCGACAGTTAGGTATCAATTTGATCAGGTTAAGTGTGAAATTAATGGTTGACGCGCTTAAGTTTTCGAATTTCTAAGCAAAATCATGCGACTATTATTAGAATCGGATTGCTCAAACGCTTTAAAATAAGACACTGGGGATCGCGGTGAGCGAACAGTGTGGATTCTTATGAAATGGTAATAACGCGTGGGTGTAAGTAATAATGCATATCGCCTCAAGTCAATTTTTCAAAGGAATGCTTTTGGGGAACAAGTCTTAAAGTAAAGTGAATCAAGTTGATTACTTTATTAGACGATAGAGAATTATACACACGCGCATGGTTGCGACTGACTTCTTGGCCAAACACGAAATGAGAGTCAAGAGCCATTTTATTCGCCAGATTTGGCTCCCTGTGACATTCTTCTGTCTTCAAAACTGAAAAACCAGCTTCGAAGAACTCATAAAACCCGTGAGTACATTGACCCAATATGTAAAAGACGTTAGACGTGCACTAATTGAAAAATGAACATCAAACTTCATCACCAGCTCCACAACCAGGGGCGGGTCTTCGCTTGCTGCAATTTCATTATTCAATTATTTCTATAATTTGCTTGAGTATGTCAGCATTGTAGTTCCAGCGCTTAAACGGCTTGATCCATTGCTCAAGTTGTAGTCTGCTTCTGCTTCTGTTATTGCGGCATCCGCTCAGGAGAATTTGCTTTCAACGATGGGTTTCGTAGACTGTTTAATTTAGTTTTTGTAGTAGCGGTTACCCGTCTCAGGAACAACGAAGCGGCGGGGCCCGATGGTTTACCGGCAGAGCTACTCAATTACGGCAACAAAGAACTGATAAGAAGCTTGAACTTCTTTGTAGAATATACTCGAAAATCTTGAAGAAGTCCGGTAAAAGAGGATCAACACACACCACTTCGTCGACTTCAAACTGCTTTAGAAGCACGAAATGCTATGCCTGGTATCTCCGCAAAACTAATAAGGCTGTGTTAACTGACGTAAAGCAATAACAAAAGCTCCGTCCGGATCGGGAAAGACCTCTCCGAGCCGTTCGATACAAAACGAGGTTTCAGACAAGGCGACTCGCTATCTAGCCACTTCTTCAATCTACTCTTGGAGCCAATAATTCCAGAGGCAGAACTAAATAGAGAAGGTACCATCTTCTATAAGAGTGTACAGCTGTTGGCGTACGCCGATGATGTCATTGGTCTCAACATCTGTGACGTTAGTTCTACCTTCTCCAGAATGGATAAGGATGCGAAGCAAATGGGTGTGATAGTGAAACAAGGCCAACGTCAATGTTGATAGTCATAAATTGGATGTCATAGATAATTTTATCAATTTTGAAACCAGTATTGACACCAACAACACAGTCAGCCTCGAAACCCAACGCAGAAAAACTCTTGCCGACAGGTGCTACTTTGGACTGAGTAGGCAACCGAGCAATAAAGTCCTCTTTCGCCGAACAAAGACCAAACTCTTTAAATCAATCATTATTCCCGTCCTGCTATATGGTGCCGAGGCATGGACGATGACAACATCTGATGAGTTACGAGTTTTCGAGAGAAAGGTTCTGCAAAAGATTTATGGTTCTTTGCGCATTGGCAACGGCAATACTCGCTCGATAGGATGATGAGCTGTACGAGATATACGACGGCACTGACATGGTTCAGCGAATCAAGAGACAGCGTTTACGCTGGCTAAGTCATGTCGTCCGAATGGATGAATAAACTCCAGCTCTGAAAGTATAAGACGCAGTGCCCAGCAGGAAAAGAGGAAGACTTCCTCTCCGTTGGGAAGAACAGAAGGAAGTGATATGTCGAATTGGCGTGAATTTGGGAAGAAAATATATTTGATTTAAGCTATGACATCGAAAAGTTGGTCTCCAGCATGTTGAGACTTATTGGTGACTATTTTCAGTGGCATTTAAGAGAAAATTCTTTTAAACTCCATTCGTCTTCAGGTATTTATCTCCGGCGCTAATTTACTTGTTTCAAAATAAATGTGCAACACTTCCGGTGGCGCAAACTTGACACATATGTATACATATACATACAAATATCCACGTGTTTGTGGGAAAGGAAGTTGTCACAACATAATACCACTTGGAAGGCGCTGGAAATCACACAAATTAATTGATCAAAGTGAAACAAGAAAAGTGTGTGCCACAACACAGAAATGTACAAACATATTTAGCTCGAAGCTTAATAAGGCACACGCATACCTAAATAGATCCCCATAACAACGGTACCTGAAAATTGATAGCCACCGATTAATCACCTCAATAAAATTGTTAGATTAATACGTACACACACACACACATCACAGACACACAACAACACACAAACACACAGCAGTTCGGAGCATTGAAGCCACAAATTATCCAAATAAATATGCGCGTTGGGATCATTTACGCGGTGACAAACCATAAACACCAACAACACAGCAGAAATAGAAAAATAATGTGCTTTGGAAACACACACAGCTGACTCCGGGGTGCATATTAATAACAGAGGAGGCGGGTGGTGGGAAAGCGCACAGACACTTTTATGGATTACCCAACAGATTGAACGAAACACCTTTGCCACTCGAAACAACCGCAACGACAGTGGCGCGGCCAGGAGACGCTGAGAGAGCGCGCGCAGCCATAAAGTCTCAGTTGCAAAGCAGCAAAAATTTACATTTCTATAGATTTTGAAGTAAATCCAAACACACATACTCACACACACATCGATGTATGTAAGATGAAGTGACGCAGATGAAGGCAAACAAACAATTGGCGGGTCGTGTTGTGGCAAGCTGATGGACAGGCGCATCGACAGATGGATTTGACAGTGCAGCTTAAAGAATTTATAGCATCTTCGCTCGAATTGTCGCCGAAAGCGTGCAAAGCACCCACCAGCACACACTCAACTGCCGCAGTCACCGCCGGCCACCAACGCCACGCCAGCCGGCGCGTGTGTGCTCTTGGCGCAGTGATTGCCGCAGGGCTCCTCCTGCTGACGACTGACGGTTGAATGCTGGCGCTGATCGTAAATTTTGCGCGTTGATGAGCCGACAGAGCATTTAAGCAATGAGGCGTGCAGATGAGTCGCATTGAGGCGAGCACATGTGAGCTGATGGTCGGGCTGCGCTGGTGAGGAATGGCGGTCCAAATTTAAATGGAATGTGCATGCTGCGTTACACAGCTTTGATCTGTTGCCAATCTGCAGCATCATTGATGGGTGATTGTCGAGACAATCACGCACCGATCGCAATAAAAAAGTTATCTGCATGAAGGACGCCTCCACAATCTAGCGTCTGTGGCTCTATATGTATAGGCAAATTTTACAAAAGATGTCTGGTGAAGCGCCCTCTTTTGAAAGAAAAGAATGCACTTCGTCTATTTGTAAATTCTGTCCCAGTATATTCAAGTTCAATTCTGAAAACGCTTTACAATATATCCAGTTCGTTTTACGGGTTTTTTCGTAATCATAAATTTGGGCCTTGGACCAGCTCCAAAGCGAAAATGATTTTGTTTTAAAAGTCGTCTCTTCTGATGCGTAGGTTGAGGTAGGTTCCATTGGAAAACCAGGTGAAGAAAGACCTGGCTTCGTTTGGAAACTCCAATGGGCACCAAGCAGTACTGTAAACTCGGCTCCATCACGACATTGAACTAGCGTTGCTGGGAAAATAATTAATGATCGAAGTGCGGGAAGCAGTCAATGCAACCTCATAGGGAAACAGTTTTGTGCGAATTTTGTTAGTTTTTCATTGAGAATATCTCTTGCCTTTGGCTGCAGCAAGACGGCGCCGTAACAAAATCCGGACTCAACCCTACCAATCGTCTCTGCGGTTTTGATAGATCCCCTGAGCGCTATCTCCTGAGTTAGAAACACAATTAGCTATCAGCTTATTAAACATGTTAACATCTCGCTTTTTTCCCCTCTCTTTCTCTCTCTCTCTCTCTCTGTCTCTCAGAAAATATTTAAATTTTTTTCTTTCATATGAATTTAAAAATTAAGCCACTATTCGGAACACCCTGCACAAATATAAATAAGCAAAATCCATATTTATGCATATCTAAATGTTTGAATCTTCATCGTTCTGCCGATTTTGTGGTCGCTGCGCTCGTTTGGTGGCCACTCATACGTGTCTACACATCCGAGCACATTTGTATGCTGCGCTGACTTTACTTTATTTAATGTGTCTGATGGCCATCAAAATAATTTCATTGGTGTCTTCATAAAGCACAGGATGATGCCGGCGCTGATCGCTGCCCGAGCCAATCGATCCGATGAACGCACGCACACACACACAGACGCGCACACATGCCAAAGCGCACATATACGAAAATTGTACAAATATTTTGATTTGTTGTTGTTGTTGCGCTTTAAAAGTCACAACAGCGCAAATTAAAACACATCAACCGTTAAAATGGGCAAATTAAAATCAGAAATTATTACAAGCATAATTAATTTATTGCCGCCAACTTGTTTCGGGGGGAATGGAAGCATGCGCTTAGACAAACAAACATACATGGATATATATATGAACATATGTATATATTATATATGTATGCTCTTGTGCGCGCTTGCAACTGCGGTGTGGGCGTTTATGACGCGTCGCGCTATTTTATTAATTCATTTATATTCCACACAATCAAATTAGCCGGTTGCTAGGCATTTTTTGCTTTTTGCTTCTTTGTTTTTGCTTTTGCTTAATTGCTGCTCTTAAAACATTAGTGTGCCATATAAATAAAGCGAAAATAAAATTTTTGTAAAGATCGCTCAGCATGACATTAGATTTCGCTGATTCCATAAGCCCGATGTGTTGGATGTGGAATCCCGTAATAAAATTCGGATATTTCAGAACATTCTATTGTTAAAATTAAAACACTAATCGGCCAAGAAGCACTTACAAGTATGAACTCTATACATACAATACATACATATATATATATATGTATGTTTAATGGTTATATACTTGCTTATTACTTACTTGATTACTCAACTCGACTTTAGTGCAACTGTGCAATGTGGGTCAACGCTAGAGCATACACACAGACACACACCTACGCGGCTGAACGCCCCTCTTCGCATGCACGGGCCACGGGTTCATAAAAGAAGTCATAAAATTTCTGGTTCTGCAATGCAGATGTATTAATAAAATTACACGCGGCTACAAGCACACATTCCGCACTCAAACACAAGCATTTTGTTTGTACAAATGTATGTACTTATGTACACGGAGTTACACCATAATGCCGTAAACACGATGCTGCTGGAGTCGTACGGACTAAAATACCAATATTTGTATACAAACAGAAGTGCGGAAAATAAACCATTGAAGTGAAATAAAGTAAAAGTGTGGTGCTGTAATCGCCGTTGCATTATGTAAGTATGTAGTACTCGTTTAGGAGAGGGGAGCTATTAACATTGTATTCGAATAGAATGCAGTGGTTTTTATTAGAAGATAGTGTTGTCTGTGGAAAAATTTGGTATGCCATAGGCATTGTGTGGAGAAGTTATGGAAATTATCAGGAAATTTAGAGAATATATAAAGCCGTGGAGGTTAAGTATAAATAATCTAAATAATTTCTATTAAATTATGAATTTTTATTTATTTTGCTAAAATGATCCTCAGTACCTTCTTATACTTTTATTTGTGCGATTTTTCTCCAAAATTTGAAAGTTTCTTTTTAGGAAAAAAGTGTTATATAAATTACTGCCAGTCTGAACCTGTAACATTTTCCAACCTTCCAGGCAAATTTGTGGATTTAATCCCAAAAAACTGCGCTGGTTTGACAGCCAAGAATGAATTACGGCATTTTATATACAATTTTCTAATGTGAACCATATTTTCTCAGTTGCTGTTTTCCAAGTAGTTTTTAATAAGTTTATCTTGCCACATGAGGCCGAGCTAGGTCTTAAACATTCTTGGCTTGAGTTTAGTTAGTTGAAAATTTCGTGTGTTTTTTTCGGCAATCGCTCGCTTCAATTTGATGAGTTGTCGGTTGTGGCTTTCTAGTTAATTTGGCATTTTGACCAGATTTCACATTTTAATTTATGAATCAAAAAGTAATTCTTTTTGTAGCGTTCAAGGAATCTTTCGCATGCAAAATCGTTAACTTCAATTTATATGTTACCAATTTCTTTGCTTTTGAATGTATTTGGCTGACTTTAGCGTTTTGAATTGGCTGTTGGTGTAACTTTCAAAGTTTCTGCGAGCTCTTCTTCTGTTTGACAAAAATAAAAATGAAGTTTACCCAGATGTCTTCCACTGGAGAGCGTTCAACGGGCGACGCTCATCAGCATGTGTGGTGCACTGAAGTCTACTCCAACCATGGCACTTAACGCTATCCTGCACATATTGCTCCTGGACATCGCCAAAGATGTATGGCTGCGAAAGTTGCTATCATAACACGGATCTGAATACTCCGAAATCGTCACTAACTTCTTACCGAATAATACCCGAGACAGACATGTAGTAACAATACCATAGTAAAGGTGTCATGGTATTCTGTTTACTACGTTGGTGACACACTTGGCAATGTAGTAAACTCAAATACTAGCTTTGTTTCATAGGCATTAAATATTTCAAAACAATTTTAAACAAACAATATGTTGTTGTGTGTTATGGAGAAAATAGTAAGTTCAATTGTTTCAAATACTGTAAAGTTAATCTATTTTCGTCACAAAAACAAAAAACGATTTGGTTAAAGTTTCTCTAAAGTCTTCACAAAAAATGAGGCATTTCCTGCTTTTCCGGACGGAAAATTGTGACAAATGTTTTGTTTTCCATTTCAATAATTAATTTTTTATAGCCGAGACAGACATGTAGTAACAATACCATATAGGGTACAAATACCATATGTGTGTCACCAAGTACTAGCAAAATACCATATGAGCAATGTGGTATTTTGCTGGTAACAATACTATGATGTTTCATTGTGGTATTTGTTTAAATACAGCTAAAACACAGGTAACAAACTTTACTAATAGTTTTTACACAAAAGCTCTTCGAAATATTCTGTCAAAATGACTAATAATACCTGATTACGTATATATGGTATTGTTACTACATGTCTGTCTCGGGTATAACTTGAATCATGGAGTCGCTAAACCGAATTCTGGCGCTCCTTCTCTATACATATACCGAAGAGGGAGTTGTGGATGGAGAGAAGCGGTTGGAGGAGAGCAGTAGTGAGCCTCTTCACGGATGGGTCGAAGCTAGCAATAGATTTACTGATCCGGAGTGAAGCCCTCTTCAGAGAAGTGACTATCTACTCCGATATCACAGCGGTGATACTAGGTTTGAACTCATTAACAGTGCGTTAAGGGCTGGTCAAAGAGTACCTAAAGTAGCTATGAATAGCATCGAGTGCCTTTGTGATAAGACTGGTATGGGTATCAGGCTACAGCGGAATCGCAGGAAACTAGTCTTGTGTTATACTACTGAATAGCTGGGCCTCGAGGAAGCTTGGTCAGCGCCGGGCCACCAATCTGTACATATCGCAAAAGCCTTTTGGCTGAAGATCGATCGCAAGAGATGTAATATTCTCTTTGACCTTAGTAAAACCAGCCTCTGCCTAGTTTTGGCGTTTTAACGGGCCATTGCCCTATTGGCGTCCACGCAGTAAGGCTGGGAATGCTAACAGATGTTATCTACAGAAGCTATATGGAAGAAGATGAGGTAATGGGGTAGGATCCATGTTAAGGAGGTCAAGACTTAAGCAGTTGGGAGCGTATACCTTCAGACCACCGGAGCGTATACCTACCTTCCATCGGCCTTACAGGAATGGAAATTAAACGCTTGTGGAAATTTGTATTGGGACTAAGCATTTTACTAATTTATAAATCGAACATAGGAGTTCTTCCTTTCTATGGCCTAAAGGACTACATATAAGTCTAGGCGATCTTTCATCAGCCATTTAACCAAACTTAATCTTTTAATTCATTTGAGCAACTTATTTGTATAGAAATTGTAAGTAGTTTTCAAACCTTTAAAAAATAAGAATGGAATACATAAAATACAAAACAACTTGTTTATAAAATACATTTTGTAGAATGGGACGGAATCCCTTCTCAAATACATTTGTGGGAAATGGTTATATTTATTATAAAGTTTCAGTGCTTACAATTTAAAAACAGACAGCACCGTTTAAAATTTTTAGTTTCAGCCCAGCAAATCCTGTTTACCAAAATTCCAAGGAGTTTCAGTTTGAGTTGTCAATTGCACCCTAAGAAAGAAATTCCTAAAAACTTTAACAGAAAGGGCTTCTGGATAGCGCTGCTGGGTATCTAATCGGTGGCTTAACCGATATGTGGCTTGCAGATAACAATTTGAATGAAATATGGAAAAATCTAAATATATTCAAATCAGTTCAACCTTCCCTATGGTGGCGCTCTTCATCGATTCGACTTGCCTGCAAATGGAAGTATATATCATTTGAACACTGCAACCATTTCTAAAAGTTCCATACAAAAATTTCGTCTGCATATTAATTTGAAGAATATTCCAATAACCATCCTGCATTTTGCTGCCTTCAGGTGCACAATTCATAAATTCACCACTTTTGGTTCTTTCTAGTTTGCAACAAATGTAGCCAAATCGCGTAAAAAATTTCGTTTTTCCACAACAGAAGTTTGCGCTGGAGCAACAAACAGCTGGTCGATCGCCGACCGCCGGTTGTCGGCTGCAAGCCGCTTTCAGCTTGAGCGTGGACGCGGCCTTGACTCTGTCGCTGGCACGGCTAACGTCAAGAATGTCGTAGGCAAAACGTGTCACCATATTTGAAAATTCATTTTATTTCAGCATTTCTGATTATTTCCATTTCGTGTTGAGCGCTGTCGGCTGCACACACTCACACATACACGCCACAGTTGTAGCGGCAAGGCGTTCTGATTTTTCGAGTATTTAATAAACGATTTGCATATATCGGACGCGTGTTGGCTCGCCATCTAGCGCGCTCGCTTTGTCTGCGCCGCCGTTTGTCCGTTGGCGTGTTGACGCTGGCATTGTTTGCGGCGTCGTTTAGTCGTTCGCGACGAATTTGGTAATTGCCGAGCGTACAGGTAATAAGAAATTCAAAATTAGAAAATATGACTTTTCATAAAATTTATTGGTAGCAAACTCGATTGCACCAAAAATGGCATGATTTGAATAACAATGTTTTGGCTACAACTTCTATGTAGAAGCATATGCAAATTGGTTTGTATATTTGTTTTGATGTATGTTTGTATGTATGTATGTATATTTGTATGTTTGTAGGTAAGCGAATTATGCGCTAAGATCCAGCAGCAGCGCAAGAAATAAAAATTATGAAAGAAAAATATTGCTCAGGTGGGTTTCATAAAACTGCCATCTACACACAAGCATATATACACACACACACACACCAGCTCACCAGTTGTGTGCTTGAACTTTTCCATTTGTTTGTCGCTGTGTGCGCTTGCCTGCGTATTTGCGATTTGCGTGGGTTTGCAGTTGAGCTATTTTCGACAAAAGAATTATTTGTCATATGTGATTTGTTGCTGCGATGATATTTCTGAAATAACGGATTTCTGTGGTGCGCAGCGACTCATTCAATTTATATTTTGATTTATTTTATGTTGTTGTTTGTGCGCTTTCCAAAGCGACCAGTTGAAAGTCTAGCGATTGGCATAAATTTCAAGTGCAAAATTTTCGAATTTCTTTGCGAATTTATTGAATTTGCGGAGCGCGAAAAATAATTGAAGCGCAAAATAAAATATTACAAATATACATACATATATGTATCTCGCAAGTTGCAGATTTGTAATGAAAATGATAAATGTCTCAAAGTACTTTCTTTCTTTAATTTGTTATTGTCTGCGAATTTTGTGCTCAACAAACAACAAGTTGTTGCTCTTGTATAAATTCGCTGAAACAATTAATCAACACTTTTAAAATTGGAAATGACATCCAGCTATTTTTAAAACAAAATCGTATGATTTTGGGCTGCGGTCACACTTGCTGTTTCATCTTTTAGTTTTTCAATTTCTTTTAATTTCAATTTTGTGTTTAAATGTCGCCAAAATTATTTCAAGCAAATTTCATTGTAAATTCAATGAGGTGTCTGGCAAATTTGCCGCAAATTTAGAACTTTTTCATAATTTTAATTTGAATGGTGAATTTATGTTATATAATGTATTTCATGAGAAGTTTAGTTATAAGAATAGGTAACGGCCACCGTATTGAGTGGTTCCCAAGAATTGACTTGGCGTATAATGGATGTGTTTGGCAGTTGTTTATAGAATTTTATATTTTCATTGTTAACAATCATTAAGATTACGATTAAAGAGGTACAACAGTACAAATAATTAGTAAAAGCCAATATTGATACTGGTCTGATAAGGGCAATGATCTTTATCTTCTTAGGAGAGCCTGAATAGTAAGCTCTTTCCATTTGAGTATTTGAATATTTGATCATAATTCCATCCCCAGACTTATAGTCGCATATTCTGACTATAAGTCTGGGGATGGAATTACTTACTTTACTGTCAATTAAAGAAAATATGAACCTAGTGGAGACGTTACTTAATCTTATTACCATCAGTTATAAAGGGGTTTTCAATAAGAGCGCTACAAAGTTTTTTTTTTAATAAAAAAAACGGTTTGGGATATCAATGAAATTTTTTATTCCTGTGAAAGTACATTCGATGCCATTATGTGTGGAACTCGTTTTCTTTTACATGACCACCACAGACACGCTTGCAGAAGTCCAGACGCTGAACCCAATTTTCGACGGCTTTCAAGCATAAATCGGCAAATACTGTTGCAATTCCCGTTCGATATTCGTACGAAGTTCATCAATCATCGCTGGTTTGTTGGCATAGACCAGAGACTTGACGTAGCCTCTCAGGAAATAGTCTAACGGCGTCAAATCGCACGAGCAAGGGGGCCACTTCATGAGAAAATCCGTTCACCAAACTTGGTTTTCAATAAATCGATTATGACATTCGCTGTCTGTCTTGTGGTGCCGTTCTGTTGGAACCACATATTGTTGAAGTCTATATCAAAAATTCGCACAAAAAATATTCGATTATCATTGAGCGTTAGCGATTTCCATACACACGAATGTGACAGTCTTGAGCATCACGGAAGAAGTACGGTCCAATGACGCCGCCAGCCAATAAACCGTACCCAACCATAATTTTCTTGGGTTCCAATGGTGACTCATAGAGTACGTGTGGATTGCGGCCTGACCAATAACGCATATGATATTTATTAACGCAGTCATTCAGCCAGAAATAAGTCTCATCGCTGATGATGATTTTTCGATGAAAATCCGGATTATTTTTAAGTTCTTGTGAACTCACGAACATAAGACGATTTTGGTAGTCAATCGGCTTCGGCGCTTGGTCAATTTTATCTTGTAAGGATATATGTAGGTCAAAAGTTTTCGCAAAATTCGCCACGATAAACTCACAGAGATGTCGAACGCTTGAAAACGACGTATGAGGGACTGACTTGGGTCTTCCTCAATTGATGCGCTAGCGACAGCAATATTTTCGACTCTACGGGCACTTCTTTGCCTTACCTGCCCGGGAATATTTTCCACTGTGTCTGTGAATTA
Source organism: Bactrocera correcta (assembly GCA_027475135.1). Classification (NCBI taxonomy): domain Eukaryota; kingdom Metazoa; phylum Arthropoda; class Insecta; order Diptera; family Tephritidae; genus Bactrocera; species Bactrocera correcta. The sequence continues at coordinate 72,978,681 of CM050326.1, forward strand.
AGATTTTTCCACTTGACGCTCAATTGATGATCTGACAGAACGATTATGATGACCATAAATTGAACGTAGCTCTCATAAAGTTGAGGCCACTGACTCCGAATTTCGGTAGAAAATTTAAATAATTTCGACTCGTTGTTGGATCGTATAACTTTCAATGATAAAATGGCAAACTTTACTGAAGAAAATTTTCAAAAGAGCTGGAAAAATATGGCGTCGTTTGCTGTCCCTATCGGTCTACTTTTGTAGCGTCTTTATGAAAAGATCTTCGTCACAATCGAAATATTTACTAAAATTCAAAAATAAATGTTGTTCTTTCTGAAATAATATTTGTCTCGTGAGTGATGTATGTTTTAACTTTTATATAAAACAATCAAAGCAGTTAACTTTGGCTGCTAAGAAGAATTGGTTCGATACCGGTGGCTCCGATAAATGAGCAGCTTTTTAGGAAGAAAGGATGTGTGCAAAATTCACGTGTATATAAAGCGATTTACAGGCGGACATGTCTATCTTTTATAGGGCCTCCGAGTACGATACTGTTTTGAAGCAGAAGCACTAATGTCAACGTAATATTCTCATATCATTTCAGCCGTTCATTTTAAAATTTATTTATTTTTTAAAAAATTCCGTTGGTATTCTCTATTTTTTTTCCTATCTAACTCAACCACAGCTAAATAAGCTTATTTATTCATGTGTTCATTGAACATTTCATAGCCATTTAGTTTTTCTCGCGACACGAACACGGAAAACATTACAACGCCAAACGTGAAATGCTGAATAAATACGCGCGATTCTGCCTCAATTATAATTACATACACAAATATACATACTATGTGGATATGTAGATATATAAGCAGTATGTGATATGCGAAAATATGTTTGCGCTGGTTGTGATATGAAATTTTTGCAAATCGTCGACTGTTAACCGTCACAGGCTCACGTTGCAAAGACATAAAAAGCTTTCATCCGACACACTCATACATTAGCAAAATTCATTTGTGTGCGGGATAACGCTAGTTTTAACGGTTTTTATGGCAAACATATATTCTGTGGTTTTGCCTAGACAAGCAGGCATACAAAAACCGTCGACGCTCGGCTGAAGCTCCTGCTTGCTGGGGTGAGGTGAGGCGCGGGGGTGCGTATAAGTAACATGTGAAATATTCAGTACTTCGAATGCATGCAGCATTTATGAGCGCTTTAGCATGGAATTCATGACTTTAATTTTCGCTAAAGCACCATTATGAATTTCGAAAAATAAATCAGTAAGAAGTTTATTTAAATACTGCCAGTTTAAGTGCCGTTTTCGCTGGTGAATTCGCCCGAAATTCGTTTAGGTTTGATGCATTTCATGCGCAAACGAAAATATTGACCTAAAAAAAGAGATTTTTTTATTTTTTCCGAGCATTCCTACATATGTGAGATTTAATCTGGAGTTTAACGGTAATATTGGCGGCATTGCTTTCGTGCGGAAGACTGAAAAATTTACTGGTGTCAAACATTTCTATTAAATCAGTGTACAAGCACTCTTTTTTTTTTTGATCGTAGAATAGTTATAAAGGGATTACCAGGTTCCAAGTATATTAGGCAGTTCGGTGTAAAATAGTAAACACTACTCATCAGTCTAGAAAACCTAAACAAAAATTGTGGTTTAACTTTATGAAGATGTCTTCCACCAGAATTTTAAATTTCAAATTCTTACATTTTCGATAATTCATATACGATTATATGAAAGCAGTTTGCTCAACATCACATTGAGCACATCTCACAGCCATTCATAAACACGGAACTTGCAACTTACGTTTATGACGCAAGAGGATCTTCTTTAATGCTAAATATAGCCCACAAGTTCCCATCTCACATTTCCAAGCAGCAAAGGCTATATGTATTTATAGATATCATTCAAAAATTTACACATTTATTGAGACATAATTTCTTAATAATTTATTTATTTCCCGGCAGTTGTACGCGTTATGATTGGCATGACACGTGCGCACTCAGAGAGCCCCTAAAAAATACCAGCTAAGCGAACTTGCCACTTGCAACATTCACTCTTGACATTCGGTGAGTGCCACGTGAATGAGTGACTGCTGCAGTTGTGGCAGTCACATCGGCAGACGTGTGGCAGCGTGATGGACGTGCTGCTGGCTTTGTTATTATTGCTGCAGATAGAAATGTTTTAAAAGCATGTGGCAGGCTGGCAGCCACTGCTTGGCAACACGTATACTTCTAGTTATAGAAATGTGAGCATTTATGTATAGGAAGGAGTGTGAGAGCTTAGACTAAATTATTTGTGAGGGCAGAAACCCTCCCCAAGTGAATTTGATATATATTTTGCTTTGAAGTTTTTATACATTTTTTTTCTTTTGGGAAATATTTCTTCTACAATAAGTAAAATTCCTTGGTCAATATTTTCAAAAACATTTCAAAAAATGTTTGCGCTCCTCTGTTCACCTTTCGTTTATCTCTTTGTATAACATACTTTTTCAGCACCACAACTACCTATATTGATATCGTCAATAATTACTAAAAGCTCCTTTAAAAATATTTTTTAGGATAAAGCCACTATTTCACAAAAGATAGTCGCATGAATGAGCACTCAGGGGCCAAATGATATTTGTCTTGCGATGACTAGTTACCTTTGACCTACCAAAATATGGTGAGTGGTGAATCGAACTACAACAAGCATTGATGAAATGAGCAAGAGAGCGGAGAAAGAGAGAATATTGGACCCAAATCGCCCAATTAACTACAAATAAAGCATTGTAGTTAAAAAAAAAAAAACTTTAATAAAATCATATTATACACAAGTATGATCAGCTTGACGAGCTAAGATAGTTTAGCCATGTTCGTCCGTCTGCCCGTCTATATATACCGACTAATCCCTCAGTTTTTGAGATATCAATCTGCAATTTTGCAGTCGTACTTTTTTCTGCAAGAAACTGCTCATTTAATCGAACGATCCGATTTGAGACTAATATAGCATACAGCTGCCGTACAAACTGAACGTTCGGAATCAAGTGCTTTTCCATATAACGCCTTTTTAATTTAATTTTTGCACGGTTTATTGTCTAAAGTAACGGTGCAATCTCCAAAGAAATTATTCAGATCGATACACTAAAGCATATACAGGGTTTACCGGGTAGGTAAGAGGACTAATGTTTTTTCCGCCGTGACCCGTACTTTTCCCAGCGTGCGCGCACTGACTGGATGCGGTAGAGAGCGTTCCTTTGGTAACGAACGAGCGGCTGGTTGGGTTTCTTCCGAGCACCTGGAGAGTCAGGACAAACATTTTCGCGCGACATATTCTGTGAGTGATGCAAGCCAAAAAAAGAAAGAGGTACACAATTAAATTCTATGTGAAACTCGGTAAATCTGCGACAGAGACGTTTGATATAATCAACCAGGCTTACCCAGATGTAGCTTTAGCAAGAAGTGGTGTGTTTCAGTGACACTAGACCTTTTTGAAGGGCAGAGAAGAGGTCGCTAATGAAGACCCAACGAATACGCAGCCACCCTACATACCAGATATGGCCACCTGGAACTTTGTTTTGTTTCCTTGCCTGAAAAGGCCGATGAAAAGCAAGCATTTTGAGATGGCAGAAAAGACACAAGCAGCATGCATCTCGGCTCTCACGACTATTCTGAAGAATGCCTTCCGTGACGCCTTCAATGCTTGGAAATCACGCTGGCAGCGCTGCATCAACGCAGAAGAAGTCTACATTGAAAGTTTTTAAAGATTATAACGATTGATTCAATAGATTTTTTCAATTACAGTCCAATTACTTTCCGGCCAAACCCTGTACCTGCCATACAAAAGCTGATCAAAATTCTTGTAAGAAGTCGTTTGTATTTGTGAAGGAATTATAGCTTCGGTGCAATCTAAGTAAACGTTTTTTTTTTTTTCTTTTTATACCCTGAACAGGGTATATTAAGTTTGTCACGAAGTTTGTAACACCCAGAAGGAAGCGTCGGAGACCCTATTAAGTATATATATAAATGATCTAGGATGTCGAGCTGAGTCGATTTAGCCATGTCCGTCTGTCGTCTGTCTGTATATATACGAACTAGTCCCTCAGTTTTTAAGATATCGTTTTTAAATTTTGCAAACGTCATTTTCTCTTCAAGAAGCTGCTCATTTGTCGGAACGACCGATATCGGATCACTATAACATATAGCTGCCATACAAACTGAACGATCGGAATCAAGTTCTTGTATGGACAACTTTCACATTTGACAAGATTCATTCACGAAATTTGGTATATATTATTTTCTGAAGCAAAATGTAATCTCCGAAGAAATTGTTCAGATCGGTTAACTATAGCATATAGCTGCCATACAAACTGAACGATCGGAATCAAATTCTTGTATGGAAAACTTTTGCATTTGACAAGATTATTCACGAAATTTGGTATGATTATTTTTTAAGCCATCAACATATTAGAATATACATACATATATAGCTTCCAAACTGAACACATAGTTACTAACAGAAATGGCCCTGTGAAGGGTATTTAGCTTCGGTGCAACCGAAGTTAACGTTTTTTCTTGTTTTTCTTGAAAAATTTTAAGAATATCCCAAACCAAATTACATTGAAGAAAACCTGCATGAAACTCATAATTTTACCACATAACCTTAGCTGATCTTCCTTTGTACGTATGTATGAGTATATCCATGTGGCACGAAGCCGTAAATGAAATGCTTCAAATTTTTAAAACTTCATTTTGCTTCCGTTTTGCCATAATTTCGAAATTTTCCATGCTGCAGATTGAACTGTTGCTGTTGATGCTACTTCATTGAACTTCTGTTGAATTTGTTTTTTTGTTGCTATTTTTATGTAATTGTTGTTGTTTTGCTTTCGTTGTTAACGTAAAATGTTTAAAATTTCTGACTGCATTGATGTGTGATGATTCTCGTGCCTGTTGGTGTTTTTGTTGTGGTTGTTGTTGTTGTGCATTTTTTACCTTTTTGTTGCAGGAATTGGTGTTATTGCCTAAACATTTTGTTGATATTAAACATTGGCTGCGGCAATAACCGCAACAGCAAAGAAAACAAAAGTAACGTATGCAGCAATGCCAGTGCATGTGTGTGTGAGCATGTGTATACGAATAGGAAATTCTTATGTACTTATACATATATATGTATGTATGTATATATGAGTATATGTATGTGTGAATATGTGTATTTGTGTGCTTTTCTAGTGATTGAAAAACACTTTCCACTGAATTTTCCGCTTAACGCGATGGCAATACAGCTGCCACACGCCGCACTTACACACACATACATTTACTCGTCGATTGCTGCAGCAATATTTATTTAAATACGCGCACACAAACATTTACTCAAATTTTTATGCATCGCCTTTTATTAAAATGTGTTATAAATGCATATATACGTTTGTGTTTGTGTATGTATGTGTATGTAGAGATAAATGCTACTTTTATTTTAATAAATGAACAGAGAAAGTTTGAAATTTCAATTAAATTGTGTAATTTTGCTTTCATTCTAACAGCGTGCATGTGTGTGTGTGTGTGTGTGCCATAGCAAAACTTCCACAAAAGTTCACGCGCGCACTCATACATGCAAACCCATACAAGCATTTCCAAATATGTGTGCTTGTGGTTTTTCCCGTTTTATTCTGCTTCTAGCGCATCCTCGTTGTTTATTGTTGTTTACATTTCTTGCTGGTGTGCGGGCATTGCGCCAATAATGGCTACAAATTCAATATTATCAGCGATGCATGCAGCGCCAGCTTACGAGTAATAGCAATAACAACAACAACAGCGGCAGCAAACATAATCAAAACATTCAACAACGTATTGAACTCAAATTAACTGCAGCACTCAGCGCAGCGCAACGAAGTGATAATAAACATAGACATCACAACAACAACAACAACAGGGCGGCAGCAGCAAAACAACAATGCAACAACGCAACAATTCAGCAATGCACTTGCCACACCATGTGGCTACATCAATAACAACAACTGCAACCGCAAGACTAGCTCAGCGCTGCAATATTTGTAAATATACATTTGCCATTGCTGTTGTTGTTGTTGCGTCATCATCCAAATTGCGGCAGCCGTCGTGGCTGTGTGCCCCAAGGTGGTCGCCGACGCGTGTAGTTTTCAAAATGTAAACTTGCCACGCTGCAGACATTGCCTTCGCATCTGCGGATGAGTCAATTTAATGGCAGAGAAGTCAATATTTTGATAATAACACAACAATAACAACAACATTGTGGTTTACAGAATAAATGCAAAAGATTTAATTAACGCATATCGCATTGGGAATTCTTTTCTTGAAGCAATGGGAATGGAAGTACATCAATGAGAAGAATATACTTTTAAGAGAAGAAGAAGTTCCATACAGACTCTCAAAAGCGGAGTTATTAACATAGGGAAAAAAATTGTACAAATCATGGCAGGCCCTAAAAGTGATATCTGGAACGCATGAAAGAAAAATTTTAATTTGGGGTTTTTTCAGGCAACCCAATATTCTCAGAAGAAAAATTCCACTTAATCTTTTGACACATGGATTGGAGAAGTTCTTGGAAAAAAGTTGGAATTCACGGAAGGCATTCTCCGGAATAGCCTTGAGAGTCGCGGGGCATACTACTTGTATCCCCTTCATTGTCTCAAAATACTTGCCTCTCCTCGGCCTGTTCAGGCACAAAAAAAGTCCGGGGGCCACTTCTAGCCTGGAGGGCGGGTGCGGAAGCGTTCGGATGCCGGCCTTGGTTAGGTAGCTGTTCACAAGAAAGACGGTGTTAGCCGGTTGGGGGGCAACTTCCGATCGGCCGCGATGTCTTATCGATCCAGATTGACTCTTCGTTTGAGTCTCTTGAGGACTTCCACGTAAAACTTGGCGTTGATGGTTTGTCCAGGAGAAACAAATTCATGGTAGATGATGTCTTTGGAGTCAAAAAAGACAATGAGCATCTTTGTCACTTTTGATTTGCTCATTCTTCAGGTCTTCATCAGCGACCTCTTCCCGGCCTTCCAAAAAGGCATGGACCACTGAAACACACCGCTCATATCAAACGTCTCGGTCGCACATTTACCGAGATTCTCACAGAATGTTTAAACGCGTACCTTTGCACTTTATTAACGATAACGAAAGTGACCAATTTAAAACAAGCGGCGCTTGAAAATCATTGTGCATCAGAGATAAGATGGGAATTTCAACATCCCTTATGGATGGATTCATTGCCGGTTCCCCGACAAGGATCCGGAAGCTCCCGAGCATCTGATGCTAGACTGTACAACAATCTACAGACGCAGGATTAAGAACCTTGGATCTATTCATACGAATAGGGTCATATCGCCTCAAAAGCACCTAGCAAGATAGTGGAATTTATCAATATGCTGGGTCTATGTGAGTCGTTGCGACAGAAGGGAGGGCACAATAGGCCTTAGATCGCAGTACACAACCTCAATTTATATCTATGTATCTATCTATGGATCGACTCAACAAATTTTGGTTAATGTCTTGGGTATAACAGGTGAATGCTAGACTCATACCAAAAGAAAAGAATCTTTAGTAAAAACGACATCGAGCAGAGATAACAAAAGAGATGCTTGAAAATGCAACTAAAGCTTGTTTGATCAAACGCATCCCTACTGGTGACGAGACCTGAATTTGAATATGACGCCGAAACTGTCCAAGAAGGTAGCGAATAGCAGTCCGAAATTGAATCGAAATCAAAAATATCAAAATTCGTTGAAGGAACTGAAGGCCATCCCAGCCGAAACCTATAACAAATCGATGGAAAATCGGATTAATCTTATGATGAAAGAACAGTTCCATAAGGAATCACTCAATGATGAGCCGTGCGGTTTGACGAATAAATTTTTGACTTTATTCCGTCATTTTCCACTATCCGTCATTTTGTTCTAAGTACAGTCTGCTCTCCACAGCCTTTGAAATATTAACAAGTATAAATTGCAACTCCGCGAAAACGCTGGTGCAAAGGGATTAGTGGATGAAATGAGCGATTTATCAAATGAACGTCAGTCAACGGCACTCTTGGTGGACGTGGAAATGTAGGTGAAGTTGGCGGTGGCTGCGCTGATGCATTGCGAGCACGTCGCATTAATTATTAATATCAACTAATGGCTGCATTTAACTAATGCAAGTAGCCAGCTAATGCGTCTTGCTCAAAGAAAGCAGCCGGAACTTCCTTAAGTACAAGCTGTAAACTTATACATAACTATATATAACAGTATATAAGTATATACATACACTTACTACCGCTGTCAGCAGCTCACTGTCAGAGCACTTAATGCAAGTGCACACCTCCCTCATCCCGCCTTCATTACAGATTCACTTTCAATCTCGCTATCCATCAGCCGTTAAGCTTAAGCCCAAGTTCGACTTAATAATGACTTAGTTACGCTGGCGTAGGTAATTGCTACCAGATCATATGGCACATACATACATACATATGTACATATGTACGTACGCACTCTTGCCCACCCGGTAAATGAACTTCCATCATGAAAACTCGCCAACAACTATGAAACAATATCCGATTAGGACTTATGCAGCTCACACTCATACACACACAAGCGTTGCAGCGCGCGGCATGTGAGCTTCTGCTACGCCCACAAAGTTTCTCAGGACGATTCTGCGGATGCTGCGACGGATTAAATGAAGCAATATTAATGCAACTGGTAAGCCGCTACAAATGCAACTGCCACTAAGCCAAAGTGCTGATGAGCCACTGAGATTACTTTCAGATTCCGCTCGCATTTAAGTTTGTAAGTTAATAGACACAATTGGATGTGGGCGCAGCACTCGTGGGCGGTAGCGTAGCTCTCACTACTTAGATAATTGTCACTGTCACTGACGCGTTGAAAGTAAAATCGAGACGGGGCAAGTAATAAAAAGATGTCTAATCACGTAATCATAAATGTAATGATAATGAAGTGATCGCTTGATTCAGAATATAAATCTTTTCTGACCTGCTTCAAGTAATTATTGGACTTTTCTGAAGTTCTGAAGGTAGTTAGGGACCAAAGGAGGACAAGCTTGAAGTCACGCGAGGACAGGCTTGTAGTCGTGTTTTTGTTTTTATTAGAAATCTTCCCAGAACTCTCCCACATATGTACATATATATATACATATATATTATAAGCACTCACCAAACTTCTTTGAAGCGCCAAAACAAGCAAACTGTGAGCAAGAGCCTGAACAGGGAAACCTCAATGAAAATAAAAACATCGATGTGCCATGAATCATCAAGAGTTCCAACAACTAAAGACACGACAAACATAAGTATATACTATGTCCATGTATACATACATACATACATATATCTTCAATATTTCAATATTTCTGTATGTGTGAGAACACCCAAAGCAAGAGTTCATGCTTCAAGTTAGCGATGATGTGATCTGCCTGAGCTGAGTAGGTGTGGATGCGAGTCTATGGTGTGATTGCCTACGTATGAATATATGTATGTAAATATGAGTAAAAATAAGTAAAGTATGGTCTGGTCGTGTGAGTTCAAGTGCTAGCTGTATATGCGCTTTGTTTGCTCGCGCAGATGTCTCCCCAGCGATAATGGAATACGGGGACTGCCAGAGCACGAGCTCCAGTTCTGCCGGCAATTGCGAAATTATTTTCCACAAGCAAATTTGGACTTTGTACTTGACTTGGATGCTTAATAATGAATGAAAAAGGAGAGATTTACGCAACATTTCATTTGGAGTTTAAGGCATTGCTTTAAAATTGAATTAAAGTCTTAAAAGCAAACGAAAATATTTCATACCAGCATTATCTAAAGAAATATATTTAGTAATAATAAATATATTCACATATATAAATACATACACATGTACACATAGATATGTATGTAAATGAAATTCGTGCAATTGTATAAGGATCATGTGCCAGTGGTGAGAATTAAATCATCAAGCGAGCTTGTTTCATACTAAACAATAAATATCCTGTGCTTTTGTAGAATTTCGGTATGGAGTATACGCTTTCACGAGAGTTGGAATTTATTTGTAAAAAGATTTTACCAAAAATGTGTTTTCTTAATATTCAATTTCATATATCAGTTTAGATTTGTTCGTTTAACAGTTGTTTTATACTATTTTACTACCCTTGAGGGGATTTTCAAAAAAATTTCTCATTCTCAAACCACCGAATAAGACTAATGACTTCAGCACAATACATTTTTAACGAAATTTCATCTTATATACTTGTATTCATACGAGTATGTGTGGTATTCTAGTCAGGCGCCATGAATTTCATGTAATTTTTGAAGCGTCGTAAATATGGGAATTCGTGTTTTTACTCTGCATTTTTTTATAAATTATTTATTAACATTACAATAACAGAAGAAATAATCAAAAAATAAAAAGTTAAAAATTTCAAACAGCTTTTTTCAAAAAAGCAGCTGATTATGTGGGAGTGGGGATAAAGTGGAAGGTCTCAGAAATTGACACAAGACACAGTGGCATTTCGGCGGAAAAAATAGGATTTTTCCACTTTCCAATTTCAAAACTTTAATGATTTTGATTTTTTAAAGAAATATTTGGATAAGAAAAATTCAACAAGGTTTTTTATAAAAAGTGAAATTTTATAGTTAAAAAAACTAACAGAAGTCGACGGAAAGTTATTCAATAAAATCAGATTAAAATTATTGTCCAAATAAAGAATTTTTTTTGTGTGTAAGTTTATAGCTATGGCTTTTCTTTTATTTTTTAGTGAAAATATAGCACCTACTTGTTTAAAAAAAAAAAATTTATTGAAATTGGCAAAGTAAGCTAATTTTTATAATTTTTCAAAAATTATACTAAAAAATATCAACTTTTCATTTTTTGATGGAAAAAGACTTTATGTGCTTTGCCTTGCTTAGCCCTCTTAATATAAAAAAATGAAAAGGTTCAATTAAAAAAAAAACACAACCGCCAGTTACCGTCCCTTTTAGTAACATCGATTTTAATTTCCACAAATACTGATGTCTTTAACAGACTTCTTATAACTTCGGATCCTTACATAAGTAGCTTAAGGCGTCATTCGAACAAAATTTCCTTAGAACTAGATCCCATTGTTAAAGATATGGTGCTTGCATAATATTACAAATAAAAACTAACACAATTTTTCGCCTGTTACATATTCAATTAAAACATTGCATATTATATTGGATTTGTATCAAGGTAAAGGTATAAACAACGTCACTTTGCGTTTAAGTTTAAAATTTTTTTATCAGAAGAACTCAATTAAGAAGTGTCCCGAATTTTAAGTCCTTAGGTCCAAAAATAAAAATTTTGGCAATTGCAGTTATATGAGGGGGTGGGTGTGGCAGTGGGCGGTTTTCCAAGGTTTTTTCAAAATTTCTTAATTTAGTCCAGAGAAGTGTTTCTGCAAAGTTTCATTGTTGTACGACCACTCCTTCTATTTTTTTTCCCAAAAAATATATGGAGCAGTGCCACTATGCATGATAATATCCAAATTTTAACCAACTTAGCAATCTGAAATAAATAAAAAAAAAAATATTGGGAAAATTTTTTTAATGAAATGGCGGCTGCTTGAAATTTTGTTTACCACTTTCTTTACTATTAGAATGTTCTAAATAAGCAAAAAAAATGAAGATAATGCTAGTTCCAGACATAGACATGTCTATAAAGACGACTCCCTAAAAATTTCAGAAAAATCGGTTCCGTAGAAGCTGAAAAATCGTAGGTATGGTTTTGAAAAATACAGTTTCGAGAATAACTAGTAGTTTAAAATTTTAAGTATACTTAAATCTCCGAAATTAATTTGAATAGCGAAAATTCCTCTTCTAGGCATATTCTTGAATAGTTAAACTTTGAAAGTAGAAAAAATAAAATCGATTTTTTTATTTCTAGACTAGAATACCCTCTTATGTGAAAATATATGCACATACGAGGTGTGTTCAAAAAGTATCGCGAATTTTGTGTTTTTTCAAAAATTATTTATTTATCCATGAATATCTATTTTGTCCCCTTCAAAGTAATCCCCATGAGATATTATACACTCGTGCCAACGGTTTTTCCAATCTTCAAAGCACTTCAAAAAATCATTTTTTTTTATCTTCTTCAGCTCCTCCTTCGATGCCGTCTTTATCTCGTCAAGAGAAGCGTAACGTCGTCCTTTCATGGGCCTCTTCAGTTTAGGGAACAAGAAAAAGTCACAGGGGGCCAGATGGGGGGAATACGGTGGCTGCGGCATCATTAGTGTGTTGTTTTTGCGTGTTGCGCATAACTTGTAGGTAACATTCCTTATTGACCGTTCTTCCCTGTGTCAAGAACTCATGATGCACGAAACCCCTGCAATCGAAGAAAACTGTCAGTTACGATTCGCGATACTTTTTGAACACACCTCGTATCACAAAATGATTTGTCTAAGGCTTAAGATGTTATATCTATATACTGAAAATTTGATGTTCATTCGGATGATTTTTAAACTTAGAACAATCAGCTCCCGAAAACTTTTTTAAGCGCTGTTTGGAGAGTTCGTGAGGAAAAGTTCTCCGAAACGGCAGGACCGATCGACTTGAAATTTTCCCAAGATCATCAGAGATATACAATTAAAGCTCAATTGAATACGCACCTCAACTGTATTAAATACAGAAAAACGCTGGTCCCCACAGTGTGGAAAATTGTTGAAATGACTTTTTTGGTTAAGGCCATTTTTTATCAAAATATTGATTTTCGATTGATTACAGATTTGAAATATCTTTAAACAACTCGTCCATCGAATAGGATCGAAGGAGTCTTAAATCTTTTCAGATTTGAATCGCAGATTATTAAGGTAATTGAAAATCTGTAAATGTTTATTTATTTGCTTATTTTTAAACAAAATTCTTCTTAAAAAAAAAAAATCCCAAAAAATGCATTTTTTCTGACCAACAAGTTATGTAAGTCATATCAGACGAGTAAATAATGAAACTGTGACTCTAAGGCTCGATTAAAAATTTTCAAAAAAAAACTACTCTAAGAATCAATCGTATAACACCTTTGACATATCATATAATATAGTAAGATATTAAAATAATAAACAAATAATACGAGTTTTCGAGAGATAGGTTCTGCGGAAGATTTATGGTCCTTTGCTCGTTGACCACGGCGAATACCGCATTCAGTGGAACGATGAGCTATATGAAATCAGCGAATTAAAAGACTGCGAAAAGTGTTTTATTAACGAAGAGCTGTGGCATCGTATTTTGTCACGAAAAGTGATAAATATAAAATTAAAACTGGAATATTGTCCTAAAAATATCCCAATATCTCTAAACCTGCCAATTTTCTGCCGAAAACTTAAGATTTCATTTAAAGAATTGGCAGAACTGAGCATACAACATTGTGTATTTTTAAATATTCTTCTGAAGATGTGCAGCGCCGCCGCATAAGTAAATACGAGCGAGCCGCCGCTGCGGGTGCTACCTATTAAGCATAACAAATTGGCTGTAAACACTTAAAAGTCCATTTAAGAAGTTAATTGAAAGGAGCAGTGCAAACAGGATTATGTTTGGGCATACAGATGTTTGTACTATATATATGTATATGCGAAGTGAAGACAAAAGGCAAAATGCCGCAACGCACATTTGCAACATTGCCACTTCGTCACAGTGGCGCCTCTAATGTCAATGGTCTATGATTTTTGTTGCGAAGCGGTAGTTGTTGGCTAATTAATAGACTGTGCTGTTATGTTCTGCCGAAAGGACAATGTAAGCAATTGTGAAGCAAGTCAAAAGATCGCAAACAACAACAATACATAAAATATGCCGTTTATTTACAAACACATATAGACAGACACTTGCTGGCAAAAAACCAAACGAGAACCCAGCAGTGGCAGACGAGCGGAGCTACACAAAGGCATAGAGAGGGAGCGGAGAGCGCTACGATGGCAACGACCACTTAATCTGCAGCGTAACTAACGCGTTAAATGTTCGCCAAGTTGCAATTGGCAATTGGCCCGTGTAGTTGTTGTATAATTGCTCGAGCTGTTGCCAATTTTAGGATCACTATCAAAACGGAACATACTTCTACAACAACAAAATATGTGTGTTGACGCTCTCACCTTTCCTCCACGCGTTCAATCGTTCATATTTTCGAAAAAACAGACGTGTAATTAATCTGCAGCAAGTCCTTTCACCTGACTCTACTCTCTGCTGTGGGCACACATGACTGACTTAAAATGTTGTTGCTATTGTTGTTATGTACTTGTGATGGCATCAGAACATTTAAAATTGATCTGACTTGGTTTACTTAACAAGCTGTAGCAGCGACAAACACTCAGCATATAACAAGCGGAATGCTTGCAACAAATAGTGGCATCAATAGCCAGCATCAGCGCAGCCGACACATCGCCGCTGGCAATGACATGAACACCAGCGACACAGCACTGACAGCGACGCCAAGTCCAACGCAACGACGTGCGCAAATGTCTTGGCAGCACATTCGGCTTGGCAGCTGAGTGCGTTGGAGGAGTCACAAGCACACTTAATTGCCGCATCAAGGCTTAAATTACACGCCTGTGCAACATACAACCTCGCCATCCTCGGGAGAGCCCAGCCGCTTTTTTTCCATTTGCAATCGCCACGCTTTCGTTTGGTAAACATTATTCGTACCAAATTTCATTCCTTTTCATTACATCTTCCAAACACTGATTTTCGTACTTGTTTTGCCACTGATGGCGTTAATTGGGTTTGAAGTGCAAAACGATAGACATTCGACAGACATTAGGAGCAGCGGCGCCACGACGGCACGCCGGTGATACCCAGGTACTTTGGTTCAGGAGCAACGCTTGGTGTGAGGACAGTGCGTGTTTTACTTGAGATGACTATTATATAAGTCAAGCTTTGTTTTGTTATGGTCACTTATATATCATATCGAATATCATAGAAAAGTTCGGGTTTACATAGGATAACATTAGATTGTTACCCTTACAAAAACTGATGTAGGCCACGGTTAGTCGGCCAAGTTCGCGTCACTAAGAAGTAGATACTTTGCGAACCAAGTTTCAGAACTATAACTAATACAGAAAGATAAACGTTTTTGGTCTCTGACTTTCGCTGATCGTGGAAATAACGATCGTTCATTTGATCTCTTCAGTGATCATACTTTGAATCAAAAGCGACAAATAGGCTTCGTTAGCCAACTGAATGGAAGCTATCACTAAATACCACTCACTTATTACTTCTAATCAAGAGCATACCTAGATCTTAATGTATTTCTGACGGTACCATTCCAGAGTTAAACTAGTCTTCTATTCAGCGACTAGCTGTAGACGAAAGCAGACTCGAAAAGCGTTTAAGAAAATAATATTATTCAGTATTGTATGTACTATATGGACTATACAAATCTGTATATGGGAACATTCATAACTCTCCAAAGTTAAAAAAAAAAAAACAGCGACTGAGATCGTAAACAATATAAAAAAATATACCAGGTTCCAAGCCAAAAGGAATTACGGAAAATGAAATATCTGATGAATATGTAAGTACAGGAAATACGGAAGTCACTAAAACGATGTATAATGATATTTTCGAAAAGGCCGACAGAAAGATCAGAGTTCATTGGAAAGGCTTAAATACATACAAGATCATGTTCAAGAGATCCTTAAAAAAACTCGCGTGCTACTTACTCACACGGTCTCGAAAGGACTGCACCTTCTACAGAACTCGGCTAGCATCTTCCAGGGGGAAAAGTACTGGACATAGAGAAGGCCTGCGAAGCTCTATTGAATAAGTATGAGAGAATATATAAAGCAGCAATATAGCTATGTAGCTCTCCTAGTCTTGTCGTCGCCCATAACTAATTCCAGCATCTTCCTTAACTGCAGGAAGGCACTCTGCTCACTAGAAGACAAGCTCCACCTAGACTTGACCTGGGTTCCCGGCCCCAGGAACATTTTCGGCAACCAAAAAGCAGACAAGTTGGCAAATGCAGGAGCTTTTCTAAAGAAAACCGAAGCAGAGTTAATACCAAGCCCTCTAGGATCGATCTGGAGAGAGCTCAATATACAATTTCAACAATTAGCAAATAACAGATGGAAAAGTACAACAAAATGCAATATAACAAAAACAATGTGGCCAAATTATGACAAGAACTAACGAGTTATTAAATATATCCAGAAAAAGTATCTTCAAACTCTTCAAACTAACTGCTACCATAACACGGCATTGGCCATTTGGAGAACATGCGTCCAAAATGGGTATGGCCTACAATAACATCTGCCGAGGCTGCGACTAGTAGGAAATAAGGAAACAATTTTCCACTCTATGAATGCCCCATCTATCGCAGATCCGACACAGAACACTTGGAATTCATCAAGCATCAAATCTTAAATGTGTGTCTACAAAATGCATATCGGATATTAGTAGCTTCATCGAAACCACAAAATGGTTTGAACGATAAGAAACGTGATAGCAGTAATAAAAATAAATACTACTGATGCATCAAAATGGCAGCTCGAGCACAAAATTAACAGTGCCGCACTCGTACCTACCTATTTTGAGAAAGCTCTCTCCACAATTCATGGCCTAAATCACTTATGCAACTATGCAGTTAAGCAAGTGCAAAAGTTTCAAGACTCAACCAGACTGCTACTGAATTTCTTAAATACACACAAGTTTAAAGTGATTTGTGCAAAATTGCTAGACCACACAGGAGACTCGTACGCGTATCAAAAAGTTTAGAAGATAAATTGAATGCACTAAGCAGTGGAAAACGCTACAAATGGAGCAATACAAGTGCGTCTAGAATCACACAAGTACATATGTATATGAGATACACATGCTAGAGGGAGTATGTCTGAAGATATGGACTTATGTGTAGAAGCCATTCAACATTATTGGCAGAGAGACGTGGACGTCGTGGCCGTCTTCATCGCATGTATTGACCCAAGTCAATGAGTTTCTTCAAATTGAAAAGTCAAACAAAGAAAAGTACATCAATCAGTGTAGTGAGGCAATCAGGCAGTTAAGCAGTCACTCAGAAGTGGGTGAGGCGCATAAAAGCATTGAATACAACTTCGATGCCGAAGGAAGAAAGTATGAAACTTGGAAGGAGAGTTCTGCAAAGTCCAAGCAGCACGCATCGACATATGTAAAAGACACACACTGGCGCTTCCATTCACCCAGTTAAGCGAAGATGATGTGGCAAGTATTTTGTTTTGTGGATCCCGCATGGAGTAAAGGAGAACTCGTATTTGAAGATCTCCATGTACTCTTAAATGGGATATAAATTTACTTTGACACAAGAAAAAATACGTTACTTAGAAACAACCCTTCGATTACAATATCTAACTAAATATTTCGCCGTTAGCCAAGAATTGTGTTAAGTTAGCCCGAGTTAAGTAGAAAAGTCACATGAGTTGATGGCCGTATTTTGTCAGAAGAAGCGAAGCAGAAACATTATAATTAAATCACTGCTCATTGAGCTCATCGAAAATACCCGAAAACATAGTTAATACTTTATCTAACTTATAACAAAACTCTCCCATAGCCACCATTGGCTCTTCACCTTCTTAGATCGTTCCCAATTTTTGGTTGGTTGGGCACAGAAATGCTAACATATGAGAGCATGTATACCTAAAGTTGTCCAACATCGATATCCCAAGAGTATATGTAGACAACGCTGTTGAATGATATTAAGTTGTCCTTTATGGGCTGAGATGCTGTGTGGCATGGTGGCATGGCTACTGCCGCTGTGCGACTGGGAAGCCCTTCGAGGACGAGACATGGCAATTTTGCACGTTTGATGCGACATTGATGATTTAATCCAGACAATTTACCAAGATGCGATATGTAACAAACGCCCAAACATACAAACAACTGTAGTACTCTTGTGTTGCAAGCAGAGTTATACGCCAAATACGCGCAGTCGATGCTGCTGCAAGCTGAGCAAAAGCGAAATGAAATGGAATGCAGTCATTTGTGTGTTGTTGCTTATCGCAATCGCTTAAATCCTCGTTAAATCATCATTAAGCCAGCGTTAACGTCATGCCGTATACACCATGTACGAATGCATGTCCGTGACCATGCCACATTGCGAACTACATTTGACAATATTTTGTGTGACAGTAAAAGCGGCAAGCAGACAAACTCAACTTGAACTCCTTTGGCTTTCGATCGGTTTTTATGCAGTTTTTCGGTTGATTGGTAGTTGTTCGTGGCTGGTGGCTAGTGGCTTTGCGTGCGCTCGCAGCTCTCGCTAGTTGGCGCGCTTTGAATGTCTACTTGGTTGGCCCGATGGCTCGCTGGCCGCTGGCTGGCTGACTAAGTGCTGGATTTTTTCAATGGCTAAATGATTGAATTTAGTAGCCGTTGTTGTTGCTTGTTGTTGTATCGAAAACGCAAAACACAATAACCGCCTTCGAAACCATTAATTTAATGAAGACTTTTGTCCGCCAGAGCCAGAGCCGAAGAGCATATGCTGTAATCTGTTAGCCGGCTGGCGCGAATATGCGTCTCTGTTTCTGTTTGGATGATGATTAACTACTGGTCGTAATGTGCGTTCTCAGTTATAAAAGAATGGAGTAACGAGAAAAAACTGCACAAACCTTAGTGCGTATATATCTTGGCCGAATTGTCGTGAATGTCGTATAACCATTTGAAATAAGGACGTCACAGCTTTCGAAAACGTTGTCATATTGGCAATTTTGTTTCGATTGACCTCAAAGAATCCTGAAAATGAGCTTTAAAGACTCTTCCTTGTAGACCAGTGAAAAAAGTATCCACTAAAGTTCGACATGCTGGAAAGAAAATAGTGTCCGATTTACACTAAACTGGGTTCGAAAATAATTTGAGAGAATGCTAATGCTGAAACCCAAAAATGAAACCCAGACAATTTGGGACCGCAACCCTAAATGGCTTCGACCTTGCGCAATATGACGATTTCTGCTAAACCTTCATGAGTAATACATCGTAGGTTGCCTCAAGGATATATCCTTCAAAGGTAACAGCTTATCTTATTCAATAGATTATTTCATGAAATCGTGCTCAAAGTGATTACTCAACCCATACTTAGTTGAGTAATCATAAACAAAGAAAGCAACTTCTTCTGCGTATTTGCCTCAAAGCCTACCCACTAAGGGTATAACAATTGGAGAACACACTCCTGCAGCTTATACATCAATAATTTGTGTCCGCTCAAAATAATTGACCACCACCAAAGTCAGCCGTGTTGCAGCAGAAGCTGCATCTTCAGCAGCAATACGCCCAGCAGCCGGTTTATCGGCTAACCATCTGCTACTGCCGCCATTTAAAGCACTGCAACAGCAAAAACAAACTTTATCTCTTGCCATTTTGGTGCGCAATTTTGCTTTCATTTGATTTGTTGCGACTCGGCATTTGTTTGCCATTTAATTGACTCTTCAAGCGAATGCAAATGCTGCAGTCGAGTTTAGGGCTCGAAAGCCACTTCAGTCTAAAGTGGCAATAGGAGCAATTTGTGCAACAAAACGCTAACGCAAATATTTTTTCTCTCTGAAATTCTTTAAAACATAAGTGCAATGTGTATGTATGGGTGTACGAGTTCGTTACGAACGTACTAAGAATGAGAATGTGTGTTTTACAAGCTGCGAAGTCAGCAAACTCACTTTTCGGCCGAAAAAGGTCGGCAATTTGCTCTCAACAGCTCAAAAGCTCGGAAGCAGATAGTATTTACTTAAAATGACCGCAGCTTTTTGGACCGCGATACTTATGTATACAATTTTAATGGATGAAATATTAAAGGTGGCTCCACTCATCCTCCCGCCTGAAGACAGTTATTCTCTGTATCTTCAGAAGAGAACTTCTTTCAAAAGTTTCCCTATATTGCATACTATCTTTCCTAAAAGCAGGTATAATTTTTGAATGATTGGATCATTAGAAGTTGAAGTCCCCTACCTCAACAACAGCGCGCCAGTCGTGTCTTCTTTTCGCTTCGTGGTGCCAATTGGAGATTCCAAGCGATGCCAGGTCCTTCCCCACATTGTCTTTCCAACAGAGTTGAGGTCTTCTTCTTCCTCTGCTTCCCTGGTGGGTCCAGCGTCGAATACTTTCAGAGCTGGGGTATTTTCGTCCATTCGGACGACATGACCTTGCCAGTGAAGCCGCTGTCTTTTAATTCCATGAACTATGTCAATGTCGTCGATATCTCGTACAGCTCATCGTTTCATAGAATACGATATTCACCGTGGCCACCGCGCAAAGGACCATAAATCTTCCTTTCGAAAACTCGTAACGTCGACTCATCAGTTGTTGTAAATCGTCCATGCCTCTGCACCATATAGCAGAACGGGGATAATTAATGACTTATAATGTTTGGTCTTTGTTCGTCATGAGAGAACTTTACTTCTTAATTGCCTACTCAGTCCGAAGTAGCACTTGTTGGCAAGAGTTATTCTGCGTTGGATTACGAGGTCGACGTTGTTATTGGTTCCAAGCTACACTTCGAAGTTATGACTGTCCACAGTGACGTGAGAGCCGACTGTTTGTTTGATGACAGGAGATATTTCGTCTTCATTCACTGCCAGACTCATTTGCTTCGCTGCTTTATCTATTCTGGAGAAAACAGAAATAATGGCGCGGTTGTTGAGACCAATGGTATCAATATCATCAGCATACGCCAGCAGCTGTACACTCTTATAAAAGATTGTCCTCCTCGATCAAGTTCTGCAGCTCGAATAATTTTCTCCAGCAGCCGATTGAAGAAGTCGTACGATAGGGAGTCGCCTTGCCTGAAACCTCGTTTGGTATCGAACGGCTCGGAGAGATCCTCCCCGATTCTGACGGAGTTTCGTGTTGCTCAACGTCAGCTTTCACAGCCGTATTAGTTTTGCGGGTATACCAAATTCAGACATGGCAGAATAAAGGCAGCTCCTTACCTCTAACTTGGCATTTTATTAAAGTAAAAATGACTGTCCTCCATACACTTGTTTCCAATTCGATGGCAGTCACTGTACATTTTTTCCACTGGAATTTTTGCGTAATTTTTTTACGCGCCACATAAATTTTTTCACTCGAAATGCTCAACAGTTTACCGCCGCTTGCCGCAGCTGCAACCGGCCACAAGTGCAACTGATAATTTGGCTAATTCAGTGTTGAACTGAAAATGGCAGTGTTCCTCGCCGCACGGCAGCACTCTGCCATGCCAAACCGAAGTCAGAGCGCGTTGGCTTTATTTATTTTGAATTTTCGGTGTGCTCTTTTTGTGGGGCTCCTCGAGTGGCTGCTGAAGTCCGCTTAGCACGCGGCTGGCAGACGCTTCGCCCTGCGCTACTAATGATGGCTTAAGCGTTCAATGCGCTTCTTTTTTCGCCTCATTCATATGCGCACGACCCATTTCGTGCCGAAAATGCATGCGGCTGATCGACTTTTGCGGTGCGCAATCAACTTCATTTCATTATCTGCGCGATTCTTTTACACCACTCTATCAATATGCTTTATTTCTGCCGAATTACAGTGGCGTTTTTGCTTATTTGCAACCAAACAAATTGGGCGATTATTTGCACTTGTGTATGCGTGTGTGTGTGTGTGTGAGTATGCATTTTGTTGCAATTGTCATTACCAAATATTGACTCCAACGAAATGCGCTTCAAACACGAACTTAAGCACGCACTTATATAAATATATGTGTGTGTGCATGGAGTGTAATGAAATTAGGAAGCATTAATTCAAATTACAGCGCGATCCGCTTTCAGCATTGCAACCTGAATACTTTGGTTTGGCAATGCAAGCGCGCCGCCACAGCCGGTGGCATATTTTGGCTGTCAAGCATTCATATTTATTATGAAACGCTAATGCATTCAAAACGCATTGGTTAGCCGCATTTATTGATATTTATTTATTACCACTAATGAATTAATTTCGTACATCGAAATCAGCAAAATTTATTCGAAACCAGCTGGACAATTAGTTATAGATAGGGTGCGCTTTCACACAGATTTGCCAAGCCATTAGTAAATTCTAATTGAGTTTTAGTTTTGTGTACTTTAACCCTATGATGAAAATTAATCCATTTGTCAAACTCCAACTGGTTACGGTCTAGTTTCTTTCGGACCATATGTATAAAAACTGCTGCAAAGTAAAATTTTCTTTCTAGTAATTTGGACATTTACTTCGACCAGTTGAGAGAAGCCTACCTTCAGAGTTAAGTGCACAGATTTTTTCTTCGACCATTTTAATTATTTCTTGGTGGAGTTAGAACTCTAACTTCTCTCTTCTTTTCACGCCAAGTGCAGTCAGGCCGCTATGCGATCCATGCGAACGGCATGGCCAAACCAGCGCACTCATCGGATTTTTCTACGCTTCACTATATCTATGTCTCTGTAGAGCTCATACAGTTCGCGGTTCAATTTTTTTATATATTCATCGTTCACGTAGATGGCTTTAAAGCTCTTCCGAAAAACAATCTTCTCGAATGCTCCAAGTGATTTCTCATCTCGGTTCGTCATCATCTATGAATCGGCGTCGTATAAGAGAACGAGAGTACTGAGAAGCAGGTAGTAGGCTTCTCAATTGCTTATCAATACTAAAGTAGTCACTTTTAGCAAGAGTTATTCTGCTCTTGATCTCCTCTGTTTATATACTCTTGCCTTTATGACGTACGCGTTGACGACGAATTACGTCCAGCACGGCCATCAACATCAATGAAGATCAACACGTCAATGAAACAAACGAATTGGTGCTTAAGAATGGACGATGGTCAGTCAGAGATCTTACAGGCATTATTGGAATATCGGTTGAAACTTCATTTGGTTCTAAGAAAATTGAAAGCACAATAGGCTCCAAAATAATCAGATTTTTTCGAAAAACAGCCCTGCGTTAACGTCTATGGAACAATGCTTTCCGACTACCAGAATGTCATGAAACGTATTACTAACGGCGATGAGTCTTGCACGTGGCAAAGGTGAGCCAAAGCCGAAAAAACCACTTTCAAGTTTTCTTCGATTATCGAGGTGTGTTGCACGTCCAGTTCACTCCGACCGTGTTATGCATTGTGTGCACGTCGTATCACGCCGCAACCGCCGTATTCGACTGTTTTAGCTTCGTGTGACTTCTGGATATTGAGCAATCTCAAACGATTGCTCCGTGGAAATCGTTTCCAGTCAATGGAAGACATAAATCGTGAATCTATAGGCTCATTGAAAGCTATTTCGGAAATTCACTCTAACAGCTGTTTCGAGGATTTGAAAAACGTTCACACAAGTGTATTGGGGTCAAGGGGGTTTATTTTCAGGGGATGATATAGACTTTGAAGAATAAATTGAAAATTTTTCAAATATTTTTAAAACAAAGTCTTACTATTTATTACTCATAGTATTGGCTTGTCAATTGACAGACAATATAAAAAAAGCTGTCATTTTCTGTATTCAAATGTTTTATTTTGCTCACAAATGCACTTCTACATTAATAAACAAAAATATTTCTGTAAATTACTCGCATTAATAAGCAAAAAAGTGCGTTTCACAAACACTTTGCGCAAATAATTTTAATTTATTTAATTATTATGATAATGATTGCGGTCGAAATGTTTTATTTGTGGCATAATAAAAATGATACACCATACTTAACGCAAGAGTACATAAATTTTACACACATTAAGCATAAATTTACATTATCAGAATGGAAAACAACAACAAAAAACAACAACCAAGAGCAAACAGAAAGCAAAAAGCGAACAAAACAACATTAAACAAAGACAAAAAAATATACAAAACTGTTTAACATGGAAATAATGTAAACGTAATTAAAGCAAAATGTATTCGCCCATTCGCACACATTCACACATAAAATTAAATGTTAAAATAATTACCTTTAGGAGCATATTTTTGAATTGGCGAGCAGTTTCCACACAAAATGCGATCAAATTTAAATTTATCAGTGAAAGCTCCAACTTTTAAATTTGTGAAAGCTTTCACAAATTATATTTACACCTATTTCTTCATTGAATTATGCTTCATATTTAGATAAAAAGTTCTTTGAAGTGCAAAGAAAGAGTGGAGAAAAATACATTTGTAGAATGCTGTGTTATTTTTTAGCGAACTTTTGAAAAAAATTACATTAATTTATAGTTGTCTAAATACTAACAAAAACAAAATTCACGAACAATAAGCTCGTTGATACTTCTGGTTTGTAAATCCGCAGCTTACAGTGTTCCCTAAATATAACTTTCCAAATCCATTCAACAACAATATACATCTCAGCATTATAACACTTTAATAACTAGTAGAAATGTCAATTTGAAAGATGTAATCGAAATGGAATAATTAGTCTGAATTTATAAAAGTGATCAAAGTAATAGCAGGCCTCAACTTGATATGTTAGGTCTACCAACAATAAAAACATGATGTTAAAACGAAATAAAATACTCAAATTTTGTCTAATTCGGTTGTGTTGTGACGGCCATTTGAAAATAGCCATATCTCGAAATTAATGAATCACAAAACTTCGCACACATTGTGTTCATGTTGAGACGTAAAACATTAGGCGGCGTACTGTCTTGTTTGAAAAAGAGATCGTCCAAGCCGATGTCTTCAAAATATTCCGGAAAAAAGTCGCTTTTGATGATAACGACAGTTTTGCCTGATTTCGAAAGAACTAAAGCCCGATGTTGCCGCCATATCACAATCCGCAACAAATGGTAAATTTTTAGGTGATGATTTGACTCACACCAATAACGACAACTTTGATTGTTGACAAACCAATAAGCCGAATAATTTTCAGCACCCAATCGGCAAAGCTATGGCTCTTCAGTTCTTGTACCGCTACAATCTCTTATTAATGTTGAGCCAAATCCAACCGCAAATATTCGCCATTCGAGAAACCCAGCAGTACAAAACGACTGATTCAAAAAAGACTCTACACTGACTGGAGCTTCAGCGATATTCCTCTCACAACATTTCCCTTTCTTTTAAGATTATGATAATTTTCGGAAATACAGGGTTTGTCCCGCATTGAAGACATTACGGAAGGCATTCTCCGGAATAACCTTAAAGAGCCAAGGTAGATGCTGCTTGGATCGCCTCTGTCGTCTTAAAATGCTTGCCTTTCATCGGCCAACACTCTCTACCGAATCCAGTCGGTGCGCGCTGGCTCCGAGATACAGTCGCGGCGGAAGAAAATCAGTCATATTACATTCCAGACCATCCCTGTATGTCCCGGCCATTAACTTAATTAACTTTAAGCACATTATCTGAACATTTTGCTCGGATTAATTTAGATTTCAATATTTCCAAAAATTTTAATTTTCCAAATATAATACTGACGAAGATTATATTTTACTACTACAAAGACTAGAGCAAGGTGAATATTTGGTCAGTGGATGGTGACTAGATGAGGTACGTTTTTAAACCCAATATTTTTCAGGAAACGTCCATAACTCAGTACACGCCAAAAATGGTTACGATTCAAGGAAAAATAAACGAAACCGCAAGCGATTTTTTTTTAGAAAAGTAATTCAAAAACTAGTCTAAATTTTTTTCTCAGCCTTAGATAACTGTAACCAACTCAATTAAATATCCTTCACAAAGTTATTTTAATGTACTGCCATATTGTGCCTGACCTCCACATCAGAAAAAGTGGCAGCAAAGTAAGAGTCACTTTTAAAATAGCGCACTTAAGTTCAAAAACAATTGAATTTTTAATTAACTCGAACGTCCAGCACTCGGCCTCCGACCTGCCCCCCAGCCTGCAGTGGCAGGATATTTAAAAGCCAAGCAAGTTTATGATTTATTGCGAATTTCATATCATAACCCATATTTTACATGAAATTTAAGTGCCTGTGATAACCACTATGCATATTCATTTACTCTCATATATCATACATACATACTTATATACAATATGAGCACGTTTGTAGTGTGTATGTGCTTACAAGTGTATGAAGCTGAAAATGCAGGCGAAAATTCCTTCTGTTAACTAAAAAGTCGTTCATCAATTATTGAAATTCACTCAGCTGCACACGTTAACACAGCCACACTACATACATACATACATACATATATGTCATGCTTGCCATACTTTTGCAATTAAATGCAGTAATTACGAGTTATGCTTTGTTTATTAAATGACAGCAAATATGTGCAACGACAAACAATAAGAACAAGCGATTTGCAGAGCTACGTGCACACACACATACACACAAACGATATATATGTATGTACAAATTTATTTGCAGAATATTTCATTTGGCCATCAATTATTTACTAATTTTAAAATATACCCTTAACTTTTACTGTTAAATGCTTACACCGAATATCGTTTGTGCAATTACATAACTGTTTCAAGAACTGGAATTTCACATTACAAGTGCTGGGTATGCGACTGCAATTCCCGGTGAGAAGCTGGTATGCGAAGTGTTAATGTAAATATATTTCGATATTCAAAACAATTTCGTTTACTTTAATAAAGTGCTAAATAGAGTTGACAACGCTTTTGCTGCAATATTCGAAATGTAATAACTGTATAATTACAGCTACATTCAATTTCAGAATGTTGCTTAATTCCAGTAAAGTCTGATTATCGTGTAAGAAGCCCTAGGGTCTTCACCCCAACAGGCACAGTTTCTATAAACATTTTAAAAACACCCAGAAAGCGATTATCACTTTTTAAGTGTCTTCAATGGACTCGAAACGGCTTCCCCAGAGCGATCGTTTGAGTTTTGCTGAATAGCCAGAAGTCACACGGAGCTAATTCAGGCGAATGCCGTGGTTGCGGTACGATATTGGTAGAAAATTTGAAGTAAAACTCACGAAGAATCAATACAGTATGCGACGCTGCAAAAAACAAAAGTTGTCGGCTCATAATTCCGGCTTCTTTTTACAAACAGCTTCGCATAAACAACACGCAAATAGTATTTCTTGTTGATAGTTTGGCCAGTGGAAAGGAATTCGGAGTATTCAAATCCTCGATAATCGAAGAAAACTGCCAAAATAACCTTGATTTTTGATCTACTTTGACATGGTTTTTACGGTTTCCTTTGCCACATTTGCCACGATATTCGGCCGATTGATCGTCTGTTTCCAGGTCGTAAAGATGAATGAATGACTCAACGCCAATAATAATACGTTTCATAACATCTTGGTAGTCGAATAGCATTGTTTCCCAGACGTTAATGCGACGCTATTTTTCGAAAAAATTTAGTGATTTTGGAACCAATCGTGCTATTACTTTTCTCAGGCTTAAATGATCTTTCAAAATGGTTTTCACTGATCCTAACGATATTATGCCTTAAAATCTCTGCCCTGATCGCTGATCGTCGATTCTGTATTCGAATTTCAACATTTCATCTGTTGAGTCAGAGTTTTTTATTTTTGTTCGAAAAAGATTTGATTGTGTTCAAATTCAAGTCAATTCTATGCTTTAGCAATAAAAAAGTGAGATATTCCTTTTGCAGTGTTGAAATAGAAGTTAAAATGGTGGACCTCTTAGACAAAATTGTTTATAATTGTATATAATGGCACCAAGGTAAGTTAATTATCATCTTCATTAATAATTTCACTTGGTTCCAATCAACAAAAGCAGTCAGTACCTTTTTCTTTATTTTTTTCTTTCTAAGTCTACTCGCATATGGCCAGAAACCTTTATGTAATGGAAGCAACAGCGAGTTGGTTATTAAAGCACCGCTCACACTCCAAAGTTATCAGATAACAGATTTTTGTTAACCTATATTTTTGAACACTACATTCGATTTATGCCCTGTGCATGATGAGCTGAATCCCTTTAACCATGTCCATTATCTGTATATAGTATATTCGAACTAGTCCGTCAGTTTATGAGATATCGATTTGAAACTTTTCTTTTCACGGAGCTGCTCATTTGTTGGAACTGCCGATATCGGACCACTATAGTATATGGCTGCCATACAAATTGAACGATCAAAACAATGTCCTTGGTGGAAAACTGTTTTATTTGAGGAGATCGCTTCACTAAATTTTGAAATAAATTATTTCGATCGGACTATTATAACATATGTATAGCTGCCGAACAAACTGACTGATCAAAATTAAATCCAGCTTATACATTTGTGAAGGGTATTATAGCTTCAGAACAACGGAACTTCATTTTTTTGTTTTATAATACACATACATATGTATACACGGTGCGCCACGAAACATTAAATATCTCTGAGATTTTTAATTGAAGGTGAGTAAAGTAAGTTGTCTCTAAGTTTCTCACTACTAACTATCAAACCTGGAAATAGTACAATGCCTTCCTTTCATTACCTTATAGAGTGACTCTACATTTCAAACACAATTACAGGACAACACGCTAAAGTATCGAATCCGCTTCACAAGCAAGATTTTTGGCCTTTGATCTCGCATCGAAGCACTTAGTCGGCTTCAAAAAGCTGGAATTTTTCGTGGCACATTTAAGTGGGTTCTACTGTAGCTTAACTCAAATTAAAACAAAGTATTAAAAAGCAAATCACTAATGAATGCACCTTTATTGATTACAATTTTAATTGAAATCCTTTCAAATTTACAGATATTCGTTTACTTCAACCTTTATAAATTTAAAGTTATTATTATTCAAACATGCACATCTTTAATCACTCAGTTAAAATCTAAAACGAAATAATTCCTTTTCACATAGAATTGTTATTTAATACTTTTAGCAGTTCTTACATAATATCGCGCTGAAACCGTTTATTACTCATGTCTATGTGTGTGTATGCTTTACTCTAAACACTTCACTTACACTCACTTTTATTTGCATTTCAATTAAATTGCTCATTTTTATTGATTTCATTTCAATCCTTGGCAGCAATCATAGAAAACTCGTTGGCTTAACATTTTAGTTTTGGAATTAAATTAATTCATTTCGATTGCGAAGGCAGGCAGTGCGAAATTACAGCACGTAAAATAATATTGAAGCGCTTGGAGCTTAAAAGCTGTCAGTGCATTAGGATGCAGGTGGGAGTGCAACATTCATTTCAAGTCTTACAAACAAGCATACATACCTATGTAATTACATACATATATTCGAATAGAGAAGTAGTAATCGGGAGTAGTGGAGGGTATGACTATTTGAATGAATTGCAACAGCTTAAATCGCAGCTGAAATTTAACCAAAGTAAAGAAACCAAAAGAACTGAGCATATTTCTGGCATTGAGACGCTGTCAGAGTTTAAGAATTAATTTTGATTTTTTTTTTGGGGGGGTTCAATATTCTTTCGCCATTGACCGCTAACCCCAAATACTAGTCTATCCTGGGACAATTGAATTGTTATTGAAGCGTTTAGACTTAAGGCATTTAGAATATTTTTTATGTCAAAAGTCTGAGCGGAATTTCGAAAAAGGTATCTACAATGTTAGATAGTAAAGAGCGCTCCATTTCGAGGCTCCTTGCTTTTTTAAAGAAAAAACACAGAAAAAAAATTTATTTTTTTGGCATTTATTTTTTTGAACATAAAATGTGATGTGAATGATCCATCCATTGAGTCCAATTTTCGATGAAACGTTCGAACATTTCGACTGTTAACCGGTGAGTGACACGCATAATGTTTTGCTCTGAAGCCTGAATCGAAGATAGATTGTCCGCATAGAATTAGACTTTATATATCCCCACAGAAAAGAGTTTAACTGTGTGATATCAAACAATCTTGGTAGCCCATGGACCGACTCAAAACATGAAATTATCTGATCACCGAAGTGTTCTCTCAATAAATCCATTGATTGAAGCGAATGTGGGAAGTAGCGACGGCTTGTTGAAACCAAATGTCGCAAAGATCACGGGATTCAATTTCAGGCATCAAATAGTCGCTTACTGTCGCGATTGACGGTTGTTATCACAGGCATCACCTCACCAAACCGTTGCTTTTTCTGGATAAAAGCCAGCTCTTGAATCTCTATAGGTTGCTCTTCGTCCCAAATGCCGCAATCTTACTTGTTTATATACCCATTGAGCCAGAAATCGCTGAACAAAACTTGGCTCAAAAACGTCGGATCTTCTTGAAACCTTTCAAGAGACCATAGAGCGAAGCGCTGTTGCTTGGGAAGGTCGAGCGGCTTCAGTTCTTACCGAACAATATTTTTCCGTTTCCATCTTAAGATCTCGACGTAAAATGCGTCAAGTCGTTCCATACGTCAGTCCGCGTTGCTGCGAACGGCGCCGAAATGACACTCCATGGTCTTCGTGTACACTCTCAGCTACGGCTGTTATATTTTTTTCACTGCGTGCTGGATGTGGTGTACAGGTATACGGTCGAATATTATCTAATGATGAATGCTGGGTCTCAAGATGGCTAATAGTTTTGTGAATAGTACGCTCAGTAGACCGAATATGTTGACCATAAGTTGAACAAAGCGCGCGAAACACACTCCTTACGGAAGGTGAACTTTTGCAGTAAAGTTGAAAGAATTGTAAACGTTGTTCAGGCGTAAGCCTTTCCATAATGAAATACGAAACAAGATTGAACAAAAATAACATGACAGCTTGACACGACTCCCGCGTGATCTTTCAAAACCAGGCTATTGAATTAAGTATCTTCATTTGGATCACCCTTTTCTATTGGTAAAGCAATGTACTAAGAGATATTTGCCTTTAATAAAATGTTAATTACTAGAATAAAGCTTTTAACTTCTGAAATCCAAAATTAGTTTTGAGTTATGCTATCATTTCCGCAATGCAAAAAATTCAAATATTCAAAATCGCAGTAACACAATTTTTTATTCAATTTAAAATATTTTCTAACCTACTTAACCAGCCATAAATTAATGTTTAAGCTAGACTGTTAACTAATTTTCGCCCATGCTCTAATGGGCGCTTATGTAATGCCCAAATTATGCAGTAAGCGCTGCTCGACCAGCTCACCCTCCGCCTCGAGCATTTGTGCAGTGACCGTGTTGACGAGGTTGAACGCAATCGCGAATGTCATAAAAGCCGCATAGACGCTCAGCGCCAGCCACCACAGCGTTTTCGATGATGGCGCGTGAGGACCGTCGAAATTCTTCAGCACCAGCAGACCCATTGTGAAGCCCGCCAACGCGCCACTCAGGTGAGCCACATACGAAATTGTTGGTGTGCTCTTAACTATTGCATGGACAGCATTGCTATTGTTGTTGTTGTTGTTGTAATACTTATTGTAGAGTGCATAGCAGAGATCACAGGAAACTGTTGAAATTATTTGGAATGAAAGTGAAAAACAAAAGCAAATAAATTAATTAAAAAGTGTGTTAGATAGATTTATGGCGCTTCCGTGTTGCATGAAGACTTGCAATTTCATGAGTATGTGCGGCAGAGTGTATATACATATGTATGTGTGTGCTACGGTTAATTTCGTAAATTTGTAAATTATTATGCTCTTCTCACAATTAAATTGGAATTATGGTAATTATGTATTATGTGTGCATAAATCGCTGATGACGACCTTAACAAAACGAAACAGAAACCGAAACACAATCGCTTACCGAATACGACGACGCGCACCAGTTGCCCCATACCGTAGCGCATTTGACCGAAATTCAGCAGAGTATTCGCAAAATATGCGGCCAGTAGCGCATAGACGCCCCCGCTGGCGCCCACCAAATAGACATCCGAGTCGACAACACTGGTGCCCAGCGAGCCGGCAAATACGCCAGCCAAATAGATGATGGCAATGCGCGCCGAACCGTGCACCCACTCCAAGGGCAGCCCGTACACCAGTTGCGTGGCCACATTGAAGCTCAGGTGGAACCAATTCGCGTGCAACAGCATGTAGGAGAAAAACGCCAAATCTCCAGACGACGATCTGGCCGATAGATAAGCAACGACTCACTCGCTGCGAACGGTTTGTTCGCACTGACGTCTGTGGCCCTCGTAAACGGCAACGCTGTCACAGACATTTTGACTGTCATGTAATCGTAGACGAAGACGGCAATCTGCAAGTTGTAGAAAAAGGAAAAGAAACGCACAAATGAGTGGAGGAAGAAAACGAAGATGCTACAAAGATGTTGAAATTGAAGACGATTGTTGTTTGTTTGCATTGCAATAACGTTGGGAAATCTCCGATGAATGTGGGAAATTCGTTTTGTTACGCAAAGTGCGCGCTTATTGTCCATTGTCTAATTGTTAAGTACAGTTATACAGTTACGAAACTCCATTTGACATGTACTGGAGCATAGAGCTGGAGCGTAATGTAGGTGAGTGACAGTTTAAACTTCGCAATGGAGAGCCAAGTGTTCATCTCCTCTTTTCGAAGTTTATTATGTAAAGGTTGCTTCGGAGTTTAATAAAGCTAAAACGGATATTCGACAGTCTATGAGACTAGCTTACAAAAACTAGAAAAACTTTTATGAAAACTATTTGTCACTTAAGACAACGTGAAGCGCAAACTGTGGTCAAACCAGGATTGACTGGCATGAGGATTTTGATGTGATTAGCTTTGGGGGGATTGGCAAGAAATCATATACTCTCCTACGACCAGGCTCTTAACTCGGTGCCGTATTATCAATAATGGACCGTCTAAACTAAAAATCTACCAGAAATATCCATCTTAGGCCAATATGATTGTGATCCAATCAATAGTGACTTGCCTAAAGCTTCGGGAGCTGGGTTAGCATATTTTTAGACATTTACTTGATAGTTTGGACGCGGCAACAAGTGATTACTACCTGTATCTTTCTATGGCTCCTGATTTTTCTGGTTTGTCTCCTGAGAATCTAAATCGAATGTCGGAACTGTACTGTTGACAATTGGACCGAGTAAAAAATCTTCGAGAAATGGTCATCTTTGGTCCAATAAGACTGCGTTCCACATCCCGATAGTGACTTGCCAAAAGCTCCCTGAGCATGGCTAGGATATTTGTATGCATCCACTTTGGACCCGACATCAAGTGATTACTACCTGTGACTCTCTATGGCGATTAATTTCGCTAGTTTGTCCCGAGAGAATCTCAAGCAAATTGATTGTTCCACTTTTTTTCCAATAGAGACAAGAGTTTTTATGAAAGTGGAGTTATGAAACTACTTTCAAAATGTCAATAATTCGACCAAAAGCTCGGAATAAAATTCGCTCATAATTACTCAAAAATTTTTGAGATAAGCGAAGGAAATTCAACCGAGGTACAGCACAACACAAGCAGTACCGTTTATTGAGTTTAGCAAACAGTCAGTGGAGGATGGAGTCACGTGTAGAAGTTCACGGAAGTGAGGAAAGTTCTCTGATCCGTCGTTCTCTTGGGAGTGGCCAAAACGATCTTTTTACATATGGCTCAAGCAGCTCACGACATCCGGTCTTTGACCAAGTATCCTTTGGATAGCCTCAGAACATCTGTTTAAAGGCGAGCTTTAGTGAGAAGGAGAAACATCCCCTCCACAGGGTTGTGTGCTGGGTTTTGGACCCGCCACGTAAAAAACGCCTTCAACGAACAGCCAGAAACAGCCCGCTGTTGTTAGCTCGGCTATAACCGCGTAAGCGATTTCTATGCCAGCAAAGAGAAGAAGAAGTAGTCAATGACTTATCAAACTGTGCTCGTATTAGATACAGTTTGCCATCAAATTAATCACTTGTGATTAACGATCTGCAACAAGAATAAGCGCCTGAAGTAGAATTCCAATTACTTTCTTATTTATACACCAATTCATTGATACATTAATATGGCTGTACCCCACGCCCCGCTGGGTTTCTGCAGTCAACAGCTATTAGATTGAGTCGAAAGTGCCAGATACGAGCATAAAAGGCGAATGAATTTATCAAATGCGAATATTTTGCGCAGTGGATGCCATTAAGTATACATGGAATTGGGAATCGTGTTGTCTCTCGATGAGGAAATAAAGCGCAGAAAACCCATGAAAAATGAAGAGCACATCATAAAAGCAGTCACAAGGGTTGAGCGCTGCCCACCACACCATATTCGCTCCTCTCGGAAAAACTCGTAAAGCAGCGTGTCATCACGTCATCGGCCCACCATAACGAACACACCACTGTAAACACGCCAAGCACGCCGGCGAACGAGTGCAAGCAAGACGGTTTGTCTGCGGAATCAAAGTTGGAGTTTGAGACGATTGCGACTTGGCGAGACACCGCGTCAGACATTGTCGATACGCTTACGCCGCAGTAGTTGTGGGGGCCGCTCATGTGTCTGTGCAGCAGTGACTTTGGTGGCGTATTGGGGATATTTTCATGATTTTCAAACTGACAGTTGCGCGCAGGGAGGGTGTGCCTTTGGCGCGAAGCTCGAAACAATTTTTATTGCATAAGCAAATTTGCTTTTATCGCAACACACCAACACACATACATGCGCCACACAAGCGCTCGGGTCAATTTCAAATTTCATTTACACCATGTAAATGTAGTCGATTCACCAGACAGTAGTTGGGCCAACAGCAGCCCCCACTCCACCGCAGTCGTACAATAACAGGGCAACTAAATATTTTATACACTCCACCGACATCCGCACGATTACGCCCGAACATAAGCACAGACAAGTGCCAGACTATGAAATGTAATATTAACTCGCATAAACATAGACATTTGCGCCCCTTCCAAGCAGTACAAACGGACTGCCGGGCGGGCGGACTGACGGACGGAAGGACGGATAAATGTTTGGATGTAAGTAGTTGGCGCTGCGAGGCACAGTGCATTTGAATGGCCCTGGAAAATTGTACGCACTACGTGTATTATTGCCACTATGCCGGTAGTTACCAAGCCATTGTGGGTCATAAGATACACACTCGTGGACGACGCCAGCGCAGACACCGCTTGGTATGCTGTAGTTGCCGCCAGCCCCTCCGCTTTGTGTTTGCAGTCGTAGAGTTTTCTTTTATTTACTTTATTTTACCCATTTTTTGCACAATGGCTCTGATGAAATATGAGCATATTCGACCTAGCTGCCAACTCGTGTGTTGTTATTGTTGTCTTTTTACTTTATTATTTGCAGTTTTTGGTTTGTTTTTACTGCTTGGACTGGTACAACAACTTTGAAAGTTCATTTAAAACGTAACGCACCAGTCTGCTGGTTGCCCTTCTCTTCTACATTCACGCCCTACGCCGCCCCAAAAAGGCAGCTCTGCAGCGATTGACGCCGTGAAGTTCAATGACGCTGTTGGGACTTGGCATTTTTCATTGATGGAAGTTAGTTTTGACTAACTGTAAACTTTTGCGTATTTTTGGATATAGAGTGTACGAGTACGTTAAGCCACCACATTTTTAAATAACCATTTTTTATAAACAAAGAGGTGAAGTTGTGAGACTTAGAGACTGACTGAAGAGACTATTCATTCATCTGAATAAAAACCTTTTTTTTTTTTTTTTTTTTTCTAAGTTTAATAATTGCTTAGTCGGTGAATGATCTCATCAATCACAACTGTCTCCAGTTCCATAAGCTCCGAGGCTCAAGGCCTTCGGCTACGAGGTCTGACCGGCGACTTAATTCTTGTACCACGGGTAGCAGAAGCCCTTGGAGTTCGCTTCAACCTGCTCATGCGGACTAGATCCTCGGGTAGTATCGTGGTGGTTGTGGTTAAAACCCAAATATGGGACTAACAGACTTTGTCAGTTGTATTTGGAGTTGCATTGCAAACGAGTGCCGGACCAAAAGCACAGCAGAGGTTTTAGATGGGCTTCGAACCCTAAGCAAGGTGCTTAGTTGTCCGTTCCGCACTGCTAGGGCGCTGACAACGCATTGATTGATCCGCTGTGGGTAAGGCCGTCGCAGCATACCCACGTTAAATACACCGAACAATGTAAGAGGTGTGTTCAAAAATATCGCGAATCGTAACTGACAGTTTTCTTCGATTCATTATTATGAGTTCTTGCCACAGGGAACGGTCAATAGGATATTACCTGCAAGTTATGCCAATTTGCGCGAAGCAACCCCCAGTACTTTTA
The DNA here is from genome assembly GCA_027475135.1 of Bactrocera correcta. Classification (NCBI taxonomy): domain Eukaryota; kingdom Metazoa; phylum Arthropoda; class Insecta; order Diptera; family Tephritidae; genus Bactrocera; species Bactrocera correcta. The sequence goes on from CM050326.1 coordinate 73,014,451, forward strand.
ACAAAATTTGCGTAACCAGTTTAAGCAAACAATGTTGCTTTCATTATCACCAGGATAACGCCCCGCTCCCCTATGACTTTTTCTTGTTTCCTAAACTGAAGAGGCCCATAAAGGACGACGTTACGCTCCCTTGACGAGATAAAAACGGCATCAAGGAGGAGCTGAAGAAGATAAAAATGATTTTTTGAAGTGCTTTGAAGATTGAAAAACCGTTGGCAAAAGTATATAATATCTCATGGGGATTACTTTGAAGGGGACAAAATAGATATTCATGAATAAATAAATAATTTTTAAAAAACACAAATTCGCGATATTTTGACACAGTATAAAAAAAATGTCGGTAACCAAGATCTGTTAAGCATTCAATCGGTTTTGCTCTACTCATTATTTGACCAGATTCTCTGGCCTTCCCAGTTTATTCCATTGAACTATTCCTTGTTAAAATTCAGTGAAATTAAATTAATGAAGCAGTATTTTAAAGATTGCTTTAAAAAAACGTGAACTACAGCTCTGCTTTTGGAAGAATTAAGACAATGCAGCGTCAAAAGTGCTGTCGTGGCAAGCATCTAATGTTAAAAATAAAAGCTCAGTCGCTGTCATAACTAAAACCACCCAGGTAGCTAAAAGAGATAACAAGCTGAGCTGGCTCCTTCTGCTAAATGAACCCCACTTTATGCCTCACTACACAAGTAAAAGCCATGATAAAGCATTGCACAGCCGAGTTCCCCAAACTAAGGTCGGAGCCATAGTGAGCAACTTAAATTTTGGACATTTGCTTTTCTGTTCGCTAGCGCTTTTGCATTAATTTATTATTTTTTACTTTTTATACACGCACACGCAAGTGACTTAGTCAGACGCGTCGGAATAAATGAATTTTTAAAGCAAGTGTCGCACAAAAACTGCGCTCGTGCAGCTGTATATGCGCTTTTCACGAACCAACAATCGTCTGCAAAAAGTCTCAGCATCAAATTAAAACGAAATTTTGGCTAACTCACCTCCAGAAGCGATACCAGCGTAATGAACGGTGGCGGCGGCCAGCAGCGCTTATAGTCTGCCATATACTTTTTCTCCTCCTGCTCGTCGTGCCGCGCCCTACCTCGCGCTACCAGCGAGCAACAGACAGTGCAGTATGCGCGCTGATTTGTCGCCAACGTTTCCGGTCTAACTGTAGCGCACGGTGTTGCAATAGGAGCAGCGCTAGTCAGACACGCTGACGGTGACAGCGCCTGACTTTGGGTGGAAAGCGTGCAGGGACCCTCGCTGGCGTTGCATAAATTCGAGCGGACGCGCAGCACAATTGCCGCATCGCTTGCGCTGCGCACACAAGTGCAGAGGCGCTGCTGTGTCGTCGGCTGTGTTGCTGTCGTGTCTGCGTTTCCATCTCTGTGCGATTTGGGCGGATAATTTGCATGCACGTCATCATCAGCGATTTCTATTATATAGGGACTCGTTGCATTCAACTTCTTTGGCTTTGATTTTGGCTTTGCTTCTGCTTCTTGTTGATAATGTTGATGATGCGGCAGCTGTTCTTGTGATGCAACTGAAACCGACATTGCCTCTGTTGCCGCTGACATGAGCGCTGCTTCCATGTGGCGTGCTTCCGTTCGCGATGGCAAAGCGCTCACTTGCGTATGCATGCGCTGCGTAAACACCCTCCATTCATTTTGCGCGCCTTGCATGTGTGTTGCAGTTTGGCTACCGACCCACTCCGCACCAGTCACTGAGGAACGTGCGCTTACACATCGACTACCTGGTGCCTGACTGCCAGACGCTAAATTATTTGTCACAAATGTGGTGTGAGCGTGAGTGTGCGCACCTGCGTCCTTCGCAGTGCCTTTAATGCACTGTCACACCGCCGGGCTGCGCTTTGCTGATGTGAATGAAGTTGGCAACAATTTATTCGTGTCCGCCTGAAGTAGCTGCAAAGAAAGCCAAAATAAGGCACAAGAAAAAAAGGAAATTACTTAGTTTATTTGGCTCAAGGTTATTTCCGTACGAAAATAACATGTAATGCAGCGCCAAGACGCGCCGTCATGCCCCGTGGAATTCGCGTTGGCACAATGCGCGCACAAAATATCACACGCACTTAGGGCTCACTTGCTCACTCCGATTCAGATCAGCATTAGTCGTAGTGACACAGTCAACGCTCATCAGACGCCACCTCATGCACGGCGCTTCACCTTGTGTTGCATGTGTGCTCTGTGAACGTCTGGAAATGTAAAAGTTCTATCTAGTTCTATTTTATTTGCGACAATCCAAATGTAAAGAGTGTCAACCGCACCGCTGTCGCTGTCGCCAAGGGCTTGAATGTCTTGAATGCCATGCCGCGCGCAACGCCAACGAAGCGGACGGCGGCAATGGTGTCAAGACGGCTGCCAATAATAGACACGCCAGCGCTGTAGACGCGCTCCAGACCGCCTTGGAGCAGACAGGCAGTCAGCCAGCCAAATAGTTGCTTTGTGCGCGTATGCGGCGCGGCTAGACATAGCGTGTTCGCGAACTGCAGCGAGTTGGAACGGCTGATGGAACAGTAGACAAGGAAATTGATCAAACCTCGAAACAACTAATATAGCAAAATAATCGGAATTACCTAATACCATTATAAATGTCAAAACCCTTCAAAAACTTGATCTAACCATGAAGAGGAAGCTTTTTATTTACATGTTTCCATGATCTTAACCGCTGAAGACCCCAGTAATGGAAACTTGAAATTAATAATATTAAACTACGACATTCTCGCCAGCGTTAGACCACAGTGCATCGCATTACTGCTGTTACTAAGTGTAAAAATTAGAAGGAATCCATGCTCCGCCAATGTTGCTATAATCGCATACAAAAACTCAAGAACACACATGGCAACACAGGCTGGCGCCAGCGACTAAAACTGCAGCAAAAAAACTAAATCCAAGTATAATTTGAAAAGGAAAAAACAAGTGCAGGAACTGACATAGAAAAATGCTTTTGGCAAGCGAAAAGGACTGCAGTTCATTTGCCAGAGACAGCGCACACACATACATACATTTAATATTATAACATACGTAATTCGTAACGGAAACCCAACAAACTAAAATAATTTAGCCAATTTAAAGTTGGAGCACCATACAGATGAATCACACCTCGGAGGTTAAGATTCGAGGTGAATCCAGATGTTTCACATACGGAGGTTAGAATTCGAGGTGAACTTTACCGCCAATAGGAATAAGAGTAACGAATCTAGTAAAAAACTTAGTGACTAGTTTTGTTTAAAACCACTATGCCACAACTGCTCAAAGAAACTTTTAGGTTAGACTGCTTGCATACCAACCGATTTCTTGCAGGGTTCGTTCTCAACTTTTTGGCAAAGCTCGTTTTGGCTAACAAGGGTTGTTGTGACCGTAACCGGTCAACCTTAACTGCGCCATTGCCAAATTTGTTATCCTTTAGCGTAATTAAATTTCACTCATGAGTAAGGGTGGACGATAAAAGAAGAATTTAACTGATTTCTGTACTTAACTTGTTTGTGGAAAATGTTTAGTTAATTTATTATGAGGTCAAGAGTTTAGAAAAGAAATGCATTCTGCAAAAGAAGGATTTCCACTAAACAGAGTATTTTTAGATTTCCATAATTGTAATTTGTAGCCGCAATCGAAATTATAATATCGAAGTATGAATACCTTTTACATAATTATGGTATTATGTATTAAAAATCCGAACCACGTTAACAGCCACCAGTCTCAGAGACTATCAGTTTTAAAATGGTCTTATTTTTGACTTTTCATAAGCATTATGTAGCCGCTTAAAATAGAGCTATGGTAATTGCAAATTTTGTGGACTCTATTACCTACGTTAGTAGATGGGTTCGGTGCCAAAATAATCTTTCGATGCTGCTTAAAAAGTTGCCTTTTGATGATAAGATAATGGCGCTAACCAATTTATATAAACAATTGGTGTAAATAATAAGAGACCCTGAAATTAAAGCTTGAACCAAATGTAATAATTTGAGAAAGTACGTAGATATGGCAGCTCAAAGTTAGAGTGCTGAACGAGTAAACCAATTTGACAGTCAGACAGCAGACAGAGCCAAACTCCCAGCACCACTGTGGCTCTTTTTGGTCTGTTTGGTGGAATAGAAATTCAAACGTTAAGAGCACTGATTGGCTAGACCTGACTTTTGAAAAGCAAACACAAAATAAACGAGTGAAATTTAATGCCCAGAGGTTGTGTTGATTTGTGGTTTTCAGTTTTCATTCATTCCAAAGTCAACGCAGCATTTCAATCTGCAGTGAGTCTCAAGATTTTTTTTGTTTTTTTTTAATATTGTTTGTTAGTGACCAATAATGACAGTCAATGCTTAGATTGCTTTTATTTCAATAACAAAAACTGTACATATAAATAATTGGAAAGAAGTTTAGGTGAGGACAACAAAAGCTGATGTTTAGAACACTACCGTGTGAACTGTATTATCGGTACCGGTATTTGTGTTGAGATCCAACTGGTTTAATTAATCCCGTCACCCCTTTTCCCAAAAAAACATCCACTTATCGAAATAGCGGGACCATCGTTAAAGGAAGCCTAACCTATATCAAGGTGTGGAATTTTGAGGGTAAACTTTTATAATACACGATTAATACGATTAACTTTTATAATGCCTATAAACGCTTACGTAAGAAGATATCGACTGTGCTTTCTTTACAAAGTTTCTCATGCTAATTTATATACGGGGATTGTTTTTTATTTGGAGGGATCTGACAACCTAGTGTTACAAACTGGCAAACAAAACTTTATGGTAAAATTTGACATTTTTGCTGTTTTGCCATACGAGCATTATTTGTGTTGTTTACAGTAACTCAAAATATTCATCTTGACCAAAATATCGAATAAAACCACGAACATTTTCGCGCGATTATTTTTTAATACTCTCGACATGGATTAACTTAGTAACAGAGCATTGATGAACTTAATTCAATTTCTGCAATGAAGCCCAATAAGGAAATAGTTCTTTATCGAGGGTATGCTGAAAAATATCGAGGTCGTAGCTCAGTCCAAGACGAATTTCGTGAAGGTCGTCAAAAATCAATTGTTGTTCAAGAAATTATTATTGCTGTGCCCAAATTAATATTGTGAGATCGTTGTGTGACTTATCATTGAGACAAGTGTAGGCATCAGTGGATTCAGCATAAAAGTAGGGATGTCGGAAATGGAATAAAGTATCGATATATATTGTATCGGTAATTTTTGAATATATCTATATCGACATTGATATTTTTATTTAAAAATATCGATGTATCGATATATCGGTATGATATGAAAAAAAAATATTTGGCCTAATCTACTTTAATCATCTTGCCTTACCATATAAATACCAACCAATAGACATAATTTTTAATAAATCCAGAACAACAATTAAAACATTAATTATTTATTAATCAAACCAATATTTATCTGATACAGACATAAGAAAAACTCTTTGACTTACGTGCTCGGCTGTAATCCGACTTCTGTTATTGGGTACTGCGAGATTGACAGCAGATGCCACTCTCTCCGAGGAAACCGAGGAAGCAGGCGATATCAAATACTTTAGAGCTATGTCGGAAAGGACTGGGGTAAAATGACGACAATCAAACCAATCTCTTCTGGGTATTATAGACTGATCTAGATATTGCTTCAGTTCGCTAGGCATACCATCACTGGTTGAAGTGGAAAGTAAAGAGTTTGCTGAAGCTGCAGCAATATCTATCATAATTTTTTCATGTCCGGACCACAACGACGGCGAAGATTTTTCGGAATTTGGAATTATGGTAAAGCGAGTGGGTCTGAGTTCAGGCGAAAGTTGTCCTCTACGCCTATATTCTAAACATATTTCTTTTGACAGTTCGGTTATTGCAGTGGAAACAGCTAGCGCTGAACTAAAATGAATACGCTTAACCCTCATCGAGACCAAGGGGTCTGGCCAGGCATAGTTTGTTTTTAATTGTTATTTAAATATATTTAGAGTGTAGCAAAATACTTGCGCTTCCAGGTAGCTTCCTAGAATTTTATTGTCTATAGAATTCAGAAAAAAAATTCAAGGATATCGTATCGAAAAGGACGAAAAAAGGATATTATAATATTACACCTTAGTCGAGACCAATGGTGCTTGGCACCCACATATGGAAGCGTTAATCGTGTTGAGGGTTAAAGCGTGGGTCTAAAATTGTTGCTTTGGCCAGATGCAAATGTCGCTCTAGTGGTTCTAGTTTTGCAATAACTAAATTTAGCAAACTCTTCTGAACAGCAATACCAAATTTGGTGAAAGGTTTTACTTGTTCAAGGCCTCTCTGAAGTAAGTTTGCAATGGGAGTCACCAAACTTGAAGTCACGTACTGATCGCCGCTAATTTCTTCAGTAGCTTGCTTATGACACCTAACTCTTCCGTATTCACTGTTTTTCACTCCTATGTTGTAAAAATAAAGATTACTTTTATTAAAGCTAACACTATTTATTGAAGCTAAGTTTTTGAACACAACTCTAAGAACAATTGACGAACAGTGTGCCCACTATCCTTTTGTAAAAAACGCGGGAAAAGATGTTTTCTTTTTCTCCTCTTTCGCCTGCTGAGTGAAGTTGGAGCAGTTGATATTCCTCTGCATTACGCTTCTATTAGTTTATGTAATTTGTGGGAGTAATGCAAAGGAGTATTTGTTTGTATTAAACAGTTAGTATAAAAAAGGATTTAGAATTTTTTGATCATAAAAATATCGTTTTTATACCTTTTCAATACTTATAATACTATATCGATACCTCGATATATCGAAACAATAAATATCGCTCAAAAATATTATTACATTGAAAAAATTATATCGATATATCGATGTATCGATATTTTTTTGACAACCCTACATTCAAGGGCTCAAAAAAGGCTCGTGTCTATTGGTCGGGAGAGAGGTTAAAAAACCCGATAGCGCTACTTTGAAACACGGCTATGACAACGTGGCAGTATGACTTCCTTCATTACCATACGCAAGGGAAAAATTAACTCTCTTAAATAGGTTAAAAGGCGGTTGTTGCGTTCGGAACGTATTCTTTATATTTATTTCGAAAAATGAACAAGACAATTTTGAAAAGCAATAAAGCGATTTTCTAAACAAATAATATTCGTTTTTATGCTCGAATAACGAAATATAAAAGGCAACCCTTGAATTTGCATATTTATAAAATATAAATAAACGCTTTGTTATTAATAACAGTAACTCATCCACCACAATGCTCTCAGCTATATGCACTGCGGCTTATGAGTGACGTCCTTTTAAATTATTCGTACAGAAAGGTGTCCTCAGGACCATCGTAAGCACTTGTAATGATGATTGCGCACCAGTGGGTTTATCTTATTGCAAAACAGCTTAAACAGCCGGAAAACAGAGTCACAAAGTTTAAACTACTTTAGCGAAATAAAAAAGCAATTTGAAGCACACATTTGTTTACATATGCACAAATACACGTGCGCCATCAAGCAAAATGACGGCTATAAAAGTTTAAGCGAAAGCGCGCCAAATGACTTCTGTAACTGTTTATGGTGAATTTTAAAAAAAGTTAGAGAAAGAAAAATGACTATTGCTAAAACTCTGCTAAAAAAGAACACAACAATCACTTCTGCAGGACTCATTGTTGGCTCGAAACTCGCACCGCTAGTACTGCTGAGCCAATACCAGGTAACTGTATTTGCGTGTAGGCGCTGGCAAACGTGTCCTGTACATTACGGTAATTTCCTTATAGATTAAGTTCCCAGACGCCAAACCGGTAATGGCGCAGTTGTCTCGTTGATTAGGGACACAATGGACGTCAGCAATAAGGAGCTGAAAGCTCAGGCAAACAGGAGCGGCGGAGCGCAGGGATAAAAGCAGAAGCGCTGCACGAAACCGGCAACAATAACAAAAGGAAGCGAAAAGTGCACGAAGTGGAGAAAGGAACGAGGTGGATTTCAATATATTTAAGTGGTATTTGTGTATGTGGCGAGTATGTGTGTGGTCGGACAAGTAGACAGGTGTTTTCGATGTTACAGCTTTGGCTGGTTTTGTTGCTACCACTTGCACTGCTTTTTCTGCCTCTGTATCGCGTTTAGTTGTGGCACGCACAAACAACCGTACACTTTCAAAACCGTTCACTTCACCTTCACTTGGACATATTTATTTTACTTTTTCGGCATTTAAAGCACTGTCTGCCTCTTCCACGTGCCACACAAACGGATTTTTGTTCAGTTCCTTTTTTTGTTTGCACTCCACTATGCACTCATTTGTTTTTCTTCTGATTGTGGGTGTGTGTGTCTACCGTATACAACGTTATACCTTTGTTGGCTGGCAATGCACCGTTGTAAACATCTGCGTCCTGCGGCAGGAAGCAAATGTGGTCGACTGACATATTAGCCCTTCTGCAGCGCCGCAGACAGTTATGTGCAAACACACACACACATACGCACACATCACATGACTACTGCAATAACCCTCAACCTTTGTTTGTTTGTTTGGCTTTTAGTTGTTTTATGCCAATGACTGTTGACTTATTCAAGAAATCGTTGAATTTTAATGCCAAATCGATTTTGTCAATTACCAGCACCGGAGAAATCTGAATGCATGCACACATATGTATGTATGTGTTTGACATTGTAAATTCTATAAACATGTCGTTATTGCATCTAAATCGGTTGGGCTGCGTGTGAGTTTGAGCGGGTGGCTGTATTCGTGTTTGAGGAAATCAATTGTATGACAGCTATATGTCATAGTGGTCCGATATTGCTGGTTCCGACGAATAAGCAGCTTCTTGGGCAGAAAAGGACGAATTGAACTTTCAAATCGATAACTCAAATACTGAGGAACGAGTTCGCGTATATACAGTAAGATGGACTAACGGATATGGCTAAATCGAAGCAGCTCGTTACGCTGAACTTTCGTATACCACTGTGCCCAAAAATAAAAAATAAATAAGGTGACATTGTATTTATTTTGAAAATTCTTTATTTATTCTTCTAAATCAATTTCATCCCCTTCAAAGTAATCCCCTCCCGATGCAATGCACTTATGCCAACGGATTTTCCAATCTTCGAAACACTGGTTGTACTCGTAGTCACTTTCCGGGATGGCCTTCAGTTCCGTCTTCGCTGCGACTTGAATCTCCTCTATTGTATACAAACGGTGTCCCCGGAGCGGTCTTTTGAGCTTGGTGAACAGCCAGAAGTCGCACGACAGCCAAGTGAATACGGTGGTTGCGGAACGATATGGGTCGAGTTTTTAGCGAAATGATCACGAATTACGAGGGCAGTATGGGATGGTGCATTATCGTGGTGTAAAAACAAGCATTGTCTTTCCACAATTCCGGCCTTTTTAGGCGGATAGCGTTACGCAAACGACGCATAACGTTCAAATAATATTCCTTGTTGACTGTTTGACCAGTTGGAAGGAATTCATAATGCACAACACCACGATAATGGAAGAAAACAGTCAACATGACTCTGATTTTTGAGCCACTTTGGCGCGATTTTTTTGGTCTCGGCTCTCTTTTGGCACGATATTCGCTCCATTCGGGGGTCGTAAGCATAGATCCACGTCTCATCGAAAGTTATAATACATTTCATGACACCCTGGTAGTCAGAAAGCATCGTTTCACACACTTCAACGAGACGCCTTTTTTCCAAAAAAATTCAATGTTTTCGGTACCAGTCGAGATTTGACGCGCTTGAGGCCCTAAACATCCTTCAAAATGTTATTGGCTGAGCCTTTCGATGTGCGAACTTCATCAGCAAGGTTTGTAATTGTTAATCGACGGTTTTTCAACACCAAATCTTTGATTTGTTGAAAGTGAGCTTCGTCGGTTGAGTTTGATGGTTTGGAACTCACTATACCACTTGTAAACATTTTTTTTACACATAGCATCATCTCCAAAGGCTTTCTGCACCATCCTCAACGTATCCGCAGCAGAAAATTGATTCCGTAAACAAAATTTAATGCAAATTCTTTGCTCAACAAATTTCGACATCGCAAAAAATTAAAAACTCAGTATTAGCAGCTCACAAAACGACACGTATCTCAAACACTAATAAATATTTTGACATGAAATTTGATACTACTACCAACCCAAAAAAATAATTCTCCAAATCCTTCGACGCGCGCAGTTTAAATTCAAATGTCACCTTTTTTGGGACCAATATATGCATAACGCGTTTTTCAATAGAAACGCTACAAAAGTAGACTCATAGGGACAGCAAACGATGCCATATTTTTTCTGTTCTCTTGACATTTCTCTTCAGTAAGGTTTGCAATTTCATCATGGAAAGATATACTATTTCAACATGAAGAACGTCCAAATCAGTCTCTCACACATCTTGCTCAAGCCGCTTGCCCACCAGAATCGTCGTATGTTCGTGAATTGGGCTGAAGAACAACTGGAAAATGACCTGGATTTTCATCGAAAAATGATCTTCAGCTATGAGGCTCATTTCTGGTTGAATGGACTCATCATTGAGGAAAAAATATACGTTATTGGTCAGACAGCTATACACACGTTCACCATGAGTCACCACTGCATCCCGAAAAAATTACGGTTTATGGGCCGGCGGCGTCATTGGCCGTACTTCTTCCGTGATGATCAAGACTGGCACGTTACTGTAAATGGGAATCGCTACTGATCAATGATAACTGAATATTTTTAGTCCGAATTGAATGATATGGAATTGAACAATATGTTGATCCAACAAGACGGCGCCGCAAGCCAGACATCGAATTTTACAGTCGATTTATAAAACACCAAGTTTGGTGAACGTGTTTTCTCACGAAATGGCCTAGTCAATTGGCCACCTCGGTCGTACGATTTGATGTCGTTAGACTATTTCCTGAGAGGCTACGTCAAGTCTACGGTCTATGCCAACGAGCCAGCGACGATTGATGTACTTTGTACGAATATCGAACGTGAAATTGCAGCAGTATCGACCGATTTATGCTTGAAAGCCGTCGAAAATAGAGTTCAACGTCTGGACTTCTGCAAACGTGCCCGTGGTGGCCATGCTAAAAGAATCGGATTCCATACATAATGGCATCGCACGTACTTCGGCAAGAATAAAGAATTTCATAGACATCAAACCCGTTTTTATTTTAAATAACTTTTGTAGCGCTCTTATTGAATAACCCGTTACGATTGCGGCGTTTCTTCTGATTGCAACAAACTTCGTGACATTCAGGATATAAAAAGAGTGAGTGGGAGGTAGAAAGAAAGTGGTAAATTAGTACATGGGGTAAGACATAAATATATGTATATAGAAGTGATAATGTGTAAATAAGTATACCATATACATATGTATGTACCTAAAAATTTATTATTAATATGTACTCGTGTATGTCTATTGTTTGCTTCTTTCTAAGACGCTTCATTGCTTCATTTCTGCTGCATTAAGTGCACAATTGAATGCTTGAAAATACAAAGTAAAACAATGATATTGTACAATAAAATGCGAAAAATGCTTGAAATTTCACACGCATGTTGCGTGCAAAACTTATTCGTGCCGCACGATGTGGCAGCTTAATGCTTTATTGGCATCATTGTGGATGTGATTATTTCATTGTGCGCTTTTGCTGCCCACAACAACAACTTATACGCATACAAGACATACATGTATGTATGTATGTATGCTTGGGCACCTTGCTATAAAGTTCAGCAATTAGCAACGCTTTTCCTTTTCAAACGCTGCGGCATCAAGTTTCAAACATTTTTCTTCAAAATCTATTTCATTTTTCACACCTTTCTCATTCACAAAAGACCACGCCAAGAGAGAGGTCTCTGCACAAAAGCTCACACGTAAATTGCCTGCTCATACATATGTATGTAACAACCGAAGTCAGTGGCATCCGCCAGCATAAACAAAAGCAGCTGCCACAACAACCCGCTCACTGCCTGCCACTTGCCACTTGCCTCTCGGCACTTCACTTTGACGGCGGCTTGGCAGTCGCTTAATGAAATTAAAAAATTACCATTAAAGAAATTACTCGAAATTGAGCGTATTAAAATGTCAAGCAAGACCGGTGCAGCGGGTGTGAGGGGCAGCAACAAAGAGCGGGCGCGCGAAACAGAGGCAGAAAGAAATCCATCAAATGAGAAATATGCGGAATAAATGCTCCAGTTGAACCGCGACTTTGATGACACTGCTGATGGGGCATTGCGCTGGCGAAGAGCTTGAGCCGGCTGTTGCCGACTGAGCGCGCATTGCTGCTGTTGGGGCTCGGGGCTGCGTGTGGCATGTAGCAGGCAATCAGCGATGTGCCACTTCTGTTACTTAAGAACACGCCGCTACGACAATGGCGACAATACTGTGAACGAGCGAAGCGCTGCTAAGTGATAACTACTGCAACGCCTGTCGCTACACATACACACACGCATACGAACACATTGTTGCAAGCATATTACTGGCATTTATGGTGTATTCGGCGGTGCTGCGGTAGATGATGTGCCGATCGCGTTACGTTGACACTGTTAATGATAATGACTGCTACTGCTCTGCGCTGCGCTGCGCTGCTTTGTTGTTGTTAACTGTATATTTGTTGCAATGATGAGGGCACGCATTGTTGCATACTCTTACGTGCCGCACATGTTTGCTAATGTCTATAAATAAATGTATAGGCTAAGACCAATGTCTAAACTGACCGTTCAAAGTCAAGTTCCTGTGGGGAAAATTTCTTATTGGAAAAAATTATCTTCAGGAAGTTCGGCATTGATTATTGTCCAAGCAACGCTGCAATCTCCGAAAAAAAAACTTTTTATATCGGTCAACTATAACTTTAAGCTACCTCAGCGATCAAAATAAAGTTTTTGTATAAAATTTTTTTTGTAGAGGATATACATATACTCCTGTGCCCAAAATATATTGAATTTAAACTGCGCGTGTCGAAGGATTTGGAGAACTATTTTTTTTTTTAGTTTGATAGTACTGTCAGTCACATTTATGTCAAATTTCATGTCAAAATATTCATTAGTGTTTGAGATACGTGTCGTTTTGTGAGCTGTTAAAAGTGAGTTTTTTGCGGATACGTTGAGGATGGTGCAGATAGCCTTTGGTGATGAGGCTATGTCTAAAAAAAATGTTTACAAGTGGTATAGTGAGTTCCAAGCCGGCCGTGAACGTGTCGAAGACGAAGAGCGTCCAGGGCGACCATCAACCTCAACCGACGAAGTTCACGCTCAACAAATCAAAGATTTGGTGTTGAAAAGCCGTCGATTAACAATTCGAGACCTTGCTGATGAAGTTGGCATATCGAAAGGCTCAGCCAATACCATTTTGAAGGATGTTTTGGGCCTCAAGCGCGTCAAATCTGGACTGGTACCGAAAACATTGCATTTTTTGAAAAAAGGCATCGTGTTGAAGTGTGTGAAACGATTGGTGTCATGAAATGCATTATAACTGGCGATGAGACTTGGATCTATGCTTACGACCCCGAAACAACTGGTCAATCGAGCGAATATCGTGCCAAAAGAGAGCCGAGACCAAAAAAATCGCGCCAAAGTCGCTCAAAAATCAAGGTCATGTTGACTGTTTTCTTCGATTATCGTGATGTTGTGCATTATGAATTCCTTCCAACCGGTCAAACAGTCAACAAGGAATATTATTTGAATGTTAAGCGTTGTTTGCGTAACGCTATCCGCCTAAAAAGGTCGGAATTGTGGAAAGACAATTCTTGGTTTTTACACCACGATAATGCACCATCCCATACTGCCCTCGTAATTCGTGATCATTTCGCCAAAAACTCAACCCATATCGTACCGCCACCACCGTATTCACCTGATCTGGCGTCGTGCGACTTCTGGCTGTTCACCAAGCTCAAAAGACCGCTCCGGGGACACCGTTTTTATACGATAGAGGAGATTCAAGCCGCAGTGAAGACGGAACTGAAGGCCATCCCGGAAAGTGACTACAACCAGTGTTTCGAAGATTGGAAAATCCGTTGACATAAGTGCATTGCGTCGGGAGGAGATTACTTTGAAGGCGATGAAATTGATTTGGAAGAATAAATAAAGAATTTTCAAAATAAATACAATGTCACCAGAGTAAAATGATATTTTTTTTATTTTAATTTTCAAAATTAAAATTATGTTTCTTCAGCATATTTTAGTAGTTTGGGTCACACTAAATTTTACAAGACGGGTAAGGGTGGCCCCACCTCTAAGCATATGGGAAACTGCACATATGACTTGACTTGACTTATTCTTTGACCGTTTTTCATACTCGTCATATTATAATCGCATTTAGCTTAATTCGCTTGCCAACAAACAAAGACGAATGGCTTGGTAATAGCAAAATGGGTAAACTTCATACATACATGCATATTAGGGTGAGCCGAGAGCTACACTATCTATTTTTATGGGTTAATATGAACACATTCGAAAATATATGAGTTTTTAAATTGAAAAACGTTCCACCAAGATAGAGTTTTTCGAGCTTGAAGTAAAAATTTTATCTCGAACGGTTGAAAAATTATGGTTTTTAGTAACGGAAACGGATTTTTTGCTTACGAAACTTTGAATGCTCGCCGACACCTTTCAAAAATCAGTTAAAAATTTGTGTTTGAAATAATATTTCATTTCTATTTCACTTTTAACACATGATTTCTATAGTTTATTTTTGGCTCACCCTAATGTTTGCTTTTACGCGTATTGACAACGCAAAAACGCCACCTTTACACACTGCCTCCTCTTTTTCAGCTTTGTGCTCTGCGATTGTGGCCACAACTTCAAGCTCAAATTGTCAAAGCTGTTTTTACAAAACACTTTATTGCTGTTGTTGTTGTTGTTGTTGTTTAGAAACTTTTTACTTTTATTTATGTTTTGTCTTCACATTCTCTTTGCCGCCATCGCTACTGCACTTATTACTGTTTACTTTATCACAACAATGTTTTTGTTGTGCCTGTTGTTGTTGTTGTCAAATGTCTTTAATTGTGTGAGTTTTATTTTTATTTGGCCGAACCGTTATGGTCATTAAAATTTCTGCTCTTATTACCGTGAAATTACGAAAATGCGTGCGCATCCAAGTGCCATTCGCACGTGTGTGTGTGTGTGTGTGTGAATATACTTCTATGCACGTATATAAGCTGCTGCTACAGCAAACTACAACAACACACGGAGGTAACATTTAATTTTAATGAATGCAGAACTAAATTGTCGCCACAAAGGCAAGTTAATAATTATAAAAATTTCTTTTAGTGACACAATTGAAACCTAAGTGCGTGTCAGTAGCAACAACAACAACTAAAAATAATAAAAGAAAACAATTATGAACAGAATGACAATTGACATGGCTTAACGGCGTGGAAAAGTGAAAACATTCGGTAAAAACAAACCGAAATTTTCTTGAGTTCCACACTTTCGAAGCTTATTAATATTGCTTAAAGTCCCACTTAAATTATCTCTAAGTAAATTTAAGCGTTCGTGTGCATGTTTTCCTTTTATTTTATTTATTTTTTTCTTCTTCTACTTTTTCAATTTCGCTGATTCTTAACATTTTTGCTCCCATAAGATAATGCCGATTTCGTAATTGGAAGCGAACGTGTGGAGAAAGTTGCTTTTTTCTGTTGTGCTTTTCGATCATTCAATGGGATTGTCAAAACGAAAGAATATTTAAGCGACAATTATTCGATTTCGTAATTTAGAATAGTAAGGAAAAGTAAAAATTTAATCTCGTTAAGTTTAGATATGCTTTCAGCAAACAGCACTTGTGGAGTATCGAAAGACTTCTGGTCCAGAGTGGAATGCAAAAGGTCCATGTAACTATCTGGTCTTAGCAAGGTTTATATGACTGCAATGCTTGATGTCCTAACTGCATACTAACCAACTGGTATTCACGCGGTGAGGCAAAAAATTGTATAAACGCAACTTGTCATAGTTGCTGGGAGCAAATGGAGTTGGAAACATCTAGATACTTTCCGCCAGCCGAAGGTTGAAGCATCTTTCTTGCCATTCTTTCTAAGAACCCAGAGAATTGACTGCTTTTTACCCCATGACATGTACTGAATTCATCAAGCTCGATACTATTTCATCAAATGGAATTTTTTCGCATCAAAACTTCAATTGACTGTACTTTTTCAAGGGAAAATGATACGAAGAAGAAAGGCTCAATATCATATATCCAACCATGCTTAGTGAGAAAGTTATCCACATGACCATTTCGATCGTTCAATTTATATGGCAACTATGTATATGCTATGGTGGTCTGGTGTCGACCGTTCTGATAAACAAGCAGGATTTTGGTGAGAAATGGAGTGAATGAATGAAAATTTCAGTTTGATATCTCAAAAACTTAGGGACTTGTAAGGTAGTTGACATTTTTAAAATGTTACACCCTTAGGAAATCGATTTATGCTGAGTCCCAGAACATCCAAGCGAACTCGTTCCATGAAGTTTGTGGATTTACCACATTTCTCGCAGGCTGGTGGTGCCTTTTATTCCATTCTTTAAGCAGTCATTGCCATATATTATTGAATTATTCGAACACATTTTTTGTACATACTGCTGTGGACAAAATATGGAAAGACATTTTAATTTAAATTTCCTCGAAATATTCGCCCAAATATTTTTTTTTTTAGTTTGATATAACAAGTAGTGACATCTGTGCCAAATGGCACATCAAAATTATCACTAGTGCCTAGTATACGCTTGCTTTTTTGAAGTACATTCGGCGATTGTTATAAAGAGTGAAATTATTCAAGCAAGAAGTTTCATTAAATAGTGTGTGGTCGGAATCAAAGAGGGTCGAGAAGGCATGAACCACATCCAGAACTACCATCAACATCAACTGATGACCGATACGCCAATCAAATAAAGGAATCGATGCTTTAGAATCGACGATTAAGATCGCAAAGGTGGCAAAGGTGAGCCGAACCCGAAAAAGCCATGTCAAAGCAGGTCACAACAATGACAGCCTCGAAATCCAACTCTAACTAATAACTCTTAGCAATAGGTGCTACTACGGGCTGAATAGCCCATTGAGAAGTAAAGTCCTCTCTCGACGAATCAAGACAAAACTCTATAAGTCATTCATTATGCATGTCCTGCTATATGGTGCAGAGGCATGGACGATGATAACAACTGATGAGGCGACGTTACGAGTTTTCGAGAGAACCGTTCTGCAGAGCATTTATGCTCCTTTGCGCATTGGCAACGACGATGAAGAAGAAGAACTCACATATTGGTTACCCGGAAGTTCGAAAATCTTTCTATTAGGTATGTGGGGGCTCAGTGAAGTATTGTCCCGATCCAACCCAGTTTTGATACACAAAATTACTATTGTCAGGAAAGGATTCTCTCTGAATTTCAATTGTATATCTCACACCTTGACCGCTACTTGCGGTAAAAGGTCAACTATAGGCTCTGTAGTCCACAGATTCGGTACTCATTGGCTTGAACAGTTTTGATTTCCATTTCAAAGGCATTATTCCTACTTCACCCATTTTTACAGTGTCGGAAAGAGTTCTTATACATATATATATATATATATATGTATATATATATATATACATATATATATACATATATATATATATATATATATGGTATATATATATATGTATGTATAAGTTTTTACTTGGTATGTAAATATGTTATATACATATATATATATATATATATTTTTTTTGTAGAAAAAATTTTAACATCTTTGCATACTGAGTAAAAGCGTGCAAAAGCAGTGCTTGTTTATTTTATTATTATTTTTTGTCTTTAAAATTTTCAAGATGTGGCAACCCTGTTAAAAATATTTTCATTTATAAGCCGCCTTCTTATTTTGTGGAAGATATATTCATGTTATCACTTCAACAGATTTAAAAATTTCTGAGAGGTGGCAACGTTGTTACTTTTTCTTCACAACCAATCTTATCAGCTATGCAAATTCTTGCCTTGTCTGCGTCTGCTGCATGGATAGCATAAATTTTGTTGCATTCAATCAAATTTACTTTCGTGTCTGACGAAGTTTCAAGTCAAAAAGTGCTTCAGTATTTGCATATATTCACATTAAAGAGAAGTGTTGCTATGAAGTTCATTTGACATGCTATAAATATTTTTTTGTCAGAAGTGGGAAGCCAAAGGTTAAATACCTGTATGTATACATATATACCTAAAGTATGTTTTTACGCATTCTACAAATAACAACATGATTATAAACACACTATATATATATGTACATATGTATTGCTGTACCAGCTTGTGAAACAAGACTTGAAATGGGAGCGCAAGAATTTAATATCAAAAAATATTCAACAACTTTGCTCCAATTTCATTAAGAAAATGACGAAACCACAACAAACTTACGAGTATTTTAATATTTAAGTACACAAATAAGAGTACAAAGCTGATACCTACTTACTTATGTACATATGTACACATAAGTTCATGTCTTCCCGCTCCACAGGTCGCCGCATAAGCACGCATGCGCAGAGCGCTAAGCTCACACGGGCCCGCGATGCTCTGCTGGCGTTCAACGACAACGGCGAAACAACTGTGAAAACAAACGTGCAAATGTGGGACGCTGCGCAGCGCGTGTGGGCCGTCATGTGCCGCCACACGTTACACAAAGGTAAGTAAGTACAAACTCAACAGTTGTAGCTACGAAACTTGCTGTAAACATAAACTGCCAAACATATGCATGAGTGTCTGTATGTATGTACATATGTGTCTAAGCGAAAATGCAGAAGTGCCGCTACCAACAAACGGCCAATGGAAGCAGCGACATGTGCATATGTGTGTGTGTGTGCGCCTTAACATAATTAAAGTTTAATTTCTCAACACTCGGCGGCACAACAATGGCGACACACGCACACACACACGTGCACACGTGGAAGCGCTCAGATGAAGCGGCAACTGTGGACCTGCACTTGTTTGGTGCTGCGCTTGTGTTTACATGTATGTATGTGTATGTCCACCAAGCATATATGTTTCATAAGCGCACAAACAACAACAACACAAAGTACAATGTTGGGTGGCACTTTCTACCTTTTCGTGGCGTTTTTGTTGTTTCTCGACTTTTCTCCCTCATCATTTCGATAAGTGTACAACAAAAGCAAAAATCAACACTTTAATAGTGTTAACAATTAAAATCGGAATGGAAATAGAAAAACACAAAGGCAAAGTAAGAAATGAATTAAAATTGTACAACAATGCACAACAACACAAGCGCTTTCGTACAATGCCACCCACAAGTCTAAGCGCTGCGCAACAACACACACTTACATGCATGCATTCAAACTCGCCTGAGTGTTGGTGAGCAATTTCGCTGCATTTTAAGAATTATGAAATAGTCGAGCGCCCATTTATGCGCTTATGCGTGGCAAGTGCTTGGATGATACTTTGAGAAACATTTCTTTAAAAATTTTTTGGCTCTTCAGGCGCGCACATCCCTCTCACCCCTCTTTGACATATGCAGTTGGGAGTCTACCTACGCGCAGCGTGTTGCATGCCACATGCATTTCGGTTACTTTGTTAATATGTGCTTAGTCTCACCTTTGTATGTATGTGTGTGTGCTTACACATGGGTTCATCGGCAACACCGCTCTCCTTAAAGCTCTCATAATAGCATTATTATGTTTAAGTTAAGTGCTTTTATGGCGTTTAATCAGCTTTACCACTCACGCTGCGGGGTAATGAATTGCATTTCCAAGCTGAGGGATGCCACTAAACACGCGCTATAAGTTAACTGTTGTGGGCGAACGCTAACCTTTTAGCTAAATTATAAGCATTTCGTAAGCTCTAATTTTATCTTGAGAAGGGTAGTTTGTAGTTTGTAATGCAGAGGAGAAAACATCGGCGATCCCAAAAGTATATAAATAAAAGATCAGCGAAAAGTGAGTGGATTGAGACTTGAACTGGTCCCTTTTTGAGATATCGATATGAAGTTTTACACACGTCGTCTTCTCTCCAAGAAGTTACTATTTTGTAGGAATCGCGGTGATCGGGCCACTATAGCATATATGTAGCTGCAATAGGAACCGAACGATCGGAAAAAAGTGTTTGTATGGAAAGCTTTTTTATTTGGCGTGATATCTTCAACAACTGTAGCATGAATTATTGTCCAAAGCAATAGTGCAATATCCAAAGAAATTATTCAGCTCGAGTCACTATAACTTGTATAAAAAACTAGAGGACCCGTTCACGCTTCACTGTGACTGATACATAGATAATTCTACTACTACAAAAAAAAAATGGATCATAAAGCATTTCGTGTGTTAATAAAGCATTTTTTTTTTTTGGAGGGAGAAGAATGTTGAATTTGGGCTCAGGGAAATCCACCGTTGAAAAGTTATTTGCTAAGCTGGAAACAGGCGAAATGAGCACCGAGGGCAATGATGCTCTAAAGAGTCGAAAGCTCTGTGCAATGTCGGGGCCTCGCAAGTTCATAATCCGACAGAAACAACGAATAACTGATTCTGAGAAGTGTTTGAGGGCTCTCTAATCGTAATAAAACCGAATAGCTCCATCTTTTCCCACAGGAGTCCAATCGACGGTCATTCTAATGGACTGCACATGATGAGCCGGTTCTCAAGCGTGGAAAGACGAAAAAATCGTCTGGAAGTACTGGTAGTACAATACAAATTCAACGACTAATTATTAAGCCAGTTATAATCTATTTCACTGCGTATTTGGTTGCAGTTCTTTTGTACTATTCCAAATACTTAGCAATTGTATTATTTTTGAGGAAGAATCTGTTCAAAATTGTGTGCTTATATTCAAATGATTCCTACAAACATGAATTTTGAACAAATGCTTATGATTTAAAATATAATTTTTGTATTTATCAATTGTATTAAATTTTGACATAAAGAGATAAAAGGTATCCTTTGTCCTTACCCTGGGTCTAAGCTACCTCCCCATCAATTTTCAGCCAAATCGGTTGAGCCATTCTTGAGTTATAAATGGTGTAACTAACACAACTTTCTTTTATATATATAGACTACTGAGCAAATCAAGTTCTTGCACGGTATATTTTGTACTTGTGAAGGTGCTTATGAGCAACTGAAGTTAACGGTTTTTACAATTTATTTTTTTTAATTTTGTGTATTTGATTTTTTATAAAGACATAAATAAAGGGTAATTCTTTTCCAGGTTCCATACTTTTTTGAAGAAAAACACAGAAACTTCAATTTTAATGGAGAATAATAATTATCATTTGAAAGAACATTCTTTGTCATTTATTTTTTGAAAATTATTTACTTCAAATGCTGGTCCATACGTTGAGTCCAATTTTCAATAACTCGTTCAAACATTTCGACTTGTAACTGGCAAATGACACGCATAATGTTTTACCCTGAGGCCTGAATCGAAGCGGGATTGTCCGTTTAGACTTAAGGCTTTATATATTCCCACTAGAAGAAGTCTAACGATGTGATATCATGCGATCTTAGTGGTCAATCAAACAGCCCAAACCGTGAAATCATCTGCTCACCGAAATGTTCTCTCAATTCTCAATCTATTCTGTCTCAATCATCTATTGATTAATGCGATGTGTGTTAAGTGGCGCTGTCTTGTTGAAATCAAACGTAGCCGAGATCACGAGCTACATTTTCAGGCATCAAATAGTTGGTTATCATAATGCGAAAACGGTCGCCATTGCGGTTACGTTCTCACCGGCATCATTTTTGAAGAAATCTGGACGGATGATTCCATCGGCCCACAAACCACTCCAAACCATTACTTTTTCTGGATAAAATGACAGCTCTTGAATCCCTTCAGGTTGCTCTTCGTCCCGAATGCGGTAATTTTACATGTTTACATAGACATTGAGCCAAAAACGAACCTCATCGCTGAGTAAATTTTGGTTCGAAAACGTTGAATCTTCTTGGAACTTTTCAAGAGCCGATAGAGTGAAGCGATGTGGCTTGTCTTCAGTTCTTGCTCAAACTGTATTTTGCAGGCTTTCACTTTAAGATCTCCTCATAAAATGCGCCAAGTTGTTCAATACGTCAGTCCGACTTGCTGAGAACGGCGTCGAATCGACTCTAATCGGTCTTCTTGTAACGGGTGATTTTTTTGAGGTTAGGATTTTCATGCAGTAGTATTTGACAGATCACGTGGGATGTCAGACATGGTGTCAAAGAGAAAGATGCTCAGTATGCTTTGACATTTCATCATGAATAGACTTACTAACGAGCAACGCTTGCAAATCATTGAATTTTATTACCAAAATCAGTGTTCGGTTCGAAATGTGTTTCGCGTCCGTGTCCGATGAGCGATGAGGCTCATTTCTGGTTGAATGGCTACGTAAATAAGCAAAATTGCCGCATTTGGGGTGAAGAGCAACCAGAAGCCGTTCAAGAACTGCCCATGCATCCCGAAAAATGCACTGTTTGGTGTGGTTTGTACGCTGGTGGAATCATTGGACCGTATTTTTTCAAAGATGCTGTTGGACGCAACGTTACGGTGAATGGCGATCGCTATCGTTCGATGCTAACAAACTTTTTGTTGCCAAAAATGGAAGAACTGAACTTGGTTGACATGTGGTTTCAACAAGATGGCGCTACATGCCACACAGCTCGCGATTCTATGGCCATTTTGAGGGAAAACTTCGGACAACAATTCATCTCAAGAAATGGACCCGTAAGTTGGCCACCAAGATCATGCGATTTAACGCCTTTAGACTATTTTTTGTGGGGCTACGTCAAGTCTAAAGTCTACAGAAATAAGCCAGCAACTATTCCAGCTTTGGAAGACAACATTTCCGAAGAAATTCGGGCTATTCCGGCCGAAATGCTCGAAAAAGTTGCCCAAAATTGGACTTTCCGAATGGACCACCTAAGACGCAGCCGCGGTCAACATTTAAATGAAATTATCTTCAAAAAGTAAATGTCATGAACCAATCTAACGTTTCAAATAAAGAACCGATGAGATTTTGCAAATTTTATGCGTTTTTTTTTTTAAAAAAGTTATCAAGCTCTTAAAAAATCACCCGTTACAAAGTCAGCTATGGCTGCTATGCGTGATGGGTCTCAACATGGGTGATGGTATTGCGAATCGTACGCTCAATAGGCCAACAGAAGTTAAGCGTTAAGCGTACCTCTAGTTGGATCTTTCGTTATATCAGTGCATTCACCACTTTTTTGATCATTTCCGTACAAATCCTACTTATCTACTCATATTTCACCAGTTTACCCGGTTGCTAATTTATCTTTCCTTTAATCTTCCTTTAAATTAAATTCTCCCTTTCTCTCTTTGAGAAAAAAGAATCAACAATAAACCTTTGCAATTTTCTAATTGGGCTTAAGCTCATATTTGTCAAAATCTTATTTGGGAGGATTGTAACTTAAAAAGATTAATTAAGTCGCATGGCAACTCCAAGCAGGCCTTAGCAAATTTAACTTATTTGCGAACTCAGTAATGCAGCGTTCATCTAATTTCTGTTGAAACTGCCATATTTTTTTAAATTTGTGTAGACTATCTTCTGCACACATTTCTCACTATCAAACACGCTTTTAATTCCAACTACAAGTGTTTCTGCATAAATTTACGCTTAACAGCAGTCATACATTGTAATAATCGTCCGTATGCACATAGTGTGCTTATGTATAGTATGTTTTATGAACAGGTGCTTGTAGAGAAATTATCGTATTTGAAAAGTTTGCTCTACGCGCATGCGTATGGCTGCACCCATTTGCTTTCTCGTTTATTGCGTGCTGCAAGTCCCTTTTACTTTCTAACTACATACTCGCCTGTGTAATTTCCTACTAAACTGCAATTAACAGACTCATCATTTTAATTATGCATTGCAATGCAGAAACATAAAAGAACGAAAAAAACGAAAAAAAACGATGTGAGCGCGTCGAAGTACAGCGAAGTTAAGCGAATTCTTTAACGTGAACTTATGTGTATGTATATATATATATATATATAAATTAGTGTATGTAAGAACATAGCGTAAATTAATAAGAAAATATATGATAATGTTGGAATCGTTGCATTCTTAAGTCCCTGCTACCATCTTTTTATGTGTAGGAAAATACTAAAATCGGGCTCTGTGCAAGATTAAGGCCGCTCTTATGCAACTAAGCTATACATTTTATAAGAAGATCGACTATTAAAATCTTTCCAAAAAAAAGGCCGAGCTCAATATACATTAATTTCATGAGAAAAACCACAAAGAATTATATAATGGTCCAGAAGTTGTTAAAAAAAAGGTTTTACGAAAGTCTGTTCCTGAATTTTTTTCGCTGGTATCGAAGTTGGCATTTATGTCTGTTTATTTACTTAGTGGAGATGGCTGCGAATAAAATTTGAATATTTAATAAAACACTAACGTGTCTCAACTTTTATAGAAACCTTGAATATTTATGTAAAGGAATGATCAAGTATGTTTTTTGGAGGTTTAGTGGTTTTTGCTCTTTTTAATTACCTTAGAAATATTTTGATTTTATTCACTATTTCAGAGACTTAGTTAGTATGAATTATCAACAAATCTCTCAAATATCTGCTTTAAAGCCAGCTAATTCACTAGATCCCAATATGGATTCATATATGTATATTAGGATGTTTTTTTTTATTGAGCTACAAATTTCCCTGAAAATTTTTGCTCTTAATATTAAAATTAAGATGGTCCAGTTCAGGCCTTTCCATAGAAAATACATTACAATCGTGAGTTTTTATCTCTAAATTCCTACAGATCAAAGGTATTTTATAGCATCGCTTTGACTTTATACTTGACTTATTAATGATAGCGATTTTGACTTTGGACCTTTTTTATTAATATGTATATATATAAAACTCTTTTAGAAAAATCATTTCACCGTCACATTGCGTTTCAAATTATCGTACTTTTTAGAGTCTTGATTCTGTTGGATTAGCTGAAAACACGCTTACAAGACTTATAGGGGAATTCTTTTAAAGCTTTTAAGATGGACCACTTTCTTTTACGTGAAACTTCGAGACTGATAGGGACAGCAAGCGACCCCATACTTTTTCTCACTCTTTTGACATGCCTCTTCAGTAAGGAAGATAAACGATCTAACAACGAGTCAAAATTATTAAAATTTACTGCCCCAATTCGGGGTCAGTGGCCTCAGCTTTAGGACCGCTACGTCCAATTCATGGTCGTCCTAATCGTCCTGTCAGATCAACAATTGAGCGTCTAGTGAAAATATTTGAAGGCACAAGCACAGTACAAAATGTTCCCGTGCCAGTGAGACGAAGAAGTGCCCGTAGTGTCGAGAATATTGCTGCCGTTAGCGCATCAATTAAGAAAGACCCATATCCGTCTCTCAGACGTTGTTCTCAAGCGTTTGCCTAGATCCTTACAAAATCAAATTGATGCAAAAACGAAAGCCGCTTGACCACGATAATCGTCGTATTTCCCTGAATTGGGCTGAGCAGCACCTTGAAAAATATCCGGATTTTCGTATCTGGCTGCATGGCTTTCTCAATAAGCATTAATATGCGGACAATATGTTGATCCAACAAGACGGCGCCACAAGCCACACAGCGAATTTTACAGTCGATTTATAAAAAACCAAATTTGGTGATTTGGTGTTTTCTCACGAAATGGCCCAGTCTATTGGCCGCCTCGGTCGTACGATTCGACACCGTTTTTCCTATTTCCTGTGTGGCTACGTCAAGTCTACGGCCTATGCCAACAAGCCAGCGACGATTGATGAACGTCGCACGAATATCGAACGTGAAATTGCAGCAATATCGACCGATTTATACTTGAAAATCGACGAAAATTGGGCTCAGCGTCTGGACTTCTGCAAACGTGCCCTTGGTGGCCATGTAAAAGAAATCGAGTTCCATACATAATGGCATCGAGTGTACTTTTACAAGAATAAATAATTTCATTGATATCCCAAACCTCATTTTTGTAGCGCTCTTTTTGAAAAACCTTATATTTCCTAAGACTCTTTATGAAAAAATTCTAGAAGATGTATAGGTCCTTCCTTTTACCACATAAAACTAAGAGATATAGCTATGGAGTTATATACATATGTATTATATAAGAAGACGAATGACTAAATGTCAGTCTGTATGTGAAAGCGATAATTTGAGTAAAAATGGAAGATTAAAAACAACGCCCAACACATAAACACATATCCCCGGCTTCGATCTCTGAAAAATAGGAGAGTATAAATTGTTCCATCCCACCCGAACTTAGCCCTTACTTACTTATTTTCCATTAATTTCGTGCAAGCACTGAACTGCGGCTGACCTTTCAGCGCATTGTTGGTGCCTAACAACGGTTTAAGAAAATAACAATGCAACTGATTTTTTTTTATGTGAAAATTCAGCTGAAAATATTTCCCTCTTCATGCTTTCATTATGCATTACATAACTTCACTTTCTTGGTAATATTTTCAATGCGCATATTTATAACAATGGCGATGCATGCAGAAAAAAGGCAACAACAACAATAAATGTTTAAAACATTTTCGCTCTTCTATGATTTGTTGTGGGAAATTATTTGCAAATTTATTGCCCCAACGATTTTTCCGTAGCAACATTTGATATTTTTATATTCACGCAAGCGAGTGAGCGCTACAACAACCATGGGAAGTTATTTACTTATTTACATAGGTATGCGAAGGGGTTCCTACACACACACGCACATGCAAAAATACACGCATGCATGAAGTGCTCCTGTTTCCAGCGACTAAAGGTTATTAACTGCGCTAGGCACAAGAGCAAAAACGTAAGCGAACGCAGAAACAAAAACAAAAGCAAAAGCAAGGCAAATTTATACGCTTGCGTTTATTAATGCTAGCTCAAGTCCGTTGCAGGAAAGTGCAGCAAACAAAGGCATTTAATTGAATTAAAGAGAGTCAGAGGTTACCATTTCTACATCATAAATAAATATACACATGTGTGTATGTGCAAGTGTGCGTGTGCGAATAATTCCAAGGCATGGAAATGAAAGCAAAAACTCCACCGACGATGCCAGCGAGCTGAGAATATATTTTCTTCAAGAAGAAAAGTGACTTGACCGATATAAGTGGCGAAATGAAATGCCAGAGTTGCTGTTGAAAATTCGCTGTATCGTCTGCCGGGCGATTTCACACACACACACAGCCATACATACAAGTTATATGTATATGTGAGCGCGTGTGTGCAAATTGGAAATGAAATCGCATTATAATTTATATGAATTGCTGAAGTGAAAATTTATTGAAGAATTATAACGAATCAATAAAGAAATAGCAGTCTAGCATGTTATACATACTCATGCATACTTGTAAATACGACCATGTTTACATACATACATACAAATATGCACAAGTAATGAGAATTTGATGTCTGATACACAAATCGAAATGAGTGAAAATAAATGCAAAAAAATTATAATTGGAAATGCTAAACAGTTATGATTTTTATTTTGACAAGAAAGTACTCATTAAGATTAAGATGACTCTTATAAATATTTAGAACACATAAAATACGATTTATAGCATTTTCTATGATTCTATGATTTTGCTCAGAGCATTAAGAAAAATGCAGAATTTGTTGTTTTTCTGAAAGAGAAAAATCATATTTGCGCACATTGAATTCACAAAGCAAGACTATTCTCGAAAGGGTCCAAACATAAAACAAGTAAGGAAGGGCTAAGTTCGGGTGTCACCGAACATTTTCTACTCTCGCATAATAAAGTGATAATCGAGATTTAATTATCCGTCATTTACATACTTTTTTATTTTACTGTAAAATTAATTAGATTAGATCAATTTGTGTACTTTGAGTATTGAATTGTATTTTCATTTATATGTATGTATTATACAGTGAAGGCATCAGATGGAATTCAAAATAGTGTTATATTGGAAGAAGGCGTGGTTGTAAGCCGATTTCACCCATATTTCGTACATGTCATCAAGGTATTAAGAAAATATTATATACCGAATTTCATTGAAATCGGTCCAGCTTGGTTTTTGGTCCAAAAGTGGGCGACGCCACGCCCATTTTCAATTCAAACAAAAAAGCCTGGATGCAGCTTCCTTCTGCCATTTCTTCCGTAAAATTTAGTGTTTCTGACGTTTTCTGTTAGTCGGTTGACGCACTTTAAGTGATTTTCAACATAATCTTTGTATGGGAGGTGGGCGTGGTTATTATTCGATTTCTTCCATTTTTGAACTGTATATGGAAATGTCTGAAGCAAACGACTCTATAGAGTTTGGTTGACATAGCTATAGTAGTTTCCTAGGTATGTACAAAAAACTTATAAGGGGCCGGGGCCACACACACTTTTCCAAAAAAATTACTTCCAAATATGCCCCTTCCTAATACGATCCTTTGTGGCAAATTTAATTTTAATATCTTTATTTATGGCTTAGTTATGACACTCTATAGGTTTTCGGTTTTCGCCATTTTGTGGGCATGGCAGTGGGCCGATTTTGCCCATCTTCGAACTTAACCTTCTTATGGAGCCAAGAAATATGTGCATTAGTTTTATCATGATATCTCAATTTTTACTCAAGTTACAGCTTGCACGGACAGATGGACAGACAGACATCCGGATTTTAACTCTACTCGTCACCCTGATCATTTTGGTATATATAACCCTATATCTGACTCTGTTAGTTTTCTTATCCTGTAAAAATATTTGAGCTCAGATTAAACACTGCCCACTTCCCATATAACGGTTTTATTAAAAACTACTAAAAGTGCAATAAATCTATAAATAAATGTGCAACAGACATAAAATATTGCAACCGAGATGGTACAAAAGAGCTTTATAGCTGCCGGTGTTAAATTTGAACGATGGACGTAGCAACGCCTACATTTTGGTGGAAACCCATATCTCGAGACCTAATTGACCGATTTCAACCATATTCGGTGGGTAATATGAACCTGGGATTCCTACATTAGAGGGCAAAAATGGGTGAAGATAGAAACAACCACGCCTACTTCCCCCATAATAATTTCGAGCTGAACCTTCACTACCCACTAGTGTAAAAATCAATAACTAACCGAAGCATCCGGATGAAACTTTACAAGAATAGCGCCTTTGAGAGGTTCCACCATATCACCAAAAATTGTTCACAACGGGTCAAAACTAGTTAAGCGCCGCTACTGAATATGTGGACCCTAGTTTCTAATACGAACTTCTTATTGAAAATGTCGGTCAATATGTGAGATATAACTATTCTAGAAATTAAGAGAGAATATTTTTAATAGAAGCCTGTATGTCAAAAATGGGTTGACCTCGATCAATAATTTCCTTAGCTCCCATATACCTAACAGAAAAAATTCCGGATTTCCCGTTGAGCTTATACCGCAATTATCGGCAAATAGTTTGCGAACTTGCCCTTTTCATCATATACCCAGTCCATTTTAACCTAAAAAGAAGCTGATGAGCTAGCGAGGAAAAGCACCCTAGAGCCGCTATTGGTAGAATGGGAGGAAGTGGAAATAATTCAACACTTCCTTCTTGACTCTCTCGCGTTTGGGAGGTCAAAACCACCGAGTTGGCGGGAGTGGAAGTTAAACGCCTGTGCAAGTTTGTAATGGCTGCTAATGTATAGTTCGAACAAAGTACTTGACAAAGGACTACACATACATAGTAGTTCAAGTGCGATCTTTTTATCCATCTAACCTAACCTAACCTAACCTTAAAAATTTCAGTGACCGTGAAATAACGACACAAGTGTGGAATTTCCTTTCCCTAACGCATTGGCTTTTAATTTTGTAAGGAATTGTGAGCCATCAACTATATATCCACGCACCACTCCTTTGACCACAATACCGCTACATTTTGAATATATGTATGTATATGTATGTAAGTATAGTCGTTATCGTACATAAAATGAATTAAAATTGATATGAGCGCTTCCTCACTTGCATCGTTGACTGATTACCATATTAATCACCGTTAATCCATTTTCATTTTACTGCGCCATTATTTTAATTAACATTTCATTGTTTTAAACTTTGGCACATGCCATATAAATACAGCTGAAGAGCATTTGCATATACGGCATATGTTTGTATGTACATACATAAGTATGCTGAATTGGCATTTATATTTAAATCTATATTTATTTACTGGCGCTTGTGTTAAATGTTGCTAATGAAGTGCGAATATGAGAAGTGCTTTTGCGCTTTTGAGCTTTGCCGATCTCGTTTTAATGAAAATATTATAGCGAAATTAATTACTTCCCACAGCCATTGGCGATAAACCAGAAAAAGCAATAAAAGAATTGACACAATTTATTTACCGAAATCGCCGCTGCATATGTAAATAATACACTTTAATAACAAATACCGTTCATCATAATTACATACCGACTCGAACATACTTATTACACAATCATTTTGCAATCATTAAAACATACATCCGCCCGACCGACCAACCGCGCGCACTTCACACTCCAATTCATTGGCGAGACGAAATTAAGCCGAACCGCGTCCACACTCGCCATAATAATACACTCGCCGCTACGTATTAGCGGCGAAAAAGTGCGAAAAGAAAACACACAAGCATATCAAACGAGCAAAGCAAAGCAAATATGAAATTAAATACCAACATCACTAATTATGTTAAATAAGATGAATACAACTTTTGAATTACGAGTAAGTGGAGAAGCGGAAAAATGTACCACAATTTGCAAACAAAGCGCGGAATTTCACGGTGCTGACCGTCGGATCTGTGCAAAAATCCGCAAATGCCAACAACACGCATTTAGTGTGTAACATACTTTGTGAGTATTTCACTGCAAAGTTCACTAACACTCCTTAAATGGGCAATTAGAAGGTGTCAAGATTTAGATAGCCAAATAAGCCCCGAAGGTGAATTAGCTAATTTGCGTGCTTCCAACTCTGCTCATGTGTACAATATATAGTATGTATGTATGTATAATGAATGGTGCATTTGGTCAGATTTTGGTCAGAGACGAACAATTAAAACTAAAGCGTAAAATTAGAAGGAGGGAAATTTGGTTAAACAGAAATATTTGTAAATCCCAGTTAGCTCAATTAACCAGCACTAAAGCTATTGGCATTAGCGAATTCACTGAAAAAGTTATTGCTCTGAATATGTGTTATGAATATGAAAGTTGAATTTTAAGTTACAGAAGAAGTTGAATTAAATTTGAAGCTAAAGTTACGGTAAGCTTAAGCTTAAGCCTAAACTTAAACTTAAACTTAAACTTAAACTTAAACTTAAACTTAAACTTAAACTTAAACTTAAACTTAAACTTAAACTTAAAAACTTAAACTTAAACTTAAACTTAAACTTAAACTTAAACTTAAACTTAAACTTAAACTTAAACTTAAACTTAAACTTAAACTTAAACTTAAACTAACTTAAACTTAAACTTAAACTTAAACTTAAACTTAAACTTAAACTTAAACTTAAACTTAAACTTAAACTTAAACTTAAACTTAAACTTAAACTTAAACTTAAACTTAAACTTAAACTTAAACTTAAACTTAAACTTAAACTTAAACTTAAACTTAAACTTAAACTTAAACTTAAACTTAAACTTAAACTTAAACTTAAACTTAAACTTAAACTTAAACTTAAACTTAAACTTAAACTTAAACTTAAAACTTAAACTTAAACTTAAACTTAAACTTAAACTTAAACTTAAACTTAAACTTAAACTTAAACTTAAACTTAAACTTAAACTTAAACTTAAACTTAAACTTAAACCTAAACTTAAACTTAAACTTAAACTTAAACTTAAACTTAAACTTAAACTTAAACCTAAACTTAGACTTAGACTTAAACTTAAACTTAAACTTAAACTTAAACTTAAACTTAAACTTAAACTTAAACTTAAACTTAAACTTAAACTTAGACTTAAACTTAATCTTAAACTTAGACTTACACTTAGAGTGAGAGTTAGACTTAGACTTAGACTTTGACTTAAACTTTAACTTCAATTTCAATTTCAACTTCAACTTAAACTGAATCTTAAGTTGGACAGTAAGTCATTTTTCCTCCTTAGTATTAGGAACTTTTCTTTCTTCAATATCTTAACTCAACGATTTCAGTGTGTTGACTTCTAATTTGTTTTGGTTCTGTTTTTATTTAACGTTCCATCATTTTA
The DNA here is from genome assembly GCA_027475135.1 of Bactrocera correcta. NCBI lineage: Eukaryota > Metazoa > Arthropoda > Insecta > Diptera > Tephritidae > Bactrocera > Bactrocera correcta. Next base: position 73,046,439 of record CM050326.1, read on the forward strand.
TAAACCTCCAATTTTCAGCTTCCATCAAATCTCCAAACTGACTCATTGCTTCGAGAATTTACTATAACTATCTCTATATCTTGGTTAATAAGAGGATGTAGACAGTTTAAACAGACGACATGGCGAATGAGTGATTTTTGCTCTCACTGCGAGGGAAAACAAGCTGACTTTCAGATTAGTACATCCAGTAACTCTATAAGATATCATAGCTAAGAAAGTCGAATTATAAATCAATTACTCCGAATCACACAAAAATTTGTAAGATAATCGCTCTGATCTTGTTGTGCAAAGATTAGAGAAGCATCTTAATGATTCACTAAATGTTTTTCTCGGTGCCCTCCAGTCAATAACATTAACAAAAAGCACACGTTCATGTATAATTAATTCGCGAAATATTTGCATTAGTCGCTAATGTTTCAAAGCTTCTGCAACGGTTATCCGCTGTCCGTCTTCGGTCTCTAAGCGCCAATGCCTCCATTTCGCTCGTGCTCGTGATCAGCTGAGCGTAAATAATTGACGCACTGTTAAACAGCAGAACCGTCAGCGGCGCTGCAGCATCCGAAGTAAACATACATACATTTCTAAATACGACTGTGGCCGAGCTGAGCTCATCTAATGCCAAAGCTAATTCGTAACTAACTACAAGTGACTAAAAATAGTAACTGGAAATGTTTAGCAGATACACGTCTTTGCCCCAGACTTGGACATACATACGTACAGGTGTATGCATTCTCGCTTCTCAGTGAATGTTTATGTGTGTGTAAGTGGACAATGGTATGCCACCAGCAATTAGCGGTTAATGTAAGCGAGCTTGGATATATATTTATAACATATAAATTTTTTGTTTATGCATATGTCTGCAGCATGTTTTACACTCCACAAACTCTTTCTCTTGATAAGTGGCGCAAGAAACTAGAGTACAAACTTCGCGTTATATTAGCCACACGCTAATAACAATGTGCAACAACAGCAACTAGAGAGCAACAATTCCGCAACCACTACACTAACTACGCGCGTCAAAGTCGAAAAGTCATTGAAACTACGGCCACTTTTGTTATTGTTGCCGCTGCACTGCCATTAGAACGGTTAAAGCTTAGGCTTATGGCCTCACCGAGACTAGATACTACCGGTATTGTTACTATGTCTCAGTGCTTTGGCTGCAGCTCAGTTGCAATCATAATAGAAAATTGTTAATCGTAAGCGACGTGCCAACTGCGACACCCGGCGTGACCGTATCGCAATCAACGTGCACCGGCCCAGCTGATCGATTGGCGAGTTCAATGTGCGCTACTTGCAACACACTCACACATGCACAGAGGCATGCACTCTGAGTTATTAAAAGTGCGATCCGTGTGTTTTTGCACTCTTTCATTCATTCATCGGCGGCACATCCTATCACCGAACGCAGCGGCGGCGGAATGCCAACGGCACCAACCTGCAAGCATTCACCGCTAAAGACAAAGGCAAGCCCATCTGCGGCTGCCCAAGGTACACGCTCATAAGCACGTTGAGCCATGTGCAAGCGTTCAAAGCGAAATGTACTTACAAGTGTACTAGAATACAGTAGCGAGCAGAATATCAGCGCCTATAATAAACTATTACCTGAAACTTTTTTATTTTGCGTTTTAAGGTTCAAAATATTACAGGCAAGTTTAGAACTATTTTTTTTTTAATAAAAAACTTCATTTTATGATATTTCCACTTATGCAAAAAGGTTTGTATGGTTATTACAACAAACACAATTATTTGTCATATCGCAAGCATGGCAAAAATATATGCTGAGGGTTCTTCTAAATAAACCAGCTTTCATTATTTTAATATCCACAATCATTTATTTAATAATCCTCCAGAATTTGAGAGTTCCTTTACATCTTTCAATATAGTATTGTCCTTTTTGAAAAAAAAAAAAAATATTTCCTAGAACTCTCTAAATATTTTTTATACTAACTCAAACAATATTTCTTTAGACATTTGTAAAGCAAAAAAGACATTTCTGAGAAAAGTTTTTATTTGTCAAATTTTTACTGCCTTTACATATCTTGCTAGCTACTGTAGAATTCCAGGAAAATACCCAGGTGTATGCATCGTGCACACGAGCTAGCAAATTTATCTATATACAACACACATACACATACAAAATACCAAAGTAATTAATAAAATATTTCTGCACTAATACGCATAACTCAGGAAGATATGTTGATACGTATGTATATGGAAGGCATCTATGTAATAGAAAGCTCGTCTAGAAAAGTACTTGCCGTATTCTGGCTGAGTGCAAGGTTCCTTGTCCTTCTCCCTTATTACTAAGTAATGTAGTACCATTCCAATATTGAGAAATGCGCTTAATACAAAAATGATTATGCCACAATATTAAATTATGAATTTACGAGTATACCATGTTTGCTTGAAATATTTGCTTGAAGTTTACCTTATAATAGAGAAGTACACGAAAATTGTTAATAAAACTCAAACTATTTAATTATTCATCAATATTTATTTTATTGACTTCAAAGTAGTCACCATCAGATGAAGAACAAATATGACAACGATTTGTGTAGTCCTCCGAACACTTTTCACAAGCACTTTTTGGGATGAGCTTCAGCTGCTTCAACGAATTTTGTTGTATCTCTTGGATCGAATGAAACCGGGTTACACGAAGCGGCAATTTCAGTTTGAAGAACAAGAAAAAATCGCTCAGAGATAAAATGGTAAATATGAATATTGATCCATGGTATTCATTGCGTTTTTAGCAATAAATTCTGTCATAATCGTGGCTCGATGCGATGGTGCATTTTCATCATATGAAATCCATGACTTGTTCTTCCACAATTCCAACCGTTTTCGACAGATGTTCTCACGCAAACGCTTCAGTACGGCTAAATAGAATTCTTTATTGACCGTCTGTTCCTCCAGAATTAATCAATGATGCACCGAACCAAGAATATAGAAAAATAAAAATGAGCACACTTGATTTTTGAGCGGCTTTGACTAGGTTTTTTTGGTTTTGGTTCGTTTTTTCCCTCCATTCTGATGATTGTTGACTTGTTTGCATGTCAACCTCATAAACCCATGTTTCGTCGGCAGTTATAATGCTCTCCATGAATGTGAGATCGGTTTTTGTACGATCATGCATGTCTAAAGGGACCTGTTTATGATACTCCTTTTGAAAAAAAAATCAGTTTTATCGATGGAAGTCGAGCAAGAGCGCGCTTCATACTCAAACTAACGACCAAAATCATTCGAACGGACTCGCGAGATATGTGGAGTTCTCTTGCTATCTCTCTAACACTTGCCTGACGATTTTCAAGCATCATATCCTTCACCCTTTTGATATTTTCATCGGTTGAAGAGGTTCAGAACGATGCATGTCTTTTAACGAAGACGGTAGAGATCGTCTTTAAAGGCTTTGTATCACTCGTAGGCTTGTGTGTTTTATGATAAAACTGAACTGAACTGAACGTAAGTCTTTTCCAATATTCGACACGACTCAGCACACGAAATTTGGTTAGAAATATTAAATTTTAATACAATTCTTTGTTCGATATTTTTATTCAGCGTAAAAGTCGCAATGTTCCACTGAGGTTATGGACTTAAGCAGCTGCTGTAAACAAACTGTTTGACAGATTGCGCTCATATTTGGCATAGTAAATAAAGACAGTCCTACAAACTTAGCAAAATATTTTTTTGTTTATGAAATCATTGCGGTTTATGAAATCAAGCGGTTGTATCAAAAAAGTGCAAGGAGCACCTCCTACACAAGCTGAATTTTTTGCTCAAAATATTTTTGGTGGTTTATACCATGAATGCACCATCTTCACAAGCTTTTTGTGAATGTATCGCAGTAATTAATCGGTCATGATAATTCTAGAAAGGTACCAATCATCCTCAATATACCGACATCTTCAATCAACCAGTCAACGAATTTTGCTTTGTCTATCAATAAAACTTAAAGGCTTTGATTATTATAATAATATTTTTAACCGCCGTTAATTCTACATTTGTTTTTCTCCATACCAAAGAGTGCAAACCCCTTTACAGCTATTCACCTACATATTTACCAAAACGGAACATGCACAGCTGTTCGACAGTTCACCGAGAACCAAACCAGTTTCTGTACACGCACATATTAATATTGTATTTAGCGGATTTAAGGCACTCTGAGCCAAACAATAGCAGTCAAGTCTGTCTGATACTGCACCCACAATTCACATTGGCAAGGTGAGCTGGTCATAATCGGCAATGCCGTCGTCACGAAACGGATATATCTATATCTTAGCTGCATTTACAGGTGGCCAAAGAATTTATAATCAATGCCACTTAAAATTATTTGCACATTTATTCAGTTATGTAATATATTATATATATTGTGTATACAAGCAAATACAAGAACAATGCGAACTTGCAGTGTAAGCTACGTAACTTTTCGTATATACCTGTATGTTTATATAGTATGTGCGTGTAGCTTTGGCATTGACGGAGACGGAGACGGAGGCGGAAGTAGCAATTGATTGACTCATTGCGCATTGATTTACCATTAGCCAGACCTCCGCTTTAGCGGTTTTCCAGCGCAGCTGACACACGAATACTCGCGCTTTGTTCGCAATTATGCATATATAATGAGATTCCAAGCTCAAGGCAGGAAGCGTTTTGGTAAAGCGATTTGACACAAAGCCGACAAACTTTAAAGTTAAGGTCCAAGGTATGCTGGGGTGAAGTTTCAACGAATACTTCGATGACATTATCCTCTAAAAGGCGCGGAAAAAGTAGTCTTACAGGCATGAAGGTCGCCACGGCCAAAATATATTACAGTTATGATCCCAAACCGTTCTCTTGACACTAAATGACTGCCCTAATTTCGTGAACGAATTTTGTTAGATTCTTCTAAGCGAAGGTTTGAGTTGAAGTATTCTGGACTGCACAGAAGGGAGTATCCAAAAGTATGTGAGACTTTTGTAAATATAGGAAGAAGACCAAATATACTAACCAGATTTCTATCAAAAGAAAATTCTTCCAAAACACCAATGAATGCATCGATGTTTGCCCGCATTAGTGGGGCTTCAATGGCCCTAACCCAAAAGCCTATAAGCAGACATTAGCAGGAACTTCAAGTACGGTTTTAAGAAATGATTTTCCGAAACATACAGGCATTATATACTTCTCTATCACCTTTACGCGTTCTTTAAAGTACATACATTTCTTTATATAAAATCGTCCGACAGCTAGACAGTTATTTCTAGTTTCCTATTCATTCATAGAAAAAAAATCATTTGTTGCAAATGCATGTTAATGATTTGCATTAAACATTTGTGAAAGATGTCTGAGAGCATTGCATGCGATAGGGGAAAATTCCACGCATTCCACAATATGATAATAAATCTGCAGCAAAACAGACGGGAAACTGTTTACAAGCAAGCAATGCGAAAAATGCCTCATATACACGGCCTGGTTGGATTGGGTCAAAAAGAGCAGAAGGAAAAGTAACGGCGGCAATTGCAGTTGTGCCGAGAGTTATTGTGGGAAGACGAGTGAAAATTAACAAACACCAATATTTACTGGCTGCAACTACTAGTGGATACATATGTATGTATTTATAAATATTCACACTTAAGTCTGCAAAAGGTATTCATACAAAGTGTGGTGGAATTACTTGCATAAAAGTTACAATGAAGTTTGTCTATCTCGAAAACTGCTTTCAATTTTTGTAATCCAACAAAAGCTTGAGTTTAAAGTAGGCAATCGGGAAGTTGATTGTTGAGGAGATAAAAAGCACTGGTTTCAATTAATCCTAGTTCGTGTAGTTTTCATTTGGGTCTTTTATGTTAGAAGGTTCACAGTTGCTAAAAGTTACCACTGTGTTTTATATAACACAGGTAAGTGAAATACTAGATCTTCGAATATATTGGGTCTTTTTGTATTTGGTCAATAGATGTCGTTGCAGTCGTATATCTCCAGTGCTACCAATAACATTGTGTCATACCATATAGTGTTGGAAAGGTGAGAACAAATTAAATTCGGGGAAGTTAAAAAAGTTACAGCTGTTCAAAAACGAGAGAAAATAATGAAGAAATTCGTTATATTTCGAAATTTTTGCATAAAAAAGTGAAGAATGCCACGCAAGCCATCAACGAAATTTGTGAAGTTTACGGAGAGGATGCTGTATCAGTTTGTATAGCACAACAATAATTCGCTCGCCTTCGTTTTGGAAACTTCGATGTGAAAGATGCACCTCGCTTTGGTCGACCTATCGTTGAAAAAGTCAATAAAATTATGGAAACATTGACCAGGACCATCACATAAGCAGCCAAGACATCGCTAAGGAACTTAACGTTCATCATCAAACGCGTTTGAACCATTTAAAAAAGGCTGGCTACAAAACGAAGCTCGATGTTTGGGTATCACATGAATTGTTTGTGAAAAATTTAATGGATCGAATTAACAACTGCGATTCTTTGCTGAAACGAAATGAAATCGAACCGTTTCTGGAACGAATGGTAACAGAAGACGAAAAATGAATCAAAAACGACAATAATGTGCAAAAAAGATCATAATCCAAGCGTGGTGAAGCTCATCAAACGGTCAGAAAGCTAGGATTGACGCCTCGAAAGGTTGTGCTGAGTGTTTGGTGGGACTGGAAAGGAATCATCCACTATGAGCTGCTCCAGCCTGGTTGAAGGATTGCATCTACATTTTACTGTCAACAGCTGATGAGATTGAAGCAAGCAATCGAAAAAGACGGCCAGAACTGATCAACAGAAATCGTCTTTCGTCAGAACAACGCTAGACGACACACATCTTTGCTGACTCGATAAAAACTGGAAGCTCTGATGTATCCACCATAGAGCCCTGACCTTGCACCATTGGACTACCATTTATTTCGGAATTTAGAACTCCCTTAATGAAGTAAAGTTGGCTTCAACAAACCAGAAAAGTTTTACATGATGGAATAATATCGCTAGCAGAAAAATATCAAAAAGTTGTCGACCAAAATGGTAAATATTTTGTTCATTATAAATATGTATAAAAAATAAGTTGAAGTTTGATTAGAAATACGTAGAGACTTTTTCGACTACCTAATATTTTAATTAAAAGTAGGAAGCACTGGATTCCTTACGTAAAATCACAGTTATCTTCTTACCCTATACTAGATAGAAGTCAACCGGACTTTCATTTTAAGTATATAGTGGTTATGGACATTGACCCGATTTTACCCATTTTTGGCACAACATGTTTTTGTCACCACGAAATTCAATACTACAACATCGTGACTCCGAGGAGTTCGGTAAAAAATCAGCCAAAATCACTGGAGCCCAGATATTTGGTGTCTGGGTCTTTGCAAAGTTAGAGACCGATTTCAAGATTTTTTGGGTACTAGATTAGATATCTTGGAGGCACTACTTGTGCAATGTTTTATCTCGATATATTCACTGGAGTTTGATTTGTATACTGTAAATGAGAGAATCGGCTGGAGTTTAACGTTGTGTTATATGGGAAGCAGCAGCAGGGAAGCGTGATTGTTGTCCAATTTTCAACAGTGAATGATATGAATGTTACCCAAATATTATTCACGTGCCAAATTTGATTTAAATTTGTCGAGTCGGGTTCCTCAGATATTGGATTTTACTGAAATTACCTGCTTCTCCTATAAAACTCTTTCCCATCATCTCAGTTGTGAAATTCCATGCTTGTGGTGGACTTATTCAGTGAGTTATCGCAATCTTAGTAGTTTTCAACAAAACCGTTATATGTTAGCTACTGTTTGTAGAAGTGGCAAAAAGACTTTTCCCGTCAAGTTTGGTTAAGTTAGCTCAAACTTCTAAATTCGATTTAAAATTTATTCAATTCCAGCGGCACTTCTTAGCGATTTGCGTAACATTTAAAATTTGCAGAACAATATGCCTTTGAAAGCAACAAACACAACATAGCCTATACTGCAAACGAACTAGGTTAAGTATTATACAAATTTACGTTTTTATTGAAAGGGAAGTTTTTCCCCAAAATTTGAGTGATTTACAACGCCCATAAATCACCCCGCATTCAATACAATCTTACTGTTACGAATATACGCCATTCACAACATTTATTATTGAGATCTATGCAGATGGGTTCAGGCATGCAGCAATAACAACAAACGCCTAACCTATTCACAGCAGCTTTGTGAGAGTGATATGAGAAAATACCTGATTCTTGAATGAATTTCACATTGGAATGCAATCACACCTGCTGCTGTGCTCGTGCCGTTGTCGGCGCCAGCGCCGGCGATTATGAAATTTTGCACACACCACACGCACATACACAAAAATGAATCACTTTGGAATGCCGGCGACGTATGCTCGTGGCAAATAAGGTGATGATGACGATAGCGAGGCCTATGAGTAAGGTGCAATCCGTCAAGAGATAAGCCATCGAATGGCCAACAACAATTGGCCGGACACATACCGCGCACTTACAGCGTATAACGCTCGTATGCAAATGTGAGCAGATAACCGGTTCGGCGATGACGTGTGCGGGGCGTATTAGTAATATTGACAGCTGACCCAGCGTACACAAAAGGCGGCGTGTGAACACTTTCGCGCTTCGAACACCTTGGCATGAATAGCGAAAATTTATGCATCATTAATGTGTGTGTGTGTGCGCGTGTGTATGCATGCAGAGCAGCGCAAATAAATATTTACCGATAAATGTGCTACAATTTTTAATAAACGAGTACAGCGCAACGCCGAAATAAATAAACATTAGCATTAAGTTATTAGAGGTAAATGGCAAATGTAAACGCATAAATCAACGACGCTGCGCCAAACGTCAGTATGTATATGTTTATGTATGTATGTATGTATGAATGAGTGTGTAAATATGTCGTGGCATTGTGGATGACGTTAACCAGATATGACTGTTCGTTGGGAAACCCATTTGAAAGGTCGACACTCGCACTATGAATCAGTTCGCATCGGAATTCTTTCATATTAATTGGCTTATACATAAATATAAGCGCCTGCCATATAACAATAAATAAATAATTGGGTAAACACAGGTTCATGTAGTACCGTTTTTTTCATTACACGGATATTGCGTCTGCCGGCTGGCAGATAAAGTGCAGAATCGCCACTGCTGTCATTAATATTTTCTATAATTTAATATTTTTTCACGTACCATATTTGTATAAGTGTGCTTTTGTATGTGGAGCAGTTCCAACGCATTAAGAGCGTCTTCTACCTTCGCACTCAAACTTCGAAGTTATACACCTGAGATGTTTTGCTCTAAGGTCTGAATCGAAGCGGAATCATCAACATTAACTTTAGACTTTACATAACCCGACAGAAAAAAGTCTAACGGTGTGATATCATACGATCTTTGAGACCAACCAATCGGCCCAAAACGTGAAATTATCTTCTCACCGAAGTGTTCTCTCAATAAATCCATTGATATATACGCTGTGTGGATGAGTGGCGCCGTCTTATTGAAACCAAATGTCGCCGATATCACGAGCTTTAATTTCAGGCATCAAGTAGTGGGTTATCAGGGTGCGATAAAGGTCGCCATTAACGATTACGGTCTCACTGGTAACATTTTTGGAGAAATATGGACCGTTGATTCCAAAGAAACTACACTAAACCGTTATTTTTTTCTGGATGAAATGACAGCTCTTGAAGCTCTTCGTCCCAAATGAGGAAATTTTGCCATTCAGGCAGAAATGGACCTCATCGCTGAACAAAAGTTGGCTCGAAACGTCGGTTCCTTTTGGAACTTTTCAAGATCCCATAAAGCGAAGCGATGTCGCTTGGGAAGATCGAGCGACTTCAGTTTTTATACAAACAATTATACTCTCTCAATTTAAGATATCGACGTAAAATGCGCCAAGTCGTTCCATACATCTATCCGAGTTGCTGAGAACGGCGACGAATTGCCAATCCACGATCTTCGTGTACATTACTTTTGAAGGTGATCTGTTCGGTCGAATATTGATCCAGTAATGAATGCTAGGTTTCAAGATGGGTCTCAAGATGGGATAATGGGGTGAATATTATGTTCAGTAAGCCGATTATTTTGACCACAAGTTGAACAAAGCGTGCGAAACATTCTTTACAGAACGTGAATTTTCGTAATAAAGTTGATGGATGATTTGTAAACGCTGTTCGGGAGTAAGTCTTTCCATGATGAAATGCCAAACAACACTGAAGAAAAATAACATACAGCTTGGCACCACTCACGCGTGATCTTCCAAAAAAAGGCAGTTGAAAAAAGTACCCCCACTTGGATCACCAATTATAAACTAAAACCGATTAAGAGAAAACAAAAAATTTCTTCCAAGGAGATCATGTGTAAGCAGTGAAGTTTTGTGATTTGGTAATAAGCTAAGATTTCGAATAAGTTTCATTGTTTTGTCAGAATCGAAGCAAAGCCTGCGAAAATTTAATTTTATTCAGATCTAAAAACTGGGGTATTGAATGGAGAACATGCGAAAAAAACTGATAAAGTTCGGATTATTTTCCACGAGTAATCACTTAAGCAAATTTGAAGAATGTAGTTTTGAAAATTATATATGCTTATTATATTTAGATATTCATTATTTTTAAAGGTATAACCTAAAATATTTTAGAAAATCTTTTTTTTTAATTTATCACTAAATTTGCCCCTCTTCACGCACCACAAATGGCGAATTGGTAACCAAAGAAGCAACATCAAGGCTTGTGATTCAGGCATTGAATAAATTAAAACTTTTAGCTTTTATAGCTCTAACGGCTTACTAACGGTAAATATATACACACACACATACATTTTGCACCCCAAACAAACTCGAAAAAGAAACATGTTTTACATAAAACCAAATCACTTAAGTCTTGCCAACAGTTTTCGCAATGTAATTGCACACGTGTACCAACATACACATACTACATACCTACAGCACATGTTCATGGATATGTTGTTGAGTTATTACACATGCTGCTATCAAAGCGGTGCGTTTTATTGTTTCACATCCATAAAGCAAACTCATTTAACCTACAAAATTAAGAGCACCTCACATTAAAAATATTTTTATAGCTGTTGTTGCTATTTTTTTATTTGTTTTTTTTTTTTTTTTTTGTTGCTTTATTAAGCAAAGCAAGCAAAAATCATGGGAAGGTAAATAGTACGGTAACAACAACAATAATATCACATGCCTACTTGAAGAGGGGCAAGCGAAGCATGGCTGTAAACACATGGAAACACGTTCATAAAAGCACAACGGTACATGGATATATATGCATGTATGTATGCGTGTGTGTGGAAATAAAAAGTGTTCACTTGCCAACACAAAGGCGCAACGGCGAATCTCAAGGATGAAGTGTAACGCGACGATTGTGGGCAGCACTGCGTCACGTTCAGCATAAAGCGTTGGAATCAAAATAAAATGCAAGCAACGACAACAACAAAATAACAACAACAGCATGCTTGCTGGCTGCATGAACTCATTGCCACAAAAGACAAAGTAGTTTAGCTAAAAGTGTCTGACAAGATGAAACATGAATGCACATGTCGGTGAGCAATGTTGAAGGCGGCAATAACAGCAACAAATGTTATAGCTGCAATAATAATAAAACACAACTTAACCAATTTCATTCAACAAGAGACGCGAGAGAGCAACGAGTTCATTCATAAAGTGTATGATGCAGCTCTCTGCGCCAAAACAGCACAGCAGGCAACATCGTTTTGGAAAGTGCAAGTACGCACACATTCTTTACACATAAATAAGTGATACTTCGTGTGACTGGTTAGGAAAACTTTTCGAAATACTACTGAAACTTCGCATCCAAGTAGCAGCCAATAATATGTACGGGAGTATGTATGCTCCTGAGAAGTATAACTGGCATTCTCTACTTGGTAGTCTCAAGAAAAGAGTATAAGTACATATAATAGTATATATTCTAAACCAAAAACCTTCCTAAATCCACTGATTGACCAAAAGAATTACATTTTCTTGTATTTTAATAACAGTTTCTATTATTGTCGTCAAAGTAGGCCCCTTTTGAAATATTATAAACCTTAATCACATTTTCCATACACTTTATATGAGGCTCGGGTTGGAGGATCTTATTGTCTTTAGCGAAATTTGTTTTGTTTTATTTATTTCAACTAATCTTTGCAGCGCCAATCGCTAGATTATTGAATAAACGAGAGTCGACGTCATACCTATAAGACCTCGTTGTTGTTGTTTTAGCGGATACCTGGCCCCCATTTGATGGTAAAGATTCGGTAAGTTGTCGTCGACAATGGGAGGAGGCCCGAGAAACGGGCTGTTTCGTCAGTGTCGGACCAAAAGCAGAAGGATGTCAGTTGAGTGTGGTCGGTGGGGCAGGCAAAGAGGTGGCCAGTGTCAAGCGGAGACTCATTGGATTTCCATTCCCACGATAGCCGATTCTCGCACCAGGTTTTATCCGGCCAAGCGCTGTTTTTTCTGCGATCGTCTCTGTTTGGATCGGTGGATAGTAGTTTAAGTCACAACATCGTCACCAGCAATGACACGTTTGACGAATGATCGCTTGGCTGTTAAGTACCACTTATGCGGTTTCTACTCGATGTCGTTAAAAAAAATTAAAAAAAAAAAAGTTCCGGTTTCTTGGTACCACTGAAACATATACTTCATACCCTAAACATTAACCAAAATATTCTGAATCGATCCATAAGTGATGTTGCATTCCTTACATTTATCGTTACTTACGATAGCTGAACGATTTGAATGAGGTAAATTTTCGACCACTTTACAACCATCACAGAATACATTGTGTGACTCAAATACTTATGTATGTATGTATGTTCTTTGAAAAGTAGAACCCCCAAAGGTTAGGTTAGGTTTGTTGGCTGATTGAAGATCGCATGTGGACTGGTATATGTAGTCCTTGTGTAAAGAAGAACTCATGTGTGCAAAGTAACTAGATTAGCAAAACGGGAAGCCCAGCTATCTAGTGGTAGAACACAAGAAGATAGGGGATAGCACCGACCCACTCCCATTCTACCTTTAGCGGTTCTAGGGTACCTCTTCTTACCCAGCACCCATACCAGTATTATCTCGAAGTGAGGTTAGGCACTCCTCGACCAAATTCAATTGGCATATGAAGATTAAACTTCACGCATTAATAAATTTCATTGAATCGGTTTCGGCGCGCAGTTTACATACTATGTATGAATCAGTCCGGGTTAAATTCGATCATGATATACTTAGTAAATATTGAATGCTTTAAATACAATAATCACTCCATTCACATGTATAAATACCTGATCGATCGTATCGTAGCGATGACAAACATGAGTATAAACTAACGACTAAATATCGGCTGATCTTAATCAATTTCTATGCCCTAACGCCAGAGAGCACTGTCTTCAAGCGATTAATATAATAGTTTACATAATATTTAATAAACCTTAGTAATTGGCATTACAAAAAAGTAATATTTATTAACTGAGTTAACACTTATTAACTCCCACAAACCATTCTCTCTCTTTTTTATGCTCAGCTCTCCTTATACCATATTAGCAAATGGGTTATTCTGCAAAAGCTAAATGAAATTCATTCATACTTTTTCATTTGCACAAAAATATTTTTAGATTTAATTAAAAATATCAATGTATGTATGTATGCATGAGTGTAATATTAAATGATATACATGTATTTATGTATGTGTAGGCACACAGATTTATTTACAAAACAACCTAGTTCAGACAGGCCCCATATTGGGGTCTAAATCACGATCCAGCTGCCAGCTCATTTGCACAAAATAAAACCGCCGCGTAATGCACTTAACCACCCACGTATACACATATGTTTATGTATGTACATATGTATGCATGTATGTATAAGCTCTCAACTTATTGGCAGTTTCTCGTTCAGTCACACCAGAAGCTACTTACTTGTTTTTAAAACTTTTTTTTTTAACGCTTTCAACATTTTTGTTTGCATGTGAATTGTTAACCGTTATATAGATTAAAACGAGCTTTTATACTCGCTTCAGTTTTTTTTTTTTGTTAATTTCTCTTAAACCTTTAGTAATCTAACACTCGGTCTCCAGAAGAAATGTTTAATTATTTGCTATTTATGAACATTTACACGTGCCTATCTTACAAAAACAAAAGAGAAAACAAAATTAAACACAGGTGATTGAATTATAAAACAACAAATCTTCGATCAAATCAGATCTTGTGTTTATCCGCTGCTAGATTTTCAACACCTTGTTAGTAAATAAATATAGTATATTGTTTTAATTATTCATTCCCATTATTTTATTAAATTCACTGCCCACAAATGTCGGTACATGCACACACACATATACGAATTCAACAAATTTGGCAATGCTTGCCAAATGACGTTGCTGCCGCCGCCGTTTTCATGGTGGCCTGATGTGCCACAACGTGCCATTGCCATTAGAAAAAGTGCGCCGAACGCTGTTTGCCGTTTTTGTTGCTATTTTTGCTGTTGTATATATTGTATTTTTTTCATGTAGCGCGCATATGTAAAGCAAATATTTTGACTAATTCATTTAAACGTTTGAACTAGAAAGTGTTTTTAACGAGTGACAAGTGGATAAAAATAGATTACCAGATAAATGTTGTGTTTCTCTCTTGTGAATTCATACATACATACCTACACACGTTTATTCGTATGAATATTTTCATTTAAATATGTACATATGTACGTACATAAGTAGCATATTTTGCGAGCATTTGGCATGCTGCATCTATCAGTTATCACGCGATGTTGTTGACAGATGCGCGTATGAGCTTTCGGCGCGCACATTTTAGCAACACACCTACAATGAGACGCTATTTCACACACACGCAAACATAATTCAATGAATATTTTTAATGAGGAGCTTTGTGGCATATCTTCATAACCAACATTTTTTAATTATTTTTTTTTTTTTTACTTTTTACCACAAAAATTCAATTTTTTTATTTTCTACCACGACTTTTAACATAATTTTTTTTAAATTATACAATCATGAATATTTTATTGGTGACATTTGAAGACCGTTACATTTTATTTAATAAATTCATTCTTAATAACTGTAAAAACAAAATAAATTTAATTTTGTATTTTGTTTAATTTTATTTTTAATTATTTTAAATCAAATTTTAGCCATATTTTATCCAATTTTTGGAAATTTCCTATTTAAGTTGCACATCTAGTGTGAAATTGTGAAATTTAAAACAATCCAACATTTTTCATATTTCGATTCGATTGAATTTTTTTAAGGGTTTTCGAAATTTTTTAAAGTGAAATGAAGCTCGGAATTTTTTACCACATTATTAAATAATACCTTAACTGTATTATGAATTTTTTAAGTAAATAATTTTTTTAACTGCGCGATTTAGCGCTCCAATGGCACCCATTAAGAAAAAAAGGTAGACAATCACGTCCATGAGTACAACCTAGCCTAAAATCACAAAAAAAAAAAAACAAATATGCATGTTATTCTATAGGTAAGTGCCAGAACTAGGATTTTACACAAATATTGAACATTCAATGTTTTGAATGCTTTTAAACCTTTTGCAACTACTTTTCTATGAAAAAAAATAACTCGGGCGATAAGCACACGTGCAATGAATCTACCATTAAAGTTTTAAAGCAATCGAAGAAACCGTTTTTGAGAAATAATGCACGAAAGTTCAAAAAATATATTTTCGAGAAAAAAGTCTGATAATTGAATTTTGGAGGTCAGCGGCACTAAACGCTTTATCTACTCACTTCTGTAACTTTCCAACTACATATTCGAGTAATTTCAAATTTTATAAATGCTCTAAATTTGATTTAGTCGACAAAAAATCTATTTATTGTAACCATCACACGGGATTTAATTAAAAATAACAAGCTAAAATTTTAAATCGAAAATAATATAACCTTCTAACGTACTGTCACTTAGTTCAACCAGCTCTGCCAGTTAATCTTTAAACACAAGACAAATGATCCAAAGCTATAAGGTTTTTCAGCATATGTCAGTTTTCTGATCTGATCAAAAATCTAATTTTGAATGACCAAATTTTTTGTAAAATTTTACTCTTCTTTTATTTTATAAAATTTAAATTTTCAATTTTTTTCGATTCTTTCGAAAGCAGATTATTATTAGAACAATATCTACATAGTTTCACGAAAATTTATTTTAGGTTTCATCCATGTAGCAAGCCGGAATCGCTACAACAGTGAAACACTTATTTTTTGGCGGCGTCAGCGGACGAGAACGATCGCTTGGAGCGTTACAGACTAGGAAGGAGACAACACCCCGAACAGATAGTGTTATCCATAAAATCTCTTTAAAAGATTGCTTTAAAAATTCTATAGTGATAAGACTGGACTTAAAGAGGCAATGCAATGTGGCAATAAGTGGGACAACAGTACGGAGGAGGTTGTAGGAGTATGCTTTGAATACGCGGAAACCAGCGGCTAAACCGCTTTTAACGAAGGAAATAAGGTTTGCTCGTTTGGAATGAGAATATTTATATATATATATATTTCTGCATACAGCGTAACTGGTTCTTGGAGCAGTGGAAAAAGGTAATATGGTCGCATGAAAGCAGATTCAATTTGGCACTGCAACGCTCAATTACCGTATATCTGTCGATTTCCGTGTAAAGGTTTCGCCGAAAATTGTGTGACGAAAACGGTTAAACATCCTAAAAGCTAAATGGTCTGGACGTGATTTCTTTTTTATATCCGCGGTCATTTTCTTTTTATTGATGGGATGATGAACGCTCAGAAGTATGGAGAATTTGGTTCCTATTTTATCAGACCATCTTCCAGGACGACTCCGCACCGTGTTATCGGGCTAAATCGGTAAATTTTACATGCTTTTTAATCACCGATATATTCACATGTTTATGTTTAAGAAAAATGTCATCTGTGTACATTTTCTACTTTGTAGGTTCAGAAAACGTTTGCAGACCTTGGAATATCGCATATGACATGACCAGGAAATTGTCTCGGTTTGAACCCGATGGAGAATCTTTGGCATGCCATGAAAAAGAAATTGCTCAACACGGGCCAAGCTCAAAGTTAGAACCGAAAAAAAAATACTAAATAAGGTGTGGGACCAGGAAATTTCAACCGAATGCCTTGAAAATTTCTTTGTTTCAAAGCCTGTCCGACTCCAAGCAGTTATAGTCGCCAAAGGTGGTTCAACTGCTTATTAAACCACTTAATTAAATATTTAATAATTTATCATATGAAAAAAAACAATGCAAAATTTGTTCAAAAATAAAAGAACTAGAATACAAAATAAAAACCCTTTTTTAAATATAAAAGAAAAATTGTCTTCATAGTTTCCTTATAACACATACGAGTAGTATAAAAATTCGAATTATTTCCTCATGAAACGGCTCATTAATTGAGTATTATATCATATTCTGTATATATTTTAATTTTTAGAAAGGTTTGATAAGTTAAATGCAGCAAAAAGATGTGGTAAGTTATGCGTGGTCACGTGTGTACATACATATGTATGTACATATATATAAATTTCTAATTTTTTATTTAGTAAAAAGTTAAAAAATTGTGAACATAAACTATTTATGTAAATATTACCTAATTTACCTTTTTTGTTTTATAAATAGAATATATCATTGTTCTACAATTATGTTATTTTTATTTTTTTAATTTTTAACCTTTCTACAATCACGTTTTTCATTTCATTCTAATCTACTTAATTTTATTTCAATTTTTCACTTCCGTCGTGTTCATTTCAATTCATTTATTTGTTTTTGTTGCAATTTTTTAAATTTTTGCCCGGCCGAGTAACGCATTTCTTCAGCATTAAGCACACCGAGTGCCAAAGGCCGGCACATTTGCGGTTCTCGTTGCATGCAGGCAAGCACAAGTTGGCTCGGCTGCCTTGGCAAAGCATTTATATATTCTCAACTTGGCAATAACTGCACTTTATTGTGTCACAGCTGTTAAAGTCAGCCGTTCGACATGCAAACATGCCATTGCATACATACATACTTACTATTTGTTTACATTTACTGCTGACCGTTAAGCACCACAAAGCTCAAATCGCTGGCACTGCAATTGGCGACTGCACGCACCCAAGTCGGGCTTAGCACGAGACCGGTTGGCGACAACAATAATACAACAACTCTTAGTTTCTCATTTACAGATTTTCCAAATGCATTGCTCACAAGCAGTTTTCGTCTCTCGCTCTCTTTTAATGGGTTTTCAATTTTGTTTCAGTTGTCGATATGTGCTCAATTCGTCAATCGTTTAACTGGGATCGTTTAAAGTGCATTTATACGCTACGCGTCATCATCATTCCCCTTCTTCCTCTTCCTCTTGCACACTAACTCACTTGTTTCGTTTTTGTTTAACGCGGACAGACGGACACGCTTTTCCCAAGTACCGTTCACGACTGAGCTCGTTTTTTCAACGACCAGTTAGTTTTATAGATTTACTAAATTTCCCACCTTTGCGCTGCCGTCGGCGAAGTAGTTTGGCGGTGCGTCACGCCGGCCCTACACCAACGACCGTTAGTTGGTTGCCATTTTGCCGATTTGCATTTGCAGTCATTAGTTGCCTTTTCGCTACTTCGTTGTTATGTCGTTTTCGTTGTTCAACGTTTACTTGCCCATTTTCCTTGCCTTCCTGCCAAAATTCTAATGCACATTCTGTTGTTGCATTGTTGGCGTTGACCAAACGTGGCAAGCGGCCAGCTCGAAACGGCACAAACTTGCCCCAAAATCAGGAAATTCTACTTTAAAACACCAAATCGCAAATTGCAAGCTGCCTGCACGTAGCACCGGCAAGTGACATGCAACGGCAAGTGGCAGACGAACGAAATCGAAAGCCTTGCCAAGCGGCGAAGCCCCGAAAAGCTGGCGATTTGCAGTCACAACTGGTTGGTGGCGGCTCCAAAAGGTGTTGGCAACGAGCTGCATCCAGGCCGACCGGAGCCGGTCTTAAGTAATGCGCCGGCAGCCGCCTGCAGGCCGTCAGCCGTTGTTAAGCGCAGAGCTTTGCCAAAGCAAACAGCAGCTTGCCTCTACCAGGCAACAAAAAAGTACACGAACAACACAAAAACAACTACAAGCCGGCAGCGCCAGAATAAACAGGTGAATGTTGTGTTGCGCAACTGTGTGTTCACGCTGCACAAGCGCCTGTGTATGTGTGTGTGCGGAGGGACACACAGGCCGGCAAGTCAATAGAGAGTAAAGCAGCTTGAAAAGTTGCAATGTGATACCCTTTTGGGTGGCATCCTTTTAATGTCGACAACAGCTAAAGAGCAACAAAGCAACGACAGCAGCAATGATGACGCCAACAGTCAGCAGCAGATGGGCAGATGGCTCAACAATACCCTTGTCGCTAACACACACACACACATACCCAAGCACAACATTACATAAATAGTTATGTATACACAATCGTTATAAGAAGTTAATTGGAATGAAAGAGGCCAAAGGATAATGCAATTAATTGTTCGTACCGCAAACAGCAATTTGCGGCTGACAAAGCGCAGCGGTTGAGTAGTGTGTGGAAGGGCAAAAAACGGCAATTTATATTAATATTTATTTTCTCAATATTTTTCGTTTTTAATCAATATGTTAATTAATATTATTGACAATGAAGATGCGAAAAAAATATTAAAAAACTCGAAACGCGATTCTCAAAATAACCGAAAAAAGGACTAAGAACTCAAAACCAGATTTTTAGCTTTCAGAAGAGCTTCAAAATACTGCATATTAAGTGTCCAGTGAACATAATTAAATATTGTCGCTCTTATCTTAAGCATCTTAAGCGAAGAACACGAAAACTACAAAGCACGTCTCAAAACCCTTTCTTTGAGTCAAATACGGTACTTGGTTCCTGATCCTTTCGACCAAGCAATAAAGAAAAGCTTAGTAAAAATTCGTTAGAAGATGTTGAGGTGTACGAAATGTACTGAAGCTATCGGAAAAGTGGACCTTACGACTTCTTAAAGCCACTACAAATTCAGGGGAGTTACAGAAATATGAATTCAAAATCCCCATATTTTTTAACACAAATCAAAAATCTTTCAACGAAATAGTTATGTAGTGCTTATAACCCTTAAACCTACCACAACTTCAACGTATTTCAATCTCTCGCAATTTTTTTGAAATATTTACGAGCAGTGTGCTGGTGTTTATGCAGAATTATGCGAATCACCACTGCACAGGTGTTGCACAAACGAATTTTTAAAACTCCAAAGTCACTAAGTGAAAAATTTGATAGTCCACACGCCAGGGCCAAATATGAAATATGAGCAGACGACTGGCAAACCGGAGTTCGCGCCACGTCGTGTGGCGTTTAACGGAGCAATGGCAAAAAAACAAGCTGCCAGGCAACAGCACATGCAAATTCGCCTGTATACGAGTATGAGTGCACACATACATACATACTTAATTGGCAAATATCCTTGCGGACATAGTTAGGCACTGTGCTCATAACCGAACGACTGGTTTAGTGAAGCGGTCGCTGTGTATATCTAGACAGGTGCACAGACATGGGCGCATGCAAGGAGGGCTTAAAGGGAGAAACGACTCGTAGATATGCATGCCTTCTCAACATCAATGCTGTTTTTGCTAAATTTGTAAGCAACAATAATAGGATCCGGTTCGGGACTGGTTTAGTCTAAGAAAGAGTTAATTGACTATGTATCCATAGAGTAATTTAAACGGATATGATACTCTTGGTGTGAATGGAAGTCTTTCTCATCAATTTCGTTTGACTCTGCTGTGTACAAAGACTTAGGAGGCATAGATATTTTTTGCGAATATTGAGAAGATTTGAGTAAGAAATCAAATATGAAACTAAGCGGCCACAATTTTGAAGCCCGTAACTCGACAAATATAACAATACTCATTGAAAATATTAGTATGGTACTTTTAAAGGTTAAGACTATCGAAATTTACTAAAATAAAAATTATAATTTTTTCTAAATTTTCGCCCTAAGTGTGTCTCTTATTTGTGAAACCAGTCGCGAACCCCCTCTGGAGCCAGCGTGTGCAACGCCAATGCAAATGTATCCCTACACATACAGACACACTGTCGTAGACGCCTTGGGGCAGCAACTTTTGTTGCCTTTGCTACTCATTTACCGCTAGCTTTTTGCGTTGTGTGTCTTCTTCTTCTTCTTCTTGATTTTAGCATGCACCTCTGCTTGTTTGCTTCCTTCCTACTCGAATTTCAGCTTTCGAGTTTAGCTTCCTTGCAAAATATTTTTAGTTTTTTAAACACACACACACACAACCACACTTGCAAACCTTCTATATTAGAGCTCATGACTGTTTTTGCTGTTGCTACTAATTGTATTCATGATTTTGTTGTTGGCAATATTATTAGTGTTTATTGTTGTTGGTTTTTTTGCAAATACGCCTGCTGCTGCCGCTGTGGTTGTTGTTATTGTTGTTGTTGTTGATTTTGCTTAATTCTCTTTTGAGGTCTCGTGTTAAGCGCACAAGTACAGTAGTTTAGCGGAAGTATCCGGCACGGCCAATAACAAAAAACCACCAACAATAATCGAATTACAACAAGCAGTAAATAAACGAAATCCCAAAAGGAGGCGATGAAGACGTGTGCATGAATATGAAGGCAACCGAGCACAAGAGCACAAAAACGCAAAAGCAAAAACAATAACAATAACAAAACAAGAAAGTCCAATAATAACAGCAGGCGAACACGAGGAGCCGCAACAATGAAAGGTGTGAATGTATGTGTGAGCACTTTGTTGCACGCAGACACACATACACACACCGGGACGCGGTGCACATGCCGCATGGAGGGTTGGGGGATGCGGATTCGAAACGTCGCTGCGTCGTGCAGTCGCTCAGCCAACGGTCGGTAGTTTTTAGTTGCCGAGCGAGCGGATGGAGGAACAGCAGCAGCTGCAAACGGCAAACATCGCCAAAGCCAAAGCCAAAGTATTCGAATCGCATTTTTACTGCACGCGCACAAAAGGAATACCAAACAGGCGAGCGAGCGAGCGAGCGGTGCACTGCGCCAGCGAAGGCATGCCACGCCGCGCCACTCCAGTGTGTGGAGCGAGTGCAGCGGCGAGGGGCTGCTCACATACATATGTGAAATAACAGTCGCATTGCCGCAAAACGGAAAGGCCAAGAGGAAGTAAAAGACATTGCAGGTTTCTAAATATGTGTGTCTTCTTTGCTTATGTTTGTGTCTGTGTGTGTGTGCGTGCGCCAGTGTTTGGCAATCAAAGAACAACACCACAATAAAACGACAACAATAACTAAAGTCTGCTACATCGGCTGCATAACAATGAAGATTTAGCCAATTCAACAACAACAAAAACAACAGCAACATTCCCCAAAGTCGCACACACACACACGTATATCTGCGCTCGCAGCTGAGCCGCCACCGGACAACATTCACAATTAGGAATATGCGCTGACTTCTTCACTTCTTTGGCCAACACCGGAGCCCCAATGAATGAGTCAGCCGGCGCAGTTTTTCTTGCTCTGAGAGCACTTGAGAACCATTTTATGTTCTCTGGTGTGAGTTGGAAGACAAACAAAATTGCTCGCAACATGTTGTCTGTTTGATTGCAACAAATTTAGCTGCATGTTGCGGTTGCGTATGTGTGGCAACAATGAACAAGTTGCGAGAGTTTGTACAATTTTTTCAGAAATTCTCTGCTTACTTTGCGATACGTATAAGAGTCGGCGGAGAGCGTAAATATATTTTACGTTCTCTGGCTGGAGTGTTGTCCCAAAGCAGCAGCAGCAGCAACCTAATTACACCAGCAGATGTAATTTTTTAATTATGTTCGTCATATATGTGCATATGTACGTATAGTATGTATGTATGTATATCCCAGCTATTTTTCGTATTTAAGCTAGTATCTATGAAATTAAAAAGGGCTAAGAAGTTCAAAAAAACGCTACTACGAACCTTTGGAGTACTAAATATTTGATTTTTTTTGTCTAAACTGTTATTGGAAACGGCTTTGTTTCAAGGGACGCGTTTTTTCAAAATCTTCAATTTCATTTTTCCAAAATTTCGATTGAAAAATGACATGCTTAAATTTAAAATGTATATTTAAAATAGTTTTTGAGGTGGAGCCTTCTAAAGTCTATCCGCTCAGCTTGACCGGCTCTATCTGTTTGTATTTAAACGGGTTTTTTCACAAAACTTCATTTTTCAAATTTGCTTGAGTAATTACTTGGAGAGCAATGGTCCGATCAAATCATCAAATTTTTTTCCGCATGTTCTGTATACCATCACTTAAAAGACAAAATAACCTAACATCATTTTTCATAAGTTTACAGGCGAAGAAAACAAGATACAACGAAAACTTCGAAACTACTCATATTAAAACAAAATTTGGGTTTTGGTTATAAAGTGGTTATATATTGGATACATATTGGTTATATTAGCGAAAGAAAAACCATAAGATAGAAACTACTCATATTGAAACAAAATTTGGCTTTTGGTTATAAAATGGTTATATATTGGTTATTCATTGGTTATATATTGGTTATATTTGAGAGGAGAAACTTAAAATTTTATGATATTACATATATAATATGATAAAGTGAAGCGTAAGCAACAATAAACTCAATTTAGATTTTTTTGTAGATACGTTGTATTGCATTTCAGGTGTCGACATAGTTCTCATACAGTGACTAACCAGTTTTTTAACCGGCAAGCCAAAAACTGAAAATTTTTTTTTGTAAAATGTAGTTTTTATATACGTCTTTTTTATAATTTTCGTCCTAATGTCATTTTACGAACAATATCTTCCAGTCGAGAATCTTTTTTGATTTCAACTTCGGAGAAGCTCAGAATTACTGCAGCAATGGGAGCCTTTTTGAGCGGCATTGAAAATCGCCGGGGACTCGAAAAATATTTAAATTTTTTCTGAAAATTAATAAACAATAAATTTACTTTGTATTCTTAAAATATTTACCGTTATAATTGGAAAACAATTGATACAGCTGTCCTTTTTTAAATACCAAAAATCGGATTTTTTAGGCTGACACACTACCTGTGACCCTTAAAGGTGAACTTACCGAGGCTAGAGTGCTAAAAACTAGATATCGAACAAATAACTTAAATATACTGTTCCCAAAGAAAAAGTCATACCTAGACAAATCTTGATTATTTATATTCCGTAAATATAGACAAAAAACCTTGTTCCATAAACAAATACTTCACTACATTTTAAAAACGAATAAGTTTTAGTCATATCAATGAAATTCTCAAGAACCGTTTTTTCCACTAAAATGTAATTGCTTTGAAGTAACTTAAATTCAAACAAAAAAATTAGCTGCTTTTGCTGTAGAAAAGCATAAACCTAGTTAACATTTCCTTAGAATTAATTGTAAAAATTTTAAAAATATTTATCTGTCTTAAATGAAACAAAATTCCAGCTCCACTAGTTACCGCTCAAACTCACAGTTCACCAACACAACGGTAGGTGGAGTTAAGCCGTGTTAGAAAGCCACTCAAAAAAGCCAAAGAAAGGTACGCGTTTTCATAGCAAACACTCGAAGGTTTGGTAAATCACAGCAGGCATAACAATTCACCAACCAACTGAGCCCACAAACACAATGGACGTCCAGCGCAGTGCCTAAGCCAACTTAAGGTCATCAGTGTTGGCTTGCCCAACCAGTTTTTGCCCAATCGGCGCTCGAGCGCTGAGCCACTTGTGCGGCCCAAATGCAGGTAGACTAAAGGCAATGTACACACAGCCACACATGCGAGCCCATATGTATGTATGTAATGCTGAACTTGCTGAAAGATTGCAGTTTATGCGATATAAAGCAATCAAGTAAATATACATACAATATAAGCTTAAAGGTCGGGCAGGATATCATACCTAAAACAAATACGCTTAAAGTGCAGACGGTTAAGTTTTCAAACAAGCATCCTTTGTATTTTAACGCATAATTAAGTTAGTTAGCTCTTGCCCAACATAAAATCTAATGTCACTCGAGTTAATTAAATTTAGCTGAAAGGACAAAGCCAATGCTCACAATAAACATAGTTTTCAGTAATGAGAACTTTTTTGAAGTTACAAAGATAATTACACATATGAATGAGAAAACGCAAAAAATACTAAAAATGTAGACGAACCCCTGTAGGAACAATGAAAGCTTCGAAAAAGTCATAAAATTGATGGTGCTGTACATACATACATACATATGTATATAGCTGAGAAGTATTATATATTATTATATTGAGTGCCGAAAACTACCGGTTAGGAATAACCATTAGAGCTGGAGGAAATTATTAAGCAAAGTGATGTCGGTTAATATTAAAATATCACTAACAAAAATTCTTTTGAACGATTTTTGTTGGAATGTTTTTATCTCATTTTCTTCTCGATTCTAAATATATTGAAATTCACAAAAAAAGAACTGTCTTTTCTTCGAAAATATCTTTGAAGCAGTTAAGCAAACGAGGAAAGAAATGTTTATTTCGGTTTCAACGGGTTAAAATATCATCGACAAATATTTTTTACTATAATTCTATGTTATTATTGATATTTTCAGTAATTTAAATCTTTTTTCGATAAAGAAATAAAAATAAAATTTTTCTTGAAGTAAATTTTTTTGTACCCGGACAAAAGTGGCTCCGACGATATTTATTAACCTGTGTAATATTTCTAATATTTCTATATAATATGTGACCTGGTCTACGAAAAGGGGGCTTAGGTGTCAAAAAATCAATTTTTTTTTTTCAATTTTTTTTTTTTTTTGTTTTATTTATTTATTTATTTATTTATTTATTTATTTATTTTTTATTTTTTTTTTTTTTGACACCTAAGCCCCCTTTTCGTAGACCATGTCACTTATTTCTATACCAAACTTCACGCACTTACTATAAAAGCCATTTTCACTATTCCAATCATCATTTACTCCCTATTGGGAGGCGTCTAATGTCAGCACCCAAAACCGCGGCAACCACCACACAGCTCTGTGAAAGAAAGGCAAATAAAAACAGGATAATTACAAAAACCTCAATTTAAACATAAACACGTTAATGATACACAATTACACAAATACTTACAACAACACTCACATATGTATACTGTTTAATATAAGCGCACATGTAAAGCAACAACATGACCACATGAATAGAAGCTATTACACAATTATTTGCCGAATACCCAACAAGCAAGGACAAAAGGATATTGTGGGAAATTATTTTCCCGATCGTTTACTTGCATGTCCCTCTCCGCGGCAGTGCCGATGGAAGGGTTGCGCACCGTTATTAATGTAAGCCCACTAATAAATAAGTGAGCATACACAAGCGCACTGTGGCAATTACACGTGCACACACACACATGCTCGCATGTGTAATTGGTTTGTTGGTTCTGACTCTGACATGGATTGTAGAAAAACCTGTTTCTAATGCGATTAAAATAAGCCGAATGTAACGCCGCGCCGCGATTACAAGACCACTATCTGGCGTTGTCGCAAATAAATTAGGGAATACACATATTCACTAAATATACATAAATATACAAACACACATATGAATGCATGTGCATGTAAATTAATGTAACAATTTGAATTTAATAGCAGCGAAATGCTTTGCACTTGTCCAACTGTAAAAGAGACCCACAGCTATTCAATTATTTCAACTTTTAATATTCCTTTCGCCTTCAAACTAGTATTGATTGTACTCGTAACATTTTGAACTGCTGGAGCTTAAGTTCATTTATATTTTTCGGTAGCCTCCACCTGATCTCTCCAACGGAGTGGAGGTCTTCCTCTTCCACCGCTTTCCTCGGGAGGTGCTGCGTCGAATACTTTCAGAGCTGGAGTGCTTTCATCCATCCGGAGAACATGACCTAGCCAGTGAAGCCGCTGTCTCTTAATTCGCTGAACATGTCAATGCCGTCGTATATCTCATACTGCTCATCGTTCCTTCGAATGCGATATTCGCCGATGCTAATGCGCAAAGGAACATAAGTCTTCCACAGAACCTTTTTCTCGAAAACTCGTACCGTCGACTCATCAGTTGTTGTCATCGTCCATGCCTCTGCGACGAGAATTATGAATGATTTATAGCGTTTGGTTTTTGTTCGTCGAGAGAAGAATTTACTTTTCAGTTGCCTACTCAGACCAAAGTAGTACCTGTTGGCAAAAATTATGCCGCGTTGGATTTCGAGGCTGACATTGTTGGTGGTGAACACCGGTTTCAAGATAGACGAAATTATCCACAACTTCGAAGTTATGACTGTCAACAGCACTATTTTGTCCTATCTTCTTTTGCTACCAGATCCAATTGCTTCGCTTCCTTAAGCAGTCTAGAGAAAGCAGAACTAACGACGAGTATGTTGAGGCAAATGATATCAATATCAT